>CAWTZC010000010.1:33815000-34480000 GCA_963919715.1 Microtus obscurus | reverse complement strand
TACCACACCCACAACAGTCCCGGGAGAGGATATGCCTTCAACTATTTACTTCAATTAACAGTCAATAAGCACGTAATGTGTGAACCTTATTCCCCTAATCTCTTCCTTTTCACCGGCCAAAAGGACCTGCCAACAGATAACAAGTTTTTCTTTAATTCACTCATGTTAAAAAATATTATAACGCACCTACTGTGAGCTAGGGCGTGAAGACTCCACACTTCTTTCTTGCCATGGTAGTCGATGAATGAAGAACGAGTGTGAAACTTTCCCTTTCCCTGAGTCGACTTCCAACCAAATCGGGCCTCTGCCACTGAAGAAGTGGACTCCTTCCCATCCCGGAGACGGAAAGCCTGCCCTCAGCATTTCATTTGTACCCGAACCAAGATCTGAGCTGTATGACACTTAATACCTTGCAAAAGGAAAATAAAACAAAGCGGAATCTAAATATACTGTATGGAAAAAGTTAATAAAAGTAAATTTGTAAATAATAAAATAAATGCCTTGCCTCGCCACTGCCTCTTATCCTCCAGCTAGAGACCCCTTGGGACTTCCTGCTCCTCAGTCTTGGGCCTCAACTCAGAAATTATCTTCTCCTGAAGGCTGTCCTGGGTCTCCTATCAACTCAGTGATACCTACAGAAAAAGAGAGAGGGTGCCTGTCCCCCAGGAAGAGGGGAACCCGGGAGTGGGGGAGGAAGAAAGGAAAGGGGAAGGGAGGGAAAAGGAAAGAAGTAGAAATTAACTCATTGAATTGAGCCCGTGGAGTGAAGACAAAAAGAGACACCACCACCCCGCAAGTCTAAAACTGCTCAACGGTACTGACAAGACTGAACCTTCCTTTGTTCTTCCTGGAGCCCACTGTGTTGGTTTCCGCGTCCACGCAGCACGCACCGAGTGAACTTTGGCGGATCCTGGGGCTGTAGAAGAGAGAGAAAGACTCCGCCTTGGCACCAGCTGCCTGGTGATGAGGGAAAAGCATTAACAAGCCGCAGCAGTTCACGATTGCAGCTGAGGGCATGCTGCCCGGCACACAGTAGTTGCTCCTGAATAGTCTGCAGATATCGAGTAACTGAAGCAGGGGGAAGGAGGGGCTATATACGTCTTTGAACAATTTCTAACGATAGAACTAGTAGTCACTTTGCTTTTTGTGCTGGGAAAAAAACGCACAAATAGCAGGAACTGCTCTGGATGCTGCCAGACCCCGAGATGCAGAAGAACACACGGGAGGTGTGGTGCACACCCACGTGGCGCCGGACCATTTCTGTAGTCCAGACACTGAAGACAAAGATTTTCCACTTAAAAAGTTAATTCCTCCGATAAAAATACTATTAGGATCATCAAGAGGCAGAGATAAACATTCCATTTAAGGTCGTGCTCCTCTTCATTTGTGTACCAAACATGCGCTTACAAAGAGCACAAGGATAGTTGTGCTATGAAAGTAGACTGGGGACAGGAGGAGAGCCAGAAGAGAAGGGAGATGGGGAAGGATGTTCGGGGTAAGAGCAAAGTTTACTAACTTCTGTATTTGAAAATGTCACAATTGGTCTCATTTACTTGTATGCTAACCAAAAAAAAAAAAAAAAAGATTAAGAGAACAGCAAACAATCTAACAGGAAAATAAATAAATAAAAGGACCAAGGATACAGCTGAGAAATTCACGAGAAGGTAACAATAAGTCACTTTGAAACAAACTAAATTTGTAACAGAATTTTAAATAACACCGGTGGGATGATTCTAGTTTTTTTTTTTTTAATCAGTGTCCAGAGATACATGTTGTAGCAGAGGCGAGAGCGGATTGGTTCCATGGTGTAATGGTTAGCACTCTGGACTCTGAATCCAGCGATCCGAGTTCAAATCTCGGTGGAACCTTATTCCTCGGGATGTTTTTGTTGGAACATAGTTTTATTGAATTCCATGCAATGAACAGCTCCTTTTGTACTCCAGCATTTGGTTCTATATGGCCCGGTAGTGAAAAAGGTATATTTGACCCTGTCAACTCCACACCCAACTGTTAGTTGTGTCACTGTGGAGTTTGTGCACGTTTCCTAAATGGAGATGTTTTCCCGCTGGTGGAAAAGCACAGGACTTAGCGCGCTTTGTGATTAATAGGACATGTCGTGAAGGTCCCGAGCCGACTAAGACAGAAAATGAAAAGGAGAGAAGACGAAGAGTCTGTGAAAGTAATTGAAAACGAGTAAAAGACGATGTGTCAGGAGTGGGATTCGAACCCACGCCTCCATTCGGAGACCAGAACCCCCATCCAGGGAAGCTGAGCTTGAGTCTGGCGCCTTAGACCACTCGGCCACCCTGACACCGCGATAGGCTGTCAATTAATGAATCTTTCAATGATAATGAATGTGTATGCAATTGTGGATGTAGAAATACAAATCCCTATAAGGTAAACTAAACTCTTTTTTTTTTTTTGTCTAGTCAGGAACTTAGACCAAAAAAAAAAAAAAACTCTCGAGGTGTTTTGCTTCCAATGCCGTCCGCAATTCAGCGTTTATCGGCCCTTGGGTGCCGCCCTTCTAGAGTGCAGCGAAGTTAGAAATCTCAAAGATCCTGCAAGCTCAGGTCTGGCTCAGAACCATTCATCCGTGTCACCCCGGGTCTCACAGCTCAGGCTCTGTTCCCAGAAGGTGTCCTCTAGATCACGGTTGGTGGACAGACAGGCTAGAAACACTGGTTGTAGTGTATGTGAAAACTGACGGCAGGTCTAAGAGGAAGACGGAAGATCAAGAATTAAAGGGTAGGAACTTTGGAAGGGAACAATCAGAGTGAGACCGAAATGTCGGTACAGAGCACAAATCCCACATCCTTTGCTCCGCAGACTTGCAGACCAGACCGCTGTTGCTTCTTAAGGAAAAGGCGAAACTGCCCCGTCTCTGGAAAATGGTACCATAATAACAACAGACACTGACATTTGAGTTATTCCAAACAAATAGCTGGGTCTTCGTTTGGTCCCGAAGAATCTCTAGGCTACACAGCATCCAAAATCAGTTTTAATTTCTAATCTTAAGCATGAATAACAACCAAGGAAAATCAGGTACTTGTGAAATATTTTTACAATAAAGAAAAATTAAATATAATAGGAGGTCTGAGAGGACCTAAGGTGCGTGGGGGGTGGGACAAATACAACACAGGAACTTGGAGTTTTGTTTTTGTTTTATTATAATAAACTCCTTCCGGAGGTAAAAGAAGAGAAAAATTCTTCAATAGTTTAGTGACAGAATTTTTTTTTTTTTTGAAGTTATGAAACAAAGTTGAAGAAATCTCCTAGAAAGTGGGTGGGGAATAGAAAATCGGAGCTGGTAAACAAAACCCTTTTAAAAAGCATGGTAGATGCCAGGCGATGGTGGCACACGCCTTTAATCCCAGCACTCGGGAGGCAGAGGCAGGCGGATCTCTGTGAGTTCGAGACCAGCCTGGTCTACAAGCGCTAGCTCCAGGACAGGCTTCAAAGCCACCGAGAAACCCTGTCTCGAAAAACCAAAAAAAATAAATAAAAATATAAAGTATGGTAGAAGACATGCTCTCACTCCCTGGGGCATCCTGGGAAGGAAAAGGTGGAAATGACAGAAAGGAGACAGAGAGTTTAGCAGAACATCAGATCGCCTGATGGGACGGCCCATCAAACGCCCCACATCCAGGCCAGCTTTTCTGTCTATCCGACGTGGACAGTCTGCAAAAAGAAAGAAATGCAAGATAGTGATAAAGGATCCGGATTCAGAATGCTGCCCTTTTTTAAACCCGGTATAACTGAAAGCTATAAGACAGAAGTCAATGACTTGTAAGATTAAACAAAAAAATAAAAAATCCAAAGTAGGTCTTCTCCTGATGGAGTGCAGTCAAGCTTGGAGCTCAGTTACTCAGTCACTCCTTGAACTCGTGACATCATCCTCCAAAGCAGACAAGGTGAGTCAGCCAGACTACTGACCTACTGACAACACATACAGAGACATTTTAATTACCTTTGTTTATCCAGGAGGGGCTGGTGTGCGTGCGGAGGTCAAAGGACAACTTGCAGAGTCAGTGCTCCCGTCTGGCCCTGTAGGACCCAGACGTCAGACTCGGGCCTGGGAGCAAGCAGTTTCACCACAGAGTCGCCTTACCAACCCTAAATGAGGGGGTGGGATTTACATGACTCCAAACATTTTATGTCCCACGTCCTCTCTCTCAGGAAGTTTCTGGAGAATTGTTCTAGCAAACATGACTTAATAAAAGCATGTGAAATCCCATGATAGTGACGTTCTCACAACAAAGAAGTAAAAAAAGATCTTCCAAGGCTTGCTGAGTTTCTAGGGTAGAGAGAAGCCAGTCTATGACAGAAGAGAGGGTAACACATCAGGAGAACACACATGGAACAGGAGATAACAGATTCTCACACCTTTAACCCCAGGAACCTGTCACCCAATGAGTTCCCCTTTCCTAGAACCTGTCATTTAGTCTCTTCTTACCGCAAGACAAGAGCCCACCACATACAGGGTAATATTGGGATGTATCTGGGAACAAACAGGCCATTAATCTGCATCTTAAAAGGGAAAATCTCTTTAAATTATAAGAAATTTCCCGGAGTAGGGAGTGAGGGGAGAGAGAAAAAAAAAACATTCTCATGACTAATAAACCTTACCCCTGCAACAACTCAATAAAATGCCTGCACTTTTCCAGGTCTGTAGGAAACTGAGTTTCTGGAAAGCTGGATTGATCCTGTTCTTTGACCCCTTTTCTTTCCAGTTAGAAATTCTGCCTGAGAGTCCATACTCCGTCTGTTAGGTCTACAATCATAGGGACAAGTTCTCACGTGTTCAGTATCCACAGGTAAGCTAGCGGCCTTCAGGAAGACTCGGCAGGTCAAAAAGCTTTGCTACCCAACCTGACTGAGATCCACAAGGCAGGAGGACCCTGAATCTTGTGATTTGTCACTGACTGCCCCCCACACACACACAAATGCTGATATATGCATATATTTTTATGTTTTATTTTTTGTGATGATAACTGCACCATCCGCCTTTCCTTTCCTGCCATGTGCTCCTCTTCCCTTGCTCTCTCTCATCTCATGGCCTCCTTTTCTTTGATTGTTGTTAGATAAAGGAATGGATCAGCAGTTAAGAAGAGTCGCTTCTCTTCGAGGCGCCACAATTCCCAGCACCCATGTTCGGTCACTCATACTGCTGGTAATTCTAGCTTCAGGGTATCCCACACATTCTTCTGACTTCCAAGGATACATACACTCTTGTGCACACACCCACACAGACACACAAATAGATATAAATAAAGATAAAAAGGGAAAATAGGGGCTGGAGAGATGGCTCAGTGGTTAAGAGCACTGACTGCTCTTCCAGAGGACCTGGGTTCAGTTCCTAGCACCCACATGGCAGCTCACAGCTGTCTGAAGATCCAGTTCCAGGGGATCTGACACCTTCACACCAGTGTACATAAAATAAAATAAATAAACAATAAGAAAAAAAGGTAAAATAAATCTTTACATTTTTTATAATGAGGTCTCAGAGATGATATTTCTAAGTGGGAAAATGAAATTGACATATTACCTCAAACATATGACCTTGAGATAATGTCACAAAACTCATATTAAGGCTAATTGTACAACACAGTGGTAGATCACATGTGGCTCACACCTATGGTCCTGGAGGAGAGAGGGGGGGGAGGGAGAGAGAGACTTTGAAAGATCAAGTACACCCTTTCTTCCTCCCAATGATACATCTTTTTTAAAATTTTTGTGTGGTGGCTTAAGTGAGATGTTTCCCATAAACATCTGAATACTTGGTCTTCTGTTGGTGGGACTGTTTGGGGAAAGAGGTGTGACCTTGTTGGAGAAGGTACGTCACTAGAGATTGGCTTTAACAGTTTAAAGATTTGTTATCATTTCAATTTTGCTCTGTTATTTTGAGTTCACACATAGACATCATGTGAACAATCTTCATTCTAGATGCAAAACTGTGCCAGCCCAAAGAATTCCATGCCACCTGTTTTAGGTAGGGTTTCTAACTGAAAAAAGACACTGTGGCCAAGGCAACTCTAATAAAGAAAACATTTAACTGGGGTGGCTCACTTACAGTGCAGAGGTTCAGTTCATTTTCACCATGGTGGGACATGGCAGTGTGCAGACAGACATGGTACTGGAGAAATACCTGAAGAGTCCTATGTCTCGCAGGCAGCAGGAAGTGATCTGAATGTCACACTGAGCAAAGCTTGAGCAAAAGAGACCTCAAAGCCTGCCCCCACAATGACACACTTCCTCCAACAAGGCCACACCTCCTAATACTGCTACTCCCTTTGGGGACCATTTTCTTTCAAATCACCACACCACCCTTGCAAAGCTACAGGTATTGCTTTCCACTCTCTGCCTCAATCCTGGAAACTACTGATGAATGTTTGGGTATTATTTTAATATTTCAAAAGTACTATGAAAAGAATGGAGAGATGAACAGTTAGAAGCACTGCCTGCTCTTCCATAGGACCCAGGTTTGATTCCCAGTACCCATATGTCTTATAAAACTCTGTAATTCCAGTTCCAGAGGATTTATGTGAACATTCACACATGCTGGCAGAATAGCCACACACAGAAAATAAACAAATCTTTAAAGGGGGAGAAAATGGTACCCAAATCAAGTCCACTCACTCTCCATGCTCTCATTTACACACACACACACATGCGCACACACACACACACACGCGCACATGCACACACACGTGTGTGAGCACATACACACACTTAGCCATGGTGCTGGAGATTTGGACATAGGCTCTTTCACAAGCTAAGCACATCTATCACTAAACTGTAGCCTCAGCATGTGTTCAGTCTCCCTCTCTCTCCATCCCCCTTCCTCTCCTTCTTCTTCCTTTCCTTCTAGGGTCTTACCAAGTTGTCCAGACTGGCCTAAAACTCATTCTGTTGTCCAGGTTGGTCTCAAACTTTTGATCCTTCTGCCTCAGCCTCTCAAGTAACTAGGCTTATAGGCCTGATTTGATATGTGCATATGTGTGTCTCTGTGAGTATATATACAGATGAACTTTGTTTTCTTCAATGCTAGGATCAAACCCAAGGCACTGAGTATACTGGACAAGTGTTCCATCATTTGGCTGCATACCCAGCCTCTGGAGTCATTGGTTCTATTACTTCCAGGGAGTAATTTTATGAGCACACACACTTTTACAGGATCTCTGGGAAAGGAGATTTACCAGCCAGGTGCAGAGGAAGTTGGACATACAGTACTAAGGAGAGGGAACGAGCCATGTGGGAAAACATAGACTAATATAAGTGGGTTAATTTATGTTTTAAGAGCTAATTGGGAACAAGCCTAAGCTAAGGCCAAGCGTTCATAATTAATAGAAAGCCTTTGAGTTGTTATTTAGGAGTTGGTAGTCCAAAGAAAGACCTGTTACAAAGTGTGTCATTGGGGGTGGGCTTTGAGGTCTCAGAAGCTCTAGCTAGGACCACTGCCTGCGGATCTGGATGTAGAACTCCCAGCTATCACTCCAGCACCATGCCAACATGCTTCCCACCAAGATGATAATGGACTAAACTTCTGAACTGTAGGCCAGTCCCAAATAAATGTTTTCCTTAATAAGAGTTGCTGTGGTCATGGTGCCTCTTTCCAACAATAGAAATCCTAACTAAGACACACACTAACTCCGAAAATTTTCTTGGTCAAGGGCAGAGAAAAGGAGAGGAAACAGAACTCTGTGCCTCTTGGGTTCTACGCAGCCTGCATGAAGGATCCGATAAAGGGGAGTCACCAGACGCAAATGCCTCTGAGATGTTAAAGCCTGGCAGATTTTAGACTAAGCTGTTGGTCTCCTTAGAGTAGGTAGAATAAAGACAACAGATAGGAATTTATTTTACAACAAAACATTTTATTAAAAAAAAAAACACTGTAATTATAAGTGTTGGTACACACCTGTAATCTTGGCACCCAAGATACTGAGAAAGGAAGATTGTCAAGTACTAGGCCATCTTGGGTTACTTAGGGAGACTCTCAACAAAACAAAATACATAATAAGTGATAGTTTAACAACATTTTTGCTTGCTTGGTTTTTGAGAAAGAATATGGCTGTATAGTTCTGGCTGTCCTGGAACTTGAACCCAGAGATCCACCTGTCTTTGCCTCCTAAGTACTGGAATTGAAAGCATGTACCACCACATGTGGTTGTGTTTTAATATCTTTGTCCTGTGTTTTAAAGGGTTTGAGCAATGTCTTGGAAGCAAAAAAAAATAAAAAAAGAACAGACATGAGAAAGCGCCTTTAATCCCAGTACTCAGGAGGCAGAATCAGGCAGAACCCTGTGAGCTCCAGGACAGCAAGGGCTGCATACAGAGACCCTGTCTCAAAAAAATCCACAAGATCGGTAGAGGAAAACGGAGGGGAAAGGAGGAGGAGGAGGAGAGGAAATAGGAGACAGGGAGAGAATGAAGAGGAGAGGGGAAGGGGAGGAAGGGGAGAAGGTGGGGGAGAAAGGGAGATGAGGGAAGAGGAAGAGTGATGTTTTCTGTCAGTTTAGCAGCTGCACATGAATCTACTGATACTTTCATTATCATCTGCCACCCCATGGCCCCTCAGTCAGTGCCCCATCGGCCACTCAGGCTGCATCCTGGCAGGTCCCATGGCTGCTCTATTATGACCATGATATGTAGGTTTAAATTAAGTCTCTATCGTTCTATTCATCAATAAGACTCGGGACTCAAGGGCTGGGGCAAAAACCTGCTCAATCAGAGAGGTTGGGTAGCAAACAGCTGACCTTGCTTTTTGGCTGGAGACACTGCAAAGAGACATGCCTCTTCCCTTGTCTCAGAACCAAAAGGAAAGCACCAAACCTGCCCCTTCCTTCCTGTTCTTCCTCGCTATCCAAACTGTTGGCTTTTCTATGGCCAATTCCAGTCAGCTAGTTGCCGGCTCTGCCCTGATTCAAGATTTAACTTTATTAGCAAGTCTCAGGAGTGTCAGAGTGTGAACAAAATACCCTACAACAGAAGAGAGGAGGTAGAGAGAAGAGAGAGGGGGAAAGAGAGAAAGAACACACTTTTCCCATGCCGCCAGCTGAAGGCCAGAGCAAGGTATTACCGCTCAGTGTGTACTGGTCCTTAACACTGCTTTACAAGAGATGCTGAAGACTGTCCTCATTCATGATGACCTGGTCCATAAAATTCCCAAAGTGGCCAATGCTTTAGACATATGCCAAATCCATCTTTGTGTTGTTGCATCTAATTGTGATGAGCCTGTGTATGCCAACTTGGTGGAAGCCTTGTCGTGGAATTTAACTAGGCAAAGACGTGTTACATTTGTTCACGCTGCATTTGTTTAACTGAGTAAAGATATGTTGCATTTGCATTAATTAAATAAAATTAACCTGGGTTCAGAGAGGTGGGGTTGGCAGCTTGCTGACACGAAGTAGGTAGAAGTGCAGCATGGATTTTTCGGTTGGGGCCCTGTGGAAGGAGAAAGGCTTCCCAGAAAGTCGGCTAAGAAAGAAAGTTGGTCAGTTGCTACACTAACTCTTTGAGCTCACAGGTTTTCACCCTAGCCTTTGAATCCTCGGTTTTATTAGAACAATTGAGACTTAGTTAACGCTACCTTTAGGCAGCAACAGAGTCATTATCTGGGAGAGCAGAACCCCCCAAGCTACGGCCTTGGGAACCTAGCTGATAGAAGCTTAAAGCCCTTCCGCTGTGACAAGGTTAAGACAGCAAAGCCCCTTCACCAAGTGCCAAATAAATCTAATTAAGGTTGGTGTTGAGAAACTGGAGCAATGGGTGGGCCTCTGTAACACTGACTGAGAGGGGAAAGAAACCCAGTAAAGTGACAGGTTGCTATTGTATAGTAGTTAAAGAGGACGGCAAATGATCTCTGGCTAAGGATGTCTTCAAAGAGTATTTCAAATACAAGAAATGAACAAACAAAAAAATGGTTCAGAAAAAAAAAAAACCTTTAACGTCACATCACGGCTTCTCTCATAGGCAGAATCTAGATTTAGCAATACACACAGAGAGTACTGGGTACCTAACACGAGGAAAGTACAGCCACATATATTATGAAAAGGCCATAATGGACAAGGGAGGGTAAAAACTTAACTCAAAAAAGTCCTTAAGAATTTGACCTGGGTTTGAAAAAGCCTGGGATAAAACCGTCTTGGGAAAAAACATAGAGACAATGAGGACTACTGAGACCTCAAGAACAATGGAAATGGGTTTTTGATCCTACTGCACGTATTGGCTTTGTGGGAGCCTAGGCAGTTTGGATGCTCACCTTACTAGACCTGGATGGAGGTGGGTGGTCCATGGACTTCCCACAGGGCAGGGAACCCTGATAGCTCTTTGGGCTGAAGAGGGAGGGGCTCTTGACTGGGGGAGGGGGAGGGAAATGGGAGGCAGCGGTGGGGAAAAGACAGAAATCTTAAATAAATAAATAAATAAATAAATAAGAATTTGACAAAATGAAAAAAACATGGAGAAGTTTTAAGGAGGACTCTTCCTGGAAGTGGTATGAAAATAGTTGGGAAAAAAAGATTGGGAACACAATTTATGGCAGCAGTTTCATTCATCTGACTATCAGTTCATTTCAAACTCATTTGCAAACTGATAGAGTACAACAGCAATTTAGGTCAAGGCGGATTAACGAAAATTCAAATGGCCTGGATGGAATTGTAGAAGAGCACTTGCCTAGCACAAGGCCCTGAATTTGATCTCCAACACTGGGAACGTGGAAATGAGTAGACAAATTAAGCAATAAAGCAAATGACAAGTCTACTAAATTTCATGGATAAAGAGAAAACAGCCATCCTTTGGGAAAGGAGGGGGTCAGTAGGAATCCCAGAAGAGAAAGCTTCCATTCCCCCACCCCCACCTCACCTAACAGGCCAGTTTGCCTGCCTCCCGCTCCAGGCCATCTGCCTCCAAAGGTTAAGAAAGCAGAGGCCACATCAGCCCTGAATGACAAGGCTAAACTCCAGGCCTGCGCAGAGGACCTAAGGACACATGTCTGCCATCTGCATATCCTATTTACACACTGGCTTGCAAAACTTGTTTCTTCCTTCTGGAGAAAAAGAGTGGAATTTTCAATTGCTTTGAACCAGAGCAGACCCTGGTGCGACCTAGGCCAAATATTGGACCTTTTTCCTGGGAGTGCTCTTGATATTTGGGCCTGGAGTTTCAAAAGGGCAGGTTGGAGAAAGGAGGCTTGGTTTGGCAAGACCTGTTAGTACCTCGAATTTCTTGTCCCACGGTGAAGATCTGAGTAAAATCCTCTAAGGTAGTGCTCTGGATGAAGAAGCCCCTGTTGCTCAAGTACAAGCGCAACACTGAGACAGTTCCAAAAGAAAGCGGGAAATGCCTCGTTAGAGGTGACAGCATGCAGACTGCAAAACTATTCTGTGACAAGAGAACAAACATTCTGGGGCTACAAGACCTCGGGTCATCGTGGGATTCTCAATAGAGCAAAAACAAGCAAGTTTTAGGTTCTATTCAATGCCATCCAATGTACACGGTATTTTACTTAAACTGATGGGTGAGAATTGTTATGTCCAGATCTGTGAGGTCCCCCCAAAAACCAGCAAGGAAACTGAGCCCCATATGTAAAAGCAAAGAGCCTTTATTTTATGCAAGTTTGCAAACTCCGCATCTCCCCATGTCCAATGTATTGGAACAAACGGAAAGCTCAGTTAGAGTTGGGTTTTTATAGTAGTAAAGGTGGGAGTGTGGGATTTCTGAGGTTCAGGACCCCTGATTGACTGACATTTATTTGTCTGGGGTGCCCTGGTGAGTGTGTGCTGGAAGGTGGTCCTATCTACAGTGGTTGGAATGTAAGGCGTAAGGCATTTCTTTTGGATGGTCTGTTCTTGGGTGGTGCTCAGGTAATCTTAGTTTATCAGCAACCTACTGAGATTCAGGCCTCTATTAAATTTATCGATGGCTGAGTCCTACTCTGGCCCGTGATAATGGTTGGAAGTAAAGAACTTCCTTTGGGTGGTCTGTTTCTATTTAGCTTATCATGGCTGGCTCCCACAAGCCCCTTTATGGCTCAAACAGTTAAAAAAAGAAAACCAAGTCTAACTCCTTGCTGGAGTATATCCCTGGGGGGAAAAAAACAGGCTCAAGGGGAACACTGAAGTGGGTTGTTAGGTGTAAGAACTTATTAGAAGAATTATTAACGCCGCGCTCGGAGGGACCACAGTACGAGGGACACTCAGAATTTCAGGCCCCAGCGACTTAGAGAGAAGAAAGGCTCCGGTGGGGGTGGGGAGTGGGGTCCGAGAACGAGGCTCAAATGACAGAATCCTGGTCCTTTCTTAGAGGGTCTCCGAGGAAACCTCAGATTCCACAGCAGGTGGCGGAGGAGGGGAGGGAGCCCTTTGACACGCCTGGTCTGGCAGCCTCACTTGGGGAAGTGAGAAGTTTGGGCACTTAGCCTGTGGAGAAGTCAGACTCAAAGGCGAGCTCTCGGTGGGACGGCCCCCCAGTAGTTGTAACTCTAGGGAGAAAGGGGAAGACTTCAGTGGGTATAGGGCTCCGACCATCCGCACTCTGCTCTGAACTCTACCAAACCCCATTTCACACGAGAAGAAAATGAGGCTCGCAACGGTAAACCAACTTACTCCAGGGCGGAAGTAGACCTGGGTTTCTCCGTTTCTGCCATTCAGAAAAGTTGCTGATAATTCAACCTTTTTCAGGCAGTGGGAATCTCCGGCAGTTGGGTGTGTTTCTTAGAGCTTCACACTCAGGGAGGAGCTTGTGCGGTCTCTCCGCCCGGCTTCCCCGGACTTCTACAAAGCCATCTTACTTTTAAAGGAGACGAGGCCTAGGCACTAAGAGGAAACCCAACAAAAGACTACGGATCCACAGACGCCTGGAGTGTCCGGACCCCAGGGCCAGGGCCACGCTGCGCACAGTGCACTGGGCAGCCACCACCGACCCCTAAGCTGGGTACCGGGGCTCCAGCTTCGGGGTCTCCAGGACAACGCCGAGGAAACCCGCCCGCTCGCCTAAAAGAGAGCGGCGCGCGAAGCCAGGCCCCGCCCCCGGCCCACCTCTTCCGTTTGGCCCGTGGAGTCTGCGCGGCCCGGGGATCCGTTCCGACACGGCCACGTTGCCCAGTGAGCCAGCCGGCGGCGCCGGGTCCCCGACGCCCCTCTGCTCGGCCCGCGGCCGGGCTCCGGAGTCCAGGCCTTCCCGCGCTCTCGGCGGGGTGCAGCGGTGCGGGGATTGGTCCGGCCGGCGGAGAGCTCGGCGCGCCTCCGCCATCCCGGCCTTGGAGGCCCCGCCCCGCTCCGGAGAGGAGAAGCCGAGCGAGCGCGCCGGGCTCAGCCAGAGCTCGGCTCCGGGCTCATGCCCTGCGGCCCAGCCTGCCCGCGACATGGCCTCCGGGAGCGTGGCCGAGTGCCTGCAGCAGGAGACCACCTGCCCCGTGTGTCTTCAGTACTTCGCGGAGCCCATGATGCTCGACTGTGGCCACAACATCTGTTGCGCCTGCCTGACCCGCTGCTGGGGTGCGGCGGAGACGAACGTGTCGTGCCCGCAGTGCCGGGAGACCTTCCCGCAGCGCCACATGCGGCCCAACCGGCACCTGGCCAACGTGACCCAGCTGGTGAAGCAGCTGCGCACCGAGCGGCCGTCGGGGCCCGGCGGCGAGATGGGCGTGTGCGAGAAGCACCGCGAGCCGCTGAAGCTGTACTGCGAGCAGGACCAGATGCCCATCTGCGTGGTGTGCGACCGCTCGCGGGAGCACCGTGGCCACAGCGTGCTGCCCCTCGAGGAGGCGGTGGAAGGCTTTAAGGTAGGGCCGGGCCGGGCGGACAAAGGGGCGAAGCCGGGGGCTTCCCGGGGCCTGCCGCCGAGAAAATGGCGAGCCGGACGTGGGGCCCGGCGCCGTCATTTCCTCCCTGTCGGCTGCCGAACCTCCGCACTCAGACTCGGAAGGAGAACCTGTAGCTGGCTGGGCCAGAAGCGACCCCACCCCCAGGCTTTTCCCCCCAGTGTCCCCCTGTTAACTGCCTCAAAGCGTGCGGGGCAGGGACGGCGCGAGGAGACCCTCCCTTTTGACAAAGGAGTTGCACATCAAGCCACGTCCACTTTGATAGGCTTTGGAGACCTCGAACTCCACCCGGCCCGGGATAGCAAACTAGACAGTCGCTGCTGGCCGGCGAATTCACGTCAAGCAATGCCTATCACTTAATCTATGTCCCCAGCTCTTCCCTGTAACCTGTTTTAGACGCTAATGGAAATGAACAGCTCTTTCCTGCTTGAGTAAATCATTTAGCCACTCTGAGACTCAGGAGAGAACAGTTATTATGAAGAGTAAGTGAACTCACAAGCCCTGAAGAGGCCTTTGTGGACTGTTGAATAAACACTGGCGTGGCTACACAGTAGTGCAAAAACGTTGCTTATAAAGGAGCTCTAAAGTGGCAAGGAGTCTATTTTGAGGACTGCAGGGATACAGACACCCCGAATTATATTTGTTTAAATGTGAGCTCATCCAAATGTCAGTTGTGTTTACGTAGCTGACACCTGTATCCGTTCACTCTCCGGTGAGGGGTTGTAGCATGGGAAAGTGATGTTTGGAAAATAAGTCATTGTCTCTGTGCTCCTCCAAGGAACTTTGTGTTCCTTAGCTTTTGAACCTCCTTACCCAGATGCCTCATAACTTAGGCAGAACTGGTAGGTGGCTCAGAGTTCAAATAACAAACCGCTCCAGCAGAGCTGTGCCGACCCCCAGGCTTTGGGTTCTTCCCAGGAGTGGCTTTGTGGTCTGAGGACAGTCCATCTGGGCCTTGGCATCTGTAGTTTGGGTTCCTGTTTGATAAACAGAGTAACGTCTTGAACTGACCAACTGTTTGCTTTCTTCAGGAACAAATCCAGAATCGGCTGGACCATCTAAGAAGAGTGAAGGATTTGAAGAAGAGACGGCGGGCGCAGGGGGAGCAGGCGAGAGCTGAGCTCTTGGTAAGGGTCCCATTCTCCAGCCTGCAGAACATTGCATCTGGATAGTAACCTTTTGAACTACTGTCTCTGATAGTCCTTGAGAAAACTCAGTGTTGGTCGGGGTACAGTGAAAAACTTTGAACAGAGGTGTCAGCTCTGGGAGGTTTATCCAGAGAGAGACAGCCTCTAGGAATCCAGAATTTTGGGTTTGCCTCTTGGCTTTGGTGCTTGCCGGTTTAGATGGAGAGGTGGTGCAGCCTCTCTCGGCCTTAATTTCTTTGTTAGATAGAGAGGTCGGGTGAAAGCTGTGGTGCTGCTCTTTCTGCCCTTCACATGGTAAATGGTTGGTTTGGGGCCGAGTCAAAGATCGAGTGGGAAGATGGGACAAGGTTGGTAAGTGTTTTATAGCGAGAAACAGTCCTGTGCCGGCGACTTGTTCCTGCCAGGGTGTGAGTCACACCCCTTTTGGAAACACTGATCTTTAAGGTTTCTTTTACCTTTAATTTTGTACATCTAAGATTGTATTGTATGCTTTATGCCTTTGAAAGACTTACCCAACTGAGAAGAGGTATGAGCTTAGGAAAAGTGTCGATAAGCCAAGGTGTGTGTGTATATGCACACACAAGTGTGCTACAAAGATGCCCAGTGAGTGCCTAAGAAAATTGGTTTGGTTAGAGGTGTGATGGGGTGGAGGTTCTTGGGACAGCTGAGTTCAGGTCAAAACAGGGCCAGTAGTATTGTTAGCTTTGTGGGTTTACACAAGCCAAATCACAACTAAACAGCTCAGTTATTGTGTCTCAAAATCAGCCATGTCTAATATATAAATGAGTGGGTGTGGCTGCATTCAAGGAAAATGTTTCTTGAGTGTTCTCGAGTCATTTGCTGACCATTTGTTATTTAGAAATAATTTAACTGTGTTGTTCAGGAATGTCTTAAACTCTGAATATTCTTTGCTTGGTTTCCCCAGATGCTGGGATTACAGGTATGCCCTGCCACACTTGTAATCCCTTAAGTAGAACGCTTGCTTTTTTGAGATGAGGTCTTCCATAACCCAAGTTGGTCTTGAATTCATTAGTTAAGTCCCAATCTTCCCATCCCTGCCTTCCAAGTGCTAGGAGTCCAAGAATGAATGGCACACCTGCCTTTACAGCTTCTTGGCAGTTGAGGAATTGGGTAGAGAAGGAAAGATAGACAAACTGCAATAGACACATTGTGGAGAACAGCTTCAATGCCAAACCCATAAGCACTCCCCCAAATTCATAAAGGGACCAAGTAAGCGAGTCTAGGAAAGTGTGCGTGATCATTCCGGATCACCTCCACAGGGTACACAGCTAACCCTGCCACTTCTGTATGGCTGTGTTTCGTGACTCTACCAAGCAAGGGTATGATCTGATCTTGTCCTTCAGTGCTCATGGGCTCTAGGCATATAGAACCAACCATGTCTTCTCTCCCCTCTTTAAATGCCTGTGCCATTTGCTCAGCCTAAAAAGCCTATCTAACTCATGCTTACATGGCATTCTACAAGATCCTGTGTGAACATGGATTTTGGGGAGACTGTTGAACTTCTCCCATTGTCTTTACCCATCATGATGGTGTCTCGTGAACCTGACTATCACTTGACCAAGTCTTTTACGGTAGGGACTATTTCTTAATTACCATTGGAGTAATTCAGTTCATGGTGTATAAAGACTGGAGAGAGGGAGGGAAAGAGGGAGAGAGAGAGAGAGAGAAGCTGTTATAGTATGAAATGAGGTCTCGGGGTTAAGTCATTGGGAAGATTTACAAGAGTTCTAGAAGTGAGCATTTCCTATTTACTACCATTGCATGTCATGTACAGAGCCTGACCCAGATGGAGAGGGAAAAAATTATTTGGGAGTTTGAGCAGCTGTATCACTCCTTGAAGGAGCACGAGTATCGCCTGTTAGCTCGCCTGGAGGAGCTAGACTTAGCCATCTACAACAGCATCAATGGTGCCATCACTCAGTTCTCCTGCAACATCTCTCACCTCAGTGGCCTGATTGCCCAGCTGGAAGAGAAGCAGCAGCAGCCCACCAGGGAACTCTTACAGGTAAGCAGGAAAGCCCTGCAGGGCAGCTTTACCATTGCCAGGCAGTGTTCATGATGTCCTTTGTCCTTTGTAACTGCTTAAGTGTTGGGCATTTTGGAAGGAAAACTGTATACTAGAAGTTGTTTTTTTAGTTTTTTGGGTTTTTTTTTTTCTTTGTGTTTTGTTTTTTTCAAGATAGGGTTTCTCTGTAGCTTTGGAGCCTTTCCTGGAACTAGCTCTTGTAGACCAGGCTGGCCTCGAACTCACAGAGATCTGCGTGTCTCTGTCTCCCGAGTGCTGGGATTAAAGGCGTGTGCCACCATGGCCCAGCTAGAAGTTGTGACTGACACAACTCAGTCAGTTCTTCAGTTGCAGTGTATCATGGAAAGGGCAAAAGAAAAACGTAGTCGTTGGGCCCCTCCTGCAGTGTCTGATTGTGGGCCCATCCCTTGACTCTGTTGGGGCTTCATTGATGGATCTCGTTTGCTCAGGATCAATTATAATAAAGAATTTGAACCACATCTCTTCCAAGGCCCTTTCATTATCCTGAAATTTTAAAATATATGTGTATATTACCGCAGCCAGAGGACATGGGGTAGAGAACAGGTGCAGTTCACCTGAACATTGCTGTAGTTTGCCTGTGCTCGTGTAGCTGAGAAGAGCCGGTGTACTCCCTGGACAAGACCACAGTAGATGATCCGCTGCCTGCCTTCCTGTCTTATCTCCCATTGATACAGGCACTGTGGTGGGCACTGGAATTAAGTGATAGATAATTTCCTTAATTATGTTTTAGTTTGACGTTCAGACAGTAAGTTGTTATGTGTAAATGGTTATCACATATGTTAATAAGTGTCTGAAGAAGGATGCTTAAAAGAAATCCCACACTCGCTCAGAATTGAGAAATAGACATTTATTTAGGGGTAGACTCACAAATCAAAATCCTCTGCTGAAACCGAGATCAGAAACCAAATCCCACAACTGGAAAAGAGAGACTGAACCCAGGCTCTACATCAGCATATATAGTATAAGAGGCCACGTCCCAGTGGGCTGGTAACCACTGGCTGTAAGACTTCCTACAGCAAATGCCTTTTAAAACAGGTCATAGGATAGTACAATAGTGAGCAAATTATGGCCTGCCTTTTGTTTCTGTTGGTGCTTGGAACTAAGTAGGTTTTTTTTATTTTAAGATGTTTGGGAAAGGTGAGAATGTTTTTCATTGTAGGTGAAACTGTATGAAATTGAGGTTCAGTGTCTATCAGTTTCCATAGCCATGCTCGTTCATATACATAAAATTCATCCCTGCTTTCCAGTACGTCAGTAGGACTGAGTATTTATGTAGATACTGAAACATGAACTGTTTACCACCTAACGCTTCAGGGAGAAGTTTCCTAACCTGTTTTAGCACAAGAAGGGCAGACAGCTTAAGCCTTGATGAAGGTCATTGTTTTATTGCTAGAGAGAGAAGGGGGAGTTTGAAAAGGGGGCTGTTGGCCTGTGAGGCAGAATGACAGGATGGTGGGAGTAGATGACAGTCTGGATGTAGTTGATGCCCAGCAATAGCAGAGCTCTTACAATGACTGATGACTTCACGTAGAATTGTCACAGAAATAATTCTGAGCAGGAACCATGTCAGAGTTGAAAAGTGACCAGGTTAGGTGAGTAGAAACTGTCAGTAGAGACTGTTTGAAGGATGACGATGGAGAAGATTCCTAGAGACAAGGAGACTAATGTGCCTTTATCTGGAGGGACTACTTGAAGAAACTAAACATTTAAAAGTGGGGGGAGGGTATCTATGGTAGAGATCAGGTGGACACTGGCCAAACTGATGGGACATGAGAAGTCTATGCTACTAAAAGGGTTGGGGGGTAGAGTAGCATATTAGCTCCCAGAAGGTCCTTGGTTGTTTGGGAAGAAACTATTGCAATGTCTGGGCAAGCCTCTGCTCTCTGAGGCACAGTAGGATTGTAGCTTAGTGACAAATTGATGATGACTGATGATAGGTAGATATGAACATGTGATGGTGGGGGCATGTATGTGCCATGATACACATGTGACAGTCAGGACAACTACCTGGGTTCTGTCCTCTCCTTCTACCTTTATGTGGGTTCTAGAGATTGAACTCAGGTCGTCAGGCTTGCAAGGTAGGTGCTCTTACCCACTGACCCCCAGTGACAATTTATTTATTGGACTATTCTGCTCTTTGTGGGTGATGTTGGCTGCCTTGCTTTCTTGGGTCTTCACTGCTCTAATGTAAGCACTGAGAAACAATTGGGCCTGTTTGGACAGGATTTTTTTTTTTTTGGCTTGGAAAACATAAATTTCACCATTTTCTGTAGCACAAATATAGCATTTTAAAATAGTGAATTCAATTTTCAGCTTACTGTTTAGATCAGAGCACTTTCATTACCTCCCAAAAGAAACCCCATTCCATTAAGCAGTCCCTTTCATTCCTTTCTACCTCTAGTCCCTGTATCTGGGCTTTTAACATTTTGGGTGTTCAGTAAAATCATACAGTATGTGGACTTTTTAATTCTGACTTCTTTTACTCAGCATAATTTTTTCAGTATTCATCCTCATTGTGGAATGGATTAATATTTTATTTTTTATAGCTTAATGATATTTCATTGTGAGTATAATCTACTCATCAGAGATTCACCTACCTCTGCTTCCTGAGTGCTGGTATTAAAGACATGTGTGCCTGGCATATATATATATATATAATGTTCATTAGTGTTTTGCCTGCTTGTATGTTTGTTTGAGGGTGTCAGATCTCCTGGAACTGGAGTTACAGACAGATGTGTGCTGGGAATTGAACCTGGGTGTTCTGGAAGAATAGCCAGTGCTCTTAACCACTGAGCCATTTCTCTAGCCCCTTATCCTATTCTTTTTTTAGGCAAGGTTTCACAGTGTATCCCTGACTGTCCTCGAATTTACAGAGATATGGAATTATACGTGTGCACCCACATCTAGCATGTTTTGGGGAATCATAATGGCCTTTTGTTTTAGTTTGCTTGAGACAAAGTTTTGCTGTGTTGCCTAAGCTGGCCTCAAACTCGAATGTTCCTGCTTTGACCTCCAAAATGCTATGATTTCTTGGTGAGATGGCTCAGAGGGTAAAGGCATTTGTTGCCAAACCTGAGAACCGGGGTACTATCCCTGATATCCAAAATGCTGGAAGGAGGGAACCAACTCTTGCAAGTCGCTCTCCGATCTACACACTTGTACTGTCTTAGGCATGCATTTCTACCCACCTCCAACAAGCAAACAAATAAAAATAGTTAAGAAAAAAAGGTGCATATTACCAAAATGCTATGATTTCATTCCAACATGGCTACACTCAGAATATGAAAATATTTTTTACTATATGAATCATGAAATTGAAGATGGATAATGGGAGAGTGCAAAGGGTGTGTGTTCATGGGTCCAGTAAGGAAGAAAAGTCTGACAGCTATCCAGTACTGTCTAGAGTTTAAGCCTTTGGAATAGCAAACGTCAGGGGTCAGGGGACAAAAGGCAGAATGTGCACTCTCTACTTCTGTTCATTGTTTGGTTTTGTGAGATGGGTCTCATATAACCCAGGCTGACCTCGCATTTACCTTCTACCTCGTTTCCCAAGTGCTACAGTTGCATGCTGTTTAAAACTTTATTGGCAATTTTAACCAGTTGAATTAGACAAGAGACCACATAGTCATAAGAATTGGGGGTGAGGAACTGGTGTAGTTCTTACCTGTCTTCCCAACACTGAGTCAGAAGAAGAGCTATGAGTTCAAGGCTGAGCTAGGCTACAGAGGGACTCTGTCATTTGGGAAGTAAACGTAGGAGGATCAGGAATTTGAATCTTCTTGGGCCACATGAGACCCTATCTGAGGGAGAAAGAAAGGGTGCAGGAATATTCTGTAGGGAAATGGGCAGAAGTCACAAAGAGACAAGCTGTGGAAGCGTAGATTGGGCCATGAGATGAGTGCAAGCAAACATGCGAGCACCACTAGAGGAGTAATGCCAACTGAAACTACACTCAGGTGTCCCTTATCAGCTAGAATAGCAAGTGTTTGGGATGTTGTGAGACCCAAGTATTAAAATATATAGCAAGATGGTTTACCTCAACATTGTGTGTAAGTCCTGGAAATAGACTAAGTTCCAAACTTAAAACAGTGATTTAGTCAGCTAAACACATGCCCAGCAGAATATCATGCAACTTAAAAAAAAAAAAAAAGAAAGGTAACTGAGCAGCCTGAAGTAGTAGTGCGTACCTAGGCAAAGGTAGGAGAATTAATGCAATATTGAGGCCAGCCTGGTCGGTATGAACAGTTTCAGGTCAGCCAGGGCTGGCTACATAGTCAGGTCCTGTTTTAAGAGGGCTTGAGAACAGGACAGGGATGGTACCTGTAACCTGAATGGGTGAAGTAAGTGTGGGGGCTGGGGAGACAGCTCAGTGGTTAAGAGTGTTTCCTGCTTTTCTAGGAGACCTGAGTTCAGTTCCTAGCACTGACATCAGGTGACTCACAGCTGCCTATAACTCCAGCTTCAAGGGATCCAGTTAGTTCTTCGAGGCTCTTTGCACACACACACGCGCACACACACACACACACAATTTTGTTGTTGTTGTTTTATTCTGTTTTCCGAGACAGGGTTTCTCTGTGGCTTTGGAGCCTGTCCTGGAACTAGCTCTGTAGACCAGGCTGGCCTCGAACTCACAGAGATCCCCCTGCCTCTGTCTCCCAAGTGCTGGGGCTAAAGGCGTGCGCCACCACCGCCCGGCTCACACACAGATCTTAATAGTAGAGTGCCAGACTGTGGGTAAGAACGAGAGATTGGAGAGTACATGTAAGAGCCAGTTTCACAAAGAAAACAAAATCATGGAGAATGGGGAAATAAGACAGGGTCAGGAGGAGTAACAAGGACTTGAGAATAAATTATTAGATTTTTGTTTTTAAACCAAAATAAATAAAAGCAGCAATGGGTTGCAGCCCATTGAATAAAATAATCTATAATTTCTAGAGGTAGGTGGATCTTCAAGTTTCAGACCAGTCACGGTTATATAATGAGGTGCTGTCTTAAAAAGGGGGTGGGATGGAGCTGAAGAGATGTCCTGGCTGCTCTTCCTGAGGACTCAGGTTTGACTCCCAGCTCCCACATGGCAGCTCATAGCCAGCTATAAATCTGAGATTACGTGCCCTCATCTGGTCTCTCTCTGTAGGAATCACACATACACGGAAGCAAAACTAGCCTATACAAGAAATAGCAAAATTTTTAAAAAGTAGAAAAATCTATACTATTGAGGGAGAGATTCTTCAAGCTCTGTGTTCAAGTCATATGGAAGGGATTTTAAAGTTAGAAATAACTTTTTGGAGCTATCAAGTCAAAAATTTAGACAAGAATTATTGGGAGGTGTGACTTATTATGTAAGGCCTTGAGTTTAATTCCTAGCTTTGGGGTTTCTTTTAAGAACAAAAACAAACTTGTCAGTGGATGTTAAACCTTATGGAGAATGTTTGATAAGAACTGAAAGTATCACAAATGCATTACTTACTAATGGGAAAATAGTAAGTGGTCACAGTCTGTATCACCGTTTGCTCTATTGAGACTCCATGTCACAGTAACCAGTGCATGTTCTGTATAACCTAGGGTAGGACTGACTGCCATGGCTGTGAAGAATCTTAAGTCAGTTAATTAGAGTATGGACGTGATTGAGATTAATGTTTAATGATTGAGATTAATATTCCCAAACTTTATTATTTGGGTTTTGGAGGCAGAATTTTTCTGTGAAGCCCTGACTGTCTTGGAACTCACTATATAGACCATGCAGTCCCCAAACTCCGCCTGCCTCTCTCTCCCAAGTACTGGGATTAAAGGTGTGCACCACAATTGCCCAGCTTCCCAAACTTTATGACACCTGAAGTTGGGCAGGAAGATGCAGTTCTGGAAAAGATAAATAGTAAACAACAGCTTTACAAAGTACTGAAGATGCTTATGCCATTATATGCACTGTGTATAAGAGTTACAGAAAAGGAATGAAGGATAGTAAACGAGGAAAGAAACAGGAGTTCATCGTATGCATGGCTGTTCTGTTTATTTATGGTTATTTCAGGTTTTTTTTTTTAAAGTAACTGCACATTTAGGCAGCTAAGGACCAAGAGTAAGATGCCTGAGTTAGTGAATCCTTGCTTCTTCCTCTTCCTGATTTCTAGGTCTTTGAGGTTAAATTATATCCCAGTTAACCTTGTCTCTAGTGTCTCTGAGAAAGTGGGCACATAGCTGGTTTCCAGTGAACATCTGGAAGAAAACTCAAGGAGTGCAGTGTCTCATGATTTTCTTTTTCTTTTCTCTTGCAGGACATTGGAGACACACTGAGCAGGTACGCTTTTCTGTCCTTGTGTTGTAAACCAAGACTGGGCTCACATCTGTAAATCCGAATTGGAGACTATCTCCTTAGAAGAAGCTTATTGAGTTGCTGTCTCTCACTGAAGAGTCTTATTGCCCAGAGAACTTTAGAACTTGGCTGAGTCCAATGGCTCACACCTTTAATCACAACACTTTCTAAGCAGAGGCAGACAGATCTTTGTGAGTTTTGTGAGTTCAAGGCCAGCATGGTCAACATAGTGAGTTCCAGGACAACCAGGGCTACATAGTGAGACTCTGTCTTAATTAATTTAAAAAACCACTTTGGAACTTTTGACAAATTGACGTTGAAGTGAGAGAGTCACTTGAGGGATATTGTGGTTTAAGTGTGAGGATGCTTCTAGACCTTGAAAAGAGCACATTAATGACTCTTGGATCTGCAAATTTCAGAGTTTTTTCCCATTTCCTTATCTCATTCTTTATAAAGGGAAATAAGGCCTCTAAGGAAGATGTGACTGGCTTGCAGTTATTTAATTACTGAGCGCTCACATGGATTCTGGCTCTGGTTGTTTGTCTCCTGTGAAAAGTGAGTGTAGCTCAGTGGTGTGACGTGTGTTTGCCATAAACAAGCCTACGGTTTGATCGCTAGCACTAGAAAGGAAGGGAAGAGAGGAGGGAAAGACCAGACCAAAAGAAAGGGAGAATTTGGAACAGGCAAGAAGACAGGACAGGGCCAGATGATGGTGGCACATGCCTTTAATCCCAACACTTGTGAGTTTGAGGCCAGCCTGATCTACAGATCTAGTTCTGGGATGGGCTCCAGAGCTACACAAAGAAACCCTGTCTCAAAAAAAAAAAGGGGGGGGAGACAAGACAGTTGTAACTGTAGGTGTTTAGGCTTTGGAAGGATGAGGTTTTCTGTGGGAGACCCTACAGGATGAGAGTGACTTTGACTTTGTCAAAGCTGAATTGTGATTAAAATCCTTCAAGGGAAAATACAGTTTGATAGGCTGGCTAGGAGATGTTTATAGATGACTGGTCCCCAGAGCTGCTGAGATGGAGAGGAATTGGAAGTTGTAACATGCACAGTTGGGTGGTCAGTTAAGTAAAGCTATGTCTGCCAGATTTGGGTTTGATTTGGTTTGGTTTGGTTTTGAGATAAGTTCTTCTATAATGGGCTGGGCTGGTGTTCCTGCTTCAGTTTCTTACACTGAAATTATAGGCAATAATTGGGCTGCAATGCCCAATTTTGTGTTTTCTTTGTATGGAGTTTTTTTGGGGTTTGTTTTGTTTTTTCCCTGTTCTGCAGTACCAGATATTGAACCCCGGCCTTCAGCACTCGATATGCCCTACTCTGTTTTCTGGTTTTTGATGCAGGGCTGGGATGGCAAGTCATCAACCTTGCATGAGAGTCACTGTCTCAGACCCTAGAAATCTGTAAAGATTAGTTTTGGGGTCCACAGAAATATAGT
The DNA here is from genome assembly GCA_963919715.1 of Microtus obscurus. Classification (NCBI taxonomy): domain Eukaryota; kingdom Metazoa; phylum Chordata; class Mammalia; order Rodentia; family Cricetidae; genus Microtus; species Microtus obscurus. The sequence goes on along the minus strand of CAWTZC010000010.1, from coordinate 34,455,214 downwards.
TTAGCAATTAAGAGCTCTTGCTGACTCTTCCAGAGCCTGAAGTTTGTCTTTCAACACCCAACTATAAGTTGTCTGTTACTTCAGATCCAAAGGATACCTTTTCTAGCATCCACAGGCATTCAAATATGTGACATCACACAGACACACATAAATAACATACCTTTTTTTTATTTTTTTTTCAATTTGGTTTTTCTTTTTTTTTTTTTTTTTTTTTTAAATATTTATTTATTATGTATACAATATTCTGTCTGTGTGCATGTCTGCAGGCCAGAAGAGGGCACCAGACCTCTTTACAGATGGTTGTAAGCCACCATGTGGTTGCCGGGAATTGAACTCAGGACCTTTGGAAGAGCAGACAATGCTCTTAACCACTGAGCCATCTCTCCAGCCCTTCAATTTGGTTTTTCGAGGCAGGTTTTCTCTATAGCCCTGGCTGTTCTGTAACTCACTCATTTGACAAGGCTGGGCTCGAACTTAGTTCCACCTGCCTCTGCCTCCCCAGTGCTGGAGATAATGGTGTTAGAAGGGTTTTTTAGGGTTTTATTTTTTAATTATTTATTTATTTATTTTGGTTTTTCGAGACGGGGTTTCTCTGTGGCTTTGGAGCCTGTCCTGGAACTAGCTCTGTAGACCAGGCTGGTCTCGAACTCACAGAGATCCGCCTGCCTCTGCCTCTCGAGTGCTGGGATTAAAGGCATGCGCCACCATCGCCCAGCAGGTGTTAGAAGTTTTAAGACAAGATCTCACTTTGTAGCTCTGAAGCAAGCAGTGATCCTCATGTTCCTGCCTCCCGAGGACTGGAATTGCAGGGAGGAGCAATGTCCCCACTGAGGACTTACTGTTCACAAAACCATGAGCTGGTGCTTTGGGAGAGATGAAAATAAGCAAGGTTATCTCTCACTTTCACTTCTAAAGGTGATTTAGAAGGACGTTGTGGAAACTTGTAGTAGCCAGTTTTAAAGACTGCCTGCCCACTAGTGTTAGACAGATTAGTCAAGCCCTAGCCTAGGCCTCAGAAGGTTGGAGAAGGTAATCACATGCGGTTTGTTGTTTTATTTTAGGGCTGAAAGAATCAGGATCCCTGAGCCCTGGATCACACCTCCAGATCTACAAGAGAAAATCCATATTTTTGCCCAAAAATGTCTGTTCTTGACAGAAAGTCTGAAGCAGTTCACAGGTAATATGAGGAGAGGAAGTGGGTTAGTATTCTGATGTCTGTATGCTGTGATCATCTGTCTGCGGATACATTTTCCAGTCAGAGTAATACAAACTGAATCTCTTCTCTTTTATCCTTAGAAAAAATGCAGTCAGATATGGAGAAAATCCAAGGTAAATTTGCCTATTTTCTGGACTCTTGATGTTCTAAGTTTCTTGGGGAGCAGCTGAGTGTATTGAGAGCTCAGGAGGGTTAGCAGAGTGGCTCAGTAAGTGCTGTGCCATGTTGTGCAGACCTGTTGACCTGTGTTTGAGACGTGGTGTAAAGTGAGAACCGACATGTGCAGTATGATATGTGACCCCTCACACGCACACGTACATCATACACAGACTTTCCTGTTTACATTATTATTGTTGTTTGAGTTTGGGTTTTGTTGAGACAGTCTTAATATATAGCCCAGTCTAGCCTTAACTCACCAGGCTGCTGCCTGAGCTTCAATTCTGAGGTTGAAAATGTGCCATAGCTGCCCTCCACAATAACATTTAGTTCAGTGGATAGGCAGAGTGGCTTTCCTCATCTGATTCTTGTTTATTTCTCTTCCTCTTCCTTTGCCACTTCAAAGACTCTTGTGTGAGATCTCCCATAAATTAATGATGGCAGTGGTGTCATTTGAGCCACTCAGCCTCTGCAGCAGACGGTTTGTACAAATTAAGAGTTGTAAATATGTATGTCGTGCATTTGAACTTTTAGCTTTTGCAGAGTCAAGTCTTGCTATGGAAGGTGGATTCTTGATTGTGACTCAGTCTGATACTACGTTCTACCAAGATCACACGTGTTATCTCTATAGCCAGGATTTTCAAGCCCTCTAGCCCTAAAAATCCTTCCATGAGCAAAGTATAATAGCCATGCTTATAAGCCTGATACTTGGGCAGCTGATCAGGGACAACTGTCATGAATTTGAAACCATCCTTGGCCAAATAGTGAGTTTCAGGTCAGCCTGGGTTACATAGTAAGACTGTCTTTAAAAAAAAATAAAATAAAAAAATAGAAGAATAGCCAGGCATGTCTTTAAGCCCTGCACTTGGAGGCAGAGGCAGGTGGATCTCTGAATTTTATGCCATCCTGGTCTACAAAGCAAGTTCCAGGACAGCCAGAGCTCTGTTACACAGAGAAACCCTGTCTTAAAAAAATGGAAAAGAAAGAGAGAGAAAGAAAAAATTACTGGGTAAATAAACAGATATGGAGTTCTAACAGTGAACTTAGAGATAAATCAGTGCCCCGTTGACGTAAGGGCTCTGGAATGCCAATAGATTCCACTGCTTTATGATTGTTAACCAAATTAAATTCACTTAACGTGCTTCCTAGAAAGACACAGAGGTTCAGTAACTTTTCTTTCTTGTTCTTTCAGAATTGAGAGAGGCTCAGTTATACTCAGGTACGTGCTAGAAGACGAACAATGTTGAAGAAAGGGGTAAAAGCCCTATAAATCTAACCACTATTAGAAGTGGTTCGAGGCTGCCTGAGTTTGGATCCTTTGGTTGCATATATGCAAAATAACATACAGCCAGAAGCCTCTGGTTGTTTCTATGTGCTTTCTAAAGTGACATCTTTGTCACTTTAAAGATTTGTAGAATACTAGACACATGGTTCCCCAGAAGCAGAAAATCCACTGTAGTATGCACCTTCCCACCTGTATCTGGGGCAGTGTACTATTTGTTTGCCCCAAGAGAAATGATTTAATCAGTTTTTTGTTTTTTTTGTTTTTTGTTTTTTTTTCCCTGTGTTGTTGAGTCTGGGGTTCTTAACTTTTCAATGGTATGCTCTGGGCAAAAATTTAACAAACCCTAGACATCCATCTTTAAGTTATGATTCAGAGACTGAGTCAGTCTGATTCCAGGAAACCCAAATCTGAGGTAGGTATGTTTACTTAACTTCCAGCTTTTAGTTATTAGGTCTTCCTTAATTGGGACAAAGGCTGTTATCAATGTTTATTTATTTAAACATTTTAAGTATTTGGAATACAAGTATATATGTGTACCACATACCTGTCTGCTGCTCACAAAGGCCGAAAAATGGGGTTAGATTCCCCTAATCTAGAGTCACAGGCGGTTGTGAGCCGCCGTGTAGATGCTGAGAACAAAACCCAGGTCTTAGGCAAAGGCAGCAGTGGCTCTCAGCTGCTGAGCCATCTCCCTTGCCTTTGATAGTTGGTTCTTTTAATATTGGCTGAGTATGTCACACATAAGATGCTTTAGAAAGCAGTACTATGCCCTTGGAATTTACAGTCTGGTTGGAAGTATACCCATGGCACAAGAAAGACAAGTTGGGGCTAGATATATAGCTCATCGGCAGGGTGAGTAGACTTTGTGTATGGGTAGGGTCCTTTGTTAGATCCATAGCACTAAAAGAAAGTGGGTGAGAGTAGGTAGGTGACTTTTGTGCACAGATAGTTGAAAACAAGGATCATCTCACCTGTTACCTATCATGAATTTTTTTAATGTTTATTCATTCTTTGAGAATTTTATTCAATATTTTGATATTGTCTTTCCCCTGCTCCATCTCCTCCCACATACTCTTTTACATCCCTACCCATCCTACTACATGTTCTTTCTCTTAAAACTAACAAACAACAACAACAACAAAGAAAAACAACAGCAGCAAAAACCATGGGATCCAATTTGTGTTGGCTGATAACTGCGCGTGGAGCCACCCTGGAATGTGGTTGATATCCCCAGTATCACTCTGTTGAAGAAAACTGATTTTTCCTTTCCAAGCAGCTGTCTTTCGTGAATAGCTTCTCTTCTAGGGGTGACACTTTGGGCCCACTTTCCCTCTTCCATGCTATGATTTTGTCAGGTTTGAGCTTGTGCAGGACTTTGTACATGCTGTCACATTGTATGTGTGTTCATACGTGCATCTACCACTTCCAGCTTGTAAAATCTTTCCACCCCCTCTTCTGCATAGTAGACTCCTAAGCCTTGAGAGGAGGAGTGTTATACAGACATCCCATTTAAGACTAAGCATTTCAAAGTCTACACTGTGTTAATTACAGTTCTAATGCAAAAAGAAACTTCTCGATAAGGGTTAAACAATGCACTTATCTATGCATATAGCATATGTTATTAGTAGTCACTCTATTGGACTGATTATTTAGCAGAATAACTGTTCCCTAGGACCTCTGACCTATATAGCCTCAGATTCTTAATCATACTGACATCGTCAAGTATGGGTTCCATCTTGTGTAGCAGGCCAAAAATATAAAGTGGTTGGTTACTCTCATAACATGTGTGCTACCGTTGAACTAGTGGGCGTGTCTTCCAGGCAGTTCACAGGACTCTGAGTTGAGTGAGATTGATGATGACTTTTCTCCTCCAGTAGCAGGTATAGCTCCTTTAAACTAGCAGGTTGGGTGAAGCTTCCACGTTGAGTGTCAACTCAGTTTCTTCCTGTTCTGTGATATAACTATGTGGTGTCTTCAGCAACAGGGACTTACATCAGATAGTTGAGCATAGCCAAGAGTGTTGGCAATGGCCTGTAATGTGAAGGGATGGGTAGTGTCTGAGACACCATTGGGCAACAACTCAAACAATTATGTACCCCATTCATTTTCCTGGGAGGAGGTCATTTGGTAGTTTCTCTTGTTTAGTTGGGATATTGTCCCCAGAATCCCACTATATGGTAACTTCATTTAAATTAATTTTGTGTGTGTGTGTATTAGGAAGCTTCTAGAGTATTAGGTTTCCATGTGACTTTCCTAACGACTTTAATGCTGTCTTTTCCCCATATAACCCTTTGTACCCTTCACTCCCATCGCCTATGCCATTTAATCCTCCTAATTTCCCCCTTATCTTTTTGTTGTGTTTTCATTGTTTTGGGGAGTGGGGGAGGGGCAGAGTTTCTTTCTGTGTGTAGCCCTTACTGTCCTGTAACTCACTCACTCTGTAGACCTAGCTGGCCTTAAACTCAGAGACCCGCCAGTCTCTACCTCCCAAGTGTTGAGATTAAAGGCTTACACTACCACCACCCAGCTAAAAACAATTTATTAATGCTATAGTAATGGGATTATTTTCTTGATTTCTTTCTAAGTATGTTTGTTATTTGTATATAGAAAGACTACTTATTTTGTGTGTGTGTGTTAATTTTATATCGTGCTACATTGCTGAAGTGTTTATGAGCTGTAGAAGTTTCCTGATATACTCTTCAGGGTCTTTTATGCTTAAAACATTATGTCTTCTTCAGGTAAGAATATGATGACTTCTTCCTTTCCTATTTGTATCCCCTTGATCTCCTTTGGTTGTTCTAGTCCTCTAGCTAAGACATCAAGTACTATACTGAATAGGTATGGAGAAAGGAGATGTCTGTCCTTGCAAAGTAAAGGCTTTACTCCATCGGTACTGGGTTCTGGTTAATCACAGCTGTTTCTTCAGCTCCAGCTGACCAGACATCACTCATTCCTAACACAAAAATACCACACAGATGACCACAGGAGAGTCTTTGCTTCTTCCGGCAGCTTCACAAGCCAGGCCTCCATCATTTGCATTTCCCTGAACACTCTTGCTTTCCAAGTGCAAACAGAAGAGCCTGCTGAGCTGTGAATACCCAAAGGCTTTTCCAGCCTCAAGTTCAAATCAGACTGTATAGCAATTTCCCGCTTCTGTTACTAATTTCTGCCTTTGTTAAGGTTTCTGTTGTTGGGATGAAACAACCATGACCATAAATAACTTGCAGAAGAAAGGGTTTATTTCTTTTGCACTTTGTCCATCACTGAGGACAGTCAGGGCAGAAATTGATGTAGAGGCCGTGAAGGAAAGCTGCTTACTGACTAGACATGGCTTGTTCAGTCTGTACCCCCCCCCCAGCTGAAGACTGAACCCAGGGCCTTGTGCTTGCTAGGCAAACATTCTACCACTGAGCCCAGTCCGCTTTCTTAAACACCCCGTATCCAACTACCCAGGGGTGACGCGAATTTTCCACAATGTTCAATTAAAAGTTGAGGAGTAATGCAGTAACCAGTTCAAGACAAACCAGGCAGCCAGGTGAGGTAGTGCTCACCTTTAATCACAGCACTTGGGAGGCAGAGACAGGTGAACCTCTGAGTTCAAGGCCAGTCTTGTCTACAGAGTGAGTTCCAGGGAAGCCAGTACTATGTAGAGAGATCTTGTCTTTAAAAAAAAAAAAAAATTCTGTGCAGAGGCCAGATATGATAGTATGTATGCTTGTAACTCCAGCAGTTGGGAAGCTGAAGCAGGAAGAATCAGGATCTTAAGTTATGTTTTGCCACATTGAGGCTAAGGTATCTGATCTTCATAGATTGTCTCAAAAGGGGAAAGGGGAAAACATGAATAGAAAGTAGATATGCAAGACAATCTCAGAAATGAAAGAATGGTTTGAAAGATGGCAAGTCGGGCAGATTCTCAGTTCTTTAACAAAAATTCTGAACTCCAAAATGTCTGTAAACTAAAATTTTGTTGCCGGGCGGTGGTGGCACACGCCTTTAATCCCAGCACTTGGGAGGCAGAGGCAGGAGGATCTCTGTGAGTTCGAGGCCAGCCTGGTCTACAAAGGGAGTTCCAGGACAGGCTCCAAAGCTACAGAGAAACCCTGTCTCGAAAAACAAAAAACCATAACGTTTTGTTGTATGTTTTTCAGTAAATTAATTAAAATAGCAACTCCTGCCGCTGGAGACATTACTCAGGTTAAAAACACTCACTGGCAGCTCTTTCAGAGGTCCTGAGTTCAATTCCCATCAACCACATGGTGGCTCACAACCATCTTTGATGAGATCTGGTGCCCTCTTTTTGTGTGGACATACGTGTAGGCAGAATGCTGTGTATATAATAAATAAATAATGTTTTTTAAAAAATCTAGCAACTTTTTGTGACCAGGAGCCTCTATCTGTTCTAATGTGACTATGTATATTTTCCATCACTTCTATTGATGCCAGAATTTTCAAATTCAGGACTTAGACAGATGTACAGAAGTCTCAGGTGCAGTCAGTGGGGACCGAGCCTTAGATGTGAGAGGAGAGTGGGAGTAAAATTGTATTAGTTTCACTGTTAGCCACAGAGAGGGTAATTAGCTAATGTAATGATGAATTTTTAGGTTTTGGTACTGGGTCTTGCTGTATAGCACTGGCTATGTGACCTAGGCTGGTCTGAAAAGATACTCCTGCCTCTGTCTCCTTAGTGTGCCACCATGCCTGGGTCCGACAGTAATTTTTGAACTATGCAGCTTACAATGTGTTTGATCATAAAATGAGTACAGCCTCTAGTAGGCATCTCTGCTGTGTTCCAGGGAAGTAGGTGAAATGCCAGGTGGGCTCGAGTGTCTCCGACCTTCAGCTGACCACCCCTCTTTCTTTCTACAGTGGATGTGACCCTGGACCCAGACACAGCCTACCCCAGCCTGATCCTTTCTGATAATCTTCGTCAAGTGCGGTACAGTTACCTCCAACAGGATCTACCAGACAACCCTGAGCGGTTCAATCTCTTTCCCTGTGTCTTGGGCTCTCCATGTTTCATCGCTGGGAGACATTACTGGGAGGTAGAGGTGGGAGATAAAGCCAAGTGGACCATAGGTGTCTGTGAAGACTCGGTGTGCAGAAAAGGTGGGGTGACCTCAGCGCCCCAGAATGGATTCTGGGCAGTGTCATTGTGGTATGGGAAAGAATACTGGGCTCTTACCTCCCCGATGACTGCCCTCCCCCTTCGGACCCCTCTTCAGCGGGTAGGGATTTTCTTGGACTATGATGCTGGTGAGGTCTCCTTCTACAATGTGACAGAGAGATGTCATACCTTTACTTTCTCTCATGCTACCTTCTGTGGGCCAGTCCGGCCCTACTTCAGCCTCAGTTACTCGGGAGGGAAGAGCGCAGCTCCTTTGATCATCTGCCCTATGAGTGGGATTGATGGGTTTTCTGGTCATGTGGGGAATCACGGTCATTCCATGGAGACCTCCCCTTGAGGAAGTGGACTGAGACCACAAGTGCTGTTGGCTGTAATCTTACCCCAGGCACACAGAATCTTGTCGACTTGTCAATTCCTGTTCATCAAAGCCAGGTGTCCTTACCATTCCCCATGCCCTTACAGAGAGACAGTGTGTTGATGGTCTCCACTACACTTTCCCTTCCCTTGCAGATTGTGAGATGTAATGAGAAGTATTGCTGTTTCCCAGAATAAAAACCAGATTCCTCCTCCTGTGTTTTACACTTTTGTTGGTTTTTACACATGACTGAATAGATGAAGACTATGGATAGGATTTAGAGAACCGCTTTTCTCAGTGATGGGCTTTGATGTAGAAGTGTAAACCAAATAAATCCGTTTCTCCCCGAGGTGCTTTTGGTCAGTCTATCACAACAGCAGAGCTGAGAGAAATTGTTACGAGGCTGGTGAAAATGCTGTGATAGTCCCGGCCTTGTTTTGGGAAGGACTGTGGAAGTGTTTGGAACTTTGGTTTGGAAAAGCCATTGAATATTAAAATGGCTGCAGGGTCTCAGAAAATAAGAGTGTTGAGAGCAGATGATAGAGACCCGACTTGTGAAGCTGCAGAGAAGCAAAGATTATTGGGGTCATTTGTGTGATACGCTTGAATTAAGAATGTGTGGTTTTCCAGTCTGTTCTACAAAGCGAGTTCCAGGACACCCAGCCGATACTGTTACACAGAGAAACCCTATCTTAAAAAAAAAAAACACAAAAAGAATGTGTGATTTCTGGACAGCTGGGGCTGAAGAATTGGCTGTGAGCAAGAGGCCAGCACCACTGACGTGAAACCTTTGCTTTATTGGGACAGTCGATACTGGTCAACTGGGGTGAAGATCAGCTGATTAACAACAGGCTAGCCCTGTTGAGACAAAATCTTCTGGGAAGTATTTCCTCCAGGTCTGCACAGAGAGACTGGTCCAGAGGAGGCCAATCCTGCATCTCAAGCTAGTAGCAAAACTTGGTAATGTGTAAACATCTCCCATGTGGTACTTGGTTTGACTGTATGAACAATGTTAAAGGGGTCATGGCGAGAAGCTGAGATTTGGCATCCTGTAGTAGCCACACAGTCCCTGAAGAGAGGTGTGGCCAGTTGCAGTGGAGAGCCCGGCATAGTGGCGATGATGGGACTATAAGGATGGCCAGCAGGTCCACCAGCAGATCTGGGCCTGTCAGATGAGTTTGTGCTGCATAAGGTGGAACCAGAGAGGCGAAGCTATGTAAGCCCTTTGGAGCCCAGAAGATCATGAGTCCCAAATGTTGGACGGTTATTTAACTATTCAAATTGGGTTTAATTTGGTTTGTTTGTGACTGTGCCCTGGTTCTGCTCTCTTGAAGTGTATGTAACTTATATTTTGATTTTACAGGAATCCACTTAATGAGATTTTGGACAATTTAAAGAGATTTTGGAGTTTAAAAGTGTTTGAATTTTTTAAATCCTATAGAACTTGAACATATTTTTATTGCTGTTTGTCTGGGTGTATGAGTGAGTGTATGTGTGCATGAGTGCAAGTGCCAAAAGAAGCCAGCTAAAATCATCTGGAAAGAAGGAACCTCAACTGAGAAAATACCTCCAGCAGAATGGTCTGTAGACAAGTCTGATGGGGTGTTTTCTTGATTAATGATTGATATGGGGAAGGACCAGCTGACTGAGCAGGTCCATGCCTAGTCAGGTGGTCCTGGGCTGTTTAAAGAAGCAATCCAATAAGCACTGGTCCTCTGGTTCTCCTTCAGTTCCTACCTCCAGGTTCCAGCCCTGAGCTCCTGCCTTGACATCACTCAGTGATGGACTGTAATGTGGAAGTGTAAGCCAAATAAACCCTTTCCTGCCCAAGATGCTGTTGGTCAATGTTTTATCATAGCAATAGAGAATAAGATAGTTTTTGGACCGTGTCTCCCTTCTTAGAACCCAGGATGGAACCACAGACTGTTTGAATGACTCCCTTTCTCCTAACTTTATTTTCGTGAAGCAGTAATTCTACCCTGATTTCCAGTTATTTTACTAACCCCATTATTCCAGTTTATGTTTTGGTTATAATTACTTTACACTACTGGTGATAAATGACCCCACCTATGTAGTGACATAATGTTTTAACTAGTGTCTCTCTGTCTCAGTGATTTTCCAATGGCACTGTTTGCTCCCTTCCTGCTATTGAAAGGCTTGTCTTGGTGCTAGGCATGTGCAGATCACCTAAGAATGTCCCTGGAGTGTTTGTGAGCTGGTGACTATCATGCTCCATTTCTAGAAGGCAGAGGCAGAACTCTGGGACTTCACTGCATCCCTTTGGAGTGGGGGTACAATGTGTTTCCTGGTGTGTGCCATGAGAGGCAACAGCATCCAGTCTTTGGAGTCAGAGGCTAAGGCCACTTTGTACAATCCCTGCCATGGTTCTTAGTGCTGCTTCCCTTTGGGTACATGCCCTACTGTGTTTACCACTCTAACTGGAGCTTAGAGTTGGGAGAATGAAGCCTAAAAGTGAGATAGACTAAGTACCATACAGTACCAATTTCATTCAGAGCACCAGTTTATACTCTGAGGGTTAAGAAGACTCACCTGAGTAAAGTGTACATCACAAGGACAAACCACATGTGGCAATAACATTTTCCGCAGCATCATATAAACAACGATATCCAGTTGTATTGAATAATCTAAACTCTTACCCACCAAACCTGGGAGGAGTATGAAAACACATTCCAAGAACGGGTCTGTGTTTTTGAAGAAACAGAGGTCGTGAGACTTGTTTTCTAGGAATTTTCTCACAAGCACTCAGAATTCCCCTTGTACAGCTCCTTTCCTGACACTACTGTTTAAAAATGAAGTGAATGTACGTTTACATTGCTGTTCTTTGGGGGTATTTGGGTGAAACCCATTTTCCAATATGAGTTCATGATCCCCTCCTACATAATAGCTTCCTTCCGAATAGTTTATAGAGCTAGTTTCTCAGTGTCCTGTCTCTGTTTCTAATGATGAGAAGATAGAGTGCATATCCTTGGCCTGTAGCCCTTGTGTTGTCTGATCCTTGGGAGAATGTTTTCAGGCCTGTGTGTGTTCATCTGGTTATTACTATTGTGGGGTTTTGTTTTTGAGGCAGAATCTCTTTGAACCCATACCGGGCTCACTTGGTATACCCTTCCTGCCTTGAACCTTTGGGTGCTAGATGATAGGACAGAAGCCATATGCCCACCTTTTTCTTGTTTGGGTGGTTTTTTATTGGCTAAGACACAATGCAGCCCTAAGTGAAATAGATTGGAGGGCTCCAGACATTCTTCCCAGCACTAAATAACCAGTCCAAGCTTGTGGGTGATGTCACCATGTGCTGCAGAAGATGAGACTGAGAAAAAAGTCTCAGGAATTTGTATCTTAGCTGCTTCTGCACATGGTCCCAGAATACCAGATTGTTAGGTTGTATACACATTATACACACTCCTGGTCTAACATTGGGCTTCTGTGGCCGAAGACCATTAGATGTGTCCTGATGAATGAAAAATGCCCCAACTCTATATTCATTTTTTTAGATTTTAAGGAAAACAGTACAACCAACCAGCGACCAAGATGCTTCCACAAGGTAGAATTAGCTTCTACTGATACGTAAATGCTTAGAATGATACGCGTGTATTTGATGGCTGCTTGACTTTTTGCACAGTAGCTTAGTACTCTTCACAACTTAATGACGTGTATACAATTGCCCTTGTGTTGCAAATAAACAAGCAGAAAGGATCAATGATTTATCTAAGGTGTGCAGCTAGGAAGCAGCAGAGCCAGGATCTAAAAGTGAGATTTGATGTGGCCACCACATACATCAACTGCCCTTCTGCCGCCCAGTGTATATAATACATACACACACATACATGTGAAGTATTGTGCAGAATGGGAACTTGGAAGTGCTGATTTGCTGGTTTGGAATACCTGCCTTAGCACTGTTCACTGCAGAAGATCTGCAATCGAAAAATGGGTGGAATCTTAAGTCAAAATTACATGCCCTTTCACTTAGTCTTTAGAGAGAAAGAAAAACCCAGAGAGGACATTTCATACCTATCCAAGGAAGTGTGCCACCACGTCCAGTAATGGGGCAGTCTCCAGGCAGACAGGATCTCACACAAGGTTTCCTACTGCTACAGTAGTTGCAGCTTCTCGCTGTACTTTTACTAGAAGCAAAACTGGAGCAGCAAAGTAGCCTTGTACTTAATAAAGTTCCTAAGGTGAGTAAAAACATGGATAGAGGTGAACTTGGGCCGGCATGATGGTTCAGAGGAAAGACATTGGCTGAGCAAGCCTAGTAACCTGAATGTGATCCCTGACACTCAGAATTCCACAGAGTTGTCTCTGACCTCCACACATCCACCATAGGCATGCATGCCCACCTATATACTCATGTAGAGTTAATAATACTGAATTCAACATTTGTATAGGTAAGGCTAGCTAGCAAGGTAACTCGGTAGGTAACTTTCTGCTGCCAAGCTTGACAAACTGGGTTTGCAGAAGGAAAGAACTGAAGTCCTCTGACCTCTATATGTACTATGGGTGAGTGGTGGGTGGGTGTGAGAGAGAGAGAGGGAGAGTGTGTGTGTGCACATTTGCACAAATCTTTTTATAAAAAGGGAATATTGAATGTTTCAGGTAGAAAGAATTTAATGCTGAGTGAAAATATCAGTCTTAAGTTTATGAACAAAAAGAATGTCATTACTTAAATCTGTGGGAAGATGAGCAAGAGGAGGCAGCAAGGGTGATGTTATTGGTCTTTTTTTTTTGTGGTGGTGAGTTCATGAGTATTTATGATTTTAACTTTTAAAAAAAAAAATCCTGCTATTTTGAATGGGATTAAATGGCCCTCAGACTGGGCTAGAGAGATGGTGCAACAGTTAAGAGCACTTGTTCTCACAGAGGGCCCTGATTTGCTTCTCCATATTCCAGTCCTGTTGGATCTGATGCCTTTCTCACCTTCACAGGCACCAGGCACAGATGGAGTGCACATACATACTTGCAGGCAAAACCCTCAAATACATAATTTTTTAAAAACAATCTAAGTGAACCCGAAGTTAATTGTGAATGTATTCACCTTCAGAATGGTAAGTAGCCTCCTTGTTCACTGAGTCAGAATATGAGCTATAATGGCAGACATGAGGGTCAGTCCGTTTCTTTGGGCACCTGGTCCTTGGGGCATCTAGTTAATTATATATTAGGGTTTAGAAGCCTTTCATTCTTTTATTGCCGCAGGAAATTGTCCACACATGCCTTCAGCCACTTCTTTTTCTTCCTGGTACATCACCTTGAAGAGGAAAGGAGGCCTAGAAGAGACGCTCAGAGTTTTGGGAAACTAAACATGGCCCTTACCTTCCACCAATACATTTAGAAAACAGAGGATATGCATAATTTCCAACCACTTAAAGGCACTATGAAATTAAGGACAAATAGCTGTCAGATAGGTAATGGTAACTTGTTACTACCATTTATCTCAAGTCCACACCAATAGAAAAATTACTTCCCTCACCGTTCCCCCTCTCCAGCATAAATCTTAAATGGTTCCTAGTGTGCCGAGGATGGTGTTGTCTCTTGTTCCATGAAAGACAATGAGTCTGACTCAAATACATAGCCAGTTTTGAGTGCTGCAGCTGGACCTGACTCCTAGGAAAATACAAGATAACTTTCTGTCCTTTGAAGGCGTAAGCCACGAACAATGCCACACCAGTTTGGAATTATAGGGTGGTATTTATTTAAAGAGGAAAGAACTTAAATTGAAGTCAATCAAGGACCAGGGATAATAAAGTGAGCACAACTAAAGAATTAGGGATAAATGAAACATCATTGACTGTAGGTCGTCTTTGCGTCATAGTAACCAGGAAACGGAAATACTAGGTCTGCACTTCTGTATGCTCTTCCTGTGCTCCTCCACCTTCCTGAACTCTGTCAAACCCAAAACCATAGTCATGCAAGACTAGACCACCACTGAGCTCATGCATAGGTCCTTGTGCTCTGAGTTATGAAACTGGTGACCCATAGCTAAGTCCAGCTGTAAACTGTCGTGATTAAATTACTAAATCCTTGTCCCTTATTTAACCCCAAACTTCCTCCTCCATGAGATCTCTGTGAAAAATAATGAGAAATACACAAAGTGGTGGGACTATTGTTGAGGCACAGACTGTCCTAGGTTGTTACATTATCTTCGATTTTAAGGGATATGCACACATTGACAGTGTTGCCCTGCTTTACTTGACAGTTTCTGTGATTAAAAAAAAAAAATGTACCCGGACAAAAGTGACTTAGGCTCCCAATTCCCAGCTGCAGGTCGTCATAGCAGGGTAGTCGGGGTGGCGGGAACTTGAAGCAGCTAGTCACATCCACAGCCAAGAGAAGATGCAGGTATGCTCGCCCATGCTCAACTGCCTCTCTCCTTTTTACTCAGTCCAGGCACAGCCGTGAAAAGGTGCTGCCCACATCCAGGGTGGATCTTCCCAACTCAACCTCAATCAAGAAACGTCCTCGCTAGGGCTGGATAGAGAACTCAGTGTGCACACTTCAGTTCATAACCACAGAACTTCAGTTCAAGAGGGTCCAATGGCCTAGGGCACCAGGCACACATGGCATACAGACATACATTCAGGCAAAAACCCATACACTCAATGAAAAAGAAAGTCCTTCACAGGCTAACCCAACCCAAGCAATTCCTTATTGAGACCCTCTTCCTGAGTGATTCTGGATTGTCCTAAGTTGACAATTAAAACCAAATTTCACTTGCTGCTCTTGCAGAGAACCAGAGTTGAGCTTCCAGCCCCCCATCAGCTTAGGAATACCTGTAGCTCCAGCACTCTTCTGGCCTCCATGAACACCCATACACACATGGCATGCGCTCAACACAGGTACATACACAGAAACGAAAAATAAATCTTAAAAAGTTTATATTGCTGGGGATGGGGACAGGGAAGAGTAAAGTATGGAATAAGTTAAACCAAACAAAGAATTTATGAAAAACCTTATGGAGGATTGCAATTTTATAAAGTAATTAAAACATGATTTTAGCCAAGCAGTGGTAGTGCACACCTTTAAATCCAGTACTTACAAGAAAGAGGCAGGCGGATCTCTGAGTTGGAGGCCAGCCTGGTCTACAGAGTGAGTTCCGGGACAGCCAGGACACAGAGAAACCCTGTGTCAAAAGACAAAATCTGCATGAGTGGAAAATGCTTTCTCCAAAAGACAGGTTATGAAGTGAAGAACAGTACCAGATGTGGGATAACTTCCCTATCAGCTGTTTGGGGCACTCTATAAATCGCCCACAAAGAACACAGACTGTTCCTATCAGGGCCACTGTAATTGGATAGCAAGGCACTATTGCTGAAGACATGACAGACTTTGGTTACAGGGCATAGACAAATCAAGCCTGGATCCAAGAAATATTCCTGGCTGTCCTGGAACTTGCTTTGTAGACCAGGCTGGCCTCGAATTTACAGAGATCCCTGCCTCTGCCTCCCCTGTGCTGGGATTAAAAGCATGGGCCACCACTGCCCGGCCATCTGTTTTCTATAGAAAGAGTGTGGATGGGGGGGGGGGGAGGGAGGACTTGGGAGGAGTTAAAGCTGTAATCAGATATATTGTTTTAAAGATCTATTTGCAATTTTTAAAAAGGAAGAGAGAGGAGAGAGGAGAGAAGGGAAGATGGAGGGATAGGAAGGGAAGGAGAGGAGAAGGAAAGGGAAAAGATTAACAAAATTCTTATTGATCCTATAGCTCATAGTTCCACCAGATGGAAGGGTGCCAACTGTTCAAAGGGACTTGATGAAATTCTTATTAAGAAAGAGATAAGGATTTCTACTTGGGCTCTTGACAAGTAGAAACTATATCACAAGGGTTTGCTTTTCATAAAGGGAGTCTTAACGAATTAGTGAGGAAAGATGAATTTTCAATAAAAATGTAGTAAGGGACTGGAGAGGTGGCTCGCTGGTTAAGAGCACCTAGCAGCTCTTCAAAGGTCCTGGGGTTGAATTCGAGGTGCTCTCACGGTGCCTCACAACTGTCTGTAACTCCAGTTCCAGAAGATCCAACCTATTGTGGCCTCCAGCCGCAGCATATACATGCAGGCAAAACACCTCTGCACATGAATAAATAAAAATTTTAAAAATAAAAGCTTAGAAAGCAATTTACTAAGGAAATAAAAAAATCCTTCTGTGTAAAGATTAAACCTTAAAAATCCAAGTTGAGCGATGATGGTGCATGCCTTTAATCCCAGTACTGGGAAGGCAGTGGCAGGTGGATCTCTGTAAATTCGAGGCCAGTCTGGTCTACAGAGCGAGTTTCAGGACAGGCTCCAAAGCTACAGAAAAACCTTACCTGGAGTCGAGGGGTGGGGGGGGGGTTTCATCTCTTAGAATGTTTTGATTTTCCAAGTTGGTCAGTGTTAAGTCAGTACATTTTGATCTGGTGATTTCCATGCTAAAAAGAAATGAGTCGTTGAAAACTGTCTCAGTTACTTTTCTAATTCTGTGACAAAGCACCATGGCCTGGGAAACATAAAAATCATTTACTGGGGCTTATGGTTCTAGAGCCAGTCTACGATCACCATAGCCAGGCGCTAAGAGCAGTAGCTAAGAGGCAGAGAGAGCTGGCTGGGAATGGCGCAGGCTTCTGAAACTTTCAACTCGCCCCAAGTAACACACCTCTTCACAAGGGCACATCCCCTAATCCAAACAGCACAAGCAACTGAGGACTGTGTATGTATATTCAAACACATGAGCGTATAGGGACTATTCTTATTCAAACAACCCAAAAGAGTCACACAAAGATGATGATGATGATGTGTGTGTTCTTTTGCTTTAATTTTATTAGAACATTTTTTATGTGTACGAATGTTTTATCTGCATGTCTATCTGTGCACGACCTTCATGTCTGGAGCCTATGGAGTTCAGAAGATAGGTTCCACATTTGTGGAACATCTTCAGTTATTAAAATTTGTGCAAAAGAATATTTGACAAATTAGAACAGAAAGTTTTCAGCCTTCCTAAGTTCCTCATGTTACCCCAGCCATAAAATTATTTTTGTTGCTACTTCATAACTGTAATTTTGCTACTGTTATGAATTGTAAATATTTTTGGAGATAAAGGTTTGACAAAGGGGTTCAGAAGCACTGATTTACAATGTATTTGTGTTTGTATTGTGCTACTTTGAAAAGCAAATGGCCAAGGTGATTCAGCTTTGATTTATTTCCATTTTCTGTAATTCATATGGACTTTGCAATTAGGAAAAAAATTATAAGAAGTGCCTTAACTATAGTCATTAATTATATTGATGCCTTGTTGGGTATCATTTCCTATAACTTCCTTCACAAAGAGCAATTGTTTATGAAAGAACACACAACAGACCCTGTATGTTGGAGGGAGGCTCCGTGTTGACTGTACTCTCGATTTTTTTCTAATAATTAAAAGTAGATTGTAAGCCGGGCGATGGTGGCGCACGCCTTTAATCCCAGCACTCGGGAGGCAGAGGCAGGCGGATCTCTGTGAGTTCGAGACCAGCCTGGTCTGCAGAGCTAGTTCCAGGACAGGCTCCAAAACCACAGAGAAACCCTGTCTCGAAAAACCAAAAAAAAAAAAAAAAAAAAAAAAAAAAAGTAGATTGTAAAAGCAACAGTTTGGAAAGCTAGGATAAAGTATACCCCAAATTATTCTCTTCGTGCAGAGAAAAGTACTTAATTTTTGCAGAAAGTTTTTTTTTTAAAAAAAAAGCCTCCGTGCTAATAAAAACAAACACAAAATCCTATCAAAGTTAATGAAAATTTGCAATTCTCTATGCCTTTTCCCTGAACTTAGCTCTAAATACAGCAGTTAAAGCACCAGTGTTCAAATACTGAACGCCCAGTGCTGTGCCCCGAGAGCCTCCCAGGACTCTGGGGTGCAATTGAGTCGGGCCGGAAGCAACAGAGCAGCCGAGACCGAGACTGCTGAGCCTGTTTTCTTTCCTCCTTCCGTCCTCAAAATCTTGGCGAATGAGACGGTGGAGAACAGAGAAGCTCTGTCTTCAAAACAGTTACATTCCGTTTAACACACGGACTTTTCCCTTCTTTTTCACAAGCAAAAGGGTTTTCCGTTTTCAGTCTACAGGTGGCCATCTTTTGTCACCGTTAACCAACAAATCTAAACACTACTGCGTCAGAGGCGGTGCCACGATGTTCTCTATATCAGGAAAAAATCTGCAGCTAGTTCTCGTGTGTCAGGATGGCCGAGTGGTCTAAGGCGCCAGACTCAAGCTCAGCTTCCCTGGTTGGGGGTTCTGGTCTCCGTATGGAGGCGTGGGTTCGAATCCCACTTCTGACACAGGAATTTTCTTTAAACCCCTCACTCTGTTTTTAGAAACTGAGCTCATAATTAAGTAGTACCGAAACACATATCTTTAAAAATTGACTTTGAAAACTTTCTAATGGGTCAGCCGACTTTGACGCTAGAAGCGGAAGCACGGCTATGGTTTTGAGCACTCGAGACTCTATTGACTCAAGAGGCTACTGCGGACCGAGCGAAAACCGAGCTGCGGGCGCGTCCCGGGGGTCCGGCCACCGGAGATCCCCCCCTACCCCGTGGCGTTTGGCCACGCGCCTTGCCCGCGCGGCGAGTGTCCCAACCCTGAAGTCCTGCAGGCGCCACAGCGCCCCCTGCAGGAGTCGCGAGATAAATCATGGTTTCATCGCCTTGTACGGACTACCCACCTGTGCTAGTCGCTCAGGCTTGAGACAGGCAGGCCTGCAGGCCGTGCAGTCAGCTACTTGGTTCCATTTTCCATACAAAAGCTTGCTCTTTTCTTCCTTCCTTCCTTCCTTCCTTCCTTCCTTCCTTCCTTCCTTCCTTCCTTCCTTCCTTCCTTCCTTCCTTCCTTCCTTCCTTCCGTCTTGTCATCGCTCTTTCCTTTTTTCCTTCCCTTTCTCCATCTTTCTTTCCTTCTTTCTGTCTTCCTACCTCTCCCTTTCCCTTCCGGTTCTACTGACCCCCAAATCCTGCGTGCTCTGCATATTTTGCCTCCACAAAACTATTTTTTTCCCCAAGAAAACAAAGCAGATCGTGTAAAAGAAAGATTTTAAATTCCGGTCAGAATTTACTCTAACGCACGTGGTCTCTATTCTAGGTCCTATCCTATATTTGTATTTATCCTGTTTTTCTTGCATGCTCATATTCCTAGACTAGGACCTGATTACCTTCTGAAAAAGCTTCCCCAAAGCTTGTGAGATGACTAGCCTCTCCCCAAACCCTTCGCTTTTAAAAGTAAAGTATTTGTGTGGTGGGGTGGAGGTGGTGCCTGTTTTTAAATCACTTTTCCTCACAAACTTTCCCAAACGCTACAACAACCAAACATTGATGATAACATCAGGAGGTAGCTTACAACAGGGCAGTGAATCTCCAGTTATTGGCTATCTGATGACATTAGCCTTTGCCGGTGGATTTGGGTTACTAGCAGCTAGGGTTCTGTTTGTACATTCCAAAAAAGATTCAGTTATTATGAATATGGATGTTAGAACACACGCGTAAGAGGACAATAGATGGGTGTTTAAAGTATAAAGATAGTCCACGATAATTGGGCTGTGGACCTGCAGCCTTCCAGATCTATGGCTCCAGAAATTTAATCAATCAATCGATCTTGCAGAATTTTTTAATACAGGTGCCTTGTTTCTGTTCGCAACACAAAGTAAGACATCTACAAACGGTATTCATGACCCTGTTAGAAAAACACCAAGCCTCCTTCAGTCCGGAAAGCTGTCAAGAGAAGCGAACAAAGGCAAACTCTGGAGCCCTTAGGCAGTTTTTCTGGTCCAGGAAACGTAGGAAAATCACTAACACCTCCAGCATGCTAGAAGAGATCCGGGAGTGGCCTTGGTGTCTGACATGTAACTCCACCCCAAATCGCTGTGTCTGGTCAGGGAAAAGTTAATTTTTACTCCTCCTTTCTGAGTTCAGTGACCTGAAAACTGGGAACTGTCGTCTGGTTGGGCAGAGGAGGGTAAGGCGAGGTGGGTCTGGGCTCCGGACGCCGTGGCTTGGGCACTGAACACCTTTGTGGGTCAGAACTGCCGACTCAGCACAGGTAAACTCATCTCGACCCTGACTGGACTACAGTTGGCCCCTGCTATTTCTCTGGGTCCTGGAAGAGAATGGGCCACAGCTAGGAGCTTTAAGCAACAGATTTTCCACTCCATTCTCCCCCCCCCCCCGAGTTTCCTGGGAGACACAGTCTTTGGCTTTTCCACCTCAGTTTGTTGCATTGTTACACAGAAAATGTGCCACACGAGGTGACTGACACCTGGGAAGCTTAGGGAGAATTCCTCTTGGCTTTTAGACTAGGACTAACTACGGAGTGAGACTTTGTGTTCCCCAATATTTGTGAAACCACTTACCTTCATTCCTGGGGACCTGGTTAATAGGAAAGTTGTTAGATAAACAGAGAGAGGTCGGGTTTTTTGGTAGAGACAGACATAGAAGTGAAAATTCCCACCCAAGTGTGATGATGTAAGAAAAAGCTGTTCATTCTTCGGAAACAGGGAAGACAAGAGTCTCCTTAGCAGTCCTCTAGCTGGGCATGCTGCCTAAGGAAATGAGATGAGCGTGTTAAAGGGACAGGAGCGCTTGTCTACAGTCATTTAAGCACCAGGCAATGAGCAGATGGAGAGAATGTGATACACTGACCCCATGAAAGAGAGATCAGTCATGAAAAGACTTCGGTCTTGTCATTTGCAACAATAAGGGTAGGATAAGCCCTCCTCCTTTTAATTCTTCTCCTCCTCATTCTCTTTTCCCCCTTCCTCCTTCTTTTCTTGCAGAGCTAGAAAAGACCCAAGGCCTTGCAATGTAGTCAACATGCTTGTCCCTAGTTAATACCATTATATTAAGCGAATAATGTAGATGCATATGTACCATATGATTTCACTCCGTGATGAATATAAAATATTGAACTTCTGGCAATTGGCAGCAGAATAGAGGTAACTGAGTCTGGGAAGATACAAGGATGAGAAGAAGCACCAAGTTGTATTAGAGAGGACGGAGGTATTCTAGCGTTCTGTTGACTATAGGATGGCTGTGGATTGATGTGGGATTCACCTTTGTATGCTGTGAATATGATTGGTTAATTAAGAAAGAAAACTGGCTTGGCCTGATAGGGCAAAAGAATAGAGGCAGGCAGGGAAAACTAAACTGAATGCTGGGAGAAAGAAGGGTGGAGTCAGAGAGAAGCCATGTAGTCCTGCCAGAGACAGATGCCAAAACTTTAGCCAGTAAGCCACAGCCATGTGGTGATACACAGATGAGTAGAAATGAGTTAAATTAATATGTAAGAGTTAGCCAATAAAGAAGCTAGAGCTAATAGGTCAAGCAGCTGTTTAATTAATACAGTTTTGTGTGATTATTTCAGTTTCTGGACAGCCGGGAAATAAACAAGGTGCCTACTTACTACGAATTGGCATGCTAATGTAGTGTGCTAAATCCACGTAAAACCTGAGAGGACTCCATAGCCGAACCTCCAGAAAGAGTCAGAGATATTTAATTAAAACAGTTTTTATGTGATTATTTCCATTTCTGGGCAGCTGGGAAACAAACAAGGGGGCTCCTTACTACAACAGATGATGAATAAGGCATTTTGTATATTTTAAAATATCCAGAACAAAGAAGTTTGCATGTATTCACCAAAAATAAGCGACAAATGATAGAAGAGTTTGAATGTTTAAACATTTAAACATTCCACAGTGTGAACCAGACAGATTGACTCATGCATGTAGTCCCAGAACTTTGGAGGGCTGAGATGGGATTACTAGGTTAGGCTACAAAATGATACCCTGTCTCAAAATAATAATAAACAATAATAAAAGTAGGAATGAATTTGGTGCATGTCTTTAATCTCCTCACTTGGAAGGCAGAGGCAGGCAGATTTTTATGATTGGTGAGTTCCGGGATATCCTGGGCTATCAAAGAACCAAACTTGGGCTCCGCAGGCTCAGTGAACTACCCGAGCTCCTTCTCAGCCTTTTGCTCACCTCTTACAGAAGACTACAAACCTTTTAATTCTTCATTCCCCCATTGGTTTTATGGATGTAGTCACAAGAAAGAGATTCATTGAGAACCTGATTAATTTTATTTATATAATTAAAATGTAATTGCATCTATTTTCCCTTTTCTTTCCTCCCTCCAACCCAACTCCTCCCATGGACTGTCCCCCATCCCTGGGCAAATTCGTCGCTTCTTTTTCCTTAATTGTTTTACACACACTTCTAAACGTTCTAGCTACTTCAAATTACTATCTAAATTACCAGCTGCTCAGTCCACATGTTACTTTATAGCTTATTATTTCAGGACAGACCACTTAACAATGGATAACCAGTAGGGGTCTCTTCTCTGAGGAAAACTATTTCTCCTGCCCTCAGCATCCCTTAGTTGATTGTAGGTCTTTTCCTAGCGTTGAGACCAGGTGAGTTTCTCCTTTCCATATTTGTATGTCTGTTGGTGTCTTGCTCGGTCTTGTCTAGGAAATCCTGGGATAGTTTTGCCTTCTTCTTGGCAAAGCACTTATCACATAGTCAACACCTCAAGTACACAGTTAAACAAGAGCTCCAGGGCATGACGTGAGAGTTACAGGAAGAAAAATATATTTTTTTTCCTTCTTCAAATCCCTAGAAGATGAGAGCAGAACAGTAAGAAAATTTTCTTAAAAAACGCAACGACCACGAAGGGACTCGAACCCTCAATCTTCTGATCCGGAATCAGACGCCTTATCCATTAGGCCACGCGGCCACGCGGTGGGGAGGGGTAATCACGTAACAGTCAAAGTAAATTTGATGGAATAGGGGTGGTTTTTTTTTTTTTTTTTAAATAAAAATAACAGACTCGGTATAACAAAAAAGTTACTAATTTGGAATCAAAGTTTACAGAGCTGGAAAGAAGCAGGTTGGTCAATGATTCCTCCGTGTGAACGCTACTGTTTCCTACGACCCTAGAACCATAGAGATGTCCAGCCAGAACTCAGAGGACCTTATTACGCAAATGAGGAAGGGAGGTGCACTGATGTTTAGAGGGTGGGAATCAGAAAGTATTCTCAGCCGGAAAGCTTTAAAGAAAGCTTGTGCGAAAGTAAAACGTTGGCTTAAGACTGGAAAAAAAAAATACTAAACTTGTAAAGTCAGTTTAGGACGGATGGAAAGAATGGAACCACTGGGAGGTGGAGGTAGAGAACCAAGAGTTCAAGGTCATCCTCAAATACCAAGAGTTCGCGGTTTTTCTGGGCTAACAGAGATCCTGTCTCCAAAGCAAAACGAAAAAGCAAGATGAAATACAAGAGCCTTCTACTTTTAGACTCCAACGATCTGAAGCCATCATCATCTCTTTAGCTGCTGTTGGAGTCTTGTGAATTCAGCATAGCGCTCAGTCATGAATTTATTTTGATTTGAGGGGCTTTCTTGACTTTTATTTTTCCTGGAATATTTTAATGGGCAATTGGTTGACTCCAATGATATCCAACCCACAGACTAAAAGTCCCCTGTAACTAGAGATTGGCGTCTGTGCAGGACACATTGGAATTGTGCTGAGTGCTGTAAACACACAAAGGATGCCTGTTGGTGGACGCCCTCCTTTGTTTAGTACTTTGTAACTAATTTCTCAATTTACTTAAAAAGACCAATGAAAGACAGAGTCTCAGACTAGGCTGTAGTCTCAAGTCTCCTAATTGGGGTACATGAATCATCATCATCATGAAGACATCTATTACTTTGGGGTGTTTACTTTCATTTGTTCTGTTTATATTTGGTAGAACACATAAGCACACAGCTAACTATTCTGTGGTTAGATCTTGAGTTTAGCTGGTGTGCGGGATAGTTTTATGTCAGCCTGACAGAGGCTAGAGTCATCTGAGAAGAGAGTGCCTCAATTAAGAAAATGCTTCCACAAGTTCAGCT
Source organism: Microtus obscurus (assembly GCA_963919715.1). Taxonomy (NCBI): domain Eukaryota; kingdom Metazoa; phylum Chordata; class Mammalia; order Rodentia; family Cricetidae; genus Microtus; species Microtus obscurus. The sequence goes on along the minus strand of CAWTZC010000010.1, from coordinate 34,431,179 downwards.
TGTAGGCAAGCCTGTAGGGCATTTATTTTCTTAGTAATGATGGCGGAGGGCTAAGCCCTGGGCTGGTGGCACCCCTGGGCTGCTGGTCTTCAGTCTTAAGGAAGTAGGCTGAGCAAACCAGGAAGAACAAGTCAGTAAGCAGCATTCTCCATGGCCTCTGCATCAGCTCCTGCCTCCAAGTTCCTGCGTTGTTTGAGTCCCTGTCCCACACTTCCTTTAGTGATGGACCACAAAGTGGAAGGGTAAGCCAAATAAACCTTTCCTCCCCAAGGTGCTTTGGTCATGGTGTTTTATCACGACAATAGTAACCCTAAGACAGTTGGAATTATTTCCTTGTGGATCTCTTCCGGCCGCTCTTGGAAAAATAAAGCAAGAGCCACGAAGCTTGGTGAGCAATAACCACAGTGTTTGCTACTCATCCGAGTACCAGAGCTCTCTCTGCTCTTCCCCTGCTGTGCTGACCTTTTCACACACTGAACTCCTTCATCTAAAACGCCTTTTCCCTCGAGCTCTTCCACACACGCCCCGTTCACGCATTGCCATGACGCCCCAAACCGGGAGCTTAAATTTGGTTGCAAATTTTCTTTTTCTACCCAAGATTCCGTGTTCTCTTTTCTCAATAATTTTCCAAGTTAATTTCTTCAAACACCGGAGGTAGGGATCGACAAAGAGCTCACAAGGAAACAGCAAATGCAGGGAGGAGCTTTCTCTGAATTTTCCTTATCTACGTAAAACCTAACCTTCCAAAAGTTAAAACAGTAAAGAGTTTCCCTGAACCTCTTCTAGAATCTCATCAAGCAGAGACTAATTCATTTTATGGCCTCATGGGAGGCCAACGGTCTACACACCAGACAGGCTTTTCCAAATGCTATGCAAACCTCCCGAGGTTTTTCATCTCTCTTCAAATTATTCCTTTCTCCAAGTTGCCTGCATCTATCTCCTCCCCATCCCCTGTGAAGAAAGAATAGACGCTTCTAGAACTCGCTCCACTTGGCATACTTTCCAGACCTGCGGTAGCTCCCATGTATGTAATAAATTTGGGTATCATTTCTTCTCTTAATCCTCAAACCATTCAGACGCAATTACTGAATCCACAGGGGGTACAATAAAGTTTTTCTTTCCCTAAAGTTCAAGACATTTAAGAGTTTTACATGACTACATGGTAGCAAGCTTAGGAAGCTGATATATAGGAAAGTCATCTTCTACTGTTACAGAAAGAAGCACACAAAAGAAATGACAGGTACCAGGTAAGGCAGTTTCACTTTGAAAATAGGGAAGGCTGTGACCCAAACCAGGCACACAACCGCACCGCAGAAGGAAGTTCACTTACTTTTTATTCTAACGCACTACGGGGTGACTGTACCGCACTCCATTACTGGAAGCTTGGTCTTACAATCTGACACAGTTGGTGAATTTACAATCAACCCAAAGTGGAAGGATGTCACAGAGTCAAGTCTTAGGAATGTTCAAAGGCGAGCAGACAGATGCTGTATGGGGTTTCTCAAGAGAGAGGAGCTTTACGAACTACTGATCCTTTGTAGACTAGCCTACCTTCATAGAAAAAAAATGTGCCTCATAATTCCCTCCTTCTTTATTAATGCATTTTAATTTTTCCTTAAAATTCAGCCAACATATGCTAACCTTCTGAAATCTCTAGTAACCTTAAATTGTTAAGTGACTGGGGATTATTTGGTGAGGGCAACTTCAGTGAGACTCTAAACAAGCTTCTTTCTTTTTTCTTGTTCTATTTTGTTTGCTTTTTATATGATATGGATTTCAATATGGGGCTAAACATTTCAAATGTTTAGTTTTCTTTGAGTACATAAATTGTAACTTCTGGTTCTAGTTTAAACTTACTCAATAGGTTTCCATTTGATGGGCAGACACATCTAAGCGTCAGTTGCTGACTACAACCTGCTCCGAATGACTGCGAGCCCTGAACTTGATGAAAGCTGAGGAGGCCAGTCCAGCTGATGTGAATTCTCTGTCTCTTCAGCAGAGCCTGCGAACCAGATGCTTCTGATGAGTGCCCCATGGCCTGAATTCCCTCCTCACCTTTGGCTAGCCTTTCAGCCTACTTGGGCCCTAATAACAATGCCCTAGTGTTAGTTCAAAGTAGTTTCAGAAAAGAACACATCATGTCATGCTCCCTGCCCAAAATAGGTTAAAATGCTGAGACAAAAGGGAACTCCTGGGCGTGGGGGACAAAAATGGCTACTTATTGTGTCCATTGACATAACCAAAAAGAAAAAGTAGGCGCAGAGTTGTCAATTAATGAATTTATTGAACTGAAATGGTCTACAATAAAAAGACAGTTTGGTTCTTTATGCAGAACCACAGAACCAAAGAGGACATTCAAGATTATATTTACAATTTGGTTGTACTCAAGAGATTGGAGCTGCAGGGCCTGGTAGGGTGGTCACTGCCATGGAAAAATCTGATAGCTAATGGTTCTTAGGTCCCAATAATATCTCCTTAAACCCATGGGCAAGTAGGACCCATGACTGGGTCCTGTTACTGGTACTTGTGAAGGTGGAAAAATAGGACCCAGCTGTGACAAGCTCAATAGAGGCCTGAGTTTCAGTAGTTTACCCTAAGGCAATACCTGGTTCCAGAAAGACCACAAACTGAGACCACCCAGGCGCCCCCCAGAAACAAACCATCCAAAGGAAATTCCTAATGTTCCAACCATTGTAGATAGGATCCCCTGCCACCACACACACATCGCTTTTTACCAGAACACCCCTAGACAAATGCCAGCCAATCAGGGGCCCTGAACCTTAGAAATTCCTCACCCCCACCTTTGCTACTATAAAAACCCAACCCTAACTGAGCTTGAGGGCTCTCTGATCACTCCAATACATTGGACACAGAGAGAGTCAGAGATTGCAAACTTGTGTAAGAATAATTTTACATACAGAACTCAGTCTCCTGTTGGTTTTGGGGGGACTTCATGATCTGGGCATAACACAAAGTCCATTAGAATCTCTTGATGGGCTCACAAGCGCCCCATCTACTGGCTCCTCATTTCCCTTTGGCCTGCAAGACAGCTCTCCAGAGTGAAGAACTGAGCATCTGTTTTTAGGCACTTTGACAGCTGTTAAAGTGTCCAGAATCAGAGTGATGTCCCTTCCGAATGGCTCCTAGATAGGGAGAGATACATTTAGTCATCATTTAATTTTTGGGATCAAACAACTGGGAGACTGTCTATCTTGGCTGGAGGTAGGCACAGAAATGAACCAAGGTCTTATACCTGGGCAGCATTTTTCTTATCAAGAAGAACATCATTAATGGAAATATAGCTGTCTGGCTAAGTCTCTGGCTTTAAGTCTAATGTCCAGGGAGTGCATTTTCTTGGACTGTTAAGTAAACATACCAATCATTTTAATCTTTGGTTATACTTTCCTGTTCAGTGTTTAAGACCATGCAGGTGGCTAAATTAATCACTTTTTTGGGGGGTACTATCAAGGCCATGTGAAGGTCACTTGTTGTTGAGAGGAAATGTTGGTTCCTTCTAGCCTTTCTTTTGCCCGTTGTTCCATCTGTGTGAGGAGAGGTCAAAGGCCTCACTTGACTATGGCTTTGCATTGAAATTTTTCCTCTGTGTAGACCTTGCTCTTTGTAGACTGGGCACTGGTTACAGCTCACTGGGTGGGGTCCCTATGACCTTCCTGAACAAGATAACAGGTGCCTCTCTACAGTTTTCCCTGACCTAGTTGACTCCAAGTAATATTGTTGTTCCCTTTGTAATTTCTCTGACTTAACAGTATAGTCTCCAAATACAATTATTGGACACCTGGAAAGTCACCTACCCCAGTCCGGTACTTTTAATTACTGTGTAACATTTTAATAAATCTTGGGCAAGAAATGAGCACTTTTAAATAGATTTTAATTGTACATACATTTTTGTTCTTTAAGTCAATCCTTGTAATTACTACACAGATCAGACCAATGACTCTTTTTTATGTCAGTTAAGTTTTTTTTCCTTATTTTATTGACTTGTATTCTTTGTGGTTTTCACATCATGTGTCTGATCCCACCATTTCCTCATCCCATCTGCACTTCACCCTTGCAACCTACCACTGCAAAACAAAATTTAAAAAAAAAAAAGAAAACCCAACCCAAACCAAACCAAACAAACAAACAAAGTAGAATAAGAAAGAAGAAAGAAAAAATTTTGTTGTGGAAGCTGTGATGTGGCCCGCTGAGTTGCACGCACATTCAATCCTTTCGTCTTGATTTGTGAATGCTCATTGCCCTGAGTTCTGGTTCGAGGCCTCTATCTTCCGTCACATCATTGACCACAGGCTCTCATACCAGCTGCCCTGACTTCTGCCGTTGTCCTGTGTCATGGAGATCCTGCAGTTTGAGATAGTGAGTTCATCCCCTTCTCAAGTTCTAACAGTCCATAGATGAGATGGACGTTGGGGTGTGGGTCACTATGGACGTTGGGGTGTGGGTCACTATGGACGTTGGGGTGTGGGTCAACCCACAGCTTCGGTCCTAGGCCTGAGTGTCAGCTGGACTGGTCAGCCTGCCAGCTTTCCCCCATTCTCTCCCAACGCAGCCTGTTCTGCTCTAAGGCCCTCTGTAGACCAATGACTCTTTAAGTAGGCGTTTCATATACAGAAACTCTCATCTCTTGCTTTCCTTAGATATAGTTTCCGTAGACCTGCGTATCTTGCTTGCTTTCTAGTTTTCTTTTCCATTATAATAAATCATCTAGCATTTACTTATTTATTTATCTATCTGCTTATTTATTTATTTATTTATAGACAGGGTCTTACCATAGTCCTGGTAAGTATGAAACTCACTCTGTAAATCAAGCTGGCCTCTAACTCACAGAGATCTGCCTGCCTCTGCCTGGCAGCTGCTGGAATAAAAGGTGTGCTCTACCATGCCTGGCTTCATGCAGTCATCTTCTTCATATGGAAATTTTTTACAAAGAAAATTCCATTTTTACATCCTTCACGCAGCAGCAGTGTCTCTAGAAACTGATAATCTGTCCTATGGGTCTTGGTTGCGATGTGCCTTCCTGCGTTTTCCCTGGGTCACTGCAAATTCCCACAATCTTTCCAGTCAAGCCATCTCAACTCATTAGCTCCCACTGGCAGACGGCTAGAACTGGCGGCACATGGCTGGGAAAACTCTAAGTCTCCTCTTATAACCAGTAAATACATCAGGCAACACAGTTGTAGGTGTTAAAACAAAAATCCACCCCGGAGGTCTGGTATGATTTCTGTAGTTCATTATAAAAATGTGTTGAGTTTATCATCTGGCATGAGAGCCTCTGTTGGATGGGTCTCTGTGTCTATTACTGCCATGATTCCATCCAAGAAGGTATAAACCTAAAAGGAGAAGAGGATTGGGGCGTGCGACTATTCATTCGCCTGTGGTGTAGGAAATTCTAGGGGTGCAGTGATTCCCTTAAGGGCTCCACCATTCTGTTTCATACGACACAGTTTCATGAAACAAGATGGTAGTGAAATCCCTGTCTTCACCATCTTGATGATGTAACTAGCCAAGATGGGTGACCAAGTGACCAGCCAACATGGTATCAAGCCATATTCTTATCTTTTGCTTATTGTGAGCCATGATGAAATGAACCCAACCTCCATCAGGAACAAGTCCCTGTGGCATCCACACACCTCACGGATTGGTTATGGGCAATTACCTTTTTGTTTTTTTCCCCAAATAAACATCCAGGCTAGATTAACATGGATATAAGAGATATAACCCTCTGGTATATAGGCCCTAAATAATAAAGAACAGAAGAAACAATCTTCTGGTCTCAACCCAGTGAAAGGGAGTTCATACACCTTTTCATAAATTGCAACTGGGACAACCAAACTGTGTCACCTGAATCTTACTTGATCTTTCCTTGGTTCCTAGGTATAAGCTCTTAGCTGGAAAGGAATCCTATGTAGTGGAAGGAATGGGGAGGTGCGCTCAATCCCCATAGGTGTCGCTGTTCCCTGGAAGCACGTGGACACAGTGGGAAGAACATGACCTTGATACCATTTTGTCCAATTCAAGCATGGCATGAATTGAGTGCACATTGTGACCCTCTGTGTTGACTAAAGTTCCTTAGAAACCAACTTGTTAAAAATACTTAATTTTGATTTAAAGCTTTAGTAGCATTGCCTGGCACAGTTAGAAAAGCTATTGTCTCAGGAGCTAATGGTCCAAAGCAGGGTTGGACTTTACCATACCAAGAGGCTATTTCCCTTCTTTCCACCAAACTTGATCTAAAGTCTCCCAGGTTCTCTGAGGAACCCACGGCAAGAGGAAACCATGCCGAGAAGGGAAGAAAGGGAAATCTGTGCCCAGGGAGAGAGGATATGGAGTTAAGTTTAAATCTCAAAGGGCTCTCTCTCATTGTCCAGTCTCTCCTTAGTCGGTCCAGAGGGTACTAAATCTTGTTGGGGCGCGGGGGGTGGGGTGGGTCTGGACCAGTCAGAGGAGTTGGTTGCCCTCTGTCTTGGGGATCCTTTCTTTTCTTTTCTTTTCTTTTCTTTTCTTTTCTTTTCTTTTCTTTTCCTTTCTTTTCTTTTCTCTTCTCTTCTTTCCTTTTCTTTCTTTCTTTCTTTCTTTTTTTTGGAGCTTGGTTTTGGCAGGTTACTTCCCATTCAGGTCCTTAGGGTCTCAGCTCCTACCTTAGGGAAGGGGATTCTTTTACTCTAAGTCACTCATTCACTTCAAATCACTACTGGAATGTTCTCATCACCAAAGACTTAGCCATTCTTCACAGTATTTCTTACCTTGGGCTGTGCACACAGTTGCCTGGTCACCAAGGTACTTATTATGTCCTGGGAATCATTACAGATCTAAGAGTATCACTGTTCTTATTCTAATGCAGCGGTGGCTGCTTCATCCCAATGCTCAATCTCACAGTCTGGTGCGATTGCATAATTCATAATCTATGGGGAGGAGGGTATCTTATAGCCAACTGGAAGTCTTTATTCCAGCTGGCTCGGACTACACCCAGGTATTTAGAGACCTCTGTGTAGCCTAGAGTGTCCAAAACACAGGATTTTTGAAGGCCGATACCCTATCCTGGCATTTTCTTGGCAACTTAAGGAGGTTGGGGTGACTTTATGTTAGCAAGCAGTTTGATATAAGCTAAGATAATCAGTTAACTGGAGAGGGAGGTTTGAACAAGCAGGAGGTTTGACAGAAGCTAAGTTAGCTAGGACATCCTGAGCACGGGTTCCGAAAATAGAGTTGGGTAATTTTCCATGGACTTCTCCATCAAAGAATTTAAATTCTAGTTAAACCTAAAATGGCCCCAGCAAGAAAACAAGATGGAGGTCTTGCATTTGCACTGTCTTACCCAGTCACAGAAGAGCTGGGGACGGGCATCTGGAGATGTGCATAACCAAGCAGTAAGTCTCAGCCAGACTGATAGCGATCGCAGATCTGCTTCCCCAAGGTGCGCTGGGAGAGACTTCGCTACTGCCTGGCAACCTACATCCTTTGAAAGGATCGTTCTTCTTGGAGCGGTTCTGGAATACAGTTAAGTCGCCTCACTTTCTTCCACGTTCCTACTTGATGCTTGGACATTTTAGTTTCTTACCACCGGAAACTTGCTAGGACTGCAAGATTTTATGGCCCACCCAGATACAGAGACTCTGGTCTCAAACCTTCCTAGTGACCCCAAGTGTTCCTACTTTCGGCGAGAGACGGACTAGAAGGACCAGCTTTCTGATTCCACGCTTTAGAAAGTGGGTCTTCCGATTCTTGGAGAAAGCGCGGGAACAATGGAGACCTGGGGCTTGATGAAATCTGTCGTTCCTGTCTTGAGCTCTAAGGACCCACTCTCCATTCTTCCTCCTACACTGTGTGGTCGCTCTTAATCGTCAGCAGGAATGCTTGGCCACATAGGAGACATGCCTCTGGATTAATTGAAGGAGGAAGATATACCCTCAACATGGATCTTCCTAAAGAGCAGCACAAGATATAGAGGTCCAAGGAAAAAGCAGCGAGCACCTGCCTTCTCAGATTCCCAATTGAGGGAGTGGCACTATCGCTACTGCTGGTGTCCACTGGTGCCATCCGACTTCAGCTTCCAACATGGACTCAAAACCAGCGACACTTGGGAACTCCCAGCTTTCGTGGTCTGAACAACTACTGGTTTTTTCAGCATGCAGCTAGCTTCTGTTGGACTACCCAGTATGGGGCTTGTCGGCTGATCCAATATATTCTCTTTTATAATATAGGTATCCTATTATTTCTGTTCCGCCAGAAACTCCTGGCCCCAGTTTTTACTGCTGTACCAAGGCTGAGAGAGGGGTGGAGAGTGCTTGCGCTTGCACCAAAGGACCCTGACGCTGCGGAGCATGAAGGGTTGCGCAGACTTCCATTCTGCGTCTTTTTCTTGATGGAGACTTCATGGGGGTTGGGGGGCGAAGTAGTGTCCGCGCCATGAGTGGGGTGGGGTGGTGGGCCCCGTGCACTGGCGCCTGTTGCTTCCCAGGGTCTACACGAGCCCGCACGCGGCTGCCGGCCAGTCCGCAGCCGAGTACGCTTTCCTCCCATGCTGCTTTGTTCTCTTCACCACACTGCCGGGTCTGCCACCTTTCATATCAGAAATCACCATTCAAACCCCTCTCTGGAGCAGCCTGGCAGAATACCTGCGATCCGCCCTGGTCGAGATCCAGATCATAGAAGGTTCCCTGGTCGAGATCCAGACTTTGCAGGAAACCTTATCTTTTCTTCTTCTAGCTTGTCTTCCACACAGCATCCGAGACGCGGTGCTCAGTGTGCTTTATAAATTAATTGCAGGACACCTGCCGGCTGGAATGGCAATATCCAGTCATAAGAATATTTCGAGAATGTCTGCCCGCGAGGGGGTGTAGCTCAGTGGTAGAGCGCGTGCTTAGCATGCACGAGGCCCCGGGTTCAATCCCCGGCACCTCCACTTTTCAAGATGTGTACAGAGTACCATTTTTTCGAGTCTGGTTGTGTCCTCTGTCAATTCCAATCCACAGGAACAGAAGCCAAGACCAAGGGAGTCAAAAAAGCCTGTTCACTGGTTCTCTCATTTTATGTCGAGGCGCTTCAATCCAAAACACAGCATGGCAAAAATGCCTGGATACAGAGAGCAGGGAGGACAGTCTGGGAGCAGGCGGGGACTAGGAAATACGAGAGAGGGAAGAAAGCAATCCGCAGTGGGAAATCGGAAACTTTCTCCTTTCCCCCACTCCTCCCACGGCAACTTCCCCTTCGTTGACCCCCCATTTGGTTCCTATCTTCCATTTTTATATCTTGTGTGCGTTCAAGTAATTTAAAAAGTATAATGCTGGTTTCCATCCAGATAAAAGTGCTTGGTTGGGCTAAGTAAGTTTAATCAAGCCCGAGGCAACGAAGGAAATCGCAAAGGCCACACGTCACTCGCTTCCTGCTTTCATCTCGTATTTTGAAGGGCCTCACATACGCAAGTGTGAGTACTTCACTACACACTTGCAAACTTCTTGCACAACATGGGCCACCTTTCAGGATGAGGGGCGCCAACGCTAAAAGGCGGCCCTCGGATCTGAGCATCCGGGGACTGTTTGCACTGACCCTGCAAAGACAGCCCAGGTAGTTCTAGGAGCTTAAACAAAGACGTGCACTCCAGGCCCGGGGTTGTGATGTTAATGTATACCCCCTGCTTTTTTTTTTTTAAAGAGAAAATTAGAAAGTCTTAGCTGAATTTTTTTTCTCGTGGTAATTGCCATGAGTAGTATTCCTAAAACCCTGCTTCTGCTTAGAAATGTTTTTCTTTCTTTTTTTTTAATTAATTTATTTATTAAAGATTTCTGTCTCTTCCCTACCGCCGCCTCCCCTTCCCTCCCCCTCTCCCCAGTCAAATCCCTCTCCCTCGTCTGCCCAAAGAGCAATCAGGGTTCCCTGCCCTGTGGGAAGTCCAAGGACCACCCACCTCCATCCAGGTCTAGTAAGGTGAGCATCCAAACTGCCTAGGCTCCCACAAAGCCAATGGGTTTTGCTGATTTCAAAACACACAGACCCACTGTTTTGGGCATGTTCCTCAGAACATGCAGCATTCCCTCCAAATGGAAACATTTGCTCCAAGCAGAAAGAGGAGCCTAGGAGATTTAGGGCAAAACTGGAACTTGAAAGATTCTTGAGGGCCCTTACCTAGCAGTTAAAAAAAAAAAAAAAAAAAAAAAGAGTAAACAACTGCTGAACTGAGGGCTGAGACTGACCAGCTTGATAGCTGCTCAACCTGTCCAAGCACCTTCCGCCTTTTCAGAGAACCCACGCTGGCTCAAACTGCCTGTAACTCCACAGCTTCGGGGAAATCAGCCACTCAGGCTGATGCCCCCACTCGTGCACACACACGCACATATGTGTGTAATTAAAAAATAGTCTTTTAAGAAAAATAATTTTATATTTATTTTAAAATACTTGTTTCTTCTTTCTCTTTCTTCTCCTCCTCTTTCTTCCTTCTTTTAGACCAGGCCTCCTGCAGTTCAGATTGGTTTCACCCTGAGCATGTGGCTGAGGATAACCTAGAACTCTGGATCCTAGCCTCCACCTTCCAAGTAGTAGGATCAGAGCAATTTGACGTCACACCGGGCTTGAAAATGTTAACTTTTATTTGTTTTAGGTTCTGACTACAAGGACTTTTCTAGCCTGAAATTTGGTAGGTAGGACAGGCTGGTTACAAAGTCAAAGAGATCCATCGCCTCTGTCTCCTGGGACTAAAGACACGGACCACCGCACCCAGCTAATGTAGATTTTGTTTGTTTTGTTTTTCGAGACTTGGTTTCCCTGTAGCTTTCGAGCCTGTCCTAGAACTCGCTCTGCAGACCAGAATAGCCTCGAACTCATAGATATTCGCCTGTCTCTGCCTCCTGAGTGCTGTGATTACTGATTTTTGTTAACACAGCTATAACCACCCTATCTGGCAGGAATTGATGTATTCTAAAGAGACATTTGTGCTCTCTCTTTGGCTATCAGACTATTGAAAGAATGGCCCCTAAGGAATTTCCTGCTAGGAGAAGTGGTTGAAGCCTTGGGAGTATTCAGAGGAGAAACTTGCCTCCTAGAGAAATATTCTACAGCTAATCACTGTAGTGACTGACCTTGCAAGAGAGAGCTGGAGCTGAGGTAACAGTGTACAAGAGACCACACCTTGGCCAGATTGCCTACTTATGCATATTTTTGTTTAAATCCTACCCTCCTCTCAGGACCCCAACATGCACTTGGGGCCGGTCACTATTTCCCTTTGTCCCACTTCCCAATGTGGATAAATGTCTGTTTTCTCCTGGTACTATTTATTTGGATCCTTTAAAGGCTTATGGAGGACAGGTGTTAACCTGGTTAGCTGGGGCGCAGTTATATTTCCTAGGTCCGGTCACAGAGCTACTGCACTATCGTGTTCCAAAGGGGCAATAAATAAGAGCTACCAGTTGGGCATCGTAGGCAATTACTGTAATAACAATTATATTTGACAACAGTGTTCATCTTTTAAAAGGGATTTCAATACAACTAAAATGAGATTAATTTTGTTTTTGAACATCAAGAAATGAGCTCAGTATCCATTTTAGGGTTACTATTGCTGTGATAAAACACCATGAACAAAAGCAAGCTGAGGAGGAAAAGGGTTCATTTGGCTTACATACACTTCCACATCATAATCCATCACTTAAGGAAGTCAGGACAGGAACTCAAACAGGTCAGGAACTTGGATACAGGAGCTGATACAGAGACCATGGAGGGGTGTTGCTTACTGACTTGCTCCTTATGGCTAGCTCCGCTGACTTTCTTACAGAACCCGAGACTACCAGCCTAGGGATGGCACCACCCATGATGGGCTGGGCCTTCCCCCCATCAATCACTAATTAAGAAAATGCCCTACAGTCTTGCCTACAGCCCAGTCCTATGGAAGCATTTTCTCAATCGAAGATTCTTTCTCTCAGATGACTCTATCTCGTATCAAGTTGACATAAAACCAGAACACTAGCCATGAGCACAATCAGTTTTTCAAATACTTAAAGTACTACATGGAATCCATTGATAGCTGTCTAAATAGTCCTTGAGGTAGAAAAGTGGAGTTTAGGGGTTTCAAATTGTTTTCCTTTCATTTCTTTATTTGATGTGTGAGAACTGGGGGAGGCAGCCCCATGGAAATCCCAGTACAACTTGTAAGAAGAGTTCTCTTTCCAACAGCTGGAGCCTGTGGCTGAAAGCTCCCGAGCGGCTGTGCCTGGAGACACTGACAAGCCAGCTCCAAGTTGGGGTGTCTCATTGTTGGGATGTGATTTTCAAGTTTTCCCCGAGGTATTGCAAATTCACACACTTTCCAAGTCTAGCCATTTCACAGTGTCAGCTCCTTCGCTAACTCATGTTTAAGACGTGTGGTTGAGAGAAGTCTTAAATCCCCTCTAGAAACTAGCCAATAAAGATGTAAAGCAATGTGTCAAAAATAAAAACAAAACAGCTAAAATTAAAGAGAACAACCCACTGCGGAGGTCTGGTTTGCTTAGTCTGACACAAAAAGGGGTGTGGCGGTCCTGAGGGTCCGTGGTAGTAGGCAGTTTTGTGTACACCATCATTTTGGTTTATGCAATATGGTTCTACTGAGATAGCAGTGAGTGCTCAAAAGGGCTAGGTGGGGTTTAAACTCAAATTTCCCTTTTAGTTATTTAATGAGTAACCCCAAATGACCACAAAATGCATATAGTTTTGTGAATTTCTTGGTGTGTGTGTGTGAATGTGTGAGTGTGTGTGTGTAAAACATGGTTGCACAGCACTGGATACTCCTGTTGTCCTACCTCAAGCAAATTACTCTTCCGTCTCCTCTGACCCATCTCCATGTTTCAGTAGAGACCCCAGTCTGGGTCTCTGCAGTAGCTCACGTCTGGAGAAAGCCTCTGGAGGCTCTGGTCTCCACACTATCTAAGGCTCAGATCTGCTCAGTTGTCATAGTTTCTCCCATCTGCACAGAATTCCAGGCATGTGGTTCCTTTGACCTATAATCCCTGTAGGGGATATTCTCAGACCAGCACACTAAAAAGATGTTGAGGGCTTGGTGTAGGTCACTGGGCTCAATCCCCAATTGAAAATGAAAGCAAATAAAAGACTGTTGAATGAAAAATAATATTCCTTTGTATCTTTGAAATGATCAGGTGTTTTTGACCTTTGTTTTAGGAATGGTATGCATTATTACATTGATCAATTTTTTTTATTTTGTTAAGTTTTCTTTTCTTTTCTTTTTTTTTTTTTTGAGACAGGGTTTCTCTGTAGCTTTGGAGGCTGTCCTGAAGCTAGCTCTTGTAGCCTCGAACTCACAGAGATCCTCCTGCCTCTGCCTCCCAAGTGCTGGGATTAAAGGCATGCACCACCACCACCCGGCCTTGTTAAAATTTTCTTTAACCACTCCCACCCCATTCCCAGGAAGAAGAGGCAAGTTGGAAATTTCCTCATTCATTGCAAAGACCAATCTATGATAGAGGAGAAGTAGGGAGTGGCCAGCAGGAGCGGCTGCAGAGGGAAAGAACGAATATGATTCCCCTGCCTACCCCCACCCCCACAACTGCTTTTGAGGTAGTTAGCACGGTGCTAATCTTGGTAGGAAATTGTTAGCTAATTCTTATCATTTTCAGACATATTGTCCTGTGCATTGATGCTAACCTCAACTCTTCCATGGGAGAAGGTTGGTCCAGGGCTTTTAAATTCCACTGTCTTGCTGGTATCACTCACTTGGAGCATGATTTTAAAATCCAGTCCTATAGTCTGTGCCTTTTAATTGGATTGTTTAATTCATTTATAGTTAATGTTATTGGAATAGCTGAGTTTGTGCCATCATTTTTCCTTTCGGTTTTCTGCATCTCTCATATCTCTTTTCCTTTTCAACTCCTTTTTTAGTAGTAAGTGAATACTTTCTAATGACTGTAGCATTGAAATTTAATTAATGTATTCACTGTTTAAGCTTTTTGGGGGGTGGTTTCTCCATTTACAGTATACAAGTTCACTTATTGGAATCATTTTGTTTTATAATAATTTAACTCTAGTCTTATATAGGAAAGTAAGGTCTACAAAGCTCTAGTCTTTCTATTTTTGTGATATTAATGTGATACACATTGCATTTATCAGTGGTAACCTAAAATTTATATTGCTACAATTAATTGCCTTAGTACCTGTCTTTTTCTTAGCCTACTATTGCTTTGCTCTGATGACATCCATTGTACTGTCTTTGGCAAATGTATCCCACACATTTATCAGTCCTATATTATATTCTCAATCATAAAGCTGCATTATAAATCATTTAAGAAGAGAAACGAGAAGAAACATGCATTACTATACTTTATTACTTTTATTAAGTTTTATATTAGCACACTAATTAATGAGGTTCATTATGGCATTTTCATATAATTCACCCCTTCCCCATTGCCCCAGTCCCCTCTGGCTCGTCCCCTCCCATCCCCCCAACCCACGTTTCCACTCTTATGTCACCTCTGATTATTTATGTCTATGTCTTTTGTTCACATTGATTTTTTTTTATCTGGAGGTACAACTTTCTATCTGAAAAACCACCTTTAATCTTTTAATTCTCCCAGCTCTCTCATTTTTCTTTCCGTTTTGGAAACAGTCTCACCATGTAGTTCTGGCTTGTCTTGCAGCTCGTGGCAATCCTCCTCCGTCTTCGCCTGGGATTACAGAGGAGGTCCTTCGTTCCCAGTTGTGCAACCATTTAAAAGTAAGGAAGCGGGAAGAGGGGAATAAAGACGGACGGAAATTATTCATCCGGCTCTTCCCGGGCTGGGAGAGGTGGCTGCACGCACTCAGGACCAAGAGCTGCGAACGGCGGCATTGGTACAGATTCGTAGGCACGTTCTTCTGGCTAGGCAGACGCCCGGCTTCGGCTTGGCCTTTAAAGAAAATAGTGTGGCCTCAGGCTTCTGTCCCTGATGTTTCCAAAACCTAAAAAAAAAAAAAAAAATCAGATTTCTGTCTTGACTGTATTCCCGAGAGCTCAACCGTGTCAGGGGGTGTAGCTCAGTGGTAGAGCGCGTGCTTAGCATGCACGAGGCCCCGGGTTCAATCCCCGGCACCTCCAGTGTTTTCAGCTCCTGTGGCTTACCAACTTGGTAAAACTTTCCTTTCTCCCCACAATTTCACTTTTCCTTGCTCAAACAGTAAGCCAAACGATTTCACAGACTATAGATTCCAGAAAGCAGCAAGCCGACTCTACAGCCGATGAGCTGGGTACCATTCCAAGGCCTTATTATCAGAACTGGAAGATGGAAAATCTGAAGATGCAGCCAGGAGTAGCGAGCGAGCTGTTTTCCCACTTCGAAATTGCAAGGTTCTAAGGTGACTTGCATTTCCTGGGGGAAAAAAAGGATCAAAAATTTAACTGGAGAATGGCACAGTTTCTCCAACGCTTTTCTGCTGAGAGAGTTGTTTTCACCGACGAACATCAGCATCGCTCTGTCCGCAACTGAAGTTCATTCCACAGAAGACAGAGGTTCCCAGTTTGTTCTAAAATGATCCAGGGGATCGATTCAACTGAGACAATGGCGCCCTCTGTGGGAAGGGTGGCGTCCAGACTCTTGGGGAGAAATCGCAATCGGGACTCGCAGTCTACAAAAAAATAAAATCGCATTTTAAATTGTAGTCCATGACGATCGCTCACACATTAAAGTCTAAGAGGCATCCGTTCTAATGCTCTCAAAAGATTAAAAGGATAGACAATATGTATTTCTATTCCTGAATAACCTTTCTCCTCCTGTCTTTAACTTTGTTTTCCCATTTTGAGGTATTAAGATGCCTATAATTTCTGAATCACTGTACCATAGTTGAATATGTAAAATTCATTTTCTTTTTAATACAAAAAACTTTTGAAAAGGTTGCAGTAAAGATTGTGCTAACGTCTAATGTGATCTGGGACGTTTGTTTCTTTGTACTCTGCTTATAAATAGGATAAAACCTGTGCTTGTTGCTTGCGTTCTCTCTAGTTAATATTCAGGAATGTTTGTGTTAACGCTGTTTTAAGCTGTGAAAGATTCTGTTTTGATTTAAAATCTTTTGCAGCCGTAATGGAAATGTGCGCTGAAGGATACTTCCAGAAACGGGAAAGTTCCTGCTTTTCAGCGCTATCAAACCATCGTCCTGTGACGTCAGCAGGGAGTTTTCAAAGCAGAGAAGTTCCGAAAGACAATCACTCTCAGAACGGAGTCTTACCGTTCGAATGCGTTGCTCTGAAGGGAGGCTCAGCTGCGGCTGAGAAACCAATAGCTGGTTTTCTGTTCCCAGCGTTGATTTGTATTCCTCTCTCTTTCTCGTTTCCAAAGCTGAGCTTCCCGTTACCATTGTGTCAGGAGAAAATCGCCAACAAGTTCCAGGCAGGGGGATCCATCAGTCTGCGCCATGAAAGCAGTATGATCAAAACGGGAACATTGCGGCTATTAACATCGCTTCTCTGTATCCTGTAAGGGCTCTGAGAACATGGGATGGATTTCATGGGGGACACTGACATTTAAGGAAGAAGAGGAGACAAAGGCCCAAAACTGGGGTGGAGCATGGCTCAGTGGTAGAGTTTGCCTGGAGACAGTAGTGTTCAGGGTTCCATTTCAGAGCTGTAAAGAAGAGAAAAAAAAAAAAAAGTAAAAAATTTAGCCTGAGAAAGCCATAGGAAATACAAGACAGAAATCCCAAACATATTATTGTGTATTTTTCTTTGTTTGTTTTTGAGACAGGGTCTTACTATGTAGCTCTGGCTGTCCTGGAACTCACTCTGTAGACCAGGCTAAACCCAAATTCACAGAGATCCACCTGTCTCTGCCACCTGAGTGCTGGGACTAAAGACATGTGCCCCTGACACCCTGCTAAACTTTTGTCTTAATGAGACATACTTACCCCATCCTGCTGTTTTATTTTGAGATTGTCCTTCAACGAGCTCATCTTTTTGTTTTGCTTTCTGCAGGAGAAATAAAAGATTGAGAAGCTTTTGTTATTTTAGTTAATTTGTTTTATTGTATTCTGAACCGCACATATTCTAGGCAAGCGCCTAAGCTACAGGCTAGCTCAAGACTTGGAAGGTCTGGTAGGTAAGGTGTCCTGAGCCCCTGGCCACCCTGTACAAGGTGAAAGCCCTGTGGGCATAATGTCAGTAAGCCATCCTCCAGCTCAGAACATGGTGCTTTATCCTCTTTCAGTGTTACAGTTATGTATTTCTTTTTTTGCCCTATAAAGACACTGTCTTTCACATTCAAACAAAGTGGGAGATTCTGGGCAATGTAACCTAACACCCTGTAAGACAACACACCAATAAAAAAAAAAAGGAAAAAAAGGCAACACTCCAAAGAAAACAGAACTTCATGTGTGTAGGTGTTTCCTGTGAATTGAAATACTGCTTTTAGAAGTATGGGGATTGATTTGTAAGACTGTAGAAGTAAACGTCTTACAAGTCTCACCTGACTGGCCAAGCTGCCTGGAGGCAGTGTTGTGAGTCCTGGTCCCTGCTGGGGTGGGGTCTTCAGTGATCTTGCTCCTGCTAGCAGCTCCTCACCCATAGACTTGTAAGCAACTTTATGGGACCTCTAAGCTAGACTTGGGTGGAATCGTTTCTTTGGTCTGTGGATAGAGCCCTATCTGGAGTGAACAGATGTCTGTTCTCGTCTCCTCAGAAATGTCATAGAGAATTCCACCTTATTGGTCTGTCAGTTTTAAAAACCAGCGCCAACAATCACAATCTTCTCCCTGACCCGGATGCACTGGAAGTTTCCTGAGTAGAGGAAGAGTATGTGATTAGTTTTGACCCTCTGTTGAACCCAGTCCTCCCCAAGCTAAATGTACTCAGCTGCTGAACTCCGCACCGAACCTGGGCTCTGACTTCTGCAATGAATGGTCAGTTTCTTAGAAGAAGATGGATTTGGAGCTTAGTTTACTGTTTCCCTCATAGGTGAGTATTTCCATAATGCTATGAACAGTCTGAATATTGACACAGAAAATTAATAATTCTCACAATGTTGGTGTACCTTGGAGAAAACAGAAAAGCAAATCAAAATTTTATTGTGAGGAGTATCTGGAAACATAGTTGAGTTGTGGGCTTTCTTCACACACAATTTAGAGATAATTTTCTTTTTGTTCCTACTTTCTAGTACACACACACACACAACTTGCAGTTTTATAGTGACACTTCTCCAGCCTTCCTCTTCAGTGAAACCTTCGATTTCTGTTTCCTCTTATCTGTTGTACCAGACTCATGGTGGTGGCTGAAATGATTAAGCAGGTACAGTGTTTCCAAGCTCTAAAGAGGCTCCTGTTGAATTTCACAGCACAGACAAATGAAGGAAAGAAGACACCCACTAAACGTCTGTCCCAGAAAATGGACTCCTGGTATTTTATGTTTGAGATTCCAAGGCAGAGTGGATAATCACTGTAAATTACAAGGGTTCTCGGAGGAAGTTCACTTAAAAAAAATTTTTTTTATAGATATAAGAAAATGAGCTCTTGCTCTCTCAGTGCCAAAGGACAATTTCAGTTTTCTTCCACCCTTTTCCTGCTCCTCTAGATAACTGTCATCCACAGGTATTTATGTATTTATTTAGCTAGTTATTTAGTTTTCTTCTTGGTTTCCATTACCTGCTCACAAAAGAAGTCAACACATGATGCAAACCATTCTTTAGGATGCTACACCATTTAGACCTTGTGCTGGTTATTTATTTATTTATTTTAAGTTGACAGAAAAGTAACTTAGGAAGCAGAAACCCTCAGTTAGGAACTCAGCTCCGTCAGTTTGTCTTGATTAATGATTGATGGGCTGGGCCACCCCTGGGAAAATGGTCCTGAGTTATATAAGAAAGTAATCTTAGAGGCCACGGGGAGCAAGGCAGTAACTGGTTCCTACGTGGTCTCTGTTTCTGCTTGATTTCCTGTCCTTGCTTCTTGTTATGATGGAGTCTAACTTCTAAGATGTAATAAACCCACTTTTCCCTAAGTTTCTTTTAGTCATGGTTTTATTGTAGCAGTGAGGACAGACCTCATGAGCCACAAAACCATGGCAGAGGAGAAGGTGCACACACACACACACACACACACACACACACACACACCAGACACACACACCACAGCCAGAGTGTAGGAAACTGGCTGTCAACCTGACCACATCGGGAATCAACTAAACCCGAAGCATCTGTCACTTCTGTGAGGCATTTCTTGATGGGATCATTTGAGATGGGAAGACACACTCTAAATCTGAGCCGCTCTTGGTGACAGCCCATAGAAAAGGACATGGAGGAAGGAAGCTTTTGCTTTTTGTCTGCTTGTCTTCATCCTTGCTGGCAGGTTTATCTGTTTTGTAGTTGAGACATTCCTTCTCTGGTATTAGAACCTACGTCTAGACTGCACTGTGGGATGAAGGCCAGCAGCTCTCCAGGAGTGCTCTGAGACTACAGCTCAGATTTTAACTGCTGAGCTGTAGCGTCTCATGGACTGAACAACTCATGGGTTCTGGACTTCCCATCAGGAAACAGCTATTGTTGGACTACCCAATACACAGCCTGTAAGCCACTCTAATCTTTAATATGCATTCACTCATTCCATCAGTTCTGTGTCTATAATATCAACTGTATTATATAAAAAATAGCCAGAAATTTGGTGGTGAGCTTTTCACCAGCTGACCACAGATCAAGAACAATATTCTTTTTCTCCTCCTCTCCGTCCTCCTCTCTTTCCTCTTCCTCTCCCCTTCCTCCTTCTCTAAAGTTGGTGTAGCTATGCTTAAGAACACATACTATAGGAAGTTTCAAAACACAAAGGGAGTTTATTTTAATCCTAAAACACATCCCAGAATGCAAAGGTGGTAGCTGATCAGAAAGGTTTCTGAATTATTCCCTGCCTGTGAGTGGTGTGGTTCAGAGGCAGAGCACAAGCTTAACTCACTCAAGGATCTGGATACAACTATAATCTGTTATTATTTTCCCTTCATTTGACTTCCTTTTTCCTGTGACTTCCAGCTTCCTGCTTTTACCGGCAAAACACCCTGCCAAGTGCTAGCCCTGCCAAGTGATGCTGAGGTAGCAGCGGGGAAGTGATTCGTGTTCCTTCACTGAAGCCACTGCTATCAGCTCTGCTATCCACTCATCCTTTCCAAATGCTTCCAGACATTTTAACAGAGCAGTCATTCATTTGCCAGGGTTCAGTTCTTGTAACCTGCAAACTGGAACAAACATGCTCACCATTCACTACAAACAGGACAAAAGGTCACAGCTGCCTAGGAGAGAGAAGGACTGCTGCCCTGTGTCCCTATCCTAGGTCTGCTGTCTGCAGTCCCACACACTTGGAGCTCTAGAGCTCGGCTTTGGAGAGCTCCCTTCTCAGCTCTTCATGAAAGACAACTGGGAGTGAAGTCACACTCAGCTACAGGAGGCTCTTCTTTTTCTCTTTCTTTCTTTCTTTCTTTCTTTCTTTCTTTCTTTCTTTCTTTCTTTCTTTCCCTCCCTCCCTCCCTCCCTCCCTCCCTCCCTCCCTCCTTCCCTCCCTCCCTTCCTCCCTCCCTCCCTTCCTCCTTTCTTTCTTTCTGAGACAGGATCTCACTAAAAACTTTAGGCCATCTTCTGCCTTGATCTCCCAAGTGTTGTGTTTACAGGCAGGACCACCGTGACAGGTTTACAATGCACTTTTCCGAACCTTCCTTTACCCACTCTCCAGGAAATACCCATCTAATTCCTGACCATTACCAAAGCAAAGCTCTTTGTAGTTCCGGCTCTTGTAACCACAGTCCGGAGTGTAAAGTCACAGCATGACACTCTACAAGAATTTGAATTAATGCTTTTTTCAGAGCCATTTCTACAGTCAAAGAGAAAAGTATAAAACTAAACACCCACGAAGCAGAAATGTAGTCATCCCCCACCCCCACCCCCCCCAGGCAGGGAACAAGCAACCCCAGAGGTCTTTAAGAATAAGAACAATAGGAGGTCAACACACTTGACTTCCATGAGGACCCAACTGTGTGACCTCTGGGCCTATATCAGGATGGAGGAGGGAGACACTGCCTCCCCTGGCCTGCCTCAACCTCCCTGAAGCTCCTCTGAGTCCCTCTGGGCCAAGAGCAGGGTGTGGGAGTGGAAGTGGAAGGTGGGCTTTGCTAACAAGAGTTCTGTGGGGTGAAACTCAGTATCAGTAGATTCCTGAGTTAGCAGTCCAGCAAATGTGTAAGTGAACTCTTTTTATCTTTTTCACTTGGAGTAAACCCAATACAATCCTACGATTCCGACTTTTCCACCAGACATTAGGAAATCCCCCTGCTCCTTCAGGAGCTGCCCAAACCAGAGGTTCCTGAATCACATAAGAAAATGTTCCTAAGAGCTCAGCCATTTTCTTTCCCCAACTAGCAAGAAACATGAACTCTGACTAAATTTTAAGGAGGAGTTTCATGACATTTTCTGGTGAAGCTGTGTGTCTGGTGGTAGTTCACACGCTCATGCAAACAACCATTCCCATGCCAATCCCAGGGCCCTGCCTCACCCTGTGTGACTGTCAGCGCAACTAGGGCAGTGAAGAGGGAAAATCAAGCAATAGCAAGGGGACCTGCTACCTATGGATGTCTTCAGTTGGAAGCAGGAAGCACCTCAGGGTACCATGCATAGGTTCTCCATTTCTTTCTACTGCGTCCCTGCAAGGTAGAATAGGAGTCTGGAAAGGAGGCTGATGGTCAGAACATTTGCAGAGCCAGGAGAGACCTTGTGTTCCATCCCCAACAACTGCAAAAAGGAACCTACCCACTCTCTTCAAAGGTGATCTTATTCTTAAACACAGATAACGGCAGAACCCACATTCAGGGTGTGAATGGTGGGTGGTCCTGATGTAAAGATAAGACAATAAAAGTCCACTGGTCCTACAAATGAAAGTTTCAACATTCTACGAGAATATTAAGAAAGGAGACTCCGCATAGTTGAAATAGCTCAGTTCGGAGAGGATAATGATCTAAAAGTCTCTGGTTAAATCCCAGGGTTTGGTAGTCTCTTAATTGACAGCTACAATACCTTTAATATTTGTATCTCACATCCTAAAGTATATACTATATAACTATATATGCATATATATAAAACTATAGATTTTACTGTTTTGAAAATTCAGTCAAAGTAACGTGTGTTCATCTCATACCTTTGGTTGCCCATCCCACTAAGAACATCTGTAAAGTCTTAGTTGACATAGTATGAGCTTTATTTAAACCTAGGTTATTGTTAGCTTTTAGGATTAAGAAGTCCAGTGTGCTATATGCTGTTGCATTTAGAATTTATTTCTACTTTGATGTTGTGTATGTGTGTAGAAGAAGTGTTTTTACCAGAAAAATTGTGAACAAAAAAAAAAACTATAAAAAATAATTATACAGTGTCAGCACGTATGGTGAGCTTGGCATTTACAAAGAAGGTTTTTCAATAAGAACACTCTGGGTTTGCACTTTGAGTAAAGTCCAGTGTGTGGAAAGAATTACTCGCCTGTAGAAGCTACCGGAGTAAGGGAATTTGTTTAACTCACTGAACTTTAAACAGCCCTGAGAATATCTTGAATTTTCTTGTTGATATTTCTTGAGTATGTGCTTTTTTCTATAATTTTCATATCATACTTCTGTGTTGGTATTCATAAAAGATAAAAGAACCATGGTACAATCTGCACGTAGTTAAATACATTTAACTTCTTAATTCATGAAGAAAACAAACACAAAGTATTCCTTCTTACTGTGAATTCCTAAGAATTCAGCTGGTAATTCTCTCCCGGAGCCACACAATACAACAAAGTGTTTCTGCAGACCTTTCCAGCAGTGATCTCACTGTATCATAACATAACTGTGCATCGAAGATAACACACCGAGGTAATTCTCCTGCCTTTGTACACACAGAGGCAAGCAAGCACACATCATCAATTTTGTGTGCATCACTTTGCTAATTTTAAAATAAAGAAACCCTGCAATTCATCGTGTCCTGTTTTTGTTATAAAAATTGCACAATGAGTTGGAAGCCTAGTGCCACCAGACAACTCTCACTTGCCAGTTTCTAAAAGGGCAGATATTATGAACACCAGCAAAGGCTCACGTAAGGACGAAAAGGAAGTTACTAACCTCTGGAGTCACCAATACATTTTCTTGTTGTTACTTTTCTCCTGTAGTTCAAACACAACTTTGATCTGAACAAGCACTGGTGCTCAGAGACGCCAGAGCAGCAAAGGTGTTTGTTTGATTCGTTCTCATTTAAGTTTATAAGTTTTGATTAGTTCTGTGGACAGTGACAGTGATTGATTCTTCAAAAATTCCAGGCTAGAGTGGGTAATAGCTTGAGTTCTGGGGTGTTACATCTTCACAAGGGTACCCCAAAACTGCTATACCTTCCCAAGTAGTCCTAACCCGAAAAGGTATCACAATCTCCTTTTCTGTTCTTTCCTCAGTTGGGATGTCCTTTTGGTTTTATTCAACAAGTGCTTCCAGCGTTCTATTGTGTTTCTCCCTTTAGTCTTATCTTCAGTTGCCCCCCCCCCCCCCCCCCCCCCCCCGTGTTCAACGCCTAGCTATATCCCTGAAGCTGTGTGTCCTAGCTTGTCTCTCTGCTGCTGTGCTAGAACACCGTGACTAAAAGCAACCCGGGGACAAAGGGTTTATAGTTAGTCTGCCAGGTAACAGTCCATCATCTCGGAAAACCAGGGCAGGATCCTGCTCAAGTCAGGAAGTGGGCAGTCACGAATTGAAGTGAAGCAGAGACCATGGAGGAAGATGCTTACTGGCTTTTCCTCGCTCTATCCTTATGAAGTTTAAGCTCCCCTTCCCAGATGTGACACTGTTCACAGAGGCCTGGACACGATTATATCAATGAACAATTAAGAAAATGCCCACAGACGTGCCCAAAGGCCAATCTGTTGGAAGCAATTACTCAACTGAGATTCCCTTTTCTTAGTTGACAAAAACTACAATACTGTTTCCCTAGAGACTGGCGAACTTCTCTTTAGTACTATCACCTAGGTCTCCTATATTAGATTAATTAATCCAGAAACTTATATTAAAAAAAAATACAATAAAGTCTCTTTCAGAGTGTTTTTTGACGGTGCTTTTCTTCCAGCAGCCCTGGCCACTTGTATTTGCACTGAGCAAATAACAGAAATCAAGTCGCCTGGGTGGGAAAAAAGAGACGTTCCCACCACTTTGTGTCTTGTCTTGGGTGAAGGAATTCTGGACGACATGAAGAGAATCCAGCACTTGATTCCTTGCCAAGCACAGTAGGAGATGCTTACGACTCAAAGTTCGCTCCTCGTGTAATAACATAGCTTCGTGATCTTTTCCTGGGTTTAGGGACCTGCGTTCCAAGTATGCCAGTACATGGAGCGGGTTGGAAAACAGAATTCACTTTTAGTGAAGTACTAAAGACAGCCCTTCAGGAGCAGGGGGTGTAGCTCAGTGGTAGAGCGCATGCTTTGCATGCATGAGGCCCCGGGTTCGATCCCCGGTACCTCCACTCTAACTTTTGTTCTTAGATAATAACTTTGCCAGAGACATAGAATCTGGGATCACCGCCCCTAACATTCTTCTGAGTGTGGCATTACTTCAATAAGGGAGCTGAAGACATCAAATTCAGTTGACAGTTCCCTTGCAGTTGTGACTGTTGAGAACACTAAACAGCCCCAAAGCTGTTGCAGGCTCGTCTCCCCTCCCCTTTCTTTTCGTTCCACTTCCTCCCCTTCTCCCAACCTTCCCCCTTTTCTTCTTCCTTCTCCCCCTGCCTGCAGAGTGAATCAGTCATTGATTTCATTTAGAAAACTATGCTCCCCAAACAGCAAGATTTCCTTCCATTTTTCCTAAAAGTTTTAAATTTATACCCACAATCCATTTAGGTTTAATTCTCATATAAGATGTTAGAGTTCATGCATTCATTCATTTCCTCAGATGCCTAACTTGCCAGCACCATTTCTTAAAAGCCTATTTCCCTCAACAGAATTTCTTCTGGTACTCTGTATAAAAATAGTTGGGGATTTCCGTGTGATTTCATTTTTCTGTTCTGTTCTGTCCTATGTGTCCATGTCTCCACAATTACCACACAATTTTAGTAATTGCAGTTACTCAAACATAGAAACAGAAACTAGCTAGAATGGTTCCGTGTTTTATGGCTTAGCAGAATTTCAGCTTTCTAGTTCCATACACGCTGGTTCTGTGTTACATCACGTAAGAGGATTTCAGCTGTTCTAATTCCATACACATTTATTAGAATTATCATGACTTTCTACACACATTTTAGAATCATATAGTCAATATCTACAAAATATCTTGCTGGATTAAAAAAAAGTTGTAGTGAGGCTGGGAGGATGGCTTAGTGATAAAAAAAAACGGTGCGCTTTTTCAGAGAACCCAGGTTCAATGCTCAGCACCTACACAGAAACTTACAGCCTTGTAAATTCCAGTTCCAGGAGGTCCAATGCACTCTTCTGGCCTCTGTGGGCACCAGGAACAGACAGACATTCAGGCAATACACCCATATTCTCTCTCTCTCTCTCTCTCTCTCTCTCTCTCTCTCTCTCTCTCACACACACACACACACACACACTGTCAGAATTATAGAATTCCGTACCTTGAGCATTCTCATCAAGCACTCTATCGTTGACACACATACCTGACTCTTGCTGGATTTTGATAAGAATTTTATTAACCCTGCTTATGAAGGTCTTTGTGCGCCGAGTCATGCAAACAGCGGACACGGTGCTTCTATTTCCCTAGACTTCTTTTTACAGTGCTGTCTACAGTGTTTGCTTTTCAGAGTATGTCATGTATGCGGTCACATACAAATATTTCCCTTTTGTGGGAGATTCTATCTGAGGCTTCTGCCCCTGCCCCCACCCCATCTGCCTTGCACGTCTTAGTCAAGTGCGGTCAGGCACCGTACTGTTGGACCCTAGTCCCAGTCCTGTCAAGACGTTTTAGTTTATTTCCCTTCCAGGAGCTTCATAGAATTTGATCTTAAATGTGGTAGACTTAACCCTTATTTTTAGTTGATTTCCTATCTCCCAACACTTCTCAGAACAATCATGGGCTCCTTTTCAAAAAATTCCTGACTCCCTTTTGAGCCTCATCTGCAGATCTGTAAGAAGGGAGA
Organism: Microtus obscurus; assembly: GCA_963919715.1. NCBI lineage: Eukaryota > Metazoa > Chordata > Mammalia > Rodentia > Cricetidae > Microtus > Microtus obscurus. Next base: position 34,405,095 of record CAWTZC010000010.1, on the reverse strand, counting down.
GTCTGAAGACCCACTTCAAGATTCTATTTTGGGATTTTCCTTGAAGGGGCGCTGGGATCTGCTGCCTTGCAGAATGTGACAACGGTGGGAAGAAGAGCCGGAGAATCTTTCGTGTAGAACACCTTTCTCTGTCTAGATCAGACAATTCAAAAATTAAAAAAACAAAATTTCATAGGGTCAAGTTAGAACACTGGAACACCAAACTAAAAGCAAAGGTGTAAACTATAGTAAGGAGCAGCACTCTGCCACTACCTATCGACGGGGGTGTAGCTCAGTGGTAGAGCGCGTGCTTAGCATGCACGAGGCCCTGGGTTCGATCCCCAGCACCTCCATCAGTGGCGCTTCTGAAGCGTAAGACTTGGTGTGGTGGTTACTTTTCTTTCTTACACTTCTCATGTTTTGTGCGCTCCTAGCTGTGCTTCTCCCACTCAGAGAGATTCATCTCTTCAATGGTACCTCATTTTCCATAACATGACTGCTTCTCCGCAAGGAAACAACTTTGAGGCCATGTAAAATTGCGAACTCAAGATGGCTTGAAAGCAGAGAAGCAGGAAGCAAGTCAGCCTAGAAGTCACATTCCCCGGTGTGATTTCTCATTATTAAGATACCAGGAAGAAAGAGACCGAAAGAAGGGAGAAAAGACTTTTGGAAAATTCCTTTAGCCTTCACTGTCCCCGCATCCTGTCCTGATATAATGAGTAGACCTAATGAGTAGGCAGAAGAAAATCCTCGCGAGTTTTGTTTTTCCCACCCCGACTTGATACTTGACTTGGTGGATGTAAAAAGTCAACCTAACCCGTCTCGGAGCCCTCATCCCGGCTTTTCTTGACCTGTCCCCGGGGCCGCTTCTCCTTCGCCTCCCCAAGACCGCAATTGAACAGGACTTTCCCGACACGTATCCAGACTCGGTGAACCAGTCTTTTTCCTGGGGCACCAGTCTTTAGGAGGCTGCCTCAAGAAAAGAGTCTTCCCACATCTTCAGCTGAGAGTTTTCCGCGATGGGAGGAAAGGTTGGTCTCCTAATGTTTATGGCAGTAGCCTGAAATGAAAGAAAGATAAAAGTCCCGAAGTGTTGGAAATAGTAGGTTCGAGAATCTGTTCGGGAGTTTGGGACTAGGACTGAGGAGATTATTGCAAAAGTTTAATTCACTTTTAAGTTCTCTTTCGGGATCTGAAATGCTTCCCTTGTATTTCTGTGTGGGTCTCAGAAGCAAGTACAACACTTCCCGAGTGAAGGCTGCCCCACCACAATTTCTCCACCACAATTCCTTTGGCATGTATGAATGGGAATGGCGAAGGCTTCTCTGATCCTAGTGCAAATATTTACAGTGTGTGCCTATACAGGTGCTACTAACGATGGATCAGTGTGTGCAAAAACTAGCAGCTGCAGTTTGCTTCTCCAGGGTGTTTACACCAGAGGCTGCCTGCCTCCAGACACTTTCTACTAAGGCTAGCTGACTCTACCCCTGTGCTGTTCCTAAACCACTCGGTGAGGCTCGGTTGTTGAGAAGAAGATGTACTCCATCAAAGCAAGCACAGCCCAGGGGATCCCAACTTTTCTGTACGTGTGTCTGTGTGTCTTTCCCTCACTACTCATGGTCAGCCCCTCCTCAGGAGTCAGCTTCTCAAGCCAAATGTATCAAAGTTCCCTGGGCGTCTTTCCTGATTCTTTTCTTTTGTGCTGATATCTTAGCAGTTCTGCTGGGCTGATGGCCTGAAGCTGTGATTTGGGACACTGGTGTGATGATGTGAGAATTTTGCAGTTTAACAATATTGGGGATTACCAGGAGGTCCAGCCTGTGGCCACTGGATTTGGCATTATCCATGCCGAGGCCCCAAGATCCCCATATTGAGTTATTCCCTTCTCTTGGGAAGAGTGTACAAAGTGTTAGTTCTCTGGAGATGTACAACGGTCAGAGTTGTGCTACTCGTACAAACCTAATTCCCACAGGTTTTAATAGCTTGGGAGAGTCCCTAAAGTTTGCTGTCCATCAAAATGGAGAAATTGCCCAGCACACCGGCCTCTCCCTGAGGCAGGCAGATCTCTGTGAGTTCAAGGCCAGCCTGGCCTAGGTAATGAGTTCCGGGCTAGTCAAGTTCCAGAGACCTTGCCTTAGAAAGACAAGATGATAAAGAACAAGGTGGGGAGGGTGACCTTGCAACTTGGCAGAATGCTGAATGGGCCACTGTAATGGTCTCTGCTTTAAATCCTGGGTCCCGTTCAGGAAAGGAGACTCAGAAAAAACCAAAGTTCATTCTTCTGTCTTTGCCCCAAATCATTTAATCAGCAGAGTGTGACAGGGGTAGACAGAGTTGCCCAGGGAAGGAGTTCTGTGGTTTTCATTGGTTAAAACTCTGTCCAGAGATTGAGTCATGAAGGAAACATAACTAATTTCTACTTCACTCTGACCCTTTAGGAATTATAGCACACTGCTGGTTTATCCAAACACCGGAAATCTGGTTCCATTTTAGAAGCTTGATGTCTCCAACACTGTACTAGAAGAGACTGGGTCTTAGTTGGGGTTTTTATTGGCATGATGAAATATCGTAACCAAAGCAAGTTTGGGGGTAAGCCTTCCCTTGAAGGTTTCTTCACAAGGGGTTTCAGGGGGAAAAATTACCAAAGTTTCTTCAACTTCAAAATTTTTTTATTTTTAAATTAAATTTAATTTTATAATTAAATGATTTTCTCCGGGGCTGGAGAGATGGCTCAGTGGTTAAGAGCACTGCCTGCTCTTCCAAAGGTCCTGAGTTCAATTCCCAGCAACCACATGGTGGCTCACAACCATCATGTAATGAGATCTGGTGCCCTCTTCTGGCCTGCAGGCAGAGTACTGAGAATACTGTATACATAATAAATAAATAAATAAATCTTTAAAAAAAATGATTTTCTCCTTCTGGTGCTGGGAAGTATCCTGCCTTCCAGGGTCTAAACAAATGACATTCTTCCTTATTAGGGAAGTGAACCTAGGTCTACCAATGTATATCTCCAAAGCCCAGTGGAATGGGAAAACCCATGAGAGACAACAGGCAGCAGTCTTATTCTTTTATCTTAAAAGAATAAAACCATGTAATTGTAATTCTTCATAAAGTGCCTTCAAAGAAAGGTAGATTTGTGAAGAAAGTCATAGAAAACACAAAGCAGATAAGGTTAGACTGCCTGAGGCCAGCCAGCACTGAGGTAGCAACTGCTCTGTCCTGGAACGAAGTTTAGATGCCTGTACATGACTGCCAACCTCCACAGAATCCCAAGTCTCTTTCCTATGATGTTAATGAAAATGAATTTAAGTAGGTTTTTTTAAAACTAGTGAAAAATGTTATTGGTGCTGAGGGTTGGACATAGGACTTTGAGCCGACCACTGAACTTCACCCCTAGGCCTCTCTTTACCTCTTATTTTGAGACAAGATCTCACTAAGATCTCCAGACTGGCCTTGACTCACTCAGTAGCCCAGGCGGATCTTGAGTTTGCAAACTTCTTGTCTCAGTCTCCAAAGTGGCTGAGATTATAGGCCTGTACTACCAAACCTAGCTAGGTAGGGTTTCATTAATAACTTAGCATGCTGAACTTAAGGTTGTTCTGGTGAAAGCGGGAAAAATTAAAGATATTCAGTTCTGGCCCTTCTTACTCAGCTATTGCGGAGATTTATGTGAGATGAATTCAGAAGAATAGTGTGGAGGGGTAGACTTCGAGAAATTATTCTGCACATAAAATTTGAACCTTTCAGATTATAGGGCCAGATCACTGATTTCAGCCCAGAGCTGAAACCACCTGGAGTTCACCTGGAGTTCATCAAAAAGATGATGAATTCAGAATTTGAAAATCATAGCATTCCTTCAGAGAAGTCATTCTCTCATTCTCTCACCCTGAATAGGCCTGGATGTTGACTGTGCATCCCCCGCATTGTCTGAGACAGTTATGTGTAGCTCAGGTTTGCCTCCAACTCACTTTGTAGCAAAGAATTCCCTGATCCTTCTGCCTCCACCTGTCAGGCATTAGGATTTCAGGTATATGCATCCCCAACTCTTCCTATACTTTTGGTCATTGGTTCCAATTACTGTCAACCGTGAATGAGGGACTGAAGTGGGAGGAGGGGAAGTAGGTGTTTTCTCCTCATTCTAGAGTCACACAGTTGACAGCGGCACAACCAAGCGGTTTCTTTTCTTTTCTTTTTTTTTTTTTTTTGGTTTTTCGAGACAGGGTTTCTCTATGGTTTTGGAGCCTGTCCTGGAACTCTTGTAGACCAGGCTGGGCTCGAACTCACAGAGATCCGCCTGCCTCTGCCTCCCAAGTGCTGGGATTAAAGGTGTGCGCCACCACCGCCCGGCCACAACCAAGCGTTTTCAAAGACGGATGGTGCAACACCCACTCCATTGTGTGGGAATCGAACCCGGGACCTCTTGTACTGAAGGCTGCACTACACCCCTGAGCTGTACTGCCAGTATGTTTCCTTTCCTAGACTCCAGAAGACTGAGAACTGGGGGCTGCAGGAATACAGCCCTGTACGTGTGCTGATGGAGCAAGGTTTGAAGGTGCCAGGAACTAGCCTTGGAATAAATACGTTCAAAGACAGTGTTGATGGAGAGAAAGAAAAGCAATGTGGAGTCCAAAATCATTTGAGTCCCATAAGCTCAACCTGTAGTCCACGGCTGAGCCACACAACCAGACTGATCTACTGAGCAGCGAATGTGATTGCTCTCAATTTTGGTTGTTCTCAGGCTTGATAGGAAGGATTTGGATTCCTGATTTCCAAAATAAAACCCAGACTCAGTTCTTTTTCCACCTGGAAGCTTATCATTAGGTGTGGATGCTCTGTTAGAAAGCATCCTTCTTCCTTCTCCTTCTTCAGTCCCTGCCAAGGTCTGCTGCTGGGACTCTTTCTGATCCCTTCCTCCCATGCGGAGGGCACCAGAATGTGCTCTGAATCAATGATTTTTCTTTTGGTTGTCTTTAATTCTATGCACAAAATTGTCAGCAAGCAAAAGATACTGGAGAAAAATCACAGAGTTTATCTACTGCTATGTATCAAACTACTGAAAATCAGGCGATTGCAAACAATACGCACTTGTTTCATATGCTCACAACCGTCTGTGTTGAAATTTAGGGCATGGCACACTGAGCATTTCCTGTGTAGTTGGGTTGGGCTTCACTTATGTGGCTGGAGCCCCATTGCTGCACTGTGTGTGTGTGTGTGTGTGTGTGTGTGTGTGTGTGTGTGTGTGTGTGAACTAGGCCTTCCTCCTTTTATGCTTTATCTTAGGGTTTCTCACAGTTGATGGTCACCTACGATTCAGATTTGTTTTGAGGATATTACTCACTCAAAAGTTACTTCACAATCTCCAAGAAAGGTTTGTCTCCTTAAGTTAAAAAGTGACAGAAAGCTCTCATTCTTAACTGTAGAAGTGAGGTTTCAGGAGGTTTCTAGCATCACACCTTTGTAGAGACTCTTCTGGGAAGGATCTAACAAAGCCCACTCTTCATGAGTGACGTTCACATACACATCCTCAGAAATAATAAACTCCTGAAATTTATCTTAGTCAGAAATAAGGGACTGAGAGGGAAGCCACTGAAAGCACTTGAGACAGTCTTGGGCCAAAAGTTAAATTCACCAATGGAAAGAGACATGAAGAGAGGGAGAGAGAGGCGGGGAGACGGGAGAGCAGAGATGGGGAGGGGAGGGGAAGCTGAGAAAGAACTCAATTTTTGTTTGAACAAGAACTGGTATTTTCATTTTGCTCTGGGCATACTGGGCTGGTACACAGGCTGTGGACCCAGTCATATTAAATCAACATTCATAATATTCTACTACAACAATTTTTGGACATTTCACTAAAATCCATGTGCGAGGTCTACAGACTTTTTCTAAATTTCAGTTACTCATTCTTAGTTCTTTATATGAAATTATGACTAGAATAATAAAGATAATGCTGAGCGGGAAAATCCCAGTGGAATATCTAATTTGGAAAACCTTTAACAAATCAAAACCAAACAAACAGAAACAAAAAACCCCAAATAACAACAAAACCCAAACACTTCTAATAAACACCCACAAAGCCTGGACGGCACTGACTCACCTTTTGCTTTTTCCTGCAGTGGTGCCTGTGTTGGGCCCAGTGCTTCAAATCTGGTTTGTTTTTTTGTTTGTAAAGCCTTAGGTTGATGATAGTTATGGACATAGTAGGGTGTGTGGTAGGACTGGTAGTAAAACAACATCATAAAAGCTGAACTACCCAGAGTCCACTTTGAGGCTCTGCTGGGATTTGAACCCAGGATCTCCTGTTTACTAGACAGGCGCTTTAACCAGCTAAGCCACAGAGCCCTTATGAAGCAAGGTGGTTTCCTCCTAAGAGAGAGTATAGGTAGGCAGTGCTACAGACAAACACTCTAAGTACCTGAAAATTAGAATGGTGTTGTTCCGCGTGTACAGACGACTGGGCGACAGTGACAGCTCAGCTTCCTAAGAGATGCTGTGTGATAGCTTCCTGTCGAGTTGGGTGGGCCCTTTGAACCGTACTGACTGAGCGCTGCTTCTCCTCCTTTTCAGAGTCACAGATACCTGTGCACCACACTCTAACTTTGCCTTCTCAATGCCTGCACAGTTGAAACAATAAGGCTGGGCTTTGTTTGTCAAGCTCATTACTGAATTACAAATATCTTAATCACTGAGCCCTAAGCTGGATCATCAGTATTTTAAAACAAAAAAAGCAACGGAAGGAAAAGAGGGTGGAACGGAGAGGAGAAGACAGCAACTGAGTTAGAAAAATCCTTTCAAAATCAAGCTATAGTATTCCTGGGTGAAGACTTGAGCATCAGTCTACTACAGGACATCAACAGTACAGGGGATTGTTGGAGTAAACCTTCAGAATTCCCATCTGACGGAAGAATGATCTCACAATCTGATGTGTAAAGTTAAAAACCAGCTTTGCCAAGACTCTGGAATGAACCAAGAACGTTCAGTGCTCTCCCCACGGAACCACCTTGGCCACCGGAAAGAGCGTTTATTTCATTTCTTGTTGTCAGTTTTCCTTTCCCTCCCCCTCTCTTGTCTTTTTCAATGTCTCATTAACAGTTTGCTGCCCCGACCTTCCCCATTCAGAAGGCCCTGAAGGCCTCAGTGCTGACGAGAGCGCCCCCTGGCGGCGCGGAGAGGATGCCTGGATGAGAGAATGGGACAGGAATCCCACAGACCTTGCTGATTGACACAGCTCAGAAAATTAAGAAAACTGAAGAAAAACTTCTTGAGGATCATTTTTCTATTAATCTAGGACTTTAGTCACTCACAATCTTCAAAATGCTGAGGGTTCACGGGCAGTACAACTTTGCTGAAAGAAGATATATAAACATTACCAGACTATCAGTCACCAAATCTCAAACTTACACAAAAATAACCAATACAAAAAAAAACCCTAAAAAAAATAAAAATGACATTTTTTTAAAAATTCCAACCAGAACTGGAACTCACTCCATAGAGCAGATTGGCCTCAAACTCAGTGATCTGCCCACCTCTGACTCCTAAACATTGGGATTAAAAGCCTGCCCCACCACTACCCAAATCAAGATTTTATTATTTATTTATTTATTTAATTTATTTATTTTGGCTTTTCAAGACAGGATTTCTCTCTTTGGAGCCTGTCCCGGAATTTGCTCCGTAGACCAGGCTGTCCTTGAACTCACAGAGGCCTACTTGCCTCTTGAGTGCTGGGATTAAGAGGGTGAGTCACTGTTGTTATTCAAACAAACAAACAAACAGACAATATTCCATGATATGGTATTTAAATCTTGTTTAATTGCAGCAGTCAGAGAAATGTTTTCAGACGTGTGGCAAATGATTTGGAGTGACTTCCCCTGATGTTTAATTAATACAAGAAGTTACCAGTATGACCCCAGAATTCATTTAGAGTCAATGACAGTTCAAAGTAATTGAAGAGCCAACCATGTGAATCATCTGTGGCCCAACATTAGATGAGGAGACTGTTGTTAAGACGTTAAGAAACAGTAATTCATGAAAGAAAGAGGTAAACTCTTCGAACACATACTACTAGTGACTGTAAACTGTAAGCAGAAGAAGCTTGTGGAGACTATGAAAGTGTCCTGCTATCGAGTAGTGATAGTGTAGGTATCACCAATAGTGAATTCTTCCTACTACATAGAGAAGACCAAGCCATTGTCATTTCCACACAGTGTCAGATATTAGAAATGGAAGGTTCGTTATCTTTCCTCAAGCCTCATCTTACTCTGTCTTTCTAAAATATTTTCTTCTCATTTGGGTGACAGAGAGAAGCAGTTTTACTTCATAACTGAGTCGTATGATCAAAATTATGTGGGTCCATCAAAGTTATTGCTAGGATCACAAGTTTAGATGCTAGTAGGGAACGGTAGAATCATCCAGAAGTACAAAGCCAGTGCCCCAGCTAAGTGTGGCCCTGTGGTCATACCCTCCTCTGAGCTTCCACAAGGCCTCTGGTAGCCTGTCCTCTCCCTCCCCCCTTTCCTCCTCCACCTGCTCCTTCTCTTCCCTCTTTTCTTCTTCCCTCCCTCTCTCCCTCCCCCAACCCCTCTCTCAACCACTCACAGAAAGGACACATGGAAGAAGGAAGGTCAGCACAAGAGGGAAGACACGTATATTGATAACTCTATTAAGTTGTTTTGAACTTCATGTGTGTGTGTGTGTGTGTGTGTATATATACACATATACATATGTATATGTACATTCTATATATACACACACATATATATAGAATGTTTTCCATACTATCATATTGTACATGGTAAGAGCATATAATTTTCCAAGACAAGTAATATATCTAAAATAATAAATGTTACACCTTTTGAAAAAAGGCCAAGTTTATATAAATAAGCAAAAAATAGCTTTTGAAATCTCAAAGGAACAGGAAACATGCTGAGAAAAATGGCGGACATGTAAGTAAACTAAGAATTGGAGATGGGAAATCCAGACACAAGGTCTTCAGCCTAAAGACAGATTTGCAGATGGAGGAGCTGCGGACCCAGGGCCTCAGCATGAGAAGCATGCCTCTCCTGAGCTACACTAGCCACATCAAAAGTTGCTTCATAAATACCCCAGGGTGGTCTTTCTATCTGCAAGTGTTCAGAACCTAAAATAGGTGCGTTATATAGATCCCTTTTACACAGCTCGGTTCTTTCCAAACCTGTTAGACTGCGTTCTATCTCTAAACCACACCAAGGGAAGGGTAACAATGCCAAGATCCAGATGCTGCACTCTTAGCCCTGAAGTCAACTCCCAAGGTGATGCCAAGAGGGTCCTCCCACTGGCCCACCTGAAGGCATCCCTAGATTCTGTAATCATCTGCAACTCGAGTAACTGGACAGTTCTCTATAGATTTGCTTTTGGAACCGTGTTTATGTCTTTCTCATTAACATTTAAACATTGATTCAATACAGAGAGAGGGAAACTATTTTAAATTTGAATGCCAATAAGAAAAAAAACAAAGAAATAAAACACTATGAAATAGAAATCAAAATACAATGTATACATGTATGAAGTTGTCAAAGAATAAGTAAAAATATGACACAATAGAAAAAGAGGGTGAGCCCAAGTGGATGTTTGTGTGGATCTTTGACATAACTGCCTTTTAGATAAAAATAGAACCGCGCTTGAATTTTGAGTTCTGTTTAGTATGTAATTTTAATTGTGTGTGTGTGTGAGTGTGTGTGTGCAGGAATGAAGCTGATGTTAGAAGCCAGTATTATTGTGAGAGAGGGGATACACAAACTTTCCCCAAAGGCAAAGGACCGCTCCATCCTAGCTTTGTTTACTGAAACAGTGCAGGAACAATTGCACACAAAGAGAAGAGCCAGCCTTATATATTGATTACTTAGTATGAATACCACTAAAACGAAAACAGTGTTCTGACAGAATTTTTCATTGCAAGAGGGGCTAGGACGGGGAAAGTACAATCTGAGCCTAGAACATCATCCCATGCTGGAATATAAAGAGGTGCTCAGAATATAATGGGTGCTCAAAAGGTCACAGGATCTACTGTAGATTTCAGAAACACAAAGAATGAAACGAGTTATTGGACAATAAAAGGCAATGATCTATACAATACAACAAGAATACCCGAGCCTACATTGATATGAAAGAGAAAGGAAAGGAAGAAGGGGGGGGGGCAAGTTTTTCTTATGATGGCATGCCAATACGCAAATGTGGAAGGAATTTTGACCATCGAATGCTAGGCAAGCACTCTACCACAGAGATATATCCTTGGAGTCGGGCAAAATTTATCAGTCAATTGTAGAGCTATAGATAAAAGTCTGAGTATGAAAAGCTATGTATGTGGTTTCAGAGAATTTACCATAGCATTCAGGGTAATCTTGGCTGTGAAGGACTTAGGGACCATCACCCAACACACGCGTCCTTAACTTCAGACACAATGGAAGTCAACACAGCAGGCTAAGTCAGGGCGACTCTTAATTTGTTACAAGGATCAGATTCCGTGACCCAGATTGGTCTGAAACTCAGTATGTGGTCCAGTCTTTTTCAAACTCAGCACTCCTGATGCTCCGGAGGTACCTTCACCACCAGGCATTGGATAGTTGGCATATCAGATTTATCAAGTGTGAGCGAACAATATTTTTTCCTCCGCCTGGGGCATGTCTTACTGTCTTGAGTTTTTCACAGGCTACTTTTAAATTTTAGCGGAGTCCAATATATTAGTGAGCGCTTTCTTAGAGCGTGTCTTTGATGCTCATTTCTCCTAATGAAAAGTCACTGCTCTCTGCTGAACCAAGAAACCGAACCTTTGTGTCTGCGGCTGCGGTAGCGGAGCCTTGGGCAGAGGTGGCCTTTAGTGGCTGTCAGTGGCGACTGAACCTGTCCGAGATCCTGGTCGCGAGGATCCTGGGTGAGGTTGCTGCAGCCGGAGCCCTTCGCTGGGCTGCAGAACCTTCTTGGATCCCTGGTGACGCTGAAGGACACAGGTTCATGCTTTGCGACCAGGTCAGGTGGGCTTAGCCCTTGCCGGTGTGGACAAAGACCAGGACAGATGTTCATGTTTTCATCTTATAACATTTTCACAGTTCCTTCTCCGGGCGAGGCCTATCTACATTTGTTAATTTGGGCCTTTGAGTTGCAGAAAATGCTCCAGAATAGGAGGTGGGAATCCCAGTTCCCTCAGTCCTTACTGCCTGTACTTGGAATGCGCATTGGTCACCAAAAGAATCGGCAGTGCGGAAGGTTTTGAGACTGTTTTACTCTCTGCGATTCCGAGACTGGGGTTGGGGGCTATGGTACAGCTGGAATTTATCCTTAGTAGTCCAACGTGCCCTCCCGCCCCACCAACACTTATGTATAATACGCTGGGATTTTTAAAAGATAGGAATTGTGTACGACCACAAAGCGTACTGGGGGATGTAGCTCAGTGGTAGAGCGCATGCTTCGCATGTATGAGGCCCCGGGTTCGATCCCCGGCATCTCCAGTAGTTTTTTACTCTTTTCGAATAAAATATATGTGTAAATAAAAATAAATATTCAAATATAAATTTATTTGCTCTGAAAGATTCTGTAAGTTTTTCGTGTCCTCATGTTTATTTCGTTTCTATATAACTATCTAGACACCACGACCTTCTTAGAACTCTGAGGTGGTTGTTGAACACAGGAGGAAAGTCATCAACTTAGAGCATCCCAAAGGAAAGAAGGGTACACTGCCAGCCCAGCAAGGGGATAGTCAGTAAAAATAAAATGACTCCAATTTGTTTTGAGGAAATAGTGGGAATGGGAGACGTACTAATATCATCCATTGCTATTATTATTGGGATTGTATATAGGAATTCAGCGGTCCCTTAAATTGAGAATTTCTCACACATTGGAGGTACCATTTTATTTCTCACCCTGTGACTTTGGCCTTATTAATGGCTTCTGCACAGGACAGCTGAGCATGCTCACTGTGAGACAGCTAGGGAAATGGTGGCGCTGTGCCTGGAACCCCAGTTTCCTAGAGATGGAGGCAAAAGTTATTGAACAATGCCTGCCTGAGCAACCTAGAATAAACGTTAAAAGCCAGGTGAATGGGGACATAGTCCACAGGTGCTGGGCTTGCCTGCCTATCCTGCAGGAGGCTCTAGGTTCAGGCCCCGCCAACACCATCATATCACCGAAAGACAGCTGTAGAGCAAGCTGCTGGAAACCCATAACCGACTGCGGTCCTGAGAACCTGAATGAGCTTGGATTCTGGACACTGAGTTACTCGTTCTCATGCTCCCGGGTTCTGTGTTGTAACGGTTACGCAATAAGGCAGGAACTGGAGCAGAGAGTTCGAGTTCTAAAGCTTACGTGTATGTAACCTCAATGTTCCTTTTCTACTAAACATTTTTTTTCTCATTAGAAATAACCCAGGAATACAACTTCTGCTTTAATTTACTTTCAAACTTGTCTTTATTTGTGGAAATATGCTTCGCAACTTGACTAAGAATCACTGACTACACTGGAAATCAGCCCGAGCAAGGGGAGCGTGCGCTTGGCTTTAATTCAGCACCAAGTATCAGCACCTTTTTGTATTTGCTTCATTTATAGACAATGTCTTTAAAGGTACAAGAACATGGCTATACAATGCTGTTTTCTAAACAGTCATTCTAAGCATTCATGTGATTTTTTAAATTCTGTATGTCAAGCTATTTTGCTTCTATTTCTCGTACTAGCTAGGGATTTGTTGGTTTGGGAGAAAATTTATGTATCTAGTTTAAAAGAACTGTGTTTTATTCCAGGATAATAAAAAACAAGTTATAAAATGTTTTGTTGAAAAGGAAGGGTATTGGTTTTGCTGTGTTAAGAAGCATGGCTTATCTGCGTGGCTGACCAGTCACCATCAGTGATGGGGTACATGGCTGCCTGACCAAAACAAAGTTATAAAACTAATAATGAAAACCAAGGAAAGACTGTTAGGAAACAACCAAGAGCCACTACCCTGCCCATCACACTTAGTTACACGAAACCCAATCTTCCATTCACCTTTCCCAAAGTCCTAAAATACTGATCTCTAGACTGTGCTTACCTTTAAAGCATTCTGACCTTTGCAAAAGATTCTCTTGCCATGTAGCTTGTTACCTTGTCTGCCCCTCATCCTCAGGATGCGCCTTTTCTGCTTTTGCATGTGATCAGTTCTGCATCACTCACATTTTACTTCAGCGGAGAATGGACAGGGAAGCCTACAGCCTACAACCTCAGCATCCAGGAGGCTGATGGAGTGAGTTAAGGCCAGCTTGGGCTACAGAGTGAGACGCTGTCTCAAACGGACAGCCAAACAATCCACATCAAAAACAATCAACCAAAAGACAAAGAAATGAAAATATTGGAGCTGGGGAGACAGCTCAGTGGGCAAAGTGCTGAAGCGTGAGGACCTGAGTTGGATTCTGCCATATGTATGTTAAAGCCAGACGTGGTAGCACGCGTCTGTATTTGGCTATTTTAGCCTAAATGACAAGCTCCAGGTTCAGTGAGAGACCCTGTCTCAAAGGCTAAGAACTTGCACTAAGTGACTACCAGGTCCTTAGCCTCGCTTGGGCTCAGATGTAAGTCCACCCAATAATTCCTCCTTATAATATGTAAAATCATAAATATGAATAAATTAAAATAAGGGCTCAGCTGGTAAAGGTGCCTGATGCCAAGTCCAACGACCTGAGTTCAATCCCTGGGATCCACGTGGAAGGAGAGACGCAACTTCTGCAAACTGTTCCCTGACATAGACATGAACAAAATAAATAAATAAAAAAATAAAACAGAGAGTTATAGAGAATGACCTCTAACCTCTACATGCTTATGTTTAGGTAGGTGCATCTGTGTGCAAACATGCACATATGCATGCACACCACACACACACACACACACACACACACCTCAGTCTACTTAGTCTATTTCACCTAAATAGCCCCCCCCCCCCCCCCCCCCCCCCCCGCTCTTTCAGTTCAGTGGAGACTTTTGAGTAACCAAAACTGTCTTCAAAACACAATGACACAAACTTACTGATCTGGCCCAATCCTCAGTCACAGCTTTCTGGGAAAGCTGCTCCGAACAGGAAAATACTACCCTCCAAAACAGAGCCACTCAAAAATCCCACCTCTTGGTGCAATTTTTTATTTATATTTTCATCCTCAGTGCATTTAATACCCTGTCTTTTGCAGTCCAGATTGGGGATCCAGGAAGCCTTGTGAGTTGTCAGGCAACAGTGGGCAGGTAGCCTGTGTACTATGAGAAATTGGGGTTACCCCGCACTCCCCAAGCCTGTGCAGAGTGTGCAATTCCTTCAGAAGACTCCTTGAGGTCCTGCTTTTAAGATTTGTGAGAGAACGACTAACGACTTTGTATTTTACACTGGAAACGTTGAGAGCAGAAATCAAGAGTTCTTTAGAGAAGTGCATGCATGCATGAAAATAGAAGGGAAGTTTTGGAGTTGATGAGTGTGCTAACTTCCTTGACCACGATGTACACACATTTGTGTAAACCCATCAAATTGTACATTGTATAATTTCAGCTAAGAGAGTGGTTTGCTTTTGTTTTTAGAACCACTGAGCTTGGAGAGATGGCTCTGTTAAGAGCGTGGCTGTTTTTCCAGAGGGTTTGATTTCTAACATTGTATGGCAGCTCACAACCATCTAAAACTCCAGTTCCAGGGAATCAGATACCCATCCCCTGCCGGGTCCATGTGTCATGCACTCCCCACCTCCCTACACACACACACACACACACACACATACACACATACACACACACACACACACACACACACACACACAGAGAGAGAGAGAGAGAGAGAGAGAGAGAGAGAGAGAGAGAGAGAGAGTTCATAGGTCACAGTCGTTAAAAATCTAGCAGCGTTGCTAGAATGAAGCACACGGCTCTTCCCTCGGATTTTTCTTTTTAATCTCGAAATATTTGAAGGTGGTTGGGAAGACATCTCATAAAGTCTTTTATAGTAGGGTCTCACTCTTGTGGTAATTCTGGTTCTCAAGGCTGAGATTGTGGCTCAACCAAGGCTGAGATTGATTACATGGAGAGCCACCACAGGCAGCCTACAGCAAGCTGCAAACGGCCCCAGGTCATGATTTTCCTAGTGAAACAGTCATCCGCAAAAGGAAACGGAAAAGAGCGCCGTTAATTTAAACCAGTCACTTTTGTCAAAATTGTCTACTTTAACACCGAATTTAGGTTCACTTGGTAAGGAAAAATGGGAGGAAAGCTGGCGTCTTGCCAAGCAAGGTTTTCTAGTCTCGACTTTGTCTTCCTGTTCTCTCCTGCTGTTCTCTCTGCCTTCTGAATCCTTAGTTCTGCCTCAGTTTCCCTGGTGCTCCCATCCTTGCGGTTTGCCCACAGGACTCTGTGTATATGGGGATTTCCCTGAACTCTCGCAACAGGAATAAGATCCGACTTCCTGAGTGGGAACGTTCCGAAGGTGGGAGAGCCACTGTGCACAGTAAGTAAAGCCCCAGAGAAGAGAAACTGAGTGGGCGAGGAAGCGCGCTTTCATCCCTGCCCACTCTGAAGATGGGGGAGTCTGAGATTCCGAGTGCTACAGGTTTCATCGGCATCCTTTGGACAAAGCTTGGAGCAGTGCGGGTGGCAGTCTAATATCTTGACCCCTTCGTTCTCCCCTGGGCTGAGTCAGGGAGGCTGGTTGTCATTGGAGAACCATGTCCTCCAAGGCTCCTAATTTTCATCGGATTTCGAAGTCCGGGAACAGAATGCAGAGACTGTAGGGCTTCCGTAGGTGCGTGTTTTATTGAGGGATCTTAGTAATGAAGGGGATGAAGGCGCAAGAAGGGAGAATCGGGGACACTTACTGAGATCTCTGGCCCCAGATTGTTCATACCCGTAACTGAGTGTCTGCAAAAGTGCAGGTTGATTAGAATACCCTGGTAACAGAATCCCTTTTTGGGTTTTGTTGTTATTATTTCAAGTAAAAGATAAAGCTAGGAAGTCTAAACTGAACCTAAAATTTTATAAAGGTGATTTGGAAATCCCAAACGCCAGTCGGTGGGGATGTAGCTCAGTGGTAGAGCGCATGCTTAGCATGCATGAGGTCCTGGGTTCGATCCCCAGCATCTCCAGGTTTTTGAAGAATGATCCGCCTTCACTTTTAGAATTCAAGTTTTCTCCTTAGCCCAAACTTAGGCTGTGCACAAAGCAGCATCGTGATACTGGTAATAAAGTGTTCATTTGTCATATCTGTGATCACTGCAAACAGATTCCCGGATTCTGAACACGGAGGGATGGTTCTTCTACTTCCCCCGCTCCTCACTTCTCATACTGGAAAACTCAGCACTTTAGTTAGTGATTTTGTAACACTTCTTTCTGTACGGGGCTTTGTCTGGTAGACCCTCTGTCAAAGGGGTATACATCCTTTGAACTTTCTCAGCTTCCAAGTCGAGGTGCTCTGTGACATTAACAAGTGAAGGGAGTTTTGAAAAGTTTGCTCATGCGCCCCTCCCTCCCCACTTCCAACCAAGCCTATAGCAACCATCACTGGAGGCCTGCCTGGCTGTAGTTAGACCCCACTTTTAAACCTGGGGGTGTAGGGGTGAGGGTAAGGGTTAGTGAAGTTCTTAAGGACAACAATGGGTACCGGCTCCTCCTCCCATCTGACAGCAGCATTTTGGACATACAGGGTCTCATGCTCGAGCAACTTGACCCGAAGGAAAGAGGAGACTAAAGTGTGAGTTTTAGATCGGGCTTCTGGTTAAATAGCCCTGTGCTGCCAACAACTGACCAATATTACAGGTCTGGGTGGTGCGACCCTGAAGTAGTAAAGATACAAGGATGTAAATAGCTAATTTACAACCAGCCAAGTATTTATCAGCTCTCTTCATCACAGGTTAAGCGTGCATGGACCCTTTCCTCTTTTGCGCCTTGTGTTGTGTCATTCTTTTACAGTCTAACCAACACTTGCCAGACACCAACATGCCTGCTCAACAGTGTCCGTGTCATTCTTTGTTATTGGTGTTGTTTGTTTTACTTGGGGGGTGGGGTGGGGCAGGAGATCGAAGCTAGGGTCTTGTGCCTGTAGGAAATCACTCCATCTCTGATCTCTTAGCTGTATTCTCAGCCCTCGTTTTACTTTTTATTTTGAGACAAGGTCTTACTTAATGGCCCAAGCAAGCCTCTGACTTCAGGTTCAAATGCCCCAGCCTCCCAAGGATCTGGGATTACAGACCTGGTTATCCTCACTGGCTTGGTAGCTAGCCTCAGGCTGTGGTAACTCCTTACTCCCCTTCACTTCATCCCACTCCCCACCCTGCCTTCCTTTGTTGTCCCTTCTTGGCCATCAGTAGAGTATGATTGTGATGGCTAGTCTTCGTTGTCAACTTGACTGCATATGGACTCAACTAAACCACAAGCTGTTGGGCACTCCTGTGAGGGATTTTCTTAATCAGATTATTTGATGTAGGAAGACCCATGCCAAATCTGGGTGGCACCTTCTGGTGGCACCCCAGATAAAAGGACTTTGCAAAAAGAAACTTTGCTTTTTGCTGGCTTGCCCTCACTCTTGCTGGGAAATTCTATCTATCCTGTTGTTTGCTGGTGTTAGAACCAACTTCTCCTGGGACTTCAGTATAGACTCAAGACCAGCTGCTCCTCAGGTATCCTCTAGGACTCCTGAGCCAGATTAGGATTGCTAGACCTTCCAACTTCAAGAACTAAACAACTACCAGATCTTGGGTTTTTCCTTGTTGGACTACCGAGACCACAGCCTGTGAGACAAGCCAATAAATCCCCTTTTAATACAACACACACACACACACTCATTTTATTCATTCTGTTCCTTTAGAGAACACTAAATATGATGATCAATGTGATAAAGTTTTCTTTGGTCTACCGATATTTGAAAACACACAAGGAAAACCCTTTGAAATTTAGCTATAGATCCACTGTGTCCACCTTGGGATGCTTGGTATTTGAACCCAGAACACCTGACAGAGAACCCGAGTTAGTTTTCTAAGCATCCTCTCCCCATTTTCAGCTGCTGCATGATGATGACCCTGGGCTGGAGGACCAAAGTAGTGTTATCACAATGCTCACTAATCTTGGTTGTCAACGTCATTACATCTGGAATTAAATAAATCCTAAGGTGCTGGGCATTCTGTCAGTTCTGTTCCTCCATAGAGGCCTGCTTAATACCTCTGTACTAGGACTGGGCATGGTGACACATGCCATTAATCCTAGCACCCTCTGAGGACAGGGGCAGGCAAATCTCTGTGAGTTTAAGGCCAGTGTGGTTTACATAAAGATGCTTAGGCCAATCAGAGCTACACACTAATATATATATCTGGCTCCAAAGTGCTGGGATTAAAGGCGTGGGCCACCACCGCCCAGCATCCTTCCTGTTCTCTTTTTCTTGATAAATCATTAACTACTAAATAGTTATAAACACACAAGAGCAATCCCTGTCTTGAGTCATCTACATTTCTCCTTTTCCCCTTTTCATGTAGTCTGAAACCTCAGTCTATGGGACGACGCCACCCATGTTTGAGGTGTAGGCCTTTCCTTAGTTAAACCTCTAAAGATGCCCTCTCTAAAGGGTCCTTAATCCAGTCAGGGAATTAAAATAAACTATCTCAAATGGTGTTGGGTCAGCTAAATGGTTCACATACAAAAGAATGAAATTTGATCTCACACATTAAAATGAGTCATAGGCCTACATGCAATAATTAGAGACACTGGTAGCCTAGAGATGATCTGAAGTTCACGGAAAGTTGTCCATGAAAATATTAACAACATATTTTAGCCGAAGACTTAAGCGTCCACAGATTTTAGCACCTTCAGGGTCTTTGAACCAACTCCTCTGTAAAATCCCCAGCATTGCGTTTGGCTTCTCCAAAATTTAGCTTCTCCACGAGAGAAAGGGAACATCACAGAATCACCACCAAAACGAGGAAGGCGGAGTGGAGAAGGAGCAGCCCCAGGACACCAGACGCCTCCCCAGGCGGTAGGTCTTGCTTTGTATCTTAGCGCCCCCCTAGGAGCCTCAGGACAGCGCTGACTCTGGGCTTTGAATCTCAGAAGCACGGTACGAACGCCCGGCCTCCGTAGCTTTCTGTAATTGCATCAAGTCTGTTTGGAGACAAAGCGTTGGGTTTTGTTTTTTTCACTGCTCTAGTGTGATTTTTTTCTAACCCTCCAGGAATGTCACTGATTTTGCTAAAACTTGACTGATGTGTTTTGAGAAGACCTCTTGATGTATATCCAGGCACAAGGCGATTCTGAATCGCCAATCTGGAAACCGGTCTTATCTCACGCGAAGCGGTAACCTTTTAGACTCCCTTCGGATCTCTGGCTTGCACGCTTTTGGGGGCTCGCTCCGTGAGTTTTCTATATAATCCAGTGTTTCAGTGGTTTATTGGTTTGAAGGAAATGTTTTTGTTTTGGTGGCAGTGTCAATCCATCTAAATAATACTTACACAATACCAGTTGACAGTTTTTCACCTGATCTACTGTGATTTGATAAAAAAAACTAGAGAGGGTCCTCCAGGTGGCTCCGTGGCTTAGTTGGCTAAAGCGCCTGTCTCGTAAACAGGAGATCCTGGGTTCGAGTCCCAGTGGGGCCTTGTTTGTGCTTTTTGTCAACCCAAATCACATTTAATTATACAACCAAATTTACAAGTTCAGTCTCTCCGACCACTACTTCTGCTTCCTAAAGTACGAATACTTCAAATTCTCCAACTATCTAGGTCAGGGCTAAGAAAATTTCTAGCAGAAAGTTGAAAATCTTTCAACTTAATCTTTATAAAATAGTCATCTGAGTTCTCAAATCCTAAGCATCTTACTTAAACAGATGAAAAATAATCGAAGCTCACTGGACACTTTCCGAGTTACATTTTATGTCTTTTCGCATGCGCACTTAATCTACAGGCATACTCACTAAAGTAAGCTTGCTGTGTACACTTCATAGGTAAGTCAGATGAGAACGGAGCGAAGGTAATCTGCCCAAATCTTACAGCTAGTGACATAATGAGGCTAGAAGTTAAACTCAATATTTCTGATCCTAAATACTACATCATCTTATTACAAAAGCCACATCCACTAAAGCTCAGAACAATGATGTTTAAAATTGCACGACACAGACTGATTGATTACACAGCCTCTTCTTGTCTATGAGCATGCCCACATACTCCAGAACATGCATACACATAGTGCAGGTCTTTGGAAGTGTTCACTGATTTCTTTAAACCGTCATGTGTTCATCATGGGCCAAAGAGGGGAAAAAAAATCCTCGACACTCACAAATCAAGTGCCAGGCACTAGGGCTTGGAAAGCAACTTGATGGCAGGGGCTGGGCTCTGAGTGAGGCTCTTGGTGACCTCTGTCCTGGTAGGCAATGTCAAAAACATTTTTCAGAACCACAAATGAATGTTACAAAAATTTTAAGCTGATGCAAAAGACTATATGACTTTGTTTTTGTTTGTCAGTGTTAAGTTTGGAAGTGGGAGTTTCACAAGTGTGTGGCAAGTATAGTCTTCATTCTCCACTGATATATACTGGGTAATTAGAGGCATATGTCTAGTCCAGGAAACCAAAGTTCTAGACCAGCATGCCAAAACCATAAAGTTGTGTTTCTGAATGAGAGATGATTGAAATGAATTCTGGAAGGAATTCTTCATAGTGTACAACCTCTCTTACACCTCACCATAGTGGAAAAGACACATTGATCTATTTCAATTGGTAATTATGGAGTTCAATTCAGGCCCCCATTTATTCAAAGAATTAATTGTATGCCACTCATATTAAGTATGAAAAGGTAAATAAAAATGAGATAAAAGCTCATTTTTTAGGAAAGAAGCAGAAGTTACACAAACACAGTGTTGGGGCAGTGATGCAGGGACGTCTGGTGCTTAGGAGGACACATAAAAGTGATTTGCTTTAATCAGATGTTATGGTTTGAATATGAAGCTTTTCCTCGTAGACCTTAGTGTTCTGTAACTGTGTTCCAGCTGGTGACACTTTTTAAGAAGGGATCTTGATAGATGAAGCAGGTCACAGAGGTAGGATGGTGAAGTTCACAGTCCGGCCTGCTTCCTGTCCTGTTCTGCTACACTGTGAGCCAACAGCTGTCATATGTTCCCATGGTCCTCTTTCCTGTTACAGTGAGCCAAAATGAATCGCTCTTCTGCTGCTGCTTCTTACTAGGAGTTTGGTCACAGCAATATGAAAAATAACAAACGTATTAGAGACAGCAGAGAAGGGGGCATGCCAACTGCGAAGAAAGAGAGCAGCGTAGAGAAGAAAGGCAGAGCGTGCAATACCGAGTTAGAAGGAATCAGGCAAAGTGCACAGGATTGAAACAGTCTCTGTTAGAGAAAGAACAAGTGGCAAACAAGACAAAGACCAGGCTTTCATTGGGTGTATTGGAGGATTTCAGTCTATCCCATAGCAACCACATCCCCATGCAAGCAGACAGGACTACACACGCATTTCAAAATATTATCAGCTAGGGAAAATTCTGAGACATTTGAGATTTGTTTTTCTAAGTGTTTTTGTTTTTTTTTCTTTATTTTTGAAAATAGCTTTATACTTAAATCAAAAGAACAGATTTCAGGCAGTATGACCAGAATTACAGAGCGTGTACAGACATTGCATAATCAAAAGGCAACAAGTGTGGGAAGGAAATCATCCCAAAATTGGGAGTCTTTTTCCCCCGTAACTTCTGAGGGCTCAGAGCTCACAAGTGACTCTTTTGTGAGGCACTTAAAGTGTAAAATATAAAGGAAAAGTAAACAATTACACTCATTGCTTTTGCTCGATAATAATTCCATAAGAGCAAATTCCAACTGCTTCTTTTCTTTTCCCAACCTGAATGAATTTGCTAATATTTTAATAAGCATCTAGTTGTACAAACTAGGAGTTCCTGGACAATTTAGCTCTTTGTTCTGTTTTTTTCTCTTTTCTTTCCTTTATTTTTTAAATAAAATGTCTTTTTGATATTTTTGTATATGTTGTCCTAATTAGTTTTTATTGTCAACTCCACACAACCCAGAGTCACCTGGAAAGAGGGAAGAAGATGGAGCAGAGGGAGCTCACAACAATTCCACCTGGTTCATATGATGCCATGATGCTGATAGCAGCCCTCTAAGATCAGTTTTGGGTTACAAACTGCTCAAGATGATTCCAACTTGGCTAGCCGAGATGGTACACCTTCTTACCACATTCTGGCCAGAGCTTCAAATAAGAACGTCAAACAAACAAACAAACAAAGCCTACTAACTACTTGGAGACTACCTACAATTGTACCAGACAGTAATCTTAAAACTTAACCATCATTTTAGTTTTTATAGGATCCCATAGAAATAACATTGTCCCCATGACAGCTAGAAGTAATTCTAGAAGATGACATCCCCTCTCCCAACAGAGTTTATCCTCAGAGTTAGGGACAATTATTATCTGTTTGGGTTGCTTATAAATTGTATATGGTTGGGGGTGGAAATAAAGTAGGCTCAGGGATCCCTTTTGAAAAAAAAGGGGGGAAGGAATGGATGGGATGGAATAATAGGTACATTAGTGTATCTACTTGTGAACTGTTAGGTATAGGCAATTTACATTGGTATAGATTCTTGTATATATATTATTTTTGTACTCTAAGATAATTTGTATATTGATATAAATTCAAATTATATTTGTTATATTGAATATGCCACATTTCTGTTTTCAATATTTGTGCACCAATGTAAAGTTATTTTGTCATATTGTTTGCATGCATGTTTCTACCTCTGCTTAAGATATTTTGCATATTGATGCAGCTTCAGGATATATTGAAGTTAAATATCATATTGCAGTATACATTTCTATCTCTGGTCAAGATACTTACATATGTTGTTTACATTTTGGCATCATTGTCCTCATTTACTGCACATGTATTTAAAGACTGTCTAATTTTAGAATGTGAAGTCTTAGTTTTTAAGCTATATAGGTATTAAGAGTTAAAAATCAATATCACCCATGTTTGTCATACTTATAGTTAGGCTAGTCAGGTTCTCTAAATGCAAAGAGATTATATTCCACATAGATAGGTAATCGTCAACCATTTAAATAATTTAGGATTCTGTTGTCAAACACGATTGCTCCTGACAGCACCAATCTACTTCTAAATCCCCAGGAAGTTAGGAGCTCAGGACTTCTCCGTGGAGGAACGTTCATGGGCACAGTCTCATGTGGGTTTTGTGCAGGGTCACAGCTGCTGTGAGTTTATGAGAGTAGCAGCATGGCATTTAAGAAAATCAGGGTTCCACATCACTCCCCCCACTTCCTCTGGCTCTCACATTCTTCCCACTCCATCCTTCCTTGGAAGGAGTGCTATAGAGTGTATGGTGTCTGTTTTGGCTGGACTCTCAGCAGTTTGACCACTTATGTATCTGTAGCTAGCACTGATCCCTGCTGGTGTTGGGAAGACAAACTTTTCTGACCAAAGCTACAGTAGCACCAATTCCTGGTTATGAACATAGTTAGTTAAAGGCAATTTGACAAGCACATTACATCCACTTAACAGAAAAACACCAGCAGCTTCCCAAGTAGGACCTATGGTACTTTGAACTGGGCTTACAACCCCAGGTGTGAATTCCTCTTCTGAATAGGACCTTAAGTACAATCAGGATGAAGTCACTATCCACATAACAGACTTGTCACTCCAGTCCCGGTGGGCACACCGGTCAGGATTATTGGTGACATCATTTAGGTCACATGAGCCCTGAGCAGAATCATGTGTTTTCGGAAGAAGAAAGTGGAGACGATAAAAACAAGGTATAGACTGATGCAAGGTCTGCACTGCTGGCTTTAAGGATGGCAGAGGCCCCCACAAGCCAAGGGAAGCAGCTTAAGAGCTGAAAATGCCAGGGAAACAGAGGCAGGAGGAGCTTTGAGTTTGAGGTCAGCCTGGTGTACAGAGCGAGTTTCAGGACAGCCAGGGATACACAGAGAAACCCTGTCTTGAAAAAACAAAAGCAACAAACAATCAGAAAAAGAAAAAGCTGAAAAAAATAAAAGAAGCAGATTCTCTTCTACTCATTGGAGGGGTTTGGCCTAGCTAAAACTTGGATTTCTGACCCTTAAACTAAGAGCATAAATATGAATGGTTTTAAGCTTCCAAGTTTATGCTAATTTCTTACAAAGGTCACAGAAAAGTCACCCATGCATTAAATGCTGCAAGCCTGCACTCCAGGAGAGCTGCGATGACCTCCAAGTATTTACTCTAATATTTACTATTATTAGTGTGAGCAAGATAACACTAATTTACCTAGAGAGTCTAGATTATGTAAATTATTGTGTTTTCTTTGAATTTTTTGACTGTGAATGAGCTAAGTACAAAGAGACATTTCAGGGGGCTGGAGAGATGGCTCAGCGGTTAAGAGCATTGCCTGCTCTTCCAAAGGTCCTGAGTTCAATTCCCAGCAACCACATGGTGGCTCACAACCATCTGTAATGAGGTCTGGTGCCCTCTCCTGGCCTGCAGGAACACACACAGACAGAACATTGTATACATAATACATAAATAAATATTGTATACATAATAAATAAATAAATAAATATTAAAAAAAAGAGACATTTCATTGTATGGGCTGCTAAGCTAAACCAACATTTATATTTTAAAGGTATCTTGACTTCAAAATTTGGGTCTAAGGATTTGTTGCTTTGGAAAAGAGGTTCCTCTTTTGTTTCCACAGAGGATGAGAACCTATGAATTCCTTCCAGACTAATGTGGTTTGATGTACCAAAACCCCCTGGATGGTCACTGTGAACACTCACAAAATTACTTCACCTAACAAAAAAAAGAAAGCAGTTTGGAGAGAACTACACCCAAATTCCCAAGTATTGTTTATAAATGTTTGTTTACATTTAAAGGGGGATATGCTATAGAGATAAATATTTTGTATTGGTATAAATCTTGGTCTATTGATATAAATATTAGGTCAATTTTGTTATATGTATGTTTCTGTTCTTGATTAAGGTATTGTGTTTGTGCAGCTCATTTAAAAATGTAATGTGTAATTAAGAAATACAGATTAATAGATAATCATCAATATAGTCAAGCTTGTAGTTACATTAGGTTTTCTAAATATATAGAGATATATTTCAGTTAGATAGTATTCTTCAAATCTTGCAAAGACTACAGAATATGGCATTTAAAATGTTTTAAGAACTTAGACTTTTCATGACAATGAGACTCACCTGTTCCTGGCAGTACCAATTTACTTAAAGAAGATGATGGGCACTAAAGAGGCTCCTTATGGTGTTGGTTAGCCATTAGGGCAAGAAACTGCTCTTTACTGGACTGCTTGATGTTATGCTGTATGAACTGTAAGGCCCACAGAGAAATGACTGCTGAACTTGTCTAAAGGTGAGATGATCCTTTGGGGTTCCTGCTTCATAAAAGAGTCTGCTAGACATTCTGTAGGATACACATACAAAAAAGTGACTGACAAACTGCCAATATAGGTAAAACTGTCTTTGAAATTTCCTGCTTCATGGAAAAGTCAGTCGGATACTATGGGCCTGTAGGCTGAAGACGGGTGTCCAATGTTCCAAAAGAACTTTGGGTAACTGTCTAGGAAATGAGATGTCTCTGTCAATTCTAGAGTTTTAAAAGTTTCTTACAATGCACTTCCTGTTTACTTAGGTAATAGTATATCCTTTTGGAGTCTTTGATGGAGTTAAAAATAGTTATAATTTTCCTTAGTTATGATAAAAATAGATGTAAATATTGTAATTATAATTCTTGCTTGATAGCTGTTTCATTGTATGTAATCTTTCTATGTTAAAGTTAAAACCTTCCTTTTTATTTAGACAGAAAAGGGGAGGTGGTGTGGGATTCCCTTCTGTATGCTATGCATATTTTTTATTACCATTGGTTAATAAAGAAGCTGCTTTTGGCCAATGGCTTAGCAGAATATAGCCAAGCTGGAAAAGATATATAGAGAGAGTAGGCAGAGTCAGTGAGAAGCCATGTAGCCATCCACAGGGGATAGATGCCTCTGTCGGAGCCCACCAAAACCTCGCCAGTAAGCCACAGCCATGTGACAATACACAGATTAATAAAAATGGGTTAATTTAAGATAAAAGAGTTAGCAAAAAATACACTTAAGCTATTGGCCAAACAGTATTGCAATTAATATAGTATCTGTGTGGTTATTTTGAGTCTGAGCAGCTGGGGAATGAATGAGCAGCCCCCACCAACAGATCAGAGAAGCAGAGCAGCCAGCCACTAGTTCTTACCTTTACAAAATCCCCAGACCAAATGGGATATCCTGTTTCTACAAGTCCTCAGACTGAATGCCTTGTTTCTGTCTTCTCCTGCTTTATATCCCTCTCTCTGTCCAGCCATATTTCTTCCTGTCTCCACCTCCCTAGTGCTGGGATTAAAGGCATGTGAATCAAGACTGGGATTAAAGGTTTTAGCCACCACTGCTGGGCTGTTTCTCTTTAAAATGGCATTAATCTCATGTAGACCATGGTGACACCACTTCCTGGCCTCTGTGGCTAACTAGTGGCTAGCTCCACACTCTGATCTTCAGGCAAGCTTTATTTGTTAGATCACAAAATATAACAAGTTCTGGAGTTCGTTTGTTCGTTCCTTCCTTTCTTCCTTCCTTCCTTCCTTCCTTCCTTCCTTCCTTCCTTCCTTCCTTCCTTCCGTCCTCCATCCTCCCTCTCTTCTTCCTTTCTTTCTTTGTGAGGCAGGGTTTCTCTGTCCTGGAATGTGCTCTGTAGACCAGGCTGGCCTCTAGCTTAGAGATCTGCCTGCCTCTGTCTTTTGGGATTAAAAGTGTGTACTATCACTGCCTGGGCAGAGATATCTTAATTTCATTTTCAGACACTATATTATTACTACACAGAACACTATTAGTTTGTTAAAGCACATTTCATGTCCTCAACTTCATTGACTTTATAAATTCAAACAGTTTTTCAGAGAAGGTTTTTGGATTTTGTCTATATAAAATCATCTCATTAGCAAATATAGATAATTTCTATATTTCTTCTTTTTTAAAAATAAAAATTAAGGTAATGGGGAGTGAAAGATGTTCTTATTTTTTCTTCCCTATCAGTATTCTTCTTTATTATTATTATTTTTCTCTTGTCTGGTTGCTAGAGGTCCGTACTTCCAATACTATGCTGAAAAGAATTGGAGAGAGTAAACACCTCTTGACCTGGATGCAGAGGAAAGCCCTTTACACTTCTCTTCCTGAGTGTGACATTTACAAAGGATGTGTTGTCTATGGCCTTTTTTTTTGTGTTGAAACTTATTCCTGCTACCTCTAATCTGTTGAAAGGTTTTTGTTTTGCTTGTTTTTAAATCATGCAAGGTCGTTGAATTTGATTCAAGTGAATTTTTTGTTTGTTTTTATTGCGATGATTGTAAGGTCTTTATATTTTATTCTATCACTGTGTCATCACCTTTATTTTTTAGGACAGGTTCGAGAGTCTGTTTTGATTTCTTCAGGAAACTGGCTGTCATGAGTTTGTCTAGACCACCACTCCTGATATGTCTTCTCTTAGGCTGATCACACCCTAAATCTTGTGGTGGGTTTCTTTGAGAGAAGTATCAAAATTTGTACCAAATGGTGTTAAACAGACAGAACTCTATATGGAAGGGTTCAGAAATAGGGAGGAGAGATTGAACTTAAATCCAGATATAACAGGAACAGCTGCAGATTCACAGCTGATGGTAGGATAAGGGTTATTGGGCAGGTGTGTGTGGGGGGGAGGATTCCTAAAGTGATTTTGACTAGATAGCAAGGTTAGGTATCAACAGTAGGAAATTGGGCCTGAACTGGCTTAGCTGGATTCTTGTTGAAATTTTGCTGCCCTCCCTTCCTCCTAGGACTGTCTATCAGCTCATTCCTAGTCTACAATGCAGGTTCAGGCTGTTGTTTCTCCAGGAGAATGTTTGCTAAGGGATGCCATGAGGTGTTTGTTCACCACTGTGTTTGGAAGGGATGCTGTCAAAGCAGCATCTTGGGCTGGGGAGCCTAGCGAGACGCTCAGTTTCACGGCCGGGCCTGTGGTCCTGGCAGAGACAGCTACTTTGTGGTTCCAGCCCGTGGGAGATGATCTTTTTCTTATAGTGCCAGGACACAAATCAGGAAAAAGACAAAGAAAAATATGAGATTCAGGAGCAAGCAGGGTGGGGTTGAGGAGGTCACAGGCCATAACAGGAAGAGGGTTCTCTCCTAGCTATTGGGGTGTCTCCACCTAGGAGTGTTTCTCCAGGTCTTGTTACCTCTGTGTCTATGTTTTCAGAGTCCAGTGTCACATGGAATAGAAGAACAAGTTTTTCCATGTATGATGCCAGGCTGGAAATTATGAAATAGCTTTACAAAAGAGCCTTCATAAGGTCCCACCGAGATTTGAACTCGGATTGCTGGATTCAAAGTCCAGAGTGCTAACCATTACACCATGGGACCCACAAAAGGAAATGAATATGTAACCATAGTTGTGGAACTTTGTATAAACTGAACTTTGGAAGAGATAGGTTAAGCTTCAATTTTGATAAAGTTGTTTGTTGGGAGAGACAAAGCAACACATTAATTAAGAGAAATTGTTGTTCTATTTCTCTCTCTTTCTCTGTCTCTCTCTCTCCTGTTGAGGGCTCAGTCTGGAGAAGATAGTGTGGGGTAGACTTAGATTAGTGAGGCTTCTTCTTACACAGTTAGGACGTCTGTAGAAAAATGAGAGAGACCAACGCAAAGTTAGACACGACCATTGCAAAGCTTGTGTGACGTATAGGGTAAATCTGGAGCAAAGCTTTCCTTCTGAGTCTCAGGTAATTTCCATTATAATAGATACTTTTGAAAATTTTACAAAAACACATTTTACATAGAGGAACCTCTACTAAGACCATGGAAAGGACCCCTCAGAAGAGAAATTTAGACATTTAACACTCATGAGGAATATCATTCTAGCATGTGATTTGACATTGTCTATGGGAGGAGGGGGAGGAGGGGGAGGGAAATGGGAGGCGGGGAGGAGGCAGAAATTTCTTTTTTTTTCCAATTAAAAAAAATTAAAAAAAAAGAAAACTTTTGGTTGAGAAAAATAAATAAATAAATTCTCCTTAAAGTTTGCTCTCAAAAAAAAAAAGAACTCTCTGTGCTAGAGGGAGGGTTCAACAGTTAAGAACACTGGCTGTTCTTGTGGATGGCCTGGGGTTAAGTCCTCAGACCCTTAAATCCAGATATAACTGGAACAGCTGTGGATTCACAGCTGATGGTAGGGTAAGGGTTACTAGACAGGAAATTCCTGAAGTGATTTTGACTAAATAGCAAGGTTAGAGAGAGACCTGATTAGGTATCAACATTGGTAATTGGGCCTGAACTGGCTTAGCTGGATTCTTGTTGAAATTTGGCTGTCCTTCCCCTCAGGACTGTCTGTTATTCTTTTTTAAAGATATAAGGGTGTGGGGGTGGTGGTGGAAGGCTGGTTGCATGAGGTGCCGTGTTCTCACGAGGGGTAGCAGGTCCCAGAGGGGTAGCAGTGGATGACCGAAGGCCACTGTGGGTCCCACTGAGGTCTTGATGAGTCACCTTGGCAGATGGGAGACCCCTCTGTGGGTGAGAGACAGAAAGATGCACCATACACAGAGAGAGTTTGGGTATAGAGTTTATTTAGTGTGTTACGAAGGTCAAAGGAAAGAAGGAAGGGGAGAAGGAGGAAGAAGAAAGAGAGGCAGGGAAGAGAGAGAGAACAGAAGTTACTTCTTTAGGAAAGAGATGAAAAGAGAGAGCACAAGCTGGAAGAGGAGGGATATCGACTTCCCTGGGTGGAAGGGGATGGCTTGGGAGGGGGCAGGGCTTGTTTCTAAAAGGAACAAAGTACTCAGGTGACAGACTATGCCAGCAGATTTTAACATTCCCATCTCTTTTTTATAATAAAAAGGCAGGAGTTTAGGCACAACAGGTTAAAGGAATTGGGACGGCGGATTCTTATTTGTGAGCATCATCTTGTGGGGAAGACCAGAGAAAGCTGATTACATCCTAGGGTAGTGGTCGCTTTACTCCTGTTCAAGGTTTGTGGTATGGAACTGTCTGGTGTCTCTTGGACCTGGCAAGGTGTTGGCAAAACATAGGACAAAGTCAAGTTTAGGAAGAGAAAAAGGGCAGAGAGAAAGAGGACAGGGAAGAGTAAGAGGAATTTAGAGACAAAAATGTAAACTGCAAGACTAGGCAAGGATACCTCAGTAAAGATAGTGGGACTTGGTCACTTGACCTTCTCTTAGTTAAGATGGTGGTGAGGTCACCTGACCTTCGTGAAAATGGTGGCACTCACATGTTGTATGGAGAAACCACATTTTTAGAGGGGAGAGAGTTTTAAATATAACAACAAGAGAGACATAGAGGCTGTACGGAATAAACATTTGAAACAGAATTACATCCGTGTGGCCACACCACTCACACATTCTTTCATACATGAGGTGAGAGGAAAATACTCAGCACCATAAGCCACTGCATCACCGAGCCGCCATACCACCAGCCATGGTGAGGAGCAAAGGCTGGAATTGTAAACAGCTGATTCGTGAATCCGATTTATCTTGCTGCTTTCTGCGGGACCAGCAGTAGTGGTGGCAGAGATAGAATAGAAGGAATAGGAATGAGAGAAAAATGAGCATTCACAGGTGGGTGGCAAGGGGCTGCCCAGTGAAAGGAAAAGCAGATGGGCGTGAGATGCCAAGGGCAATACACCGGCCGTCGTGTTTGCTGGTGGAAGTTAGAAAGAAGTTGATAGGGAACCTATTTGCAATGTTGGAAAGTGATTCTATTCCAGGGTCCCTGCATGTTCTCAGACAACCTGCCTGCGGGTGGGAGGGAACATGGAGAAAGCCTGGCAGAGTCACGCACCAATGTTATATGTTTTTTAAGATAGAAGAGGGGACTGGGGGAAAGGCCGGTCCAGTGATGGGTAGCGGCAGGTGATCTGAAACCTTGTGGGTGACCAGAGATCTAATCGGGTCCCCCAGGCCTCAGCATGTCCCCTGAGTCCTTGGCGGGTCACCTTGGTTGGTGAAGGTCATAATTATTCGGGACACAGAGAGACAGTTTGTGTAGAGTTTAGTGGGTTATGGAAGAAAAAGGAAAGGGGGAAGGAGAGAAGGAGGGGGAGAGAGAGAGAACAGAAATTATTTCTTCAGGAGACAGGTGCAAAGAGAGCACAGGCTGGAGGAGACAGACATCCCATTCCCTCAGCGAAAGGGGAGGGATTAGGAGAGGGCGGGGCTTATCTCTTAAAGGGACAGGGATAGTTGACAAGCCAGGCCAGCAAATCATAACACTGTCTATCAGCTCATTCCTAGTCTACATTGCAGGTTCAGGCTGTTGTTTCCCCAGGAGAATGTTTGCTAAGGGATGCCACGAGGTATTTGTTCACCACTGTGTTTGGAAGGGATGCTGTCAAAGCAGCATCTTGGGCTGGGGAGCCTAGCGAGACGCTCAGTTTCAGGGCTGAGCCTGTGGTCCTGGCAGAGATAGTAGCTTCCTGGCTCCAGCCCGCAGGAGATGACCTTTCTTCTGCAGTGCCAGGACACAAATCAGGAAAAAGACAAAGAGAAATATCAGACTCAGGAGCAAGCGGGGTGGGGTTGAGGAGGTCCCAGGCAGTCACAGGAAGGGGGTTCTCTCCTAGCTGTTGTGGCGTCTCTAACTAGACAGGAGGTTTTCTCCATGCCTTGTTACCTCTGTGTCTATGTTTCAGAGTCCAGTGTCACATGGAGTAGAAGAACAAGTTCTTCCACGTATGATGCCAGGCTGAAAATTATGAAAGGTCTTTACAAAAGGTCCCACCGAGATTTGAACTCAGATCGCTGGATTCAAAGTCCAGAGTGCTAACCATTACACCATGGGACCGACAAAAAGTTATGAATATGTAACCGTAGTTGTGGAACTTTGTATAAACTAAACTTTAGAAGAGATAGGTTAAGCTTCAATTTTGATAAAGTTGTTTGTTGGGAGAGACAAAGCAACACACATTAATTAAGAGAAATTGTAGCTCTGTCTCTTTTTCTCTTTGTCTCTCTCTCTCCTGTTGTGGGCTTAGACTGGAGAAGACAGCAGGAGTAGATTTAGATTTATGAGGTCATGTATTATATAATTTAGGACATCTGTAAGAGAAATGACAGGCACCAACACAAAGTTAGATACCACTATTATAATGATTGTGTGAGCTATGGGGTAAAACTGAAGTAAAGCTTTCCTACTGAGTCTCAGATAATTTTCATTATAATACACACTTTTGCAAGTTTTACAAAAACACATTTTATATAGAGGAACCTCAGCTAAAACCATGAAAAAGGCCCCTCAGAAGAGAAATTTTGATGGTTAACACTCATGAGAAATAGTGTTTAACACTTATTATATCATGTGATTTGATAATGTCTATAAAAATAATCTCCCTGTGCAGGAGGGAGGGTTGAGCAGTTAAAAACAATGGCTACTCCTGTGGAGGTCTGGGGTTCAGTTCTCAGACGCTGCAACAATGAACACCTTAGCACCCCCAGAACCAGGGCATCTAACTCCCTCTTCTGGTCTCCAGGATCAGTGCACACATGTAGAACACATTCAGGATTGCAGACAGGAACACACACACACACACACACACACACACACAATAAAAAACAAATTTAAAAATAATCTATGTTTGAAGTTTTTCCTCTAAAACCTGTCCAGAAATGCTTTAAGCCTGTCTAAGAATAGGAATGCAATCTTACAAAGAGGGAATAATACAGATCTGTTTGACTGCCCATAGAGAAAACAGGACAGTTGTGCATGGTACTTGATGACTTGGTGTAAACAGAGACTTTGCCTTTGTTTCCTGGTCACTCAGGCCCGAATAATCACACAAAACTGTCTTAATTATAACACTGCTTTGCCAATGGCTCAGACATATTCCTAGCTAGCTCTTATATCTTAAATTAACCATGTTTATTATTTTATATTATGCCATGCTGTTCATGGTTTACCAGTAACATTCTGGCATCTTCCTCCTTCCATGGCTCCAGGGCATCTCTCTGACTCTACTTTCTGTCCTCCTCTGTCTCTGCTTTGATTTCCCACCTTGCTTTATTCTGTCCTGTCATTGCCAAACAGTTTCTTTATTAACCAATGGTAATAATAGGCCAAACAGCTTCTTCTTTATCCAATGGGAATAAAACATATTTACAGCATACAGAAAAGAATCCCACATGAGCTTGTGAGTTTGGAGAACAGGGATTTATGTTTAAACAAATAAGACACTGTTGTTGCTGAAGTGTAATGTACAGTGTGCAGGAGAATTCCTGGAGGAAGCAAAGGCAGATGGGTAGAATAGAACTTCAGTAATGTGGAGAGTCTGGAATGCAGCAGGTACAGAGATTTATTACAGTTTATCCTGGACTACCTACAGTCCTATAAAGAGTCATTTATTTGCCCACCTATGTTTTGGTCTAACAGATAAAAAACAATTGGAATTTATTAATTTGACAAATTTGTAATGCTATCGGACAGCATCTGGGGCCTACAACGGACATTTCTCCATTTGACTGTAACCCACCCTTCTGATGTTTTCACAAATGTATTTGAAAAGTGCCTTGGCCTATACCTTTCTTCTGTTACTATAGAAACGTCATGAGGCTACATTGCTCTTCACTGGAGCATGGGATTTAGGCTAACTGAAACCTGTGTTCCAGGGCAGCATCACTCATATTTGTCTTCAGAATAAACTATATCTTTGGATGTGGGAGCTGTGTCTTTTTTTGTTTATTTATGCTTGTTTGTATTTTTGGTTTTTGCCAATAATATTATTATATTTTGTAAGTCATAATATATGAAAGATACATTCATTTCAATGTAGGTAGAAGAGACATACATCAAAATTTTGGTTTCAACCTGGAGATGAAGTAATTTTCACTTTTGCTATGTTTGTGGTGTTTGACTTTTGTTGGTTTTTTGCAAGTATATACCAATTGAGTAACAGCAATAAAAATGTACAAAAAGAATGTGTCTCAGTAGAAGACTTTCTTAGAAGTCACATTTACTAACCATTGGCTGGCTGCTTTGAAAATAATGGTGATTGTAAATGCAGGATGTGGGGGTACTGGAAGATCACAAGAGCTGAGTGTAGCACGTTAACCATGGTCAGGAAAATGAAAGGGAAGCTCTGTCTCATTCTCGACGATCTTAGGGCTTGAGCAAATTTCTTACATATGATTGAATTGGATTTAGTTACCAGTCAGTCCTAGACCTGATAAAAATCTCTTTGAGGGAAATGTTCTGATTATTCAACACTACTCAAATTAGAAATGTCCAATTATGAGCAATCAACAGAGAGACTGAAGAAGAAAGAAAAATAGTGAGGAAAGAGCCATTCGGCAACATCTCAGGCATCTCCTATCTGTTGAGTACTCTGGATGAAGAAGGGAAAGTGAATTCCAAGGCTAGGATATGGGAGGGTTCTTTTGCCCTCAGTCTTCTGGCTGTTGAGACACCCAGCCTCACACTGCCAGACCTGAGCACCATCCAATGCCTTCCCCAGAAAGGCATGCAGCTAGTAGAGCCATGGTCCGCAAGGGATTTTCTCACAGCCACAATAGTGATTTACTGAGCTCTAAAAGTGCACCTGTCAGGGGCAGCTAAGACAGGGAGGGGCACAGCTCTGAGTTGCTTCCTGCAGCAGTGAGGACTCCTGTTACTATTTCAGTGAGCCTGACTCAGGCAAACAAGATCCTTGGGTCTCCCACAGAAAAGAGTGTTCTGAAGTAGCAGTATGAAGCACCTCTTATCAACACACATTTCAATCCTAAATTTTTAAGCGTGAGATTAAGAGAAAGAGATTCTCAGACACACAGTGAGACTGTTTAGACTCCGGACTCTTGAGCAAGGCTTCTTGGGGGCAGAGTGTGTGTGTGTCACACAGTGTCTAAGTACTAGCTGTACATCCCATTTTGATGTCTCTCAAATTACAATTTGAAATTATAGGATGGCTCTGGAGATGCCTCCGGTGGGATTATAATCCGATAAGTATAATTAGGAGGCTCTGGGATTGCACCTTCTTTTATGAGAATTTCTAATGAGAATTCCTAAATCTGCAGGTTTATAGCCAGGAAGGAAAAAGGTCTTAAGCAGGTGTTAATTGTAGAATTCTTTTTTTTTGGGGGGGGGGGGGGTGTTCTAGACAAGGTTTTCTTTTCTCTGTGTAGTTTTGGAGCCTGTTTTAGTACTAGCTCTGTAGACCAGACTGGTCTTCGGTGCTTCACATTCTCTAGGGAATAGATTGGTGCTGCCAGGAGCAATGATGTCTTATGTGAACCAGATCCTAAGTTATTTAAAGGCCATGTTCTAAAGATCTTTGAAATGGTTGAAGGTTACCTATTTATGCAGAATACAATCTCTATGTATCTAAAGAACCTAATTAGTTTTGACTAAAAGTATAACAAATATGAAAGACTATTGACTTACAATACTTAATACTTATATAACATAAAGATTAAAAGTTCATATCAGAATATTAAACAATCTTTAAAGAACTGTGCAGTAAAGGAGGACAATGACCTCAAAATGTAAACAGTGTATAAATATCTTGATCATAGGTAGAAATGTATAATGCAATATGATAAATATATTTTTAAATTGTATCAAAATACAAAATGTCTTAAACAGAGGTAGAAACATGCGTGCATATAATCTGACAAAATAACTTTGCATAGGTGTGCATATATTGTAAACAGAAATAGGACCATATTCAATATAATAAATATAATTTGAACCTGTATAAATAGACAAAAATCTATAACAATTTAAATTATCCATAAAGAATAGCTTACAAACATTCACTCTATTTCTCTAATCAATAATTTGATTTTGGGAATTCTCAAATCCTTTGGCTTTTCCCTGTTGTTCTAAAAATTTTGGAATTTTGGCTATTCTCTTCAATAACACTTCCAAGGCAACTGAGGTTTATTTTCTAGGACCACTGAGATTAATTGAAGTCAGTTGTGTGGGGTAGCCTTAGTGCTTGGAGCCCATGTTTTCACCATTTCCCTGACAAAAGGTGAATGTAGCCCAAAAGAAACTATTGCTTGTTTATTTTCTTTTAGATCACTCATATGTATTTGTTCCCATGTATATTCTTTAACTACCTTAGGGTACTTTGTGCCAGATGGTCTTCCTGAGGAAATTACTGGATATGCAGATAAAACTCTGTGTAAGTCGTCTCGGGGTCTGGCACATACTGATGAGGCTAAAACCTGTCCTTGTTCCTTTTGTCCCTGCTCATCAATTTTAATAAATTCCTTAATCTTTTCAATTCTTTTGACCACTGCCTTTTGTAAAGTCTGAATTTCCTGTCCAGTGTTCTGTACTAATGCCCTCACTGAGGATTCCAAGGTATGAAACTTGTTCCGTAAAGATAATATCTCATCCTTGGAAATAATTACCTTCCTTGTGCTTATTACCTTCCTGGAGGGACATGTTATCCCTTAATCTATCCACAGGTTAATAAATATGGGTAGAAACAGAATTCCATGAATGAAAACGAGACAGATTCCATTGCTGCAATGGGAGGCAGCACAGGGGCGGGGGACAGGGGACACCAGCGGGACACAATGCCTCTTATGCTACTAAGCTGAGAACTGGAGTCCAGCCTATAAGACAGAGCAGGGCCTGGCAGCGATGGGAGAAGTGGGAAGGGAAGAAAAGGGGGGGAGAAAGGAGAGAGGCAGCAGTTGCCTCTACCAGAAGAAGGACTGAGAGAAAGAGGAGGGGGAAAAGTAAGAGGAATTTAGAGACAAAAACACAAGTAAACTGTGAGACTAGGCAAGGATACCTCAGTAAAGATGGAAGTCACTTGACCTGCCCTTAGTTAAGATGGAAGAGAGATCACCTGACATTAGCCAAAATGGCGGCAGTCACATATTGTATAGAGAAATCACATTTTTAGAGCCACGGGAGTTTTAAATATAGTAACAAGAAAGACATAGAGGCTGGATGAAATAAACATTTGAATCAGAATTACATCCATGTGGCCACACCATTCACATATTCTTTTATACATAAGGTAGAGAGGAAAATACTCAGCATCATAAGTCACTGCATCACCAAGCCGCCATACCACCAGCCATGGTGAGTAGCAAAGGCTGAAATTGTAAACAGCTGATTCGCAGATCCAATTAATCTTGCCTGTTTCTGTGGGTCCAGTAGTAGTGGTGGCAGAGATAGAATAGAAGGAATAGGAATGAGAGAAAAAGAACATTTATAAGTGGGTGGCAAGGGGCTGCCCAGCAAAAGGAAAAGCAGATAGGCATGAGATGCCAGGGGCAATACACTGACAGTCATGTTTGCTGGTGGAAATTAGAAAGAAGTTGATAGGGAACCTTACCATTAGCAATGCTGGAAAATGGTTTGTTTCTAGGATCCCTACATGTCCTCAGCTTGCCTGCCTGCGGGTGGGAGGGAACATGGAGAGAGCCTGGCAGAGTCATACACCAATGTTGTAGTTTTTTAAAGATACAAGAGGAGATTAGGGGAAAGGCTATTTCCACGAGGGGCATCTGGTCACACAATGGGAAGCAGCAGGTGATCTGAAACCTTGGTAGGGTGACCTGAAATCTCAGCGGGTCCCCCAGGCTTCAGCAGGTCCCCTGAGTCCTTGGAGGGTCACCTTGGTAAGTGAGAGACAGAATGATTCAACATACACAGAGAGAGTTTGGGTATAGAGTTTATTTAGTTATGGAAGGAAAAGAAATGGGGGAAGAGGAGATGCAGGAGAAGAGAGAGAGGCAAAGAGAGAGGGAGAGGAGAGAGAGAGAGAGAGAGAGAGAGAGAGAGAGAGAGAGAGAGAGAGAGAAACAGAAGTTACTTTTTCAGAAAAGAGATGGAAAAAGAGAGCACAGGCTGGATGAGATGGATGGATATCTGCTTTCCTAGGCAAAAGGGGAGGGGCTGGAGGGAGGGGCTTATTTATTCAAAGGACAGGGTACCCAGGTGACAAACCAGGTGAGCAAATTATAACACCGTCTATCAGCTCATTCCTAGTCTACATTGCAGGTTCAGGATGTTTCTCCAGGAGAATGTTTGCTAAGGGATGCCATGAGGTGTTTGTTCACCAGTGTGTTTGGAAGGGATGCTGTCAAAAGCAGTATCTTGGACTGGGGGACCCGGGAAAGGGGCTCAGTTTCAGGGCCAGACCTGTGATCCTGGCAGAGATAGTTGCTTACGGGCTCCAGCCCGCGGGAGATGGTCTTTCTCTTGTAGTGCCAAGACACGGATCAGGAAAAAGACAAAGAGAAATATGACACTAAGGAGTAAGCAGGGTGGGGATGAGGAGGTCTCAGGCATTCATAGGAAGGGGTTCTCTCCAGCTGTTGGGTCATTTCCACCTAGACAGGAGGTTTTCTCCAGGTCTTGTTACCTCTGTGTCTGTGTTTTGAGAGTCCAGTGTCACATGGAGTAGAAGAACAAGTTTTTCCACGTATGATGCCAGGCTGAAAATTATGAAATATCTTTACAAAAGAGACTTCATAAGGTCCCACCGAGATTTGAACTCGGATTGCTGGATTCAAAGTCCAGAGTGCTAACCATTACACCATGGGACCCACAAAAAGTTATGAATATGTAACCATAGTTGTGGAACTTTGTATAAACTGAACTTTGGAAGAGATAGGTTAAACTTCAATTTTGATGCTCTCTCTCTCTCTCTCTCTCTCTCTCTCTCTCTCTCTCTCTCTGCTATTGAGGGCTTAGACTGGATAAGACAGCAGGGGTAGACTTAGATTTAAGAGGCCCGGTATCATGCAATTTAGGATGTCTGTAAGAGAAGTGAGAGTCACCAACCCAAAATTAGACATGGCCATTGCAAAGCTTGTGTGATGTATGCGGTAAAACTAGAGCAAAGATTTCCTACTGAGTCTCAGATAATTTCCATTATAACATATACTTTTGCAAATTTGACAAAAACACATTTTGCATAGAGGAACCTCTGATAAAATCATGGAAAAGGCCCCTTGAAAAAGAAATTTTGACGGTTAACACTCATGAGAAAAAGCGTTTGACACTCATTCTATCGTGTGATTTGACAATGTTTATAAAAATAATCTCGCTGTGCTGGAGGGAGGATTTAGCAGTTAAAAACAATGGCTACTCCCATGGACGTCTGGGGTTCAGTTCTCAGACCCTGCAACAATGAGCACCCTAGCACCTCCAGAACCAGCATCTGCCTCCCTCTTCTGGTCTCCAGGGTCAGTGCACACATGTGGTACATATTCAGAAATGTAGACAGGAACACACACACACACACACACACACACACACACACACCCAAAAACCAAATTAAAAAATAATCTATGTTTGCAGTTTTTCCTCTAAAAATTATCTGGGAATGATTTAAGCCTGTCTAAGAATAGGAATTTTGCAATCCAACAAGGCTGGAATAATGCAGATCTATTTGACTGCCCATAGAGAGAACAGGACAGTTGTGCATGGTACTTGATGGCTTGATGTAAGCAGAGATTTTGCCTCTGTTTCCTGGCCACACAGACCTGAATAATCACACAAAAGTGTATTAATTCTAACACCACTCAGCCAATGGCTCAGGTATACTTCTAGCTAGCTCTTACATCTTAAACTAACCATTTCTAATATTTTATATTTTGCCATGAGGTTCATAGTTTACTGGTAATGTTCTGGCATCTTCTTCCTTCAACAGCTACATGGCTTCTCTCTGACTCTACCTTCTTTGCTTCTCTGTCTCTGCTTAGATTTCCACCTTGCTATATTCTGTCCTGCCATAGGCCAAAGAACTTCTTCATTATCCAATGGTAATAAAACATATTCACAGCATACAGAAGGGAATCCCACATCAACTTGGGAGTTTGGGAAAAAGGGATATGTTTAAACAAATAAGACTGTTGTTGTTGAAGTGTAATGTACAGTGTACAGGGGAATTCCTGGAAAGAAGCTGTATCTGCCAAGGCAGATGGGTCGAATAGAACTTCAGTGATGTGGAGGGTCTGGAATGATGCAGGTACAAAAACTAATTACAGTTTATCTCATCAGCACATATTTCAAAACTAGAGTTTTATGCATGGGGTTAAGAGAAAGAGATTCTAAGAAACACAGTGAGACAGTTTAGACTCTAGGCTCTAGAGCATGGCTTCTGGGTTCTGGGGGCCAGAGTGTGTGTCACACAGTGCCTGTGCTAGCTGTATATCCCATTTTGATGTCTTTCACATCAAATTATAGGGTGTCTCTGGAGATGCCTCAGATGGGATTATAATCTGATATAATATATATTATAATCTGATATAATCTGATTATAATCTGATATGACACAATTAGGAGCCTCTGGGACTTCACCTTCTTTATGAGAATTTCTAATGAGAATTCCTAAATCTGCAGGTTTATAGTCAGGAAGGAGAAAGGCCTTAAGCAGGTGTTAATTGTAGAATTTTTTTTTTCGGTTGTTTGAGACAAGATTTTCTCTTTGTAGATTTGGGGCTTGTTCCAGAACTTGCTCTGTAGACTAGGCTGGCCCCGAACTCACAGAGAACAAGCTCTGTCTTCATCCAGAGTGCTGGCGTTAAAGGCATGCACCACCACAGCCTGGCAATTGTAGAAATCTTGATTCTCAGCTGGTGAGAGACTTTAGCCAGATGCCTGGGTAGAAGCTTCCTTTCCCTTCTCAAGTTCCCTTAGTCTTCTGTGTCTCTATCTTGTCTCACAGGCAGACTTTGTTAGTTTTCTGGAGCGAGGCTCCCACATATCTGCTCATAGGCGAAATTGGGTTTCCCATCTGTAAATGCAGAGAATGGACAGGTTTTACAGTTCTTCATGTCTGATATACAGTACTAGGAAAAAGAAAACTGTGGTCTACTAATGCCCTGACAATCTGCTATGTTCAGTGTAGGTGGTAGGGATGAGGGCAGAGGTGCAACAGAGGTGGGGGATGTATGATGTAAATGAACGTCTGATGAACTGTAGCCTGGTTAGTTGTGTTTTAGGCACCTATTTCTTCATCTGATGCCAACTACTTTTATCATACAGAAAAATAATTCAGCAGAAGAATTCAGTGAATACCTGTAGTCATATTTCATTTGTATTTTAATAAATAAAGCGTGCCTGAAGTTCAGAGAGTAAAGCATTCGCATCGGTCATCCTGAGAAACCAGGCAGTGGGTGACACACACCTTTAATTCCAGTATCCACACTAGTTTGCCATAGAAACTGGTTAGTCGTGGTGCACGCCTTTATTGCCAGCACTAGAGAGGAATATAAGACTGGAGGAGACAGCTCTTGAACAGTCTCATCCTGAGATTCCTGGAGGCAGGATCGCCATTTGGGACTGAGATAGAGCCAGTGGCTGGCTGTTTTGCTTTTCTGATCTTCAGTTTGAACCCCAATAGCTGTCCCTGGGTTTTTATTAATTGTGCTACAGATACCTTCAAAGAAAGACAAAAAGGAAAAGTAGCCTACTATACTGAATATTATGAAGAAACAAAAAGTTACAAATTTGGCTTCATTGTGTGACAGGCTTTGGCTTTAATTATCAGTGTAACCTTGGTACTGTCGGACCTTTTGGAGTGCCTTAATGTCATCTGTACAATGACAACATTAACTGCATGATTGCAGAGGGTTGATTCAGGACCTAGAATTGTTGCTATGTGAAGCTGTTTGAGAAGTTTTAGAAGTATGCTAAAGTTATTATTTTTTTAAATTTTATTTAGTGTTTGGAGTATGTGTGTGTGCACATCTGCCATGGTGCTTGTCTCTGAGGGAAAGCAGCAGGATTTGTTTTGTTCTTCTGTCACGTGGGTCCTAGGACTGTCAGTGTGCATCACCAAACCCCCTGACTGGCTGAGCCTTCTTGCCAGCTTCTCGTATCACCTCTTCCAGTCTATTTGCCTTCTATACCAATAATTTAAGAACATTATGTATATTTCCAGATACCTTTACATTTCTGCAATGATATTATCCAGGCACTTGTTTGAAATATTTTTGAGTGAATTTTTAATGTGTATAATCTGGTATGTTAAGACATGTGTTTCTGGAACGTTAAATCTTTAATATGAAATCTGTCTAATTCTAAAACGAGTCAATGTACTGCTAAAATTGTTCCAGCTCAGGCATTCATTCTCCATGAATGTTGAAATAAAGGAGACTAAATTCAAAACATCTGCAGCCAAAACCAACAAGATGTAAAAACATACTGAACAACACGTAGTGGCTAGTGGCAGTTCCTCCTGTCATCTTTCCTCTAACTTGGAAATGGTCTGTGTTTAGGAGTTACTATTGTGTGAATACCTTCCAATTTGTGCAGTTTTTGCTAAATTGTTTTATATCTTAGAAAAATGGGGCATAGAGGGATTTGAATGTGCTACAGAAACACGGCAGGGATAAATTTTTAATGATGAATGTAAAAGAAGAAAAACACTGACGTTGCAAACTGTTTGGAGAGAAATGATTAAAAAAAATAAACAGTAAACTGTGCGTGATGGTTTACTCCAACACTCTGGAGGCTGAGGCAGCGGGATGACCACATGTTCAAGGCCAGCCAGTCTTGTATACACGTTGAGTTCCAGGTTAGCCAGAGATGCATTGTTAGAGATGGCCAGGCAAGCTGTGATAGTGTTTGTAATCAGTACAATCAAAAAGTGTATTGAGAAATGATAGCTGAGCCTGGTGGTGTGTCAGTACTTGGATGCTGAGGCAGGAAGATCTCAAACGTGAAGCCAGGCTGAGTTGTTCCATGTCTCAAAATAGAGAGAGGCGAGTGGAGAGAAGACAATGTACTATGATGTCATCTGTGTGATAGATCATAGCAACATTCTCATGATTCTGTGTCACATGGATGATGGTTTAATTTTGGATTTCCCAAGTCTACCAATGCCAGGTGGGCACAAGCTCTTTCCCTTGGGTTTTGTGGGTCAGTTTTAGAGAACTAGTTGATGAGTTTCTTACATTAGATCTTACATTTGTAAACCACATTGTTTTCTTCTGCCTCACCTAAGAAAATTTGACAAGGCAAACGAGTTGAGTAGTTGGTACAAATGCAACGTGTTTCTTCAAGACTTTTTTCAAAAGATCAAATTTTGCAGGAACGTATTTTGGCCAGCCTGCTTCTACTTTATGTGGCACACCACACAGCACTAGGGGACTCATATTCAAAAAAAAAAAAGAAAGAAAGAAAGAAAGAAAAAAAGAAAACAGGCTGAGCAAGATGTGAGGAGCAAGCCAGCAAGCAGCATTTCTCATTGGCCTTGAAGTTCCTGCCTCCAGGTTCCTGCCTGAATTCCCTCAATCATGGACTGTTACCTGGAGGTGTAAAATGAAATGAACCATTTCCTCCTCAAGTTGCTTTTGTTTATGATGTTTTTTTTCCCCCCTTTTTTT
Source organism: Microtus obscurus (assembly GCA_963919715.1). Lineage (NCBI taxonomy): Eukaryota > Metazoa > Chordata > Mammalia > Rodentia > Cricetidae > Microtus > Microtus obscurus. The sequence goes on along the minus strand of CAWTZC010000010.1, from coordinate 34,361,741 downwards.
CAAGACAGGTTTTCTTTGTAGCTTTGGAACCTGTCCCAGAACTTGTTCTTAGTAGACCAGGCTGACCTTGAACACACAGAAATATGCCTGCCTCTGCCTCCCCAGTACTGGGAATAAGGGCATGTGCCACCACCACTCGGCTTGGTATATTAAATTTTAAAGTCAGGTTTTAGAAGACTACACAAGTACTGTTCCCTTCAGATAAAACCCACAAATGGTGAGAAAAAGCAGCATAAGTTAGAGATAGTATAGAATAGAAACATGAAGAGAGCATGCTCAAAATGCAATTGCAGAATTTTGAAGAGGACTTGGCTTGCCTGAGTAGAAGAGGAAAAGGGATGGCCACCTTGCAGAGTCACTAGGTTTATGTTCAGAGGATGGGTAAGGGCTGCAAGGGTATCCCATGCACTGCTGTTTAAGTAACGTGCTTACGTTCTGTTATATAATTTCAGTGTTTAAAATGTAAATGGATCAGCTAATTTTTTGTTCAAATCTGACAGGTATTATCCCCAAACCAAACAGGTAAGGAAAAGAAATATCAGGAAGAATTAAAGTCACAGAGGAAAGCTGAAGAATTCAGTTACCTGCTCAGAGAGTGGATAGAAGAGGGGGAGAATTCCAAAGCAAAAGAGATAAAACTAAACTTATATACAAGCTCTCATAGTGGCAAAGAGATGTTCGAATAGAGATAAAGGAAACAGCCAGCAGTAAGTGATTTGTGGCAGAATAAATTGTTTTTCAGAAACCTCATGATGAGAGATTTGACAACAGCAAGCTTTTACTGAGAGAAGGAGCTCTGAACCTATCTTATTTCTGCTGTTGTGACTCCTCAGCACCACGGAGATGAGCGGCTTGGTCTCAATTAGGTTGCTTATTTGTTAGTCTTGGGAAAGTAGTTTTCCAATTGTGTTTCTCCTGAAGTGGTTGAAAAACTGCCACAGGGCTACAGAGCGAGATCCCATCTATCCTCACAGAAGCCGGAAGAGAATGAAGGGAAACCTGAGCTTAAAACAGAATTTTAAGTAAAGTAACACGCGTGGGAAATCCCATGTGGGCCATAAGAGTGTGTCGGGAATAATGCGGAGTTATTGTATGTGGACTTGGCAGCCTCCAGAACTGTGGATATGTTCCTTGTTTATATGCCACCCAGCGCATTCTTTTGGCTATGACATCATAAGCCAACCAAGGCAGCCTCCTGCAGTCTGCCCTTAGCAGCACAAGTGACAAGTTAACTTTCATTCCTCTACTCCCATGGCTTCCTGCCTCGGAGCTCTTGTGGTAGCTCAGGGTGGTATCTGATATTCATACCCCTTTCTGTTTTTCTTTCCTCCAAAATCGACATCATTTCTCCCTAATTATCCCCCCCCCCCAGCCCGGCTCTCAAGAGCACCTTTCATTCATCCCTCTTCATGGGCTGCACCTCCGTGGTTTTCTTCTCTATTACTCCTCTTAGCACATGCGGGTACCTACTGTAGATTATATTGATTGAATTCCCCACAGTGCTCACAGCCATATCGCTTCTCGCTTCCTCCCCCTACCCCCTTCTTCCTTCTGTCCTCTTTTTGACAGATTCTCTTAACCCAGGCTGGACTGGAGCTCCCTGAGTACCCAAGGCTGGATTGGTACCATATTCCTGTCTCAGCTTCCTGATTGCTGCAATTATAGATAGATATTATAGATATACAACACCACCCTCTGCAGAATTCAATTTTCCTTTACAGGATTGATGCATTCGATATTTCATATATTCAAGCCTACAAGTTTAAAGCCATAAAACCCAACATTTTTAACATAGAGAGGGAGAGGAACAACAAAAAGAAAATTGAGCCAAGCATCTCTCTGAGTTTTGCAAACAGAATGACTGGCTGTTCACTGGAGTAAACCATTACCAGAAAAAAATATCTGCTGTCACTTCCTGGGTGAGATTCCTCTGCCCACTGCACAGCCATAGGCTGAGCCCGTTGGACTCAGGCTGGGGTAATGAAATGTAAACAGAATTAATACAGTAGTGTTGGATGGAAACCACAGAGTATCCTCACTCTGCCCTGCTGAGAGCAACGTTTTGGGTCCCTCTGGAGACCACTTTAAAGTGTGTATGTTTGTGTGTTGTATAAAACTTTATGGTCTGCTCCTAATTCTGAAAATGTGGCCTTCCTATACATTGATTGTCCTAATAAAGGACAGTAAGAGTAAAGGGGGGATTTTAAAATGAAAAGATACATCAGTATTTAAATAAATAACCAGCAGATTTCCCCCCAACATTTAAAGAAGATAATTAAAGAAGATAGGCAAGGTGTGACGGCTCACCCCCTAACCCCAGGACTCACAACGCTGAGACAGGAGAATTGCCCTGAATTGGAGGCGAAAGTGAGAACTTATTTCAAACAAAACAAAACAAAACAAAATTATTAGCTAAGCAAGTAAACAGCCGCGATCAAAAGGGAAAGATGGAAAACGAGAGTAGGGTAAATATACCCCCGACACCGGGATTCGCAGCAAAAGTGGTGTGAGGAGTCAGAAGTCAGAGAGTGGGCTTCTGCCGGGTTGGAAGGTGTCCTGTACCGCGTTCCACCTTTCCGGGGACTTGCTCTGTGGGAGCAGGGGCCCTGTGGGGCTGGAAGTGAATGAAGGCTGAGCGTCTTCATAGGCAGTTGATATTCTTGGTCTTTTCAAGAGCATTCTACGTGGGTAATACACTATAAATTGAAATTAAATCTATAGTAAGAAGAAAAAAAAACCTTAAAGTACATTTAAATTATTTCAAAAAAAAAATGAACAGAGTGACTTTCAGACATTAAATAGCGGTTTATTTTGGAAGTGTGCATCGCAGTTGGCTCCATGGCTTAGTTGGTTAAAGCGCCTGTCTTGTAAACAGGAGATCCTGGGTTCGAATCCCAGTGGGGCCTGCTGAGCATCCTTTTTTTCTTCCTGAAGCTTTCAAAGGAGCGGTTCGCCTTCTTGAGATTGGCGGGATAAGAGAACCCAGACTTCGCAACACCTCTCTTTAGCAACAAATGAATAGGAGACAAAGAATAAAAGGGGAACCGAGCACTAAGATCCTTTTCAGGAGCGCTGGTTTGCACGTGCGCTCTGGGCGCACAGTGGCCCGGCAGTGGGAGGGAGGGGCACGGGGCACTGCAGCTGTTGTTCCAAAACTAGAAAAGGCTTCGCCCAGCCTGGAAGTTGCTGTGGGACTTGGAGACTCGAGCAGATTTGAGGGAACTCTGACCGATGGCCAGTCATAACAATTTGGAAAGAGCACCTTCTGCTGCCCAGTTCGGAGGCTTCTGCTCCTTAAGCAAAGAGCTCCAGTTGTTCGTTGAGTGAGTGAGCGAGCGATTTGATGCCTCCTGTCTCCGTGTTTTCTGCCTTCAACGTTAAAGGCAGCCTCTTTCTCGTCCACCTCATCACAGTTTCTTTCAGTTTTTTTTTTTTGCTTGCTTTGCGATTCAGTAGCGGGTTTGGGTCTAAGTCTTGATGACGCGCCGGTGCAGAAGAGGTCGCAAGTACAGAAGGGATCCTTCAAAACTTCTGAATCAGTCGTCGAGGGGAGCCCACTTCTTCTACCCATTTGGCTTCCCGCCCCCTTGGCTTCCCTGTTCCAGCTCAGGTTTCCGTGCTGAAGAGTCCAGAGACTGTCCTTAGTAGGGATGCTTTAAGTGTTTCAGCCAGGCGGTGGTGGCTCACGCCTTCAATTCCAGCACTAGGGAGGGAGGCAGAGGCTGGAGGAGCTCTGTGAGTCTACAAAGTGAGTTCCAGGACAGCCAGGGCTACATTGTTTGAGGCAGAGTCTTTTTTTGTATCCCTGGCTGTCCTGAAAAACATTATGTTGACAAGATACCTGCCAGAAATCCGCCCGCCTCTGCTTCCAGAGTGCTGAGATTAAAGGCAGGAGATCTGCATTTTACTTGCTACTGTGCTACGTCAAAGGTGTGACTTAAACTTTTAGGATATTAATTGCGTCTTAGGGATCATGTTCACCACAAAGAATGTGCGGTTCAGCTAAAACTAAAGACTGTACAGAGCCAACCGACTGCTCACATTCTAGCCATTTGTTACACTTTTTTACCCTTTAGATACCGCAGGACCACGTGGCCTAATGGATAAGGCGTCTGACTTCGGATCAGAAGATTGAGGGTTCGAATCCCTTCGTGGTTGGTATTTTTTCACCTCCCCTTTCTGCCGCTTCTTCCTGAATTGTCTCACTGCAGTGACCACTCGCTTATAAGAACTGTGTGATGCCCGGGGTCTGCGAGTTTGGAGATAACTGTGTTTCAGATGGTCTGTGCGACCAGCAGAGCTGGTGCATGCGTACTGTGGGGTGGGAAGGGTCTAACGGGGGCGGGATGGGTTAGGGTTAGGTATGAAGTCCTATGAGCCTTGAGAATGTTATTTTTCAAGTCCGTTTAAAGGTTGCCCCCATTGGAAAGAAAAATTTCTCGCACCTCAAAAGAGCTGGATCATCCACATTAGTCAGGTGGATGTGGCGGAGTCTGAGAAACCAAAATATCTAAGGAATCAGAGAACAGACTTTTAAAACTCTGAGAAGATGGACGCGGGATGGACGCCAAGAGGACAAAAGGCTTCTATAAAAGGACACTAATCCTAACAAGTGAGTTCGAATAGAGGAAATGGACATATCATTAGAAAATATGGTGAGTCAAGTTACATTCAAGCTAATTATGAATAGTCTTAAGTGATGAAATAAATTGGGCTATTTGTCATTCCCCCTCCCTCTCCCTGAGACAGGGCTACCTTGTAAGCAAGGTCTCATACTCTTTATATTACCAAGGATGACCTTGTATTCTTGCTCTTCCTGCCTCCACCTCTTGTTTACAGGAGCATACAGCAATCATCTCGACCCCCCCCCCACACACACCTAATAAATAAAACACCAAACAAATAAACAAAGAAAGAAAAAGGAAAGAAAAGAAAAAAGGAAAAAAGGAAGGAAGGAAGGAAGGAAGGAAGGAAGGAAGGAAGAAAGAAAGAAAGAAAGAAAGAAAGAAGAGAAAAAAAGAATGTCCCGAACACACAGGATGATGCCGTGGTGGCATTTTCTTTTTTTTTCTTTAATATGTTAATTAAAATAGAATTATTTTGTTTTTCCCCAATTTCCTCCCTCCAGTCCCCCTCAGCTACACTCCTTTGAATCTTTCCGTCACCTCCACACTCAAGTTCTCAACTTGATACCTCTTTTTCTTTCATTATTGTTACATATGTGTATATGTGTGTGTGTTGTGTGTAACCTATCGAGTCCATTGTTATTGATGTGCATATAGTTACAAGACCAAGCACTCTGTGAATAGTTAATAGGAGGGCTTATCCTTGGAGAGGCTAGTTCTCCTCCCAGCAGGCATTGGCTGCCTATATTTCTTTGTCTACAGGTGAGACCCTCAAGTTTTCCTTTCTTTCCATTTTTACTCGTCCACTGATAATGCCAATTGTTCTCGTCTCATTTAAACAGTCATTTCTAGGAAAGACTGTTTTGTAGCAGACTTCCTGGTATTCCAGCCCCTCTTTAGTGGTGTTTCCTGAGCGTTAGATGCAGAAACTGTAGGAGATATAGATGTATCAGTTAGGGCTGGACTCCCCCATGATCTGTTGCTATAAAATTAGTCATCTTAAGTCTGTCCTACCAACATTGCCCCCCCCCCCGAGTCCATACCACTGACACTTGAACCTTGGTTTTTTACTATGGCTTCTTTAAATACAGCATTTAAAATCTCTAAATGCCATTAGAAATTATTTTGATAGAAATCACCTTGGCTGAAGAAAAGATGGAGTCAGGCAGGTGCATCAGACCAGTCCTGTCTGTCACTGTGGGTTTTCCACTCCTGGAAAATTGTGGCCTGTCTCCACGGTCCTCACTCTGCAGTCACTCAGTCGCCAGCTGCTCAGCTCTCTTCTGCAGCACAAGTGGCTCCAGCTCCTCCAGACACTCCCCTTAGGGTGTGACCTAGGACTGTTGAAGATACTTTGCTGCCATGAAACAAACGCTTTTAGACCCTTAGCACCCAATACTGCCACTACTTAGTATCATTAAGAAAAGAAAAACACTTAACATATGCAATGTGGCTAAAGCAAATGCAGAAAGAAAAATAAAATAATTGTTTTTAGAGTTTCTAAAATTTCAGTTTTCTTTTTAGGCAGCCCCACAGTAGCCCAGGCTATCCTCTACTGGTCTCAGCAATACTCTTTTTTAAGCTTCCCAGTTTCTGGGATTGCAGGCATGCACCATGAGGGCTACATTTGTTATTTTTATTTCAGGGTTTGTTTCCTCCACCACTACCTTTTTCTGTGAAGATTTGCAGATTAAGATGAACTTTAAAAAAAAAATACTTTTTGTTAGGGCTGGAGAGATACCCCGGAGTACAGGCTGCTTTTGCAGAGGTCCTGGGTTCAATTCCCAATGTGCAATCCCAACTCTCACATGGTGGCTCCCAAGCTTCCGTCACTGTGGTTCCATGGGATGCCTTGCCCTCTTCTCAGTCTGCAGATAGATGCGCATGCACACAAAACACCCATGTACATAACATTAGGAAATACATTTTTTTAAACGCATTTTTTTTTTTTGTTAAAATACTCAACAATGTTGGTGGCCAGAGGGTTTGCTCAACCACTTAAAGGTGCTTGTCAAGATGGAAGGAGAGAGCTGACCCCAGAGTTACCCTCTGATGGCTACACAGGTGCTATAGCATGGGCTCGCTCCCCACCCCCAATGACACACACACACACACACACACAATGATTTTAAAAATTAATATATAAGAATTATTCAAAAATATGACTAAGATGACCTATGTCACCGCACATTTATTTTTCAAACTGAAGGTTTATTCATCAGCATTGCTGTGAGGAACATTCACAGGGGGTCCCCAGCATTACTTGGTAAACGTACTCTGATGTGCCTCACTTTCTGTTGACAGAAGTCTCTGTCCCACCTGGTCCCGCAGCCATTCAGTCCCAAAGAAACACACGGAGGTAGATGTTTCCCTGTTCACGCAAGAGGCTTTCTAACGATGCTCAGGGGTCTTAGCGAGTGAGCCTGCAACCAGGGACTTCAGTTTTATGGAAGCTGGGTATGCTTGTGTATTAAAGCATTTGGTGTCTAGATGACCTAGCCTTTCCCATCAGCATCTTCACCTGGCGCAGAGGGAGCACAACTTAAATTTGGAATTTAGCTTAGTTCCTTCGTGCTGTTGAGTAGCAGAACATGAGCAATGTTGTTGCTATCATTTCTCTCTCTCTCTCTCTCTCTCTCTCTCTCTCTCTCTCTCTCTCTCTCTCTCTCATTTGTTTTGAGGCAGGGTCTCACAACGTGACTCAGGCTGACCTTGACTGGGTGACTCTCCTGTCTCAATACTGGGATTATAAATGTGCATAAATAAACAAATGAGATTTTTTAAAAAAGGATCCAGGAGTCATGGTTTCACATTTGCCTCCATGTCATGATGTGTCACCACAATTGTTCACGGTGTTCAACCAAACTGTTGATGTCCTTCGGGAATGACCATTCTATTACCACGCACGGCTTTGAGTACTAGGATATTACTAGTGTGTGTCCCTCCAAGGTAAGCTGTATCACTCAGGTTGAGGGAAGTCTTAATAATCACACAGTTACTTTGTGCCAGCAGCTATTGGTAATATATTCATTTTCTAATTACTAATCAGGTGGTGGATAATTTAATCTAAAAAAAATCACATTAACATCTTTTCCTTTGATGTGATTTTTTTGTGTTTGATAACTGTACATTGGAGTTCCTACGAAGAAGATTGTGAGAACTGAAATAGAGGTGCTAATTCATCCTGATTATTGGGTTACTGGAGTTGTGACTCAATGCCTGCAGCATCTGCCTATCATGAGCAATTTCCAGTTTGACACCCAACATTTCAAGAAAAAATTTACAAGGACATTAGTGAATTGTCAACACCTAGGCTTGGGGTTTCCATTGATGGAATTATTCTGAATTTGATGCTCACCCTGAATGAAGACTAGAACACACAGCAAGCTAGAGAGTGAACTTTACTAGAGAGAAAGACTGGGATGCAGGGCAAGGACAAAGGAGTACCAGTCAATTTCCCTGGCATCTCTGGAACTGATGGGGTCTCAGCTAAACCCTTGCAGCTAATTTTTTTTTTTTTTTTTGGTTTTTCAAGACAGGGTTTCTCTGTGGTTTTGGAGCCTGTCCTGGAACTAGCTCTTGTAGACCAGGCTGGTCTCGAACTCACAGAGATCCGCCTGCCTCTGCCTCCCGAGTGCTGGGATTAAAGGCAGGCGCCACCACCGCCTGGCCAGCTAAGTCTTCATGGGACAAACTTGGTTTGAGACAATTCCTAAAAATAGCTTCCAGCCACAAACCATCAGGGGACAACTTTCTAGACACCTGGGAGGATAAATACTGTCCCTGAGGAGGTTTGTAATCTGAATGTCACCGATACTGCAAGCAGGAAGAGAGAGATTTAAACATAAGCACTGATTAGGAATGAATCACAGAGGTCTCGGATGCTTCAGAAAACATTTTATTGGAAATAATATGTCTAGTTCTGAAGTTGAGGAGTCCCAGGTTGGGTGAGAGGACCCTTGCCCTTCAGGCGATAAAATGTACCATCACTAGCTGAACCACTGAAGATCAGACAGGAAGGAACACTTGTAGAATCAGAGACGAGTTTGGCTGGGATCCTGGCAGGAGGGAGACAGACACCTTCCTCCTGTGTGAGTCAAATTGCTCCCACTCTCCCACAGATGGGCCACAGAAGAGCCCACAAGATGAAAACCGAATCAAAAAGGCATGTGAACATACAACATGTTTGTATCAGGAGACAAAAATTTTAGGAAGAAGGACCTAGACTGTCTCACCATCCTCCACAACTATTCCTGCACCTTCAGGCTGGAAAGAGAAGGAATCAGAATGGCCAAGGAGACACTTCCTCCAGACACAAAGTCCAACCAAGCTATTCCCATATCCTTTGATGAATTAGAGTGGTTCAATATGGTTGTGTTGTTGTTGATGGATTTTTTTTTTTTTGAGACAAGGTCTCTTGTAGCTCAGACAGGCCTGGAATTCATGTTCCTATTGTCTGTTTGTTGAGTGCAGACATTATAGGTGAGTGACACACCCAGACAAATCTATAACTGGGATTTTTTCTTTTCTTTTGTTCTTCAACTCATATATCTTACAAGGAAAAATCCCTGCCACTTCCCAGGCATTAATTCACTTTGTGCAGGGGAGAGACTTAGGCAGTTTAGGGGTGACTTGGGCAGGCAGAGTCCATTTAAGTAAAGAGTGTGGTAAGAAGACGGATTTTTTTCCGAGCAGCTCTCTAGGAGAGAAGTAAGTAGCATGGCCTTCCTACATGGTTTTGAACTGCTTCAGGTACTCCACGATATCAGCCTTGACAGTGCTGACAGGAGCAAGGTGGGACCAGCGCATGACAGGGACCCCATTGGGTCCCACCAGGAACTTCTCGAAGTTCCAGCGGATGTCATGCATTTTCACTGGCTCCCAGGAGATGTGCTTGTTTGTGCTCACAACCTCTGAGGGGTGAGGACAGGAGTGCTGCAGCGGAGAAGCAGAGAAAAGAAAACACATGATTTCTGTTCCGGATGGTCCAGGCTAACGTCACTCACTGGTGATCCCTCCCTGTGAGTCTCAAACATCTTAGCCTCCTGCGGTTCCTGCGAAACCCCACAGGCTCTGCTAGTCACCAAGAACGCCGCTGACACCATAGCCTAAGCGTGTGCCCTTGTTCTTTCTCTCACGGTCACATTGCATAGGTTAAGATGTATTTATTGCCTTTCAAACTTTCATTTCTTCTTCTTTGCTTGTTTTATGAAACAGGGTCTCACACAGCCCATGTTGGCCTCAAACTCAACATATATCTGAAGATGACCTTGAATTCCTGATTCTCATGACTCTACCTCCCAAAATGCTGGGATGTCAGATAAATAAGATTGTGTGGCTCATTTTCCTTTTTTTTTTTTTTTTTTTTTTTTTTTTTTTTTGGTGCAAAGTGAGTGACTTGGACTAGAATATTCTTTCCAAGGTCTAGGGTTCTATGAACTTGTAGAATTTCAAAAAATACCTTTGGGGAACAGCTTAGAGCTACTTTAAGACTTTATCAAAGAAGAAAAAAGACTAAACCACATTTTGTCACCTAATTTAAAAAAAAAACATAAGAATAACTCACATGTGGTCCATGACCTTCAAATAGAGGGCAATCATAAAAATGAGATGTGTGGACTTTATGGAGCCCCCTACCACTGCTCTGTTTCATCAGTCCATGGAGAGCCATACAGTTGTAGAGCTCTGAGTTCTTTATGTCGTCACTATGTAGCCTATCCTATAGGGGGCAGACAGCCATCAAAACATGCCTTGAATGAGTGAGGGAATGCACATCAGTGAGCAATGGGCCAAGTAAAAGCTGCCACTGCACACAGCTGTTTATTCCTCCCCAAACCAGAGTCCTACACATGGCAAGACTAGCAGGGGATTTCATCCAGAAAGATCAACCCACTTCCAGGAATGAACCTTTCCTTGGGTCTGTTTCTACCATAACCAACAGATGGAAATTTTAAGCCCGCATGGGAAGCTAGCAAGATTGGGAGTGATCCATATTCCAGCAATTTGCTCACCTTCAGGAAGGTGAAAATTTTCTGTTCTTTTTCACCGTTTACGTCGCCTTTCGCAAAAAGCTGGAAATTAGGTATATATCCTCCTCCTGGACGAACATACCTGCAACGAGTCAAAGGGTGAAGGTGAATGTTATGACAGGACATCGAGATGCAGACAGAGGAAGGGCAGAAAGAGCCTGGGATTTGGTGAGGTGGTGGGGGGATGATGTGGGACTCCCCTCGGTATGCTATGAATTTGTTTTATTGCCATTGCTTAATTAAAAAGCTGCTTTTGGCCAATGGCTTAACAGAATATAATCAGGCTGAAAAATATATAGAGAGAGTAGGCGGAGTCGGAGAGAAGCCATGTAGCCGCCACTGAAGAAGTCAGACACCGGGAACTTTACCAGTAAACCACGAGCCTCGTGGTGATGCACGAATTAATAAAATGGGTTAATTTAAGATATAAGAACGAGCTAGAAATACACTTAAGCGATTGGTCAAGCAGTGATTTAATTAATATGGTTTCTGTGTAACTATTTCGGGTCTGGGCGACCGGGAATGAACAAGCAGCTTCCGCTAACAGTGGCATGCAGGGGACAAAAGCCTGTTTTGCATGTTGGTCTCTGGTTGACTTCGTATTTCTGATTTCTAGTCTATCTCCGCTCCTTTCGCTGCTTCTCTCTCAGGAGTAGCTGATCTCCAGTTTCTCCACCATCCATTCAGGTCTCAGTCGGGAGTGAAGAGAGGCTCCATGGACCCCATCAGATTCTCATCAACTACAATCTGCTTGCAGGTGCCCCTGAACCTATGAATTACCACCCTCCCAGGAGGCTTGTAGGCCCTGAGAGGCTTGTGAGACAGAGAAGGTGACAAGGTGTCGTGGGAACTCCTTTATTATAATCGACAACAGTCTGGCCCCTACAACAAGGCCTCTGATGAACTTCAGGCAGGTACTTACTTGAGCCCAGGAAGAATCTCTGTATTTTCTCCTGGTTCTTGCTTTCCAAACTGGTTGCAGGGAAAGCCCAACACAACCAAGCCGAATGGCTTCAAGTCCTTCTGGAGTGCGTTGAGTTCTGTGGTTAGAAAAGGGACGACATGATGGCCTGACCTGGAGACCCACATCACGGAAGGATCTATTGAGTCTGTTTCTACTATAACCAACATGTGGAAATTTGTATAGCCCAGGCTGACCCCATGGGTTGGTCATTTCACAGAGAAGGAAACAGAAGGAGAAAACTATCTGATCAGAGAGGCTGAAAGTCGTGACTTAAGTTAGATGTGCATTCTGAGTCCCTTAGTTATGGTATAACATTTCTCAAGCTCACAATTATACACAGTCCTTTTTACAAACAGGGTTTCCCAAGTTTCATTTCCAATTCTTTTCCTCTGAGATGGAGCCCGCCCACATTTGTTATTTAAAAGTTTGACACCATCTAAACAAAGCCAGCCAGAAATACTACAGCTCATCGTCTAGCCCTCCTTGTTGGGGGATTCTTTTCCTAAAGGAACAGGCACAGATGAGAACTGAGGCTCTCTCCTGGGTACAGGCTAGCTCATGGTGAGCAGGTTCTCTCCTGGGTACAGGCTAGCTCATGGTGAGCAGGTTCTCTCCTGGGTACAGGCTAGCTCACGCTGAGCAGGTTCTCTCCTGGGTACAGATCAGCTCACGCTGAGCAGGTTATCTCCTGGGAACAGGCTAGCTCATGGTGAGCAGGTTCTCTCCTGGATACAGGCTAGTTCATGCTGAGCAGGTGGAGACAATCTTGATAGGTAGTAGGAGCCGAGAGTTTCCAGCTGAACTTCCTGATACTCAGCAACCGCCCTGGGAGTCAAAGATAAGTTCTACCTCTAAAGACAGTCCTCAGAGTTGACTCAAAACACGTACTTCGGTGCTCCTGTCCACCGCCATGAAGAGTTCCAACTGCCTGCTTTTATTAACTGTTTAGTCCCTTGACAAATACAAGTCAGTCACACTAGGATACAGCTTGGCCAACTGGCATCTCTCAAAGGCCCCTTTTAAAGTTAAGAGATTGCCTCCCTATTTCCACACACTTTCCTCTCTTCCTTCCCATCCCTCTTGTCTTTACCAGGAAATCACTCCTCTCTCCAAGAAAGAGACAAGAAATTAGGAAGCCTGCCTTCAGCCCTTCAGCGGCTCTTCCCAGGATTATTTATTTGTTACATGTTAAGTGGAAATTAAATAAGTAGATTTCTTTTTTCTCTTTGAGATATGGTCACCCTATTAGCCCAGGCTAACCTCAAACTCTGAGTTTCCTTCCTCAGCCTTTGGAGTATAGGAATCACAGCTACGCATCGCATGCCAGGTTGTAAGTCATTTTTAAGGTCCCTATAAACTGGTAAGATGAATTTTTTGTTTGATTAAAAAATGAGGAGTTGGACTAACTTCAAAAGGACTTTATTAATTTAGAAGTCATCAAATAATGTTTACAATATTGACAATGGGGGTGTCGGAAGGAAGAATGTCTTCCACAAACATGACAGTATTCTCAGAAGGGTAAGAAGGAAACTGTTTTCACTCTAAGACTTTTTGTTCCTTTGACTTTGATCCTTATGAATACATTACTTCTGCAAAGCAGGCTGCACACCATAATAATTCACAAGAAGGCCTTATTAGCTCAAGGAGCTGGAAGCCTCCTCCACCAAGCTCTACTCTGGTCATGTGGTAAACCAGGTATAAAGCTCCTGTGCCCCTCTCATGTTCATTGTAGATCTCCCTAGAACAGTCTCAAAAAACATGGTTGTTCCCTCCCGTCTTTGCCAAGGACTCTTCTGGAACTTTCTGAGAAGTATCAGATTCACTGATACATATTGGTTCCAATGGCAATCTCAAAGCAGACCCCAGTCCTACCCAAGGAAAGGGCCAGCAGTTTTGTTTTCTCCTGTAAAGAGCTAGATGGTGTTTCAGACTTTGCAGATCACAAGCTCTCCGTCCCTAGTAGCCACAGAACAGAACTACTGACCTCTGCCTTAGGATGTGAAAGCAGCTATTGTGCTGTGCTCCAATAAAGCCCACACAAAACAATAAACTGCCTAGGTTTGATGTGTGGGCCATCACATGCCAATTTAAAACATCAGAAAATGACGCAAATTACCATGACACATAGAATTGGAATAGAATTCCCAAGAATACAGGCAGCTGGAAATTTTTGTCACAAGGTCACATGGCTCTGAATTCTTACCAGGGTACTGAATTGTCAAACCGCAGTAGGTTGCCACGTTGACAAAGAGGACGTGCTTGCCTGCATACTGCTTGAACTGAACGCGATCCTTCCCATTGAGAGAGAGAGTCGCGTAGTCATAGATGGTGCCTTTCACGTCTTTGTAGCAATTCATCTGGAAGAGTTTTGAAAGCTTTGTTATGATTGACAACAGCACCCCCTGTCTGTTTGATCGGTCAAAACACGCATGAACGACGAAGGTGTTAACTGGGATGCAGAAACAAACAGGAATTGTGTAAGGTGATTAGGAGACGGAACCGTGGGGCTTGACATTACAACCGTTGCTTTTTGTGGAGAAAGAAGTGGCCAAAGGGTTGTCTGTCACTCGTCTCTTCCCCTGGCATGGCAGGAGACCGGGCCATGTGTGGACGAATCAGACTGAAAGGAACTAGAGAGCAAATGGCAGCAAAGAGAAAAGAACCCTGGCCTTTGTGAGGACTGGGGACAGCCATGGATTAAAGGCACGCTGCCTGCTTGCTCTCCAAGAGGGCCAGATTTTCATTGCTATGGTGCTTCAAGATGGCCTGATTATTTTTCTTTCTCTAGGTCTTCTGACTTCTCAACCCGCTCAAGAGTGTGATGGAATGGGGAGATCTCTAGCCTGGAATAAGATCTACCATTCGGAGTGTCTGTGAATCTGGGCAGCTCTCATTCCCGGGCCTTAGAGCTCCTCTTCCCAACAGTAAAACAAAACAAAGAAGTTCCCAGGTGTGTCATTCTGGAATCCAATGCAATTTTCATGATAAAATGCTCTTACTGTCGCTCTCTTACTCCTATGGTTGTCTTATGTCAACACTGTGAAAACAAACCATGGTATGTGTCAAGAAAGGATGTGGAAAGCCCTAAAGCCTATCTTGGATCGAGACAGGCTAACCTGTCACATCTGAAGACACGTGAGCAGATTTCAAGAGAGCAGAAATAAGTTCTACACAGAGTTCTCATTGCATGTCCTCATGTTAAATTTCTCTATAAGGCAGGTCTTATGTTTTATTTCTGTCTCTGCCTTTCCTAGGCTCCTAGCATCCATTCATGCAAAGGTATATGAATGGATGCTCACCAGCACAGCCAGATCCACTCACAGTGCTAGGGAGGCAGAATATATATATATATATTGGAATACAAGGAGTATAAAAAAATCATGAAGAGAAAGCTACATGCCATCGACTGAGAAAGCACTGCTGAGCTGGCTAGAAAAAGATCCAAACTGGCTTTCCTTATCAGACAGTGAAGATGGACTTGGACAGACGTCCTGGAAATGCAGTGCTGGGAAGGGTGTAGTCAGCACCATCTGCTCCCACCCAGAGAAGGAATAGTGCAAAACAAAGCCACAGTTCCAACCCTGTACAATTGATGATCCCCTCACTAGCACCTGAGGCTGGAGGTCCTCCTCTCATGGGAACGGCACTTTCTCTATGTAAGCTTTTGAGCCTTCCTTTAAATACACGCACACACATACATGCACACACACATGTATATACCAGCAATACTCAGAACATATAAAAAGCACTCATTTTCACCTTCCTGGTGCCTGCTTCCAAGTCACACTATTTTGGGAAAGCAGATAGGGAGTTACAGCAACGAAAGTCATATTGAGTAATACAGTACAATATCTTAGAAAGACAGGACTTGAAGATTCATTTTAGTCCATCTTACCTATCTGGGAGAGGGAGGGTTTGAGGCATGGTCTGATCTTATTTAGGCCAGGCTAGCCTTCAAATTCACGGCAATTCTCCTGCTTCAGCTCTTTGAGTGTTAAGTTCAGGGATGAACCACAATGCCCAGCTATTCCAGTTTATTTTTGCCTCCAAAATTATATTTATTTATTTAATGTGCATGTGTATATGTGTGTAAATGTGTGTGTGTGTGTGCCTGAGTGTGTGTATTTATATGTAGGAACCTGCAGAGATGAGAAGAAGTAGAAGCAGTTGTGAGCTACCATGTAGGTACTGGGAATTGAACCCTGGTCTTCTGTAAGAGCAGCAAGCACTCTTTTTTTTTTTTTTTTTCAGCAAGCACTCTTAATGGCTGAGTCATCTCACCAGCTCCTCCAGTTTATGCTGGATGATTATTCTGCTCTTCCAAATGTTTTTTGAGTATGGATATTAGGTCCCCATGCCCTCAGACCAGGTCTTTATTAAACATTGAATCTCCACGTCTAATGAGGCAGCTCGGGTTACATAGGAACCATATCTTTCCAGAGCTGCCTTTTATAGAACAAATTATGTGCATAGTAATTTTTGATCTCTCATCCTAGCTGTATAATATAACCCACAAATTAGGAATGGGTAGAATTCGTACCCCAGAAGTTATATCTCACTGTGTGAATGAATATTTGATTGCTGCTAGTGTCCCCTCTCATATATTGCTATCCTCCCGTGGACTGCCCTTTCTACCTCCACACAGACAGAGACTGTTAAGGTCGCTGATCTCCATATTGAGAGTAGAGCTAAGACTCGATTCTCAGACACCTAGTGCTGGTGCTCCAAAGCTCCAAATGGGATTGCTTTAGGACTCTGGCTATTGTTTCTCCCCATGTGTTCCTTTAGTCTTAAAAATCCACATTCGTTTTTTGCTTTGTTTTGTTTTTCAGAAAGAAACTCTTCCTTTATCCATAATTCTCCTCCAAACCCCAGTTACCACCTACTGGATGACCATGGTAATTCTGCCCTCTTCTAATGGGTCTCGTAGGGAGCATCCACTTGGAGAAGTAGTGGAAAAAGGACCATTGCTGGGGAACCCTTTCTTCCTTATCCATATGCAACTCAACAACATATATTTACAAAAGTGAAGAGAAGAAAGGTTTGGAGTGACCACCAAAAGAAGAAGACAGGCATGAGACTTTGAGAAGGACGGAAGGGCGAGCTCTCGGAGCAGAGCCTAAGAGTGACCGTGTTGCACTCTGCTGTGCTCTTTATGGCCCTTACTTACCTTCATCTTTTCTGGCTTGGAAAAGGTCTGCACAGAGCTGGCTAGAAGAAGTGGGACAAGACAGAAGACTCTTAATTGCATAGTCATGACTAGTACTGTAGATCGCTGGTCTGAGAGCCTGGGGTCTTTGTATCTCCCAGTTTTTTGATACCTTGACAAAGACCAACCCACACCTGTTGAGACCAATCAAAGGGCAGCAAGTATTCTTGTTCAGCAAACCCGGAGAATTTAAGTCATATCCTGGCCTACACACGCCCCCTTGATCGCTTAGAGTTCAGTAGTGTGGGGAGGACCTGGAACTCATATAAATCCTGGCCTGATTATCAGAAAGTTGTGGTAAGTCCTTATAGCTTCTAGAAGCCTTAGCTGGTTTTCCGGAGTGGATGCGAATATTTAAATAAAGATAAACTTCTTGTCAAACAATTGGCATGGGTGTTCCATGTACCATTTCTAGGGCTTGAGATGTGTAGCTCAGTGTACTGAAGCTTAGATGCTTAAGGCTCCGAGTTCAATGCGTAAGAATAACAACAAAACAGCCAATTAAGTACTTTACCCAACATTATTATTTTAGCTTTTAAAAACTAAAGGATAGGGGGCTGGAGAGATGGCTCAGAGGTTAGGAGCACTGGTTGCTCTTCCAGAGGTCCTGAGTTCAATTTCCAGCAACCATATGGTGGCTCACAACCATCTATGATGAAATCTGGTGCCCTCTTCTGGTGTGCAGGCATACATGCAGGCAGAATGCTGTGTACATAATAAATAAATCTTTAAAAAAAACTAAACTAAAGGATAGAAGTTAGAGCTAGTCTTGCAAGGGTCTTGAATTTGGTTTCCATCGCCCACATCTGGTGCCTCGCAACTACCAGCAACTCCAGCTTTAGGGGATCTCAAGCCTTTTTCTTGCCTCTGAGGGTACACACATAAGCATGCTCATACATACAGAGGGAGGGTACCCACATACACATGCTCTACATACGGGGGGGTACCCACATATGCATGCTCATGCATACAGTCAGAGGGACACATGCACACATAAGTAAACAAAACAAAAATTTATAAAAATAAGCTTAAAAAGCCCTAAAGGATAGAACCATCTGCTCAAGAGAACTTGGCGGGGAATGGGGCGGGAATTGAAAATAAACCACAACACAATGATATGCTCATTATAGAAACTCTCTCAAGGATTTATAAATCAGTAATTTTTAGAAAATCTCATCCAGAGGGGAATGGACACAATCCAGTGGTGTCTGTGGCAGGAAATGTTCTCTCTCCGCAATAATCAAAGGGTTATGAATAGGAAGTGTTTATCAGATTGGCACAAGTTAAAAGGAATGCTGGGACCCAGCCAGGGTGCAGCCTGGCATTGGGTGCTCCTGCATACCAGATGGGTGATGGGGAAAACAGAACACTGTCCACTTTTTAGGCGGCTGCTCTGAATGTAGGGCTCTCTATTTTTTGAACTTATTAATTTGGGGGCTTGTTTTTTAAGTTATCATGTAAAGTAATGGGTTTCAGGATCATATTTTTGACATAACTTTGCTTTTGTTGATGCTCCGCCCCCACTCCCCTGTTCCCTGCCTCTCCCTTCCATGTCCCCACTCCACTTTCATGACCTATGTCCTCTATTACCCATCTTTAATTGCTCCCTCATTTTCTTAAGACCCCCCTTTCCCCTTTCATGGTCCCTTTCCAGTTTCATGACCTTCATGACCTATATTAACCTTTCATACACACACACACACACACACACACACACACACACACACACACACATACACGTGCACATATAGAAAAGAAAACCTCAGGCCCATTTGAGACAAAGAATATGGTATTGAATTTGGGTTACTTTGTCTAACATAGTAATTTCTAGTTCCATTCATTTCCCTGTCCCAATCTTATATTTCCTTATGGCTGAATAAAATTCCATTATGTATACATACCACATTTTCTTTATTTATGTGTCTGATAACGGGCACCTAAAGGCTGGACCTAAACATGGATATGAGCAAGTAGCTCTGTAGTAGGGGTTAGTTCTTAGGGATATGCCCAAGGACAGATAGCTGGGTCATATTGTTGTTCCGATTCTGGATTTCTTCCTTCTCATATTCAAACCAAAGCATCTGCCTCCTGTTCCGAAGCAGAATCTGAGTGGGAATTACTCCCTGTGCTGGCGGAGCCCAAGCGTTCATGGTTTATCTTGAGAAACTGAAGCCTTTCCTCATGTCAGGACCTCTGATCTTGGAGGCCCCTAATCTGCAGGGAGGGGCCTAAAGCAATGGCAGGCTAAGCCACCTACAGAGCTCCTCAAATCCTTTAAGGCACCTCCCCCCCTGCCTAAAGACACTGACTTCCCTGTCCTCCCCTGCGTTTTAGTTCAGATAATCCTAAAGATTAGAATAATAAGTCTTGGAACAACATACTTGGATTTCTGTCCTAATCACCTAGACTTTGATTGAATTGTGTTCTAGACCTTTGAACGTTATCTGCTGAACGGGGGAATATAAACGTCATGTAGTACATTAGTTTGCTTCTGTGTTGCTGAGATACAACATCCTGACCAAAGCAACTAGGGGCAGAAAGGTTTGTTTGGCATGGAGTCCATCGCTGAGAGAAGCAGCCCAGGGGAAGGAGAGGCTGGAGAAACACTAGTCATGTTGCTTCTTTAAACAGCCCAGGACCACCTGCCCAGGACTGGCACTGCCCACAGTGGACTGGGTCCTCCCACATCAATCATTAACCAACAAAATATCCTACAGACACGTCCACAGGCTTCTGATGGAAGCAGTTCCTCAGTCAAGGTTCCCTTCTCCCGGGTGACTGATTTTTGGGATTGAAAAACTTAACTAGCATGAGGGGCTAATTTAAAAAATGAAGGAGGGCTGGAGAGATGGCTCAGTGGTTAAGAGCATTGCCTGCTCTTCCAAAGGTCCTGAGTTCAATTCCCGGCAACCACATGGTGGCTCACAACCATCTGTAATGAGGTCTGGCGCCCTCTTCTGGCCTGCAGGCATACACACAGAACATTGTACACATAGTAAATAAATATTAAAAAAAAAATGAAGGAGACACCCAATTTATTTCAACTTCTAGCCTGAAATAAATAGACTCACAGGTTGCTAATTCAACAGACTTCAGTTACCCCCCCCCCCAAAAAAAAGCAGTAATACTTAATTAGAAAAGTGATTTGACTAAAGTTGGGACTTCTTGTCTTTTTTTCCTTGGGAGCCCAGACTCAGCAGGTGGCCACAGCCGGGCACTGCCAACCAGCTGCCCTATTGCCCTCTTAGCTGCTTGCTTCTTTTCCTCCTAACTCCCATCAGATGCAGTTATTCAGTCCTGATCATGTCCTTTCTGGATGGTGAAATCATCTTCCTTCTTCTGGGTTCTTTTTCTTCAATCCCTTTTCTTATGCCCTATGTATGTCATCTGGAAATTCTAACGTCCTCTGTGATGATAACGCTGACAACCCAGTCAGGCTTGTTAACCAATGTACTAGGTCTCCAAACAGGCGCCACAGTGTGGTCCAGGAAGTCTTGTGTGCGCTCTCAGCTTACTTCCTTAGTTTCACCGCCAATAAAAAGAGGTGATTTTTTTTTTTAATTCCTCAAAGCGCCCCTTTGAATCTAAGATCTTGATCTTGAGCACAAAGTTGTGTATGCTTATTGGCAGGAATGCATTCTAAGATATTTGTTGTCAGTCAATAGTATCACCATGCAAACATCACAGAGTTCAAGTTCAACATCACAAGTTCCATATACAAAGATAGCAACAGAATCACTAGGTGATACATCTTAAGGGGAGTCTGTTGAGACAGTTGAGATGGAAACTCTGGGGTACTGTGCAAGTATCAAACACTATTAAAACACTGGCAAAACACACTAAAATCACCATCATTGTTAGCTGTAAATTCTTACTATAAGCACTTTTTCTGATGTTTGTCTTCCTGAATTTAAGGGAAGGAGTGGTTATAAGGGCATCTGATCTCCTACTTAGCAGTTGTTGGACGCTGCCTGCTGCCATGGCTGCTTTGAGCTAAAGGGCTAAGAGCTGGCCACATGATCCTTACCAACATCAGCTACCTGGACCACTCTGCAGGCATCTTGGAACCATGATGAAAGTTATCAGTCATGGCAACGGATTGCCCCAGTCCTCAAAGGCACGTCCTCGGCCACGGCTGTTTGAAACAGTTTGTACCAGACTTTCCTAGATGACCCTGCAACCATTTCTGCTTATGCCAGAGGGGCTGGAGAGGCATTTTTCCTCATAGCCTGGAAGAGAGACTACTGTACTTGATAATAAAAAAAAAAGGCTAGGCTTGTAATTGGTCCAAAAAAAGGCTATGTAATTGGATCAGAACAGAAACTTCAAGACTATAATTGATGCTAACAGGTAAACTGTGATTTGACAAACAAGTAGCTATAATTGGTCCAGATATCCCTTTGTGAGCTATAGTCAAGCTCAGTGAGCTGGCTGGGAGACATCCTTTCACACTGCCTCTGCTGGTATTGCAGCAGTAGACCCAATCAATAAAGGGCTTCTCTCGAGTGACCACTTCTTGCACACATTTGTAGTGACGGCTGAGTTGGTAACAGAGAGAGCCCACAGAGTGAAGGCAGGAGGAGCGCCTGTGGGCGTCTTGCAGAAGAGCAAGGAACCCAATGTCTGACAGCTGAAGAAGCAATTGAACAGTTAGGATAGAGCCAAGGAAGAAGGAATGTGGAAAAGTAGAGAGATGCCAAAGGAGGGCAGAGAGCTGAGCGTGAAGGTAAGGGATTATAAAGAGAAGTTGCAGGCCCTGGTTGTCAGAAGTGAGGTTCGAGAGAACTGTAAAGTCATTGAGGACTAGGGTCTCAGACCCTGGCCACCCAAGACCTGCACAGTAACTGCAGCTCTAAGAGAAACAAGTTGCCAGAGAAGAGCTGTTGAACTTGTTTTTGCCTCCCCACCAATTCTATCTGGGCAGAGCAACGGACTCCCAGTCAGTTGCCAGGTGACACTGCCACACAGCTGGCTCATCACCGATGGAGAGAACTTTATATGGTGGCATGGATGTAGGCGTATGCACACAAACCTTTGAAGGGACTGGAAGTTTCTACCGGAATGGCAAGAAATATAATTTTAACAAAAAAGATTATAGCTGGAAATTGTTGGACATGTGCTTTCTATCAAGTCTATAAAAGCCAATATACCACTAACCTCAACTATGTCTTGACTTTAAACTCCTATCATCTTAAATTTGGTGGGACACCAGAGTGCAAGGAATCAGATCCCAGCCTCTGTCTGTTTTTTTCCAGTCAGACTTCTGCCTTCCTGGAAATGGCTCAAGGTCACACACAGGCAGTGAGCAGCCTTCTAGATTTTAGGCCTTGTTCATGATATAATCCTACCTAAAGTTCAACACTAGGTTTCTGCTTTGACTTCTTTGAACAGAAAGGAAACACAGGACAACCTTTTTGAGATGTAGTGTACCTCTCCAACAGATTCAAACAACGTCTTCTGTGACGACCCACGTCCACCTCAGGCACTATTATCTTTCCTTCGCTTTCTCTTGGCTATTCTGAATTAGGCCCTTCTGTTGCTTTTGTCGATCCCCATTCAGGGTCTTCCTGCCTTCTAGACTGCAAGAGCAAAACACAGACTGCACTCCAGTGGTCCGCCACTTAGGTTTGTTCATGAGCATGCTACACCCTAACCTCACTCAGCATCCTCACAGTCAGCCAGTTACAGAGATAGAGCATGCATCACTCCTCAGATGTGCAGCAGAAAAAGCAGATTCTGAAAACCAAAATGACTTGTCTGAATTCTTTCAGTGGTGTAGATCCAGACCAAAAACTTAAATTCTTATTCAAATTTACTTATCCCTCCACCACCTCATGGAAATTCCTTATAATACCTGCGTGGAAATACAGGACTCTTACTAACTGTCCTTGTGCATTTAATTTTCAAGCTTATATACTCTAAACCTTCTGAGCACCCCTCCCCCAACCTGCCCGACGTGATAAAGTTTGGGCAGTATGGCCAAACAGTGCCTTAAACTCTAGTCTCCACTGAAGCACCTGGCAGAATACAGACTTCCTGATGGGTCTGTCTTGAATGCCAAGTGTCCCTCCTCCAACTGGCTCCGAAAGGAAGTCTGTCCCTTGGAGGTTGCAGTAGGAAGGTAGTGAGAAGAATAATGTGTCCTTCCTGAGGTCTTGTTCTTGTCCATTACACCCGGCTTAATGGGCTGAAGGAGGCTGTGGGGGAGACAGTGCTGTGCCCAGGTCTAACTACAGGAATTCAAGTAACCCACACCACTCTGACTCATGGGCAAGAGAAGGCTGGAGGGAGGGAGAGAGGGAGAGAAAGGTTTGTAAGAGGCCAACACTGCAGTGCAAACCGTTCTGATTTTTGGACAATTCTGCTGATTCAGGGAACTTTGGATGAATTTGGCTCTTTTTGCTTTTCAAGATCTGACAGGTGTTTAATAGGATCATTCCCCGGAACAAAAGGATGGTCTTTTCTCAACTTGTGACAACAAAATAGCTTTCTTTAAAGAAATGCAAGAAAATTCTTGGCCCAGAGCCCCAAAGTTTAGAAATCAACAACACACTGAGAAAGTGTGCCATATCTTCACCAATGGTGCCTTACTATCAAATTCTTGTGGACAGCCAAGAGGAATGGCAATGGCTTACATTGTGTTGTGGGATCTCCAGGATGCCACCAGCTACCAACTCTACATGGCACTGGGCTTTTTGTTAATAACCTGTGGTTTCTAGGAGGAGAATTATTCCCCATGCAGGGGAACTCCAATTAAACTCTTTACAAATGTTTTTAGGAAGCTTATAAAAGAGTATGTTCCTACACATTTTTTCCCTAAACATCCTTAATGTTAGTAACCCTTACTCCTACCCCTCCTCTGCCATACCCCCACCCCCCTCCTCACTACCACCCCATTATCATCCCTTACCCCTTCATACACCTGTGTGTTCGACTGTCCCCCTCCCTTGGCACTTTATCTCTCCACTTTCCAAGGCCCCTCCCTAGTTCTCTAGCTTCTATAGGCCCCCAAGTCAGACACACAGATTTGAAGATTGGAAGTTGGGAACTACATATAAAAGAAAACACGTGTTTGTTTTTCTTGGCCTGGGTTACCTCACTCAGTATAATTTTTCCAGCTTCATTCATTTACATGCATATATCATATTTCTTTAGAGATGAATGAAATTCCATTGTTGTATTATTGTGTTTTGCTTCCCCATTCTTCAGCTGACAGATATTTAGGTTGTTTCCATGTTGTAGCTATTGTGAACAGAGCAGCAATGAACATGAATGAGTAAATCCATAGTAGAATACGCAGTCTTCTTGGTATATGCCCAAGAGTGGTATATCTTGGCCATAGGGTAAATGTATTTCTGGCTTTTTGAGGAACCTCTGTAATTGAGCCCCTGTAGCTTTTTTGTTTATTTGTTTTTAACTCCTGGTATTAGGTGGAACTTCCCTGTTGACAAATTAGGATGTGGAACTGTGGAGAGGAAGATGTTCATATGTGACTGGAAAGAATTTTGAAGTGATTAAACTTTTGCCCCAATCCAAGCTAAGAGTCCACTTTCTATCGTGTTGTGGGTACTAGGAAGACACATGAGCACAGAAGGCGTTTATAACATCAGGACAGTGGACAGATGCTCAGCGTGCCTTTTACTTAGGCTGAGTACCCAGGTCTCCAAAGAGTGACCAGTAGAGAGTGAGATTACACCTGCCTTCTAATAAGTTGCATTTCAGGAGAGGCACTCTGAGTCTACTGGGACCTGAATGCTTCATCAAGAGCAGTGGGCATGCGTATCTTTCTTTCGTGGGGTAGAGATGAGCTCTACCCAGGGGGCGCAGGCAAACCTTCTATTCCTGAAGGGGATCTGTTTTTTTCCAGTGTTGTTTGCTCTCTGCACAAGACAGTCTCAGCAGCAGCCACTGCCTGTGCCATGGCACACAGATGTGCTAGAGTCTGCAGGGACTGCATTCCACAACAGTGCGTGATTATGAGTTTAAGTTTTTATAGCATGGGATTAGGATGAGTACAACTTTATCTTATCTTGTTTCCGGGTTTACAGAAAGACCTCCACTCAACTCCCACTTATTAAAATGGCAGTCAGTGCCTAGAGAGGCTCCTGGATCTCTCACCCTCATCGCAGCCTGAAGGACCTTCTATGGGCTTCAGTCTCTGCCTCATTTCCTTGCTTTTGAGACAGTTTCACCCTGTGGTATAAGCTAGGGGAAGTCACAGTAATTCTCCTGCCTCATTCCCCAGAGTACTGGGATTACAGGCATGAGCAACCACGCGGTTGGTAATCCTGTATTGTTTTTAGCTTTGGTATCGCAGACTCTCTGTGGCCTGACTGGCCTCCATCCCAGCGTTTGTCTGCTAGAGCCTCTCTGCAACACAGAACACAGCAGTGTCCTCTATATTTTCTACCTCCTAGGAGCTTCATGCTCATTCTGGACTTCACTTAATTTGTTTATGCCCTAGTTAGGGTTTGGATTGCTGACCAAAAGCAACTTTGGGAAGAAAGGCTTTACTTCATATTACAACTGTCAGGTCATACACCATCACTAAGGGAAGTTAGGGCAGGAGCTTGAGGCAAGAGCTGATACAGAGACCATGAAAGAGTGATGCCTTCTTGCTTGCTCCCCACGGCTTGCTCAGACGTCTTTCTTCTAGCACTCAGAATGGCATTCTCGGAGATGACGCTGCCCACAGGGAACCGAGCCTCCCACTGCAATCATCAATTAAGAAAGTACACCACAGGCTTGTCTACAGACCAATATGTTATAGCCATTTTCTCAACTCAGGGGCCCTCTTTCCTGAAATGTCTGTAGATTATGTCAACTAGCCAACACAGCATATAAATCTAAACCAAACTTTTGCTCTTTAACAATTCTGCTTTTGAATGACTTGGGATCTCTCACTGCTTAAAGCAGGGAAAATCTTAAGATGATGTAGTCTAATGTGCTTAAATTTTCAGATGTGTGGATGTTCTGTGGGCAGGTAAATATGAGAAATATGACGATTAAAGAGCTACATATGTTTCTGGGTGGTGGTGGTGCATGGCTTTAGTTCTAGCACTCAAGAGACAGAGGCAGGCAGATCTCTGAGTTCCAGGCCAGCCTTGTCTACAGAGCAAGTTCCAGGACAGCCAGAGCAACAAAAAGAAACCATGTCTCAAAAAACAAAAGCAAAAAGCTAAATAAGTGTAATCACATTGGGGATTTATTAGTATTTTTTTTCTTAAAGGTTTATTTAGTATATACAATGTTCTGCCTGCATACCAGAAGGGGGCACAAGATCTCATTACAGATGGTTGTGAGCCAGCATATGGTTGCTGGGAATTGAACTCAGGACCTTTGGAAGAGCAGGAAATGCTCTTAGAAAGTTAAACTTAGAAAGTTAAATTCATATAATTAATGACCCAACAATCCCAATATTTACCCATAAAAATTGTAAAGCATGTTTACACAGAGTTTGAGTAAGAATGTTCATACCAGTTTTACCCACAAAATAAATGTAAATAAAAACAAATGCCTAGCATCAGGAGAATGAGTAAACAAATTGTCATATGTATATGTCATACGTATTTGTCATATGTATTTGTCATATGTATATGTCATATGTGTCATAGGTGATCACCATGTAACACTTCAGTGACTGCATTTGTTTCATGCTTTCCATGTTTTTCCTTAAGAATCAGCAACACTGAGATAATCAAGGATGTTTGAACCTAAGTTGCATCCTAAATAACATTAAATAATTATTGTTGGCTTTGTAAGGCATGATGGTGATGCTGTAGTTATGGAAGAAAATGGAGAAACACAAGGCAACTTAGGGGAGAGAGCAAAAGGAGATGAAGGGGGAGAAGGGAGAAAAATATTGACATCTTGATCAGGGAAGACACATAAGAACCATTATACAATGCACCTACTTTGGATAAGTTTGAAAATCTTCATTTAAAAGTGGTTTATTGTAAGGAATGAGGAGATAGCTCAGTGGCTGAAGGCAGCTGGTCTGCCAGTTTGATGACCTGAGTTTGAATTTTCAGCATCCATGGGAAATGCCAGGTATGGCTGCATTTGGTTACAGCTCCAGGACTGGGAGACAGTGGCAAGCAGATCCCAGGAGTCCACTGGCCAGTCAGAGAGCCTAGGTGAAATCAGAGCTCCAGGTTCTGTGGAACAAGCATTTTGCTACAATATTATGTGGTAAATTTTTTTTCTTGAGGTTAGTCATTTTGAGCCAGGCAATGAGTCATTGGAAATGGATTCTAAATGTTTACATAATGTAGTGAGCTGCGTGGTGTCACACCTGATGGAGATGTAAAATCAACTCCTGAGATGGCTAAGGCCTGATTATCACTCAATGATTATCAGCTGCCTGCATATGCGTGAACCTATGGGCAGTGCCCGCCCGGCAGTTCAGGGTTGGTAGCCCATGCCTACTTAAGGGCTGGGAGAGGGTTTGCCCAGGGAGAGAGGAGAGAGGAAGGAAAAGAGAGAGAGAAAGTGAATAAAGTCCTGGAATAAACTGCAGTGAGAAGAGCTCCGGTGGTCGCGTCATCCTTGCGGGACGAGGGTGGCCGCGACAACATAAAACATCACAAGTCACTGGGCCAGGCTACAGTCAGTCAGAGACTAAAGGTGTAAGGATTTTTGCCTTTATTTTTATCTCCACACTATTGCTTTTTTGTTCATTTTTGTTTTTTAAGTATAGAAGTATGTGTTGTAATCAAGCACTGGAGAGACTCCGTAGAAGGATGTGAGCTTGAGACCAAACTCAGATATCTGGGGAGAGCATGTCAACAAGTATATTAAAAAATATTTAGTCTTTGTCTCTGTTACTAATACAAAAATCCAAAAGCCCTCTGGATTGCCTGATTGACAGGTATGTCTTTTATTTGCTAATGAGAAGACACAATGGCTCTTCAAAATGGGTGCTAGTTGCCACAACAATTAAGGCGTGATTATCAGAAACTAGATGCTGTCTGCTGCCATCTTCTAAGGAGGAGATGGTACTTGAGATCTAATTTAATTGCCAATGCCACATTTAATTAGTGGTGTAAAATGCTTTAGATAGCAGGACGTAGAGCTTCAGAGGTGGCGAATTCTAAGGGTACAGAGGAAAGCGTGCACACACAAAAGATATCGAAGTTTGCATCTACCCACCTCGTCTCCTGCCCTACACCTCCTTTCATTTGGCTGCTCCTCTGTTGCATCTTTTATAATAACCCAATAAATGTGAATAAAGTGTCTACTTGAGTCCTTGAGTTATTTAAGGAAAGCATTGACACTGTCGAGAACATTGTAGGAACCCTAAGTTTATTATGGCTTGACCAGAAATACAGGTGGTCCTTATGGTCTTGGGACTAGCAACAAACCTTTAGTCTGCAAGATCTGGAAAACAAACAAACAACCAAGGAGGTGAAAACTAAGTTGGTGTTTGCCGACTCCCATACCCCTCTCAGCTCAGGAGACCTTTACATCAGGAATGCATGGTGGAGAGCTCAGAAAGTTCCATTCGATTCTTGCTGTCCAAAGGTTGGCACTGGCCGTCCCTTAGTTCTCTGTCTTTGTTGGAGCCAAGTCCATGTTCTCTCTGGGCCATGTAATGCGGGCTGAAAGAGAGCGACATAAGCGAGGACAGTGTGTGTGGTGGGGGGTGTAGGGCAGACACAACAACGGTCTTAGTCTCTGGAACCCGGAAATGCTCTTACAGAACAACTATTTTTGCAAGAGCGATTAAGATAAGGATTTTTAGATGGATGGAGGGATTACTCTGGATTATCTGGATTATCTCTGATGCAACCACATATATTTTTGAGGAAGCAGAGGGACATTTTCCTACCAAAGACTGGAGAAGTGCGGGCAATGCAGGCTGTCCTAATGCTCATTTTTGCTAACAGTGTGCATCCCCTTCTACATGTCTATCCTAATAGGTATGGAATGATGTCTCACTGTGGCTTTAAGTTGAAATTAGATGTCGATCAGTGATGTTGATTTTTTTATACACTTGTTGGCCATCTATATTCTCCCCCCCCCCTTAAACACAAGGTATCTGAATGTAGCCCAGGCTAGCCTCAAATGCAACAATCCTTTGCCTCCGCTTCTTAGTGCTGGCATTACAGCTGTGCACCATGTCTGTCTTCTTTTGAGAAATATCTATTTAGTTCCTTTATCCATTCCTTTGGCTTTTAATAATATGTTCCCCATTTCTTGCTGAACCCTCACTGGAAGCACCTGTAACATCCATGTTTAGCAACGGTCAGGCAAACAACATTTGTCCATCATGTCGCTCACATTTTTTCCAGTCTCTGTGCATTTTTAAGTTCCACAGACTTGACTTTTGTATTTGTTACAGTTGTACCTTGCTTTCTATTAAAGTTCATGTTACTTTCCTATAACAAATTACCTCAGACTTAGTGATGGGGTAAAGACCCTTTCAGAAGGAGGAGAAGCTAAGTGGCATAATCAGCACTGATGTGCACATGATCGAGTCTGTAACGACCCTGTAACACAGGCCACACCACCAGAATGTAATGCTACCACACCAGGGAGTGAAATGAAATTTAAAAAAGGGAGTTAAAAAGTAAAGGGAGGATTAACGGAGGTTATAAAAGGCTTCAGCCTCTACCAGGGAATCCACCAAGCCAGAGTAAGGCAGAATAGATGGGTTTCCTGGCAGAAAGTTTTGATATTCTGTCTCTCTTTATAAGAATCCCAGAACAGTAAAAGGCTGGGATGTATGCAGCTCAGTTGGTAGACTACTTGCCTATTTTGCAAGTAGCCCTGGGTTTAATTCCCAGCAGTACACAAACTGGGTGTGGTACTGCATGCCTGCAATCCCAGCACTCAGAAGGAAGAGGCAAAGGGATTAGTTCAGCATCATCCTTGGCTACATCATGAGATTGAGGCCAGCCTGGGTTACAGGGAGGCATCCTATCTTCCAGCAGGATCCCCTGGCCCACCAATCTAGCCCCAGCTGAGGAGCTTCAGGTCAAGGAGAGATCCTTTCTCAAAGGAGGTGGATGATGCCCCTGAGGATGACATCCAAGGTTGTCCTCTGGACTCCACATGCGCACACATGTTCATGTACATACACATATGTATGCACACACATCAAAAAGGCAGTGAAGTTGTGACTCTAATACCAAATAAAAATAATAAGCCGGGCAATGGTGGCGCACGCCTTTAATCCCAGCACCCAGGAGGCAGAGGCAGGCGGATCTCTGTGAGTTCGAGACCAGCCTGCTCTACAGAGCTAGTTCCAGGACAGGCTCCAAAGCCACAGAGAAACCCTGGCTTGAAAAACAATAATAATAATAATAACAATAAAGCCTCGGTCAATCAAATATAATATAATCCAGGGTCTTAGTGAGCCCTAACTTTTCACTATAGCAACAGAAGCAGACTGGCTTTTATCCAGGGCTGTGCAAGGTCAGGGTGACCATCCCCTCCACTTTCTGTGCCTGTCCTTTCTATATATAGATTACATAGCTGGAATATATGTATGCTGAGGTTCTAGACTTTTAGAGTCAATACTGTCATGTCCTACTCTTCTCAAGGTGAGATATCACGGATCACAGTGGTGTTGTAGAATATTATTTTAAGGTGTGTTACATTTGCTTATGCTCTGAAACATTGGTTTAACAATGTAAAGATGTGTTACATTTATTTATGTTACAGTTGTTTAACTCCATGAAGCTGTGACTCTTTGCCTGTCTAAAACACCTGATGGTCTAATAAAGCACCAAATGGCCAATAGCAAAGCAGGAGAAAGGACAGGCAGGGCTGGCAGGGAGAGAGAATAAATGGAAGAACTCTGGACAAAGGAAGGAGCAAGAGAAAAGAAGGAGAGAGGACTCAAGGAGCAAGCCGCAGAATAAGAAGTAAAGAAAGATTTACAGAAGTAAGAGAAAGATAAAAGCCCAGAGGCAAAAGGTAGGCAGAATAAGTTAAGAAAAGCTGGCTAGAAACAAGCCAAGCTAAGGTCAGACATTCATAAGTAATAATAAGGTTCTGCATGTGATTTCTTTGGGAGCTGAGTGATGGGATCCCCAAAAAGCCAAAGTAAAAAAAATAAAAAACAACATCACCAAAAGAGCTGAGTTTCTCAAAATTGGAGAAAACATTAAGACTCTGAAGTCAAGTGAGGTAGTGCACAACTGTATGCCCAGGTTTTAAAAGGGGAGACAAAAGGATTTCCAAGAATTGAAGGTCAACCTAATGTGGAGAGTGAGACCCACCTCAGGAAAAAAGGGGGACAGGAGGGAAGAAAATAAATTTGAAGATAAATTAATACAATCATCTTTTAGTCTCATCTCTGAAATTTATCCTGATCTAAGCATTCTCCTTCCTTCTCAGAGAAAAGTAGACCTAAGTTACAGCAACCTTGGGACTATGCCTTGTTGGGAGACATCTTGTCCTATGACCAAATGAGACAGTAACTCTTGTGAGCACTGTGGACATTGTTATTGGAGTTATCATGCTCAAAACCTGGGCCGGGCAGTCTCGATAGTCAGCACTTCCCAAAAGGCCAATTAAAGAAACAGTAGTGAAAAGCAAGAGAAGGAAGAATTCATTCATTGTGGCCTCTTGGGAAGAAGGACAAGCAAAGAGGTCTAATGACCTTCAGGACCATCTCTGGGATACTGAACTAGGGTTTAGGTTTACATAGAGGGCAAAGGCTGTTCTTATCTAAGTCCTGATTAATATGTTGTCGCTCCCAACATTGACCCAACATTGTTTCAACTCTGGTCTGTCAAGCAAGCTGTCAGCCCTGTGTGAAATGTCTACATGGGAGTGAAGTTCTTCCTCTGGTTGATAACTGGGCCTCAACCTTTCCTGATATCTAGCATAGGACTCTGGGGGAGATTTCAGCCCTTTGGTGGCCATTGGTTACATGTTTAGAGCATCTCCATCCAGGGCAGTCACAGTGTTTCAGATGCTGTGGTTATCTGGGGACATGGTGGGACCTCCGAGGTCCACTATGCTGAGAACAATGGACATGAGCAGCACCCAGGAAGGCACCTGTTCATCTTTACACAGTCTCCCTCTTGTGCCACCAACTGCCAGAACTATTTCCTGAAGCAGATGAAGGTAGGGTTTCTGCTAATAGCGACGGAGCTGAGGGAGGACCTTAAGTTAGGGCCAGTGGGCATCATGAAAGCTCAGGACCAGAACAAAGCCAGCCTGAGTCAGAGTTTCCTTCAAGCATTAGGTAGTACAAGGCAAAACGTGCACAAAAATGTAAATAAAAGGAAACTACAACAAATGCATCACTGGAAAGCCAGGGTGACTCATGCCTATAACTCCAGCACTCGGGATACTGAAGCAGAGATTTGTCATGAGTTTTGAGACCCAGCCTGAGCTACAGAGTAGGTTGCTGTCTGTCCAAGGTTATGGTGTAGGATCCTGAAACATACGAACAAACAGATAGATAAATAAATGTCATTTTTCATGTTCCTAATATATGTAGTTAGTGCGTCTGATGAACAAAGCAAACAGAAATATTAAGTCAAGTGACCTTTTATAAGTTTATGCTTGCGTTTGTAAAGTGGGAAAATACACTCACCGTAAGGTTCAGCTATTCTTAAAACTGAGAATGGGAGAATGGGAGAAGGCTGAAGATCTTGGAGATGAGGGGCGCCTTCTGCACAGAGTGTGGCGTGACTGCAGTCAAATCCTGGACTGAAGAGGAATGCAGAGATTCCAGATAACAAAAAGGGTGCCTTCTAAGAGTTACAAAGAATTGGACTCCATCCAGATCGCATTTCTCAAAGGCATAGAAGGCCCTTTGTTTGATCTTGGAAGGGGCGGGGCGGATGGCGGAGCAGGATGACAGAGGCTAAGACCTGGAGAGGAAGGCTTCCTCATGAGTCTAAGCCAGCAGTGAAAACCAGGTCGATGGGGATGGATGTGAGAGGAGGCAGCGGGGAGACACAGTTCTCACCCACTTCAAAGATTTTGGAGCAACATTTTGGCTGCTTCTAAACCTTCACAATAACACATTTTAGAACAGGTAGGGCAGAGATTATTACAAGTGTCCGCAGAGGAGGAAACCTGAAGGCCAGGTCCTTCCTGACTCATGGCCTAAAGCTTTCTCTTTGATAACTTGCCACTAGGAATGTGTGCCCCTTGTTTTGTTCCACCTCTGTTAAGGAAGTCTTCCCTGGGGGCCAGAGTGAGGGGCAAGGCCAAATTGCGTAGCACCAATAGCCTGGCTTCATATTTTAAAAATCTGACCTTTTTTGTTGTTCTTTAAATGGTGAAGTTCGAAGGGACAGAACAAATGATAGTCATCCTGAGGCAGAATTAAAAAGATGGGAAGATTAAGGGGTGTGAGAAGACAAAGACACCCTTTACCTTGGGACCCAGTTTGCCCTTTCTGCTGCCTGAAAGTCAGGAAATCTTATCACAGTGAATCAATCCAAACTTGCCTGCAGAAGTAACGTGTTTTCCTAAAAATGTCCCAAACAAAGGTGTTACAAAACAGAAGAGTTATGATTTAAGGCCAGAATATTTGTAACTCCGGCTCTACTGTGTTAGCATTCCTCATACATCCCTAAATATAGACAGTAAATCTCATAAAACAGCCTCTAGTTTCAGTTTTTGAAGAGGGGATGGGATTCCTTAAGACAAATAGGGGGCTGGAAAGATAGCTCATCAGTTAAAAGCACTGACTGCTCTTCTATAGGTTTTATTCCTAGTACCCCTATGGCAGTAACCCCAGTCCAAGGGGGATCCAAATGCCCTCTTCTGCCTTCTGTAGGCACTAGGCATGCATGTAGCACACTTACATACATTCAGACAAAACACTCATACACACAAGATACAGGAAGGAAGAAAGGAAGGAAGGAAGGAAGGGAGGGAGGGAGGGAGGGAGGGAGGGAAGGAAGGAAGGAGGGAAAGAGGAAAGGAGGGAGGGAGGGAGAGAGGGAGGGCTGACTAGTTGTATTGGTTAGTTTTTTGTCAACTTGACACAGCTAGAGTCATCAGAGAGAACAATTGAGAATTGCCTGCATAGATTGGGCTGTAGGCAAGCCAGTAGTGCATTTTCTTAATTAGTGATTGATGGGGGAGGGCCCAATTCATTGTAGGTGGGGCCATCCCTGGGCTGGTGGTCCCGGGTTCTATTAGAAAGCAGATTGAGCAAGCCATGAGGAAGAAGCCAGTAAGCAGCACTCCTCCATGGCCTCTGTATCAGCTCCTGTCTCCAGGTTCTTACCCTCTTTGAGTTCCTATTCTGACTTCCTTTGATAATGGATTGTGACCTGGAAGTGTAAGCCAAATAAATCCTTTCCTCTCCAAGTTGCTTTGGTTACAACAAAAGTAACCCTGACTAAGACAATAGGACTGGGGTGTATAAAAGCCCAGCTTGTAGACACTTGCTTAGTATGCAGAAAGTCCTGGGTTTAATCCTCAACATCACAGAACGCCAGGTATGATGGCAAGCATCTATATCAACCTGAGGTGAAGTCAGGAAAGTCAGATGCTCAAGGTCATCATCTGCTGCAAATCAATTAGAGGCCAGCCTGGGACACATAAAACCTTGCCTTTAAGAAACAAAACAAAACAGTGGTGCATGCCTTTAATCCCAGCACTTGGGAATAGAGGCAGAAGGATCTCTGTGAGTTTAGGCCAGCCTGAACTACAAAGTTAGTTCCAGAACAACCAGGGCTAACAGAGAAACCCTTTCTAGACTACACAGAGAAAATCTGTCTCAAAAAACCAAACCAAAACCCAAAGAACAGCAAAAATGAACCAACTAGGGATGGCAAGATTATCAGCGGCCAGCAGAGTCCAGCTCTAGCAACTACTAGTCAAGGTTCAGGTGGGTGGCCTCAGCATAACGATGGACTTAGAAAAGTTCTAGCCCAAGAAGCAACTGAATGAGCACTCACACATACTGTTACAATCATGTTCTTTATTCTTCTTTTGCCCTTCTTCTCCTGTTCTGTAAAGTTTCCAATTTGTATATACACACGCAAAACAAAGGCAATTCTCTGAGCCAGGATATGCCTTTATCCTTGAAGGTTCCAAATGTGATCTATATAAAAGACTCCTTTCATGACTGCATGTCCTGTCAATTGGAAGATAGTTGCAGGGAGTGGCTCCTAATGTAGCTCAGGGAACAGAATGGAGATATGTGGGAACCAAGGTCTCTGGCTACGTGACTAAATTCTCTCACTGGAGGTCTTAAGGGGTGGGCAAAGTCATCCAGTAAGCAAAAGAATAAGGCAGGCTTTTAAATATCTCCAGTCCTTGTGGGCCGAATAGATCCAGTTATGAAGCAAGTCCCAGCATATATTCTATATATAAAAACTATATAGCTAAGCCTGACCACCCACAGATATACATGCCCATAAAATTAAGATGCAATCATGAGATTACATATAAACATCACATGAGATTACACATTACAATGCAGATTTTGGGGAGACACCAAGCTGCTTCAGCAAAAGTGAGCAACAGCTTTCAGAGTCAATGGCCCTGCTGACTTTGGACAGGATTAATCCCCCCAGCAGATAGATTAACCTCTGGTGGGCTGATATCTGAACACTGGTTGCCACCTGTTTCTCGTGGCCACTGACACAAGGTAACTCCAGTTATAAAGGTGTCAGCTTCACAAACATGATTTATGTTTAGTCTCAGGCACCCATGTAAGGTAGAAGACAACTAGCCACACACAGCTGTTCTGTGACCTCCTCATGCACGCTCACACACCATACACAAAATACTAAATTAAAATTTAAGTCTTTACAAACTAAACCAGTGCGTGCATTTTTTACTTTTAAACATTACTTAAATTCTGAGCTTCACTTAATCTTGCTGTAAATTACAGAAATTGCAGATCGGCTTAGAAAACCACAGCAGAACGTCCAGCTATGTTTTGGGTCTGTGCTCTGCCCTTCCCTTCATGCCTCTTTGTCTAAATACCTGATATACTGACTGCTTTGTTCTCTCTGGTCCTGAGTTCTTTTCAAAGGCATAGTTAAGGATCTGGCTTTACCTGAGCAGGAGCAGGGGTCCCTATGGGGGAAGAGAACTCCTCAGGCTGCAAGTGCCTGCATCTCCAGGCTGCGCCGCATTGACATTCTAACTTTAGTTTGCATGCAAACCTTGTAAACATGATGTGGGAAAGGAGCTTGTGATTCATTGGCACGAGTTACCCCAACCACTTGGAGACGGGAGGTACAGCCTCTCAGGTTCCAGACAGAAAGGTGTCCACCTTCATCTCACCTTCACCTGGAGAACATGTGCCTATTCACGTGGCTCCTCTATCAGAAGAGCGAGGGTGAGGTGGAGAGGGGGGGGGGGGGAGAGTGAAAGGAGCTCTGTGATTGGCTGTGCATCTCCAGACTGATGCCTGCTGGGGACACTCAAAAGGGATCGCAGATCCTGAGGTTCAAGACTCACCCAGTGTTCCTTGTACAGCCATGGCCCAGCAGTTCTGGGTCTCCTGTCTTTTCACACTATTTCTAGCTACCTTGGCTCAGGAGTCTCTGGGTCCTCAAAAAGCAAAGGTAAGCAACTCCCCTCACCCAGCCCGGGATCTAAACTGATTCTAACATCTGATAAGTAATGCAGCTACCAAGAGATTCAGGAGCCCATCCTGCTCTTGAAGGGAGAGAGCTGCCTGACAGCCTTTCTCTGCAGACTTCTGCCACTGAGGCCCTCTGCCACAGCACCTTGCCTGCCTCTGTTCACCGTACTTTATTACGTTTTGCTTGCATCTTCTCCGCTTCTCTGCACTTTGTGGATCTTTGAGCTACCCCTTCCCCAGCTCCCTCTGCCACTCCCCCTTGATGGCTGCTTGACAATCATAATCTGCTCTGTCCCTTGCTGATCTGCACTTTGGAGCAGCCCCTTGGGTTCTGGGAAATGAGTGGTTAAGTAGCAAGTGAGTTGGGAGAGAGACTGTTCTCAAACCAATTGGACCAAACCGAGGGGGGGTGGGGGCAGACCTGGACTGGGCTCCGAGGTTAGGGAAAGGGGACTTTTCTTCAGTAACTATGAAGACACAGAGACTGATGGGGGGAGGTGAACAGAGAGCTTAGCTCAGTGTAAGGACTTCTCAGATCTTGGTGTTGCTCCAGGGAACGGATCACACTGTGGGGCTGTAGCCAAAAGTCCTCACAAGGAGCCAGAAAGAGGGACTAGTATCCAAAAGTATCCACATGGAGAGTCAGTGTCCATCCCTGTTTTTTTTTTTTTTTAAAAAATTCATGCATGCATCTTAGGAGACAGAATAGGGCTAGTGGGGGATGACTTAAGAAACCAATATATCTTAACTTTAACATCAGAGAAACTCATTGAAAACCTCAACCTCACTTATGGCTTTCAGCTACCTAGATATCTTTTGTCAGCTCCCACTCCCTTCTGCAAAAGGCGAGGAACAATCTCATCACAGAGCACGGTAATTTCCAGACCTTAGCTAATGGAGAATCCACTGGTGACTGGGTCCCAGGGCTAGAGCTTTTGATCTAGTATCTTCTTGGGAGCCCAGACATTTCTAAAATGCTCTCACGAAGCTTATGTAAGTCCTTAACTCTGTCTGACCTTTGACCTCTGTTATTGAAGATGCAGAGGGTAAGGAGGCATGTAAACTTCTGATTGACAGCTATAAAGTCCCAGGTTACCTACTATCAAGTGAGATCATAGCCCACTGGAGAGGGCACCCTCTAGGGGCACCCAGGTCTGTACTCACCACCAAGGCCTGCTTGGGTGTGGAGTTCCTCAAACAAAAATTCTTCAGTTCTTACAATTTTAAGTTACAGGGTGAAAAAAAAAAATCTTCAAGTGTTTGGAAAATGCTAGCAGGTGTGGAGGATTATCGCTTACTAGGCCATACCACCACAGTTGTGTGTGTTCTATTGCAGGTGGACTGCAACAAAGGGGTAAATGGCACCATCTATGAATACGGAGCCAAGACCCTGGATGGTGGGGAGTATGTTCAGTTCCAGCAGTATGCAGGGAAGCACGTCCTCTTTGTCAACGTGGCGTCTTTCTGCGGCCTGACGGCCACTTACCCTGGTAAGAATTCAAATTGCAATTCTCTCTCAGAACCAGCTTGTCACATCACCATATCGTGCCTGGAGACGGTTTCCCTGTGCTGCTGGGATCGAGGAATGAATGAGCACACTGACTCTATTCCCCTAAATCTTGCCATTCTGCTGCTTTTCATGCCAGAATTATCTCCCCTAAGCACTAAGGTTTTCCCCAGGATATGCTGGACGACCACTAAGAGCACATCTGTGCTTGAACAAGCCAGAGTTGTTGTCCATCTGCCAAAGGGAAACATGGAGGCTTCTCAGAAAGGGATAGAAAACATTCAGGCCATCTGAGCTGGTGTCAGGTAGTGTGGGGAAAGATTCAAGGGACTGGACCTTTGCTGTGGATTAGAGGCTGGCAGGAAATGAAAAAGGGGTAATTATGTGATTGGTTATCTTAAGAAATCAGATCTATATGGTGAGAGGAACAGACAGGCTGAGACTGTAACTGGTAAAGAAGTTGTGATCATTTATATTGGCAGGGTGGCAAGTGGTCATTTTGTGCTTTAGACTGTGTGTGTGTGTGTGTGTGTGTGTGTTTAGACATGATTGGGGAGCATTCTTGATTGTTTGTGGCTGATTATGTTTGCATACGGTGATGTTAATGTTCTGAAGAGTTGTTTGATAGAACACTAAATTTTTCCTGTGACTCCCAGGCCAGAACCTAGAATAAAAGAGATTGGTTTGCATTCAATGGAGTAAAATGGGGAGTCAGGATACAGATTATGTGCTAGAGGTGTGGCTCAGCAGGCAGCATGCTTATCGAGCATACACGAAGTCCTAGGATTGGTCCTCAGCATCACATTGCATAGTGGGACAAACCTGACAGTTTAACACTTGTGAGCAGGAGGCAGGAGGATCTGGAGTTCAAAGTCATTCTCAGCAATTGAATTACTTCTTAAGACCCTGTATCAAAATAAAAACAAATATCATGAAGCTAGGGTGACATTTCAGTGCATAAAGTGCCTGCTGAACATGCATGAAGACCTGTATTCAGTTCCCTAGAACCTACAAGAATCCAAACATGGTAGAGGCACATGCTTGTAAGCCTAGAACTGGGAGACCAGAGGAGAGGAGGGAGGTGGATTTCTCATGCTGACTGGCCAGACAGTCTAGGTTAGCGACCTCTGTTCAGAGAGAGATAATCTCAAAAAATACAGTGTATGTCATAGATCATAAAGTGGGGAAACAGAAGATGGGATCAATGGAAGAAAATACCAAACATCTACCCTGGTTCTACCTCCCTCTCTCTCTCTCTCTTTCTCTCTCTCTCTCTCTCACACACACACACACACACACACACACACACACACACACACATCACCACCACCACCACTACCACCGCCTCCACCAGGAAATAAGACTGGTCTTTTATTTTCCAGAGGCACCCCGAAAGGACAGAAGGAGTTTTTTATCCAAGCCGCCGTAACTGGCATGAAGGCTGCTTGAAGCAAGTGATACATATGGGAGAATGCTCCATCTCCTTATTGTGTCATTATAGAAGAATTATATATTTTTATTAATCCAGATAAAGTCATGCCAGGCGGTGGTAGTGTGGGCCTTTAATCCCAGCACTTGGAAGGCAGAGGCAGGCAAATCTCTGTGAGTTTGAGGCCAGCCTGGTCTACAGAGTGAGTTCCAGAACAAGATCCAATGCTACATTGAAAAACCCTGTCTCAAACAAAAAAAAACAAAAAACAAAAAACAGATAAGGTCATATAAATTTCTACATGAATTGTACAAGCGTTAGATATAATTTTTGATATGCTAAGAACATTATTATTATAAGAATATTCACAACAAATTTGAAAGGTTTATTGAATCATATGCTACAGATAAATGGGCTAAAATAATACAGGAATAAGTTTTCACAAATTCCATATATTGACATTGCTACCTACTTGACTATTCAAAAATATCAGGTGCTATTCAAAAATAATTTTCGAGAGAGGATCTCACTTTTTCAGATTCATGATTCTTCTTTCTCTGCCCCCAAATGCTTGGATTATACTTGTGAATAATGCTGTTGCACTCTATCAATTTGTTTTAATGCAGCTAAAATAATTACAGATTCCAGAATTTTCTGCTTCCTAAATACAACGTAAGTTGTTGTATATTGCAATGTCTCCTCTAGGACATGTATCATCAGATTTTGGTATTTTGAAGTTATTCAGAGAAAGGTGCTTGACTTAGCCGTGATTGTGTTGCAATGCCACTTCCTCAGACAGATGTTAATAGTAGAGCCTGGGAGGTGGAGGTGGGAGAATCAAGAGTACAAGGTCATTGTTGGTTCCATATTCTATTCCAGGCCAGCCAGGCTACATGAAGCTCTGTCTCAAGGAAATTAAAAAAAAAAAAAAAAAAGAATAAAATACCACATGATACAAATCACAGCCAAACAACTGGCTCAGATTTCCAGAGACGCTAAAGACGTGTTTCAGTTTAGTGGTGAAATTACCGAGCTTTTTTGTTCTTGTCTTTTGTTTTTAAATTTAATTTTATGTATATGGATGTTTTGTCTGTCTGTATGCATGTATGTATGTATTTATCTATGTGTATGTGAACCATATTATGTGAACCTATGCATGCAGTGCCCACGGAGGTCAGAAGAGGTATGGAATTCTCTGGAACTGGAGTTACAGATAGTCGTGAGATGCAGTGTAAGTACTGGGAACCGAACCCGAGTCCTCTGGAAGAGCAGTCAGTGCTCTTAACCACTATATTCCTATCTTCTTATGTGGAATCCACTTTAAGGAAAACCTGAAACGCTATGCATTAAATGTTTAGAAACCATAAGAATCTAAATTTAAAAGCCCGAATCAGTTTAGTATCAGTTAACAAATGTGGATTTTCTTTCCTTCAAAAAGTTGAAAATATGGTATTTGGGAAGTGGTTATAATTTAATTCTAGGAGTAAGAGAATGGTAGAGTACTTGACTAGCATTTGGGTAGGTCTGAGGGAATTTTTTATATTTAATTTTGATATATATGTCGAATATATAATACTCCACAGCATTCAGAAGATACAAAAGGGTTTAATAGGCATGGTGCCTATAAGTGACTTGTCATAGTTTAAAGTATATATTTCCTGAAATCAGTCTCTCTCATGTGTGTGAGTGAGATAAGAATACAGATACACAAATTATTTTTCACCATGCTCTTTTGCATAATGAAATACCTTGGATGTTATTCCTTATCAGCACCTGCTATTTCCTCACTTTTCTATTTGTTTGAGGCAAGGTCTCCAGTAGACAAGGTTGGTCTTGAACTTCTGATCCTTGTAGAAGGAGCAGCAGGGCGTCACCCAGCTTCCGGCCACCGGCTAGCTTCACCCAAAATAATTACACGGAAACTGTATTCTTTTAAACACTGCTTGGCCCATTAGCTCTAGCCTCTTACTGGCTAATTCTCACATTTTGCTTTAACCCATTTCTAATAATCTGTGTAGCACCACGAGGTGGTGGCTTACCGGGAAGGATCTTAACCTGCGTCCATCTTGGAGAGGAGAGCTGTAGCGTGTGTCTCGCTTCCCTTCTTCCCAGCATTCTGTTCTGTCTACTCTGCCTATCTAATTTTCTGTCCTATCAAAGGCCAAGACAGTTTATTAACTGTCTTTATTAACCAATGAGAGTAACACATAGACAAATGACCCTCCTCTATCAGCAAGTTGCTAATCCCAGCACTGGGAAAGGGAAGGGTCAGAAGTTCAAGATCATCCTTGGCTCCAGAGTGAGCTGGAAGCTGTCTCAAACTAAATTTGAAATTCTGTCTCAAAATAAATTGTATATTACATTTATTAAATAGATATCTCACATAAAATATACAAGAAATATATTAAAACTTGAAGACACGCTCCTCCAAGCAGAGGTTCTCAGGGGAGACGCCAGCAAGCAGTGCTGAGCCTAGATGAGCTTAGTGGCCGGTTCTGAGGAGTAACTCCAAACTGAAAAGGACTGAAGACAGATCAGGGGCACAAGTCTGAGCAGACACATAAGAGACTCTTGGTGTATGAAGAACAGTTCACACTGTGGCAGGAGCCTACAGAGGAGAAAATGGTGTTAGTTGATTGGTATTGAGGTAAGGGTAGAGAATACTGTGTAGCCAGGTTTGGATTTTTCTCTCTTTTTTAAGGCAGTGTCTAACTATATAGACTTGGTTGGCCTGGAACTCACCATATGGATCAGGCCGACCTATGACTTATGGCCATCCCCCTGCTTCCATCTCCCCAGTTCTGAGATTATAGGTGAGCACTGCAGCCAGACTCAGATTTTCTGATTCTTCTGTTACTTCAAACATGCAAGAGCCAAGAGTGCTTCTGGGAAAGTGACAGTAGTGTCAGAGGTTGTCCTCATGAGACACGGTGGAGGACAGGAGAGTTCCCGTTTTGTTTGCCTTTTCCTTATAAAACATCTGGTCAACCTATCCACCTGGCTAACGAAGACAACGCACTCTGAGTCTAGCGTACTTTCAGAATCAAGCAGGTTTTCTCATAAGTCTAATCAGTCCGTGTCTGTTTCCTTTAAATAACCTCTCTGTAGGCATGGTGTAGAGCAATGAGATTTAGGGAATCCTGTGCCTCAAGATCAGCAGCCATTGAGAAAGTTCCCAGAGACCTGGGTTATAGCTGTTTACGCTGCCTATTAGTCAATGTCTGTAGCTTTTCACAGTCTCCAGTGTATTCACGTGACAAGAGGGTGAACCTTGTGGTCCCTTGGGTCATGTTCGGGGAGTCTGCCCATACCGCTCACCCTCTGCTTACAGAACTAAACAAACTGCAGGAGGAGCTGGAGAGCTTCAATGTCATCGTTTTGGGCTTTCCTTGCAACCAGTTTGGAAAACAAGAACCTGGAAAGAACTCAGAGATCCTCCTTGGACTCAAGTGAGTACTATGTGGGGCCCTGGGGATGCACTTTTCTCATCTTCCTAGATACCTTCCCGTTCTAGAATCTTCTAATTAGGTAGGTGATGGAACAATAGGTTGAAGAACGGCATCATGATGCCTAGAATCCCATGTAACCCTCAGGAAATGCCCAAGTACTCTCTCCACACTTGGCTTCTTTGAGGGTGAGAATAGGGAAGATCTAAGGAAGAGACATTCAGGGGAAAGACACATAGGAAATGGAGATGGGCCAGGAAATCTGGGGGCAAAGTATGCCCTTCCTTTTGGAATTCTCTGATTCTATGAAGCTCCACTTGGAGTCCTGATCCCAGAGACCCCTCTTCCTCCTCTCTCTTTCGACAGTCCTTTCCATTCCTTTGTGAGGACAATTGGTGACCAGTCCTAACCTTCCTTGATTTAATTTGGGCTCTCTTGAGAACACCCTATTTCACTGCAGATATGTGCGTCCAGGCGGTGGCTATGTCCCCAATTTCCAGCTCTTTGAGAAGGGGGATGTGAATGGAGAAAACGAACAAAAGATTTTTTCTTTCCTAAAGGTAAGAAAGCAAACATGGCATGGGTCAATCAGCTAGGATTCTCTGGAAGCAATGGGGCTGGTATCTACAACAGGATGGGACTCCTTAAGGAGTCCATTCACAGACATGAGGCCTTGGCTTCAAGCAGAGGAAATATCCATGGTAGCTCTGATGTATATTAATCTTCCCTGCCGGACACTAATGATCTGTATATTCTATAATCATTAATCAAATCCCTACTTTGTTCAAGAAACTGTGAGATACATGTTACTAGTTATTAGTAGATTAGTCTCTTATCCGAAGGAACTATTATAAAGTCAGGAGATGACATAGACATGAGTAAAAGAGAGTGCCAAGGAAGAAGAATCACAGAGTATTATAACTGCAGAACAGCAGGACAGAAGAACCTTTCCAACAAGGACCATTTAGTCGCTTGTCCCCAGAGGGTGGTCTGCAGACATAGTC
Source organism: Microtus obscurus (assembly GCA_963919715.1). Classification (NCBI taxonomy): domain Eukaryota; kingdom Metazoa; phylum Chordata; class Mammalia; order Rodentia; family Cricetidae; genus Microtus; species Microtus obscurus. Next base: position 34,318,000 of record CAWTZC010000010.1, on the reverse strand, counting down.
GCTTGTCCCCAGAGGGTGGTCTGCAGACAAAGCTGTGCCTATGGATACGTTCACTCATCCACAGCAAACTGAAACAAAAGATCTACTTATTAAATAGAAAAGACAATTATTAATTCCAATAATAAGTTATGGATAGGTTATACCATATAAGAGAAGATGACCATGACAAAACATGGTGGCTCATGCCTATAATGCCAGTACTCAGGATGCAGAGGCAGGGGGATGACTGTGAATTCAGGGTAACTTAGTCCATAGTCCAGGTAAGTCAGCTACATAACAAGGCCCTCTTTTAAGAGAAACAGTGGTATTATTCATACACAGCTGATTAATAATTAAAAGTCCTATCTGATGGAGAGACTCATACTTGAAATCCCAGCGCTTGGGAAACTGAGCTCGTAGTCAACTTGGGTTACACACTGAGGTTCAGACCAACTTGGGCTGTTGAGTGAAACTAATTAAAAAAAATAAGTAAATAGTATGGAGCTGGAGGGACAGCTCAGCAGTTGAGAACACACACTGATCTTCCCGATCATTTCCCAGAACCCACGTCTATGCAGCTTTCAACCACTTGTTCAGCCAAGGATCCAATAGAACCCTGTTCTAAATTTTGCAGGCCTTGTACTCACAGGTGTACGTACCCACCTGAGATACACACATATATACATACAATTTAAAAATAAGATAAATCTAAAAAAAAAAGAAAAGGAGAGTAAATACATAAATTATCTTAAGATTTCAATTTATAGTTACAGCAGATTTTTAATTTCCTCATTGTCAAAACAGCTATTGAGCTTTTCTGGCTTATGAAGTCCCAAAGTCTGGGAGCTCCTGCTCTAAAGCCAACTCATCATCACCTATGGGTTCTGAAACCATAGATATCATGACTTGCTGAAAGAAACTGATTTTTTTTTGAGACAGGCTTTCTCTGTGTAGCCCTGGCTGTCCTGAAACTCACTTTGTAGACCAGGCTGGCCTCGTACTCAGAGGTCCGCCTGCCTCTGCCTCCCGTGTGCTAGGATTACAGGTGTGCGCCACCATGCACAGCTGAAGGTATTATTTTACTCATGACTAAAATTCATGCGACTAGAGGAGAGGCAGGAAAGTGGGGTGCTTTTCGCTGACTGCCACACTCTCCACGCTGGCTAGAGCGGCCTTGGTGTGCTGGGAGTCATATACGGTTGGTCTGGGAGGGGCTGGAAGCATGTGGAGCTTAAAACAGTAAGGTTTACAGCAGCCGAGAGAAGGCTGGACAACACAGAAGCAGAAACGAGATCATCTATTCATCTTTCCATCCTTCATATCTCTGCTCTAGAACTCCTGTCCTCCCACCTCTGAACTCTTGGGCTCTACAGAATATCTCTTCTGGAATCCCATGAAGGTGCATGACATCCGCTGGAACTTCGAGAAGTTCCTGGTGGGGTCCGATGGAGTGCCTGTCATGCGCTGGTTCCACCATACCCCTGTCAGCGCTGTCCAATCCGACATCATGAAGTACCTAAACCAAACCCGGAGCCACTAAGATATGCCTTACACACAATGCCTTTGTTCCGCTCCTTCACCAGCCTCCGTATGACCAAAGCCTGCAACACTGCCTAGGTCCCTACTAATGCTTGTGTGGACAGCTCTGTATGACTGTATGCAGAAGTGTAATTCTGGTAGGGGTGCACATGCATTGAAAATTAAGGAAAAGAAAAATCTATTTACCCAGATATTAGGCTCCGCTATATCAAGTTTTCCTAAACTATTCCAAAAGGAAGTCATATTTTAGAGTTGACGATCCAGACAATCCTATCCACCTAAAAAAAAAGCAATCCCACAAGGGTCCCAGTGAGTTAAAGGAAGTGGAAATGGGTAGAAGATCCTCTGGGCTCCCTTCCCAGCCTCCTCTCCTCCCAAGCTGGGGATGCTTTGTCAAGCTCTTCTTCTGTCTAGTGCCCTTGGTGGTGATCTTGTAGTTTTCTTAGGGGATTCTGAAGGCTGAGAGCAGAAACCTCACCTGGCATGAAGGAAGGGTCATCTCCATCCCGGTAGGCCCCAGGGCCCCTCTGGATGATACCCGACCAGAACCTTCCTGGGTGCCTTCCAGTTAGCGCATTCCGGTCCCGGTTCCTGGCCAAAGATGTCTTTCACACCAAATGATGTACTTTGCTCTCTCCCTGACTCTTCACGTCTTTAAATTTATTCCTGTGACTGCTGTCTCAAGATAATGATCAATAAATAATCAAAGACCCCGCAGCAGTGGACTCCGAGTGATGTTTCTCAGTCCCTATTACGTGCTTTCTTGACCTTGCCACTTTTATCTCCAACATTCTGGTATTCTCAGAAGTGTTCTAGAATCTTCCTTGGTACTACTAAAAGCATCAAGTGGTGCTGCAGACACATTGTTGCTCAGACCTAAAGCACAGACCTGTGTATGTAGCCCAGGCTGGCCTTGAGTTTCCAATCCTCCTGTCTCAGCCTTTCAAATAGCTAGGAACACAGGTACTGCAGTCACACCCAGCTCATAGGCTTTTTGGAGCCAGACCTCACTGTGCCTCCTGTTCTGGTCATTCAGCCCAGCTCTCCAAGCCCCGACAAAAGAGGACTTCTTGTTTCTGAAAGAATCTCTTTCTCTCTCCCTCTCCCTCCTCCCCTCCCTCCTCTCTCATTTCTGTTTATAAAATTGATTCATACTTACCGTTAAAATCTGAAAGCACATAAACAGAACAAAATGTCAAAAAGCAACAAAATCTGATCTTTATCGAGGTGCAAAAGCCCTATAGAAAGCCCCACCGTTAGTGGTCACCTGACTAATGTACTCTGTTCTATTCAGATGGAAAACTGAAGCAGGAAAAGTAGCTTTTCTGGCATCTGCAGTTTTGGCCCTTGAGTGTTACAGGGATTATGGGCTAGTGTCAGACTCCAGGGCTTGTTATAGCTACAAGTCCGGAAGACTGGGCTTATGGCGATGGGTTCCACAGTGCAGAGACTTACTGCTCCCAGCATGTAGGGTGGGGGCTTATTACTCTGTGTCACTAATTGTAATCTGCCCTTATCAGGAGCTGGTGGTGATTGTACCAGCCAGTTCTGCTGCTCCCAAGCCTTAGGTATTGGGATCCCAGAGCTAGTGTTCCAGCTTTTGAGCCATGGCTGGGCAAGCCTTTTGGTTCTTACAGCAGCTAACGTTACAACATCTGGGTCTAGGAATTTGGGACACTTGACTTTTAGGACTTGGAGGTGCCCTGAAAATCTCCTAGCAACTGGGAACTTGGGCTCGTCACAACCCATGTGCTCTGTGCCTGAGAATCTCTGAGGTCTCAGGTCCGTTGCTGCTCTAGAGAACACAGATGCTCAGCCTCTGATCGAGGGAAAATAAACACTGTTCTGAGGAACCTATATTCATTATTTTTCTTGCCTGTGTAGCCAAATACAAACGCCACATAAGGGAGGGAGGACTTGCTTTGGTTCCTAGTTATGATGAATCCAGCAGTTTGTGATGTTTCTCTGGCAGCAAGCGTGTGAGGTGATTGCTGAGAACTCAGCAGGACAGGCTGTACCCCATAGAACCTGCCCTGCAGTCACTTACGTCCTAAAGGACCACAGCCTACCCCAAAGCCACCATCAGCTGAGGAGCAGGTGTTGAAAGCCGTGAGTCTGTGCTGGACATTTCACATCCAAATCATAACGCAGCCAAAGCCGGAGGAAGCAGAAACAGAAATGTCCCTGCTGTATGAGATGTGAGAGTTGGTTTGTGATATGGGACCAAATGATAATGACCATAGTAATACTGTAAAAGTCTTTATAAAAGGAACAAAAGGAAAAAAAAATCCCATTTCACTCCTCAGCCAATTTCTATGACGGATCTTAGTTCTGGAGGAAAACTATGCATATTACCTAGAAAGGGGCAAACTGGTGTGTCCGAGGCGCTCTGATGTGTGGCAGTGCTCAGAATATCTATATAACTCTTTTTTTTTTTTTTTGGTTTTTCGAGACAGGGTTTCTCTGTGGCTTTGGAACCTGTCCTGGAACTAGCTCTGTAGACCAGGCTGGTCTCGAACTCACAGAGATCCGCCTGCCTCTGCCTCCCGAGTGCTGGGATTAAAGGCGTGCGCCACCATTTTGCTGGAGCAATTTTCTTAAGCCAAACTTTCCCACAGCCTATCGTGTAATCGTAAGTTGTGATTGCTCACAACCTAATGCTTTCACAAGGGTCCTCACTCAGAGAAACCAGGTTCTGGGACAATGACCTCACTTGGTCCCAGGAGGGTCTCTAGCCAGGTTGAGCATGGCAACCATAGCTCTGGCTGGCCTTCCCCTTCTCCCCCATTCCCTCTGCCCTGCTAAAAGTATCAGATTATACTCTGAAAGCTAGCCACTGAGGTCTATTCTCTTATTTGGCCACTTCCTCTTCCGGAGGCAGACTACCAAGGTCCAGCAATCAAATTATTGAAGTCCAACAATCAAATGCTCCCTTTTGGTTACCCTAATTAAGATGGTGAATCAGAATTAAACACATTATCCTAACACGGGGTTTCTCCTTTTATCTTTATAAACCTCCATTTGCCTGCTCTTTACAAACCTCCTAGTCTGTGTCCCTTCTACCCAGAGGCGGCAGTCCTTTGCCTCACCCCACCCCCAATATTCCTTTTCCCTCCTTCTGCCTCATCCTCTGTCTCCTGTCTTTCTTATTCCAGGACCTTTGTCTCTCTGAGGCAAATAAATCTCCTTTGTGTTGAGGACTTGGTCTTGGAGGTCCTGAGCCCATACCTGTCCCTTCAGTCCCAGGACATTCCCTGCTGCACTTTGCGGTCTGTGGCAGAGAGTTGGGTTTAGAGGTTGTTTATTTTTAAAGCAGAGGCTTGCTATGTAAACCAGGTTGGCCTCCGGCTCAAGGCAATTCTCCTGCCTCAGACTTCCAAGTGTTGGCATTGCAGGTGTACACCGCCACTGAATTTGTTGTTTTTAATGAGAGCAGCTACCACCCCGTGCCTTTCAACTGCACGTACCGGGAATCGTGTTCTACCTGATATTATAAAGTCCTTAGGGTGAAAGCCTTTGCCAAAGGCGTTTTTGGGTAGCACTTAATTCCCACACTTCGATTCTTCGGAAACTCGGTTTGCATTTTATGGGACTCTTGGAGTCCTCCCCAGCCCTGAGAAGATGGGTCCTGACTGCCCCATCCCTGTGGCCTGGCAGGTTAGTTCCTAAACTCCCTCTTCTACCCCAACTTCCCCCCTCCCCGCCCCCAACAGTCCCAGCACCGGCCAACTTCCCAGTTTGACCACAACCCTCCACCTCCACTCCCAGGAAACCAAGCGGTTTCTGGCGCGCAGTATCCAAAGCGCAGGTTCCAGCCTCCCCAACCCCTCGCTCCAGGGGCTCTGCGTGAGAACGTCTTTACGGTCCCTGAAATGGATCTTAGGAAGTTCGAAGAGGGTGTAAACCTACAGACAACTGTAGCTAAAGATCGCCTTTATACCCAGTCGCCAGCAAATCTGGCAAGCGAGAACGCTGCATATGATTTGCTTTTTACAGCTCTTTGAAGAGGCCAAAGACTCGTACAGCACGCACAAGCGCCGCGCCTACACATTTATCGACTTTATCGTAGATGGCCGTTGTCACTACACAGCCGGATTTCTTTTCTTGTGAAATAACTATCTTTGTGATAAGAGGAAAATATCGGACACTGGGAGTTTTCGTGTTTGATGTTTTCAGCTTGACTATAGGAAATGCAGCATCTTCTCACAGCTGTTTCTTCTTTGACAAAAGTGGGCATCACCAGATAGCGGAAGCTATTTTTTCCTCATCAAGCAGAAATAAAACAGGATAGATTCACCCGTCTTTCATACCTGCTGCCATGTGGCTCCATGGCTTAGTTGGTTAAAGCGCCTGTCTCGTAAACAGGAGATCCTGGGTTCGACTCCCAGTGGGGCCTTGTATTTTCTCATCCTTCCTACAAAATAAGACGCAATTGTTAAAAAGCTACTTTATTTACAAGATTGTAACTGTCATGGTCCTCATACTTTTGAAAATAAGACAATTTTTAGTGACATAATTCAAATTCAAAACATGGTAAAAGAATAATGCATGGACAGGACCTTGGTCACTTTTCATAAATTTACATTAAGCCATAGTAAGATATTTATGCGCAACCACAATTAGATGCATAGATACACACGATCCAGAACCTAAGCATTTCCAGTTCAGTGAGCCAATATAAAAAAAAGCTAGAATGTTTGTAGGGAGAGGCCAGGCCCTCCATCCACCCCTCTCCCTTTTTATGTTATAGGAGAGGACGCCCAAGTCTTTCCACATGCTGGGCAGGCACCCGACCACCTAGTTACATGGCCAGCCCTGTCGTGGGCATTTTGAAGAGGATAAAAGGAAGAACACCTAAATTAAGCCTCTCAAGGAAATAGCCAGAAAGCATTCCCGATGATATACTGGTTAAAACTTACTAGACCCAAGTAAGCCTAGAGCAAAGATAGCCAGAGTAAGGAAGGAGCAGAAAAAATTGTGCCAAAGCAATTGTGCCAAAACTGCAAGAGGTCGGTGCCTCCTCATCACCCATAGTCTCATCCACTAACTCAACAAACATGAACTGTTTGTTTTGATGTGGCAAAGGGAGGAAGTACAGCTGTGAACAAAGCTAACTCAAACCTCTGGGGAATCTTACATGCTGTTGTAGGAGTGACCGGTACACAAAGATGAATCTACAGTAAGTCAGTGTGTCAGCTTCTGAGAAAGTCTGGGGTGAGGTGAACTGGGGAAAGAATGTGGGGCAGGCACTTACAGTATCCTGTAAAATAAAGTCACTGGCAAACGCTCTTAATTTTTTTTTTTTTTTTTTATTTTCGAGACAGGGTTTCTCTGTGGTTTTGGATCCTGTCCTGGTACTAGCTCTTGTAGACCAGGCTGGTATTGAACTCACAGAGATCTGCCTGCCTCTGCCTCCCGAGTGCTGGGATTAAAGGCGTGCGCCACCACCGTCCGGCTTATGTATTTTTTTTATTTGTGTGTGTATGCGTGCATGCATATGGAGGTCAGAGGACAACCTGTGGGAGCTATTTTCTCCTTAGCTTGTTGGTTCTAGGGACACAGAACTAACTAGTTATGCTGTCAGGAGCGGTGCCTGGTGCCCGTAGCCCTTGAGCCACCTCACTGGCCCTGTCTTTAATTTTTTTTTTTTTTTTACTCAGCGGATGTTGTCATAATATAACCAGTATATTACTCTCTAAGTACCAGAAGTAGCAACATAAAATAATCAGAAAATTACCTTTAACTGTGTCTGGATCTCATCTCTGTCCATTTTGATAAGGACTTGATGTAGGTCCCAGTCTCCATATTCAACCCTCAGCTGCTGCACCAGGTGGTTGAGGCACCTGTGGCAAATTCTGTCAGCTCTATGGGCAGCAGTGACAAGTTCATCGAGGAATGTTGACTGATATTGCTGGATAAATCCCCATGGAATATCCGAAATGGCCATCTGACCCGTAATCAAGGGGTCAGTTAAGTTTAGTATGTGGTGACGTCATTATTCCCATCTTTAAAAAAATTGCTTGTGACAAATGTTGGATCCCTTTTTATTTTAAATGTGTGAATAAACATTCTAAACATGTTTTTGATGAGTGTGTTGAGTCTTTAATTCCCTGTGCCTACTGTTATTAATGTGACTTTATTTGGAAATAAACTCAGTGTAGAAGTAACTAACTTCTGCTGTTTTGTTTTATTCTTTTTTGTATTGGAATAGGGTCTCATGCAGCCCAGGTTGGCCTTGAACCCTGATCCTGTGTCTTCACTTCCCAAGTGTGTACTTTTTCACCTAGCACAAATATCTGAGCCAACTCTAGAAGACCAGCATTAACAGATCAGGCAAACACATTTATGACACATTTCAAGTCAGTGTTCTCCATAAGAAGAAAATGTTCTTCAAATTGTTAGCATATCAATCCAGATGGTATAGGAAATGGCAACAATACATCATTACTGAGCAGGATGCCCTTAAGTTCAAAGTAAAGAAAAATTGGATTTTAAAATCATTTATTTTGCTATTTATCTATGTGTATGCGCGTGCATATGTGAACACACGTGTGCACACCTGCTCAGGCCAGAAGAGAACCTGGGATCCTCTGGAGGTGACACTATAGGCAAGTATGATGTGGTTCTGGGAGATGAGCTGGGATCCTCTGCAGCAATAGACACTCTTAATTACTAGGCCATTTGTCCAGCTCCCTGAAATCCAAATTTTAAGGAGGATTCCATTTTTAATATTATCAAACCTATAAAATACTTACTGATAAGTGAAAGTATATTTATACGACATACACAGTTGCTGATATCTCGGTGGGGACCTCCAATTGCCGCGCACCGCGCCCTGTGTCTGCACTCTGTGCACTAGAACCCAGTTAGCGAGCTTCGGGCAAGGGGCTGGAGGTTGAGAATACACAGACACACACACAGACAGAGAGACAGCCACAGGGTCATCCTTGAATTCCCCAAGAATGCCCCCTTTATTGTGTCCAGGGGCAGATTATATAGAGATAGCCATGCCCCAGCCAAACCCACCAGGAACCACTCTCCTGCCATCAGGAACTCCTGAAGGTCTCGTGCTCAGAGCAGCTGTAGGCACTCAGATCAGGGGAAAACAAGTTGTTTACAAGAAATTCAGGATCTGGGGTCTCACTGCTCCCAACACACAGTAAAAACAAACAAAACTCCCTAAACTAGACAAACACACACACAAAAAAAGCAAAACCAAAAACCCCCCAAATCCTCCCAAAACCAAAAAATTAACTGAAAAAATTTAAAGAAAACTTAAATAAGAGAACCACCATGGCCAAGATCTCGTCATGCAGTTAAAACCTGCAGCTGCTGTGTGTACGTCCCTCTTGCGCAGCAGGCAAGGGTCCTACTTGCTTTCCAGCTAAGGACTGATAAGAGCAGCAGGGTTGGCCAAGCACACACCGGAGTAGGAAAAACAACAAACAACCCTCACATACTCATGCTGGCACAGGAGCCAAGCATGATGGTGCATAAATGTCATCCCAGCACTTAGGAAGCAGAGGCAGGATGACGGTGGGTAAAGAACAGGCTGTACAGGCAAGGTGCTCCAGGATGAGGTCCGTTTTTAAGCACCTATGGGAGGGCTTGAACACTTTGCCAAGAGAGCAGATCATGCACATCGACTGGGACAGGACCAGCCAGTGCTTGATCCCCATCTAGAGGCAGAGCTGTGTCTGCTGGGGCTGCAGAGGAGCCCATGTAGGCGTGATTTGGTCGCTCACAGATTCCCTCTGTGCACTTGTCCCCCTTACACTGCTGGACAGAAAACCAAAGTCCACATGCTTAGGCAAGTAGTCTACAACTGAGCTACACCATTAGCCCAACCCTGTCATATTGGGGCAAAAATTCAGTAGACACCAGACACACTCAATCCAGGACCACTGGTAGCTAATCTTCAACTAGAAACCCAAAGTGCTTCGATAGGATCTGTTGAAAGAACAAAGAATGTGACGACTTGTCAGTTTGTCCTTCCAGGAGTTGCTCACCCGATGGAGGGTTAGCAAGGTAGGTCCTATTCAGTCTGTGTAGTGTCACTGACAGAACAGCTTATTCTAGGACCCCTAGGCGAAAAGACCTTCCCAGGATAATGTAGTGTTTCTTTGGACTTGCTAGAGCTATGTCTGATGCAGAGCCACTTTGATGTCCTAGAGTAGATCTTGGCCTGAAATTGTGGCATTGAAACAAACAGAAATGTTTAGCAGATCGCTCCGTTTACCAGGCTGGTTTTGGAGACAAGGTCTCAGCCTGTAACTTTTGCCAATCCTTCCTCAGCCTCCCGAATTACAGGGATTCCAGGCGTGCAGCGCCACACCCGCTTTAATGGGTTTTGCACTTAAATCTCTTGAATTTTAAACACAGCTCCAAGCAACTCAAACAAAAACTGAAAGAAGTTTAACGGGATTCCCGATTTGTTAATTCTCTGGCGAGAGACTGTTAGATGCAGAGAGGCACCCAGCAAAGGTGTCTGTGGTTCATTTTTTTTTCAAACTCCGCCACCTTGTGGTTGACATCTGCATTTGCATATCTGGGTCAGCGGACCATGGACCTGACCCCGAGTCCCCAGAGCCTGATTTACCGGGGACAGAGGCGCTAACTTCACCCGGAACAAGAGAGCATATCTGAACCATTTGAAGCCTCTACATTTGCTTCAGTTTTCTAGAGCGTCAGGAGGTAGCTGAGATTTATGGTGTTAGGCACACATTTATTTTTATTACGTAACTGTGGTAGGCATATTAAAAACCATCTTGTAAACAAGAGGTACTAAAATAAAAAGAAAAAAAATCTCGAAGAACTATAGCCTCATTACGTTTACGGTGTATCAGTTGACCGAAACTAGATTTCATATAGTAAAACTCCACAGGATCGGGGGACTTTATCTGACAATAGGCTTCTTAGTCAAGAAAAGTATTTGCCCTCTCTGAGGCTCGAACTCAGGACCTTCAGATTATGAGACTGACGCGCTGCCTACTGCGCTAAGAAGGCACTGAGTACCTGCGCCTTGCCCAAAACTATTGATTCCAATTTTTTTCACACTTTTACACTTTTTTCGAAGTCAGATTTTTTTTTTTTCAACAGAAGTCAAAGAACCTGTGCCTTGTCCACCCCGACGCCCCGAGCTGCACGAAACCACCGACAGGCGCGATGCAGCCCATCAAAACCGTAAACTCAATTTAAATCCTGAGGTCTTGTTTGCTTCTGTGCGTCAACAGCGGTTCTTGAGCGTGAACTTTTTAGATGACAGCGGAGCGCAGAAGCTGCAGGAGCCGCAACCAAGAAAGTTACAATTCACATTCCTTAGCCGTGTCATTTGAGTGCCCTCTACCTGTCTAGGCTCCATATTAGAGTAATAAAGATGAGATGGGATAGCTGGGAGATGGAAAGACACGGCCGGAGGGGAGGGCCGGAAGGGAAAGTAATTCGCGTGTTTTTTTTTTTTTTTTTTTTTTTTTTTTGTGCGTGCTGAATTACTTAAAAGCGCGACTGTATGCAAAATGGCGTAATACCTCACAGAACCGCACTGAACATTCGTCACAAATAAGTTGTCGGGGAATACTGATCAGTGACGCAAACAAGGACACTGAACTTTGTTGCTTTTAAATAATTTTGAAATATACATATATATATTATATTTTCTAGAAATTTAATCTTTTCTCTGGCGTTTGGGAGTTCTGTTTGGACACAGCTTCATTCTGTAGCTCAACCTATCCCGGAAATCAGTATGTACCCCAAATACTTCCGTCCTCAGCCTCCTGAGATCTGGGATTTAAGAAATAAAGTTGTAACCAAGAGTTTAAGCATGTGTTTATCGTCTCCATTTCACTTGTGAGGAAAGCACTAGGGAGCTTAACCTGTTTCCAATGTGTGTGGGTAAGAGGGGCGCAGACACTCACGCAGCACTTTGGGGCGCACACTCGTCCGGCAACTTGCAGGAGCTCAGCACATTCCTCCAAAGACCCGGCTGTTGATTCAGGTTTTGTCTCTGCCTTTGGCAAAGCCCACCACCAACCCCGGCTGGAGGGAGAGATTTGGAGAATGGATCCCCTGTTTTCTAAGGAAGACATAGCAATCAGCTTCCATTAAGGACACCTTTGATTAGGCTTCAACAAGGTGTGGAAGAAGAAGGGAGGGACTGTTTGTAGATCCCATTAGTGGTTGGAACATCTATAGAATAATTTATATTTAAAATAACAAAAATAGTGTCGGGGACCAGCCTCGACAATAGTACCTCTTGCCAGGGTAGAGGCGTGGGGACTTAGAAAATATTAGTAAAGAATATGAAGACGCAAATGAAAATATTAAAACGGAGAAACATAGAATAATATCGGGAGGGAATTCCAGTGAGTACTGAAATTTGCCCGTGTTTAATTTCCAATTGCTTTAAATACCTGATCCCAAAAGGTAGGAGTAAGACAAAAACAAACAAACAAAACCAAAAGGGTGACAGCGCCTTTCAGTGAGCACTCACTGCTACCCCACCCTCCCCTGAGCACTGGCCTGAGCAGACTCAACACCAGACTGCAGTTAGAACCAATCTGCATTGTCTTTGCAGACACGGGCAGCAAAAGCCTACTTCCTTCCCACATTCACACTTTCCGAATCTGTTCTACTGCCTTCTGACGTCACAGTGTGGCCATGGTTCCCAAACAGAGTTTCTTCATTCTCTCCTGTGTCTCTATGACGTTCAATTCTATGGAGCTATGTTTATGAATCTCACCACACGGACCAGGTTACAAACAATTAACCCATATATCAAGTTGGGTAGCAATGTCCTGATTAGGACTCATAAAATGTTCTAAAGGGAGATAAGTATTCCATACTGTCATGAAGCTCCTTAAACACAGAGAAGAAGCCACTCAGTGACTTCAGAGTCCCTGAAACTGACCCCTCCTTTCCCAAGTATCCATATCCAAGCTATAAATATCGTTGAGAGATTCTTAGAGAAGCCGCATTGACAAGAGGAGTCTTAGATCAGCTGAAACTTCTGGAAAAAGTAGAGATCAGTCAAGAAGCCTGGGACGGCTCGGTCTACCTGAGTTGTGGCAGTCTCTAACCTGTTGTGTCCCTGTAAGTTGTACAGTACGCAGCCAGGTTCCAGCTTCCCTGGGTTGTCACCCATGCTGGGGTGGGCTTTTGGTGGTGTAGCCCTGGAAGTAACAACTGACCTATATTCCTAAAGAAACTGAATAAAACCCGGTGGTTCACCAAGTTGGACTTGAGTGGTATCCTTACTTTTGCGTCAGTTCCCTATCAGGTGAGAAGACATTAGATCATGGCTCTCCAGCAATAGTGTCACACCGCAGCACATACAATTAGTAGGTAATATTAGAGAACTTGCTAAAAGTACAATGGCTAAATATGTTGTAGTGATGGCAACTGTCGATTCAATTTTTACTAAAAGCCGGATGTTTTGTGAATGTGTGTGTGTGTGAAGTAATATGCTTCTGAAATGGGATTTTTCTTGCTGAGATTCCTTAAACATTAATGAAACTCAGTTCTTTAAAGCACAATTTAGAAATAGTTTTCCCATAGTTTATCTTGATTTTTTTTCCACTTTGCTTATGTGTTTTTTGAGTGGATAGGAATATATGCAAGCAGATTCCTCTTCCTTATCTTCTTTTGATACAGTGTCTTACTATGTGTCCCTGGCAAGCCTGGTATAGACCAAGCTGGCCTTTAACTCAAAGATCTACCTGCCTCTGTTTCTGGAGAACGGGGCTTAAAGGATGCTCCACCACATTTCTCAACAGACAAAATGTATATACACATATGTGTATATACATTCTGTCTATGCATATATATATATTCTATCTTTTGAGATTGATGATATATTTACATCAAATTTTCTCCAATTTTTAATTTTTTTATGCAAAAATAGTTTCCTATTGCCAAGTTATATAAGATTTCTATCTTGGAATTTCTAATAATTTTACTTATAGTTTCTCGTTTTTTTCCCCAGATTTTTGTGGCAGGGATTCTTTGTGTACAGCCCTAGTGGCTTCTCACACTTTGACAAGTCCGTCTGTGACAGCTACTCCCTTGAGATCAGTTTTCTCTGTGTACAGCCTTTGCTGTCCTGGAACTCATGGTGATTCCTATCAACTGTCAGCTACAAGAGTCAGCTTAGAATATAAGTCTCTGGGGATGACTGTCAGTTGGAAAGCCAGCCTTGAATACAGGAGACACTTTTGGGTCCAGGACGGAATGCAAAACAGACAGGTGGTTGGGTTGGAGTTCAGTTGGCAGAGGAATCAGATCTCTTGAGTTCGAGGCCAAACCTAGTCTACAGAGTGAGTACCAGGACAACCCCTATGTAACAAACCATATTCTGGAAAGACCACAGATATCTGTTTATGTACATGGCTGAGTGTGTGACGGAGGGGTGCACATGAGAAGGTGCAGAATAATAGAAAAACTTTAGAAAGTCCTGCTGAAGGCCTTCAACAGATCTTGTAAGCAATGGGGGTGATTTTCTCACAAAATTATGGCATTACATTTATTCAGATGCACCCATGATGCACCAGCCTTGTCCTTTCTTCTTTGTAGAGTGGGAAAAATGAATGTCCCCAGTGTTTAAAGTCTTTTCTGAATTCTGATAATAACTCAATAACCCAGCATTGTGTTACTGTTTTGCACATAATTTTCCAGGTATTACTAAATTTTAGCGACAGTCATTTATATCTGTTTATATGTCTTTTGTCTACAGAGAAGACTTTTAGTCCTCCAGGGAATAAATAAATTAACCTCACTGGAATATGAATTTTAGCTCTGTAGTTGAAGAAGCAGTCTGAGTCCCTAACGTGGTGACTTTCCTTCTAAACACACACTTGAATCGCCTAGGGGACTACTTAAAATACAGTTGCTTTGGGACTCACTCTCAGAATTTTAATTTTATTTGGTCAGTGGCCTAGAACTGTGTATTTTAGTAAGCACTTCAAGTGCTGTTGAAACAAGTGACTTTACAAAACACTGGGTTACAATCGTGAAGGGGGAGATGATCTGCAGTAGCACCATGTGCTGACTCAGGAGATGCACCAACATCACCAACATCACCGTGTGCTGACTCAGGAGATGCACTAACAGCACCAACATCACCGTGTGCTGACTCAGGAGATGCACCAACATCATCAAACATCACCGTGTGCTGACTGAGAAGCTGTATCTCTCCTATCATCACATAGACAAGAGGAGTTATTTATTGGAATTCATTCTATCCAAAAACGTTTTTATATATAATCTCTTTTAATTAATCCAATAATTCTATAAATAAGTATTACAATCAGTATTTTGTGGATGAAGACACAGGTTTAGTGATATTCATGGCAACAGAGTAGTGGCCAAGGTCAGTTTCAAACCCAAGACTACCTATTTTGGAGAGCCATGACCCTCTCATGGTATCTGTCTTCTATTTCTTTAGAGTCAAGAATAAGGTTGACAGCCATAAAGTAAAACAAAATGTAGTAATTTAGATTAGTCTCAAACCTTGGCCTTTTCTGCCTTAAGGGTTCTAAAATAGTGTTGTTATTTATTCTTAAAAAGAGAATGCACCAGTCTAGCAAAGTATTGTTTAATTATTTACTTCTGAAGGAGGAAAATAGAAAATAAAACCCCAGCTACCTATATAGGAGATTCTCTATGGAGAACAGACAGATTGAACCAGGCATTGCGGCTCAGGTCTGTAATCCCAGCATGTGGGAGGCAGAAGGAAGAGAATTGAGGGTCCACAGTTATCTCCTACACAGTGAGGTGGAAGCCAGCCTGAGCTACACAAGATCCAATCATAAAATACAAACCCAAGCTAGAATGGAAGGAAGGGAGGGAGGGCGTCATAAGAAAACGTAATTCTTTTTTTCTTTTAGGCTGTTTCATTGCGTTTGTGCGATGGCTGTTGTCTGTTTGTCCTCCTGTTCTTCAGCTTGAAAAGAAGACGTGGAGAATGGAACGGGTGTGGCTGTATATTCCAGTAATCCCAGCTCTAGGGAACTAGAGGCAGACGGCTTGAGGTTACAGGTCACCCTCAGCTACTCAGTCAGTTCAAGGCCAGACTCAAAACAAAACAGACAGAGAGGGACTGTTTGACATTTAGCCCTGAGCAACGTGGTCTGGAGCCATCCAATAGTTTTGCAAGGGCAGCCTAGGTGTTTGGGAAGAGGTGGGGCGAGAGTCTTTAGCCATCTTTAGAGTTGCTGTCTTTGTTCTGCTTTATTCTGAGGAACAATTTCCTCTGAAAACTCATGGGATGGAGATGGGTCGAAACTATACCAACTCATGTAAGAAATGACGTTTTTAAGGCAGCTAAAAGAAGACCTAACTCTTGACTATGGGAAGCTTGAACAAATGAAATCTGAATTACTCCACACACCACTGACACAGGAAAGTTCGTGGGCTCTGATGCCTGCCAAACCTTCACTTAGTATGTGAACTCTAAAAATGTGAAAGTCTTAGAAACACTAAACAAATTATTCAATTTCTTCAAGCTTCAAACTGTAAATGAGGACAATAATAATACCCACTCTAAGAAACTATTAGGAACCTTCATGTAAATGTTGTGTTAAATGATTATTATTGTTACTATTTTAGTGTGTGTGTGTGGTGGGGGAGGTCCTTCTGTCTATGTGTTGCTTTTATTGGTTAATGAATAAAAAACTGCTTTGATTAGGGAAGAACAGAACTAGGCAGGGGAAAAACTAAATTGAATGCTGGGAGAAAGAAGGGTGGAGTTAGGGAGAAGTCATTAAGCCACCACCAGACTCAGACATGCTGAAACTTTGCTGATAAGCCACTGCCACATGGTGATACACAGATTGATGAAAATGGGTTAAATTAAGAGCTAAGAGTTAGCCAATAAGAAGTTAGAGCTAATGGACCAAGCTGTGATTTAAATAATACAGTTTCTGTGTGATTATTTCGGGGCTGAGCAGCTGGGAGCCAATAAGCGGCCTCCTTATTCTCTCTCTCTCTCTCTCTCTCTCTCTCTCTCTCTCTCTCTCTCTCTCTCTCTCTGTGTGTGTGTGTGTGTGTGTGTGTGGTTATGCATGTATATCTGTGTATCTGTAGAGGCCAGAAGAGATCATCTTTGGAGACAGAGTTACATGTACTGTGAGTCACCCAATATGGGCGCTGAGAATCAAACCCAGGTCCTCCGCAAGAGCAAAAAGTGTTCTTAGCTGCCAAGCCATCTCTCGGGCCCTATCATTATTATTATTAATACATGTGTTTGCTATCTGAAAATTGATGAGGCAACTATCTCCCTCGATAGTAAGGTGAAATTAATGGATGGAAAAACTGACACAATTTCTAATTGTAGCCAAAGTGGTAAACATAAAACTCATACTCCAGGGAGATTAATTTACCAGCAGCAGTCTCTCAGGGATGGCTGGAGCACTGAGTGAAAGATGGTTTTATCTGCCGCTGAGTCAGCCTTTGAGCCAGGAGAGAATATTCTCTATCAAGGAACCTGCCACATCTAGACCACTTCCCCCACTCCAGACCTGAGGCATCTGGCCCTTCAGCATTGTTTCTCCCGACTAGATTTCTATAGCTGCTCACATCTGCTTAGACCCCCAAGCCAGAGGTATGTGCTAGCCAGCCGTGTCACTTTCTTCAGTACAATATTAAATATCCTGGGGTTTGTTCAGTTTTATTTGGTTTGGGAGGAGAGGACTATATGAGAGTTCTGAGGTACACAAGATTGGCCAGGCTAAGATACTTCAGCTAACTGAAACTTTTGCTCTACCAAAGAAATTGCTAGCACTTGCTTGTGCCAACTTCAGGAAAGAATGAGAGAGCAGGCCATAATCAAACAAATTCTTTAAGATACAACACATTAAGGTCAATTCAAGAATCAGATTGTGCCGGGCGGTGGTGGTGCACGCCTTTAATCCCAGCACTCAGGAGGCAGAGGCAGGCGGATCTCTGGGAGTTCGAGGCCAGCCTGGTCTACAAGAGCTAGTGCCAGGACAGGCACCAAAGCTAACAGAGAAACCCTGTCTCGAAAAACCAAAAAAAAAAAAAAAAAAAAAAAAGAATCAGATTGTGCCAACAGTGGACAAGTCAGGAATTTCAAGGATGTTTTTGAGAAGACAGGACGTCATTCTTTTCTTGTACTACTTTATCTGTGAAGACCTGGTCCCTGTCAACAAGTCAACAACTGTGTTATCTCCTCTGATTGGAGACAATCCCCTAACATTGCCTCTGTCTCCATATATCCCTGGCTTTGGTGATTAAACTATTATAACAAACCATCCCAGCCCCGAATTCAGGGACTTTCTGGTTTTTTTTTTTTTAAATTCAGAAACTGGTTAAGTTGAGCCAGAGATCTCTAAGAGTCCTCAGGAGAGACACTCAGGCTGATTCTTGCCTGCCAAAGTTAAAATTGACCTTCCAAGGAGAGTTTCAATTTAAACTATCCCATGCAGTGCTCACACCAATGACGCTTTTCCTTTCCCGACACTGCTTTTCTAGCCTCCTAGAACCTCAAAGTGTGGGTTTCTAACCCTTCTGTCTCACACCCATGCCTTGCTACTGTTTGTCACCACTGCCTTACCAGCTAATGCTCTCCCTGTCCCCAGATGCCTTCATATCCTCTCCTTCTTCCCATCTCTTGTCTTCGGTCATCCGTGTGTGTGTGTGTGTGTGTGTGTGTGTGTGTGTGTATGAGAGAGAGAGAGAGAGAAGGTAGGTAGACCTTCGTGAGGTGGAGGTCAATGGCCAGCTGTCAGGAACTCACTATGCAGCCCAGGTTGCTTCCCTGTCTCCTGAGTGCAGGGATTAAAGTCATGCACCGCCATGTCTGACCTTCACCTTTTAAAAATTTTATTTTTGTTTAATTATTCATTCGTTCATTCATTTATTTATTTAATGTGTGTGTGTGTGTGTGTGTGTGTGTTTGTGCACATGCATGTGTGCTCATGCATGCTTGCAGAGGACAGAAGATGGCAGCATATCCTCCAGGGCTAAAGCTACCTTTAGTCAGGTGAGCCACCTGACTTGGGTGCTGGGAACTAAATGCAAGAGCAGAAGGACCTCATCAGCACTGAGCATCTCTTCAAACCCCTTCCCACTCTATATTTTGAGGTCAATTTTCTCACTGAATGTAGAACTTGCTAATTTGGCAAAACTAGCTGGGCTGTTGGCTGCAGCGCCCCTCCTGTCTCCATCTTTGAAGCATTAGGGCTGCAGGCATGCACCGCTGTGCCCAACTTTTCCACACAGGGACTTTTGATGCAAGCAAAAGTCCTCCTTTTTGAATGAGGAGCTCCATTACTCTTCCTCTTCTAGAGATGACTTCTTTCATTCTTTCAAAAGAGAAAGATAAGGTATTTTTCTGCTGCATCCAAATACCCAGCAACAACAATTTTTCAAATAATCATTTTTTTAAAAAAGCAAACAAGAGTGGATCCTCAATTCAGTCTATAATTATAATTACAGGGCATCTTTTATCCTATGCAATTACAGTTTTGTTTAAGAAGTAGGTAGGTTCCGTGGTAGTTTGAATGTAATTGTCCCCATAATCTCATAGGGAGTGACACTTTCAGGAGGTGTGATTTTGCCGGAGTAGGTGTGGCCTTTGTGGAGGAAGTGTCTCACTGTGGGGTAGACTTTGAGGTCTTTGCTCAAGTGTTGCTCAGTGTCACAGTCTCTTTCCCATTGCCTGCAAGATGTAGAACTCTCAGCTACTACTCCAGCGTCATGTCTGCCTGCACGCCACCATGCTCCCCATCGTGATGATAATGGACTGAACCTCTGAAATTGTAAGCAAACCACCCCAATTAAATGTTTTCTTTCTAAGAGTTGCCATGGTCATGGTGTCTCTTCACAGCAATAGAAATTTTAACTAAAAGCTGGGCAGTGGTGGTGCATGCCTTTAATCCCAGCACTCAGGAGGCAGAGGCAGGCGGATCTCTGTGAGTTCGAGGCCAGCCTGGTCTACAAGAGCTAGTTCCAGGACAGGCTCCAAAGCTACAGAGAAACCCTGTCTTGAAAAACAAACAAACAAACAAACAAAAATCCTAACTAAGGCAGGTTCAATATCAAGAAGAGTTACCTATAAATCATTGCATTCATTAGAGCCTCTATGATGATTTCTGTGGATGGCATATATCCGGTCTTTCCCCCATAAAAAGTTTATATTTTTCTAGTGTTTTCAGAATTCCTGCCAACTTTGATTTTTTTTTTTTAGATCATCCATTTCTTCCTTGATTTTTATCGGGGCGCTCTCCTTTGGAAATTCAATGAAGCTCATCAATAGAGCTTTTCCAGAAGATTTCATTCTCTTGGGCTTTACCAAATACCCATGGCTGGATCGTCCTCTCTTCTTTGTCCTCCTGATCTCCTACATGTTCACACTGCTGGGAAACATTGCTATTATTCTGGTCTCTCAGCTTGATTCCCAGCTCCGAAGTCCCATGTATTTCTTCCTTACCAGCCTTTCATTTTTGGATCTTTGTTTCACCACCACAACTGTCCCTCAAATGCTGTTCAACTTACAGGGGCCCAACAAGAACATCACTTACCTAGGCTGCATGGCCCAGGCCTATGTGTTTCATTGGCTAGGCTGCACAGAATGTGTTCTGTTGGGCATCATGGCCTTAGATCGCTATGTGGCTGTGTGCAAGCCTCTGAGGTACTCTGTCATCATGGACCACAGGCTCTGTCTGCAGCTGTCCAGCACTGCTTGGCTCACTGGCCTGGCCAATTCACTACTGCAGTCTACCCTCACCGTACAGTTGCCTCTGTGTGGGAACCAGATGCTGGACCACTTCTTCTGTGAGCTGCCTGGGCTTATTAAGATGTCTTGTGGGGACACCACAGTCAATGAGATCACTTTATCAGTGGTGGCCACATTCTTGATAATGGGTCCCCTCTCCATGATACTTGTGTCTTATAGTTACATCGCCCAAACCGTCCTTCGAATTCCTTCTGCGGCTGGGAGGCTTAAAGCTTTCAACACTTGCTCATCTCACTTGCTGGTGGTGTCTTTATTTTATGGGCCAGGTATCTACATCTACATGCAACCCTCCGAAGAAGGCTCCCAAGACCTCATCAAGGTCTTGACTCTGTTTTACTGTGTCATCACTCCTATGGCTAATCCATTCATCTACACTCTGAGGAACAAAGATGTCATAGGGGCTATGAGGAGGCTTCTGAGGAAGGCCATTTCAACTAAGGGGATATGAAAAACGATTCTTTATTTGGAATGGGAAGGCCCAACATTCATATGAAGCATCCTTTGGACTTTGATTTTGTTTTGTCTGAAATGGGAGAATTGCTGACCTTGAATTTGCTGGTATCCTACTGCAGCCTCTAGAGTGTTGGGATTACAGTTGTGCATTACCACACTCAGCTTAAATGTCTTCATCAAAACCACCCGCAGGCTGCTAATGCCATGAATGCGTTATATCTTAATAAGTTGTTGGCCCAATGGGTCCCTAGGCTCATCTAAACATCACAAATTATTGCCAAGGATATTGGTTATCCTCCCTAACCTGGTGGTAAGACCCCATTGCTGACTTAATTATGTCATAGACCATGAAGAAATTGAGCTGGTGCCCAACAAGAACTTTACTGCTAACTAATATTCATAATGCTGGAAGGTGCTGTGAACACTACTTGAGGAAAAAAGTAATTAATATCACTCAGCCACAAGACCTGCAACCTACAACAGTGACTACCTGCAAAAAATAAATTGGTGCAACAATGACACAAATAGGAATAACTGACTATTTTTTTTTAAAAGAATTGGATTGAAGTTTTACTCCATGAGCTAAAACCCGGACACAGTTAATGAGGGCAAGACTCTGCTATTAGGTGGATCACAGGCTTAGGGGAGAACTTACTACTATTATTCTGCTAAATGAACATAACAGTACAATGATAGCAACAACATATTGCTGTGCCCAATTGCTCAGTCCTCCTCAGAGGAGCTTCTTCTTGCAAGAGACAATAATTAACACTGAGACCCACAAATGGACAATGTGCAGAGAATGAGACACTTTGAAACACTCAGCCCTAAATGAGATGTTTTTATCAAACCCCTCACCTCAAGGCTCAAGGATGTATGCCAAAGAGGAGACAAAAAGATTGTAAGAGCCAGAGGTAAAAGATGACTTTAAGGAAACAGCATCTTCCAGACCCAACATGGTTGATCACATATGTACTTAGAGACTGTGACAGCACGCACAAGGCCAGAACTAATTCAAACCAGACAAAACCCCAGCACTCGGGAGGCAGAGGCAGGCGGATCTCTGTGAGTTCAAGGCCAGCCTGGTCTACAAGAGCTAGTTCCAGGATAGGCACCAAAGCTACAGAGAAACCCTGTCTCGAAAAACCAAAAAAAAAAAAAAAAAACCAGTATGGAGAAGGGGAAGTGGGCACAAAGTCCCACCCTAACCAAGAAGCTATCTGGAATTATACCTGCTAGGTCAGGGAAAATCAGCTTTTGCTTTTTTTTTTTTTTTTTTTTTTTTCAGTGAGTGACAATGAGGTATATCAATCACACTCTAGGACAGGCTCCATGCCCAGGAGTAGGTGACCAACACAAAATGGAGCCCATGGTTTGGCTTATTTTAGTGTTTTTTTGTCTTACTAGTTTTTTTTTTTCGTGATTTTCCTTTGTTGTCTGTTTTGAGAGAGGGAAAGAAAGAACATGAAGTGTATAGTTAGGGGAGGTAGGAAGGATCTGAGAGGAGTTGCATGAGGGGAAAGAATATGAGCAAAATATATTATCTGACCTCTCTCTTACCAGCTCTGGAATTCAGGAGAGTAGCCCCCTGCATCTCGCCTGGGCAACACAGTAGAGCTGACTCTGGCAGTATAGGTGTGGGTGAGACAGCCCAGCGGGTATGAAAGTGGGAGGACTAGCCCCACCCCTTGCTCCTTGCAGCATGGGGTGAACTAGCCTGGGCAATGCCAGAGAGTTCACCCTGGTAGTGAAGATGGGGGAGCTGGTGAGCTGACCAACCCTGCAACCAACCAGGACTATGAGTTGACCTACCCCAACATCCACCCAATCTACGACCTGCCGGATCACAAGAAGGGATTGGTACTGCAGATCCAGTTCTTCTCCTTTCCAGACACATCTACTTTCTTTGTGTGGGTCTTCTTTCCAGAATGAAGAGTTCTTTGTCCATCCCACAGAACACATGCTGTGACAAAACCCTCTATCTATTCTAATCTAAAGTATTAGTTTTAAAGCAAAAATTAGTTTCTTTTAAATTTCACTATCATGCCAGGCTTTGTGGCTCTCACTTAGAATCCAACAAGAGTGAAGTGGAGACAGGAAAATCAGGAGTTCAAGGCCAATCTTGGCTCATGAACCCTATCCCAACCCCTATTATTCTGGCAAAGGAAAAAAAATCTACTACCACTACCAACAAATCTAACAAAACAAATAAACAAATAAAACAAAACAATATCTAACGTGACAGGTGATATCTGCATATTGCAGCAGGGAAGACTCTAGAACACAATACTATTGAAGGTTTACATTGTGGTCTTTCAATATGTGGACACACTGTGAAATGCCAAAATCTTTTTATTGTTTTGTGATGAGACTTGGGCGCATGGACTGTGTTTGTTCTGTTTCTGATATGGATACAGCAGGCTGGAGAAAAGCATAGGTGTGTAGGCGGTTTGGGCTGAAAGTTGGCTATGGCATAGGCAGGACGAAGTCAAGTGAATACCTGGATGTGTGTAGTGGTCTAGGCTTAGAGGTTTGAGATCGTATAATTAAGACTGACCAGACTGGATGGGGAACCCAAGCTAGATCTGGGCATTAGGGAGGGTGCATGGTGAGGAGTAGGCCACATACTAACATTCTTCTCTTCTAAAACCTCTTGAGCCAGGCCCACAGTTCAAATCATTCTCAGCACCACTGTCCTCCATGCTCCTACCAGTATAGCCCATTGTGTCCTGCTTAAAGTGTTTAACTGCTTTTCTAGTTCAAAGTCCCAAAGTGTTTCATATTCCTGTAAATGAAAACATGGTCAGGCCAATCACAAAATACCACAGTCCCTGGTACCAACTTTTATCTTAGCTAAGAGTTTCTGTTGCTTTGAAGAGACACCATGAGCATAACAATTCTTATAAAGAAAAACATTCAACTGGGCCCAGCTTACAGTTTCAGAGGTTTAGTCCATTATCATCATTGTGAGAAGCATGGCAGCATGCAGGCAGATAAGATGAAGAAAGAGCTGAGATTTCTACATCTTGACCTTCAGGCAACAAGAAAAGAACTGCGTAGCACACTGGGCATAGCTTGAGCATAGAAGACCTCAAAGCCCACCCCAACAGTGATATACTTCCTTTAACAAGGCCACACTTACTCCAATTAAACTAAACCTCATACTGCTACTCCCTATGGGTGTCATTTTAATTCAAACCACAACTTCCCTGACTACATCACAGAGAATTGGAAGCTTTCCTTTCTTTTTGTCTTTTATGCATATTCCCTATATCCATTTAGTTTATTCTCTCTTATCGACACTTTACATGTATTTGTCTCCTGTCACCTTCTTTCCTTGTCCATCCACCTTCTTCCCTCTACATAAATATACAAATTGAGATTCTTCTTTATTTTTTGGAGACAGGATCTTATTCTGTACCCCATGGTGACCACTCTTTTGCAAGCCTGCAACCCTTTCTTCCCAAATATGTGATTACAGTTGTATTATACCATGCTGGGCAAGAGACTATGTGTTTTATGTATAGATTGGTTGGATTTGAATTGTACATTACCTGTGACTCAATCTCTTTGTCTCAATTATCTCATCTGGATATAAAGGTAATAATAGTACATTCATGTTTGTCTTGGTGATTAAATTGGTTCCTGTACACTAAAAGCATTATAAATGTCAGCCACTGTTAGTATATTAGAATGTAAATTCCCTTGAGATTAGGGACTTTGTTTTGTTTTCTACTATATCCCCAGTGTGCTTAATGATGATATGTGTTTGATGATTAAGATTCTCAAAAGTTATACTTACCTACTCACAGTTACATTTGCAGAAACTGACTTACAAGACAAAACACGTATGTCTAATTAAGATAATTAAGTACACTTTTGCTGATTTAGTTATATTTTAACCATTTGAGAAAACTGAGTCACAACAAAACCATAATTTATTTAAAACTAGGGTTTTTGTTTGTTTGCTTTTTCTAAGTTGTATGTTACCCAGAAATTAAAATTGCAAGACTGGTAAAGCCATCCTTCTGGGAGTTCAGCAAAACATGGAAGCCTGCACAAATGAGGACAAGAGGGCCAAGAGGACAATCATCATTGTGGTCCTTGTCCTCTAAAGTCAGACAGGACCTACAGGACAATGATACTCTCTCTGATAAAGTGATTGCCTGTCCCCCTGATTGGATAGGCAACAAAATCCGCAGGGATTACACACTAACGAGTGTCCATTCTACGAGGAGGGGCATATTGGGACCCTCAGGCTGTGTGTACTGCATTACAGAAGTTCTAATTGTGTGTCTAGACCATTGATAAAAGGTATGTGAGGAATGTGTAACTTTTCAAAGGAAAAAGAGGGAGAAAGAGAGGAGACTTTCTAAAATGAGAGCCTTTAAAAGTATCCGGGCAGCTTTCACAGAAATGCCTAAAGTAAAGCAAAGCAGAACAAAACAAAACAAAACTCAAACCTACAGATATTTACTGATGGTAATAGATGTGGAGGCCCAAAAGTGTGGGACTATTTTCATATTGACCAAAGGTCAGAGAGTTGGAAACTACCTCTAGTTCCTTCAAGGTTGCTGTGCTTCTACTTCAAACATAGGTCCCACTTAGATTTACCTCAGAGAGTTCTTGTCTCTCAAGGCTATTGTCAACAGGTGTGGCTAATAGCCAGCTCTTGTATTTCAGGAATAGAGAAGTAGATTGTTCCTACCTCAAACAAAAGTTCCAGTTAAGGAAATAATTTTGGATTCCACCCAGGGAGTGGTTTGCCTACAGAATGTTTTGGTCTAGGGTGTGAGTGTGACTTGTTTTGTTCTAGCAACAGAATGTTTAACTATGAATGTAGCCCGTGACATTCAATTGGTATGTTCATTTCCTTGCGTCTTGTTAATGCAGTTTTTTTGTCTTACTCCGACCTCTTGGGATCAGGGGTATTTTAAGCAGTTGGAAATTAAACACGGGTGAATTTCAATACTCACTGGAATTCCCTACTGATATTATCCTATATGTTTCTTTGTTTTATTATTTTCATTCGTGTATTCGTATTCTTTACTAATATTTTCTAAATCCCCACGCCTCTACCCTGGCGAGAGGTATTTTTTTTATCAAGGCTGATCCCTGACAAATAGGCTGTCTTTCCAGGTGGATAAAGACCTTCCCCCTTCCAGCTGCTGTTTTTGGTAATGTGCTTAAGAGTGTCTTGCACACCAGACACGGTAGCACACTCCCTTTATTCTAGTACTGGAAGACAAAGACAGGTGGATTACTCCTGGCAACAACAATTTACCTCTACATGGAGTTTGCTTTTATCATGGCACAGTTAATCACTGGGCAAGAAACTGCTCTTACCTCGACTGCTGGCATATGTTTCTGTTATTTACAAGACTGATTCAATGATTAGAACATAAATGGTTATGGAGAGTTTTAATGTTGCAGCTACAGAGATAAATTATCTTGTGCTACGTTTAGCTCATTTTATAACCATTCATTGTCTCCTTCTATGTCTGACTTAACGTCCCTGTACTTATTAGGGAAACACCTTTGAAATGTACTAACACGTCACCGGTTCCACCACTCCACAGGCTAAGATTGTTTCAGATGACTATAACCTACCCAACTCACATTTCCACCAATTATTTTTTTAATATGCCTTGATTTATTGCTTTCTTTTGTTCTTGTAACCTAAATCCATGTTCCACACATATTTTGCTCCATAATAAACTCTTACTGTTTTTGGAAGTTTGCATTTTGTTTGTTTGTTTGTTTTTGGTCACCTTCCCCATGTACTAATACTAGCTCCCTAAGATCAAAATGAGATTTTCCCCCTCCATAACAGAATATTCTAGTATGTCATAAGACTATTAATCACTATTCTTTTTCAGGGGTTCTTGACTCTATTTTATTTTATTTTTTAATTTGATTGAGCTCTACATTTTTCTCTGCTCCCCTCCCTGCCTCTCTCCTCCCCTTTAACCCTCCCCCAAGGTCCCCATGATCCCAATTTACTCAGGAGATCTTGTCTTTTTCTTCTTCCCGTGTAGATTAGATCTATGTATGTCTCTCTTAGTGTCCTCATTGCTGTCTAAGTTCTCTGGGATTGTAATTTGTGAGCTTTTTTTTTTTTTGCTTTATGTTTAAAAACCACTTATGAGTGAGTACATGCGATACTTGACTTTCTGTGTCTGGGTTATCTCACTCAAAATTATGTTTTCTAGCTCCATCCATTTTCCTGTAAAATTCAAGATGTCATTATTTTTTTTCTCCATTATGTAAACGTACCACATTTTCCTTATCCATCCTTTTATCTAGGGGCATTTAGGTCGTTTCCAGGTTCAAATACTGCTGCTATGAACATTGTTGAGCACATGTCCTTGTGGCACAATTGAGCATCCTTTAGATATATACCCAAAAGTGGTATTACTGGGTCTTGAGGAAGGTTGTTTCCTAATTTTCTGAGAAAACACCACACTGACATCCAAAGGGGCTGTAGCAGCTTGCATTCCCACCAGCAATGCAGAAATGTTCCCTTTCCCCCACAATTTCTCCAGCATAAGTTGTCATCAGTGTTTTTGATCTTGGCCATTCTTACAGGTATAAGATGGAATCTCAGAGTTGTTTTGATTTGCATTTCTCTAATGACTAAGGATGTTGAACATTTCCTTAAGTGTCTTTCAGCCATTTTAGATTCCTCTGTTGAGAGTTCTCTGTTTAGGTCTGTACTCCATTCTTTATTTTAATTTTAAAGTAGTCTTTTATTCTAGAAAAAAATTTGTTTTTTAGGATATCATATTTAAGAAGCGTTGACTACTTTGTTGAGTTTTTCTATCCAAGAAAAGCATATTGCTATTTCAGTTCATATTTGGCCTTTTAAAGTGTGTTTTAAAGTTTCTTCCAAGCAAATGTGGTACATTTCTTGGTCTTGAGTATTTTTTTTTATTGCTGTTTGTGTAGCTGTGGCCTTTTCATTCACCATCATATATATGAAAGCTGATTTTAGTGTTGTTTATATCATAACTTACTAAGTTATCCTTTTCAGAATATTTTTCCAGTTGATCATCGTGGCTTTTCAAATTTATGATCATATTACCACTATATTAAAAACACACACACACTTGAGAAAAATCATTGAAAGGGTGATCAAACCCCATAGACTGGATTTGAGGAGCCCATTCACGCGGGGAACCATAGCTGCGTCGGGACGGGTCGGGATAACAACTCATTGAAACATCATTAATCTCAGAGAGACAGAAACAAACCCGCGTTCTTTACTTCCCTATTGGGTAGACAAGCCCAGCCTTCCCGCGCAGGCGCGGGGGACAAACCACAGAGTAGAACAGCAGGACTCGGTAGAGTGGCTCTGGGCGTGCGCGCGCCATCGCGTCTGCTCCGGCGTTCCGTCCTCCCTGGCAGTCTTCGAGGGCTTCCGGTTCCAGCTCGGTCTGGGTTCCCCGTCTTTACTCAGGAGCTCCTAGGTGAGCGAGCTGCTGCTCCCGGCTGGTGGGAGGGCTCGGGTTGGATGACGAGGTGTGGGGGAAGGCCTTCCTGGCACGGTGTGGCCGCCTATGCCTACGTCTGGGGCGCAAAACCGGCTGGGACCCAGGAACGCAGCGGAACTTAGATTTACAATCACAGAACTGGAGGGGCAGAAGGAAGACAGAGTACCCTCCAACCTTTAACCTTTATGAATGATCACATCCATCCTGGCAAAGCCAATTTGTGACTATTCTGTGTATATGATTTTTATCCCACTAGGCATCAGGTATACTGAACAGTTTCAAAAGCAGCGAGTCGTGGGTACCCTAATTGTCTGCTCTCCACCCGTTCAGTTATTTTTGTGGTACTGGTATTGAACCTCGCTGATGGTAGGCAGCACTTGCCCTTCCCCAACGCTGTCTACTTATTCTAAAAGTCCTATTTCAGATCGTTGTGTTTTACTTTAGTAGTAAGTGGAGATTGTTATACCCAGATCCGCGGAGTCCCCCAGACACCAACAAAGAGACCGAGTCCCGTATGTAAAAACAAAGACCCTTTATTCTTACACAAGTTCCCGGACTCGGACTCTCCGTGTGCCCAACGTATTGGCGCAATCGGAGAGCCCTGAGCACAGTTAGGGTGCAGTTTTTATATAATAGCATAGGGATTTTTAAAATTCAGGACCCCTGTTTGGCTGACATTTGTCTAGGGGGTGTACTGGTGAAAAGCGGTGGGTGTGTGCTGGCAGGTGATCCTATCTGCAATGGTTGTTGGAACATTAGGTATTTCCTTAGGATTGTCTGTTTCTGGATGGAGCATGGGTAGTCTCTCAATTTGTAGTCTTTCTTGGAACCAGGAAAACTGAGGCTCAAGCCTACCCTCCTGTTGGTCGACAGGGCCAGTCTTGGCTGGTGTGTACCAAGTTGCCCTGGGTCCTACAGAGATAAGTTTCTTTCTTTCTTTCTTTCTTTTTTTTTTTTTTTCCGAGACAGGGTTTCTCTGTAGCTTTGGTGCCTGTCCTGGAACTAGCTCTTGTAGACCAGGCTGGCCTCGAACTCCTAGAGATCCGCCTGCCTCTGCCTCCCGAGTGCTGGGATTAAAGGTGTGCGCCACCACCGCCCGGCCAGAGATAAGTTTCTTATTAAGCCTTACTCCCGAAGTCCTAAAACAACTTGGCATCTTTTTCACTTTTGTCTATTTTTGTGAAAGTACATGTACTTCCGCTTCCGCTGAATACAGTAAATTAACTGGAGGGCAGGCTTTCAACTATCACACTTAAAACTCCTAAAATATGCAATATTTGCTTATGGTAGTTTGTGTTAATAATGATAGCTTGTTCCTTAGGTCCTTTACAAGGGAGTTATTGAAATCCTGGTAAATCTTTTGTATAGCTATAATGGCTTCTACTGGTGATACCGAGATCTGTAAGAACCAGGATGGAGGTTTGGAAATAAAGATGGAGGAAGAGTGTAAGTATACCGCCAGACAGGATTGGAGCCTGCAAAAGAACACTTATAACAGAGAAGTCTTCCGAAAGTTCTTCAGACAGTTTAGCTACCAGGAAACATCTGGACCCCGCGAGGCTTTGGACCGACTCCGGGAACTTTGCCGTCAGTGGCTGAGACCTGATACTCACACCAAGGAGCAGATCCTGGAGCTGCTGGTGCTGGAGCAGTTCCTGACCATCCTGCCGGAGGAGCTGCAGGCCTGGGTGCAGGAGCAGAACCCCGAGAGTGCGGAGGAAGTGGTGACTGTGCTGGAGGATTTAGAGAGAGAGCTTGATGAACTAGGATACCGGGTAGGAACAAAAAAAAATGTGGTTTCTGTTTCCTAAAATTAATTGTGGATTTGTAGGCCATAGTGAATTATATACCGTGATTTCACAAAGCACACTGACACTCAGATGGATCCAAAAAGGACTGTAGTTTCATGGGAATTGGGGATCGAATTTGTATGTTACAAGCCTTGAGCTTGTACTCTTCACACCTCTCCTCCTTACAGGTGTGCACCACCACTCCTGTCTGGTCTTAGCTTATTTATACCTTTTCATCAGAGGGAGTGTACACTTCTTGCTAAGCTACAAAATCCTATCTGATTAATATGCTTCTTGGTTCAAACACAAGATTTATACTACAGAGAGAAGCTACCAGAAGGTGATAGAAGGAGGGGGCATTAGAGAGATGGTGGGACTAAGGTGGAGAGCAGCCTTTTGTAAAGGGTGTTATGTAATGTAAAACAAGTAACTAAGAAATAAGGTTTTGAGCTGGGCAGGAGCACATGCTTTTGTCAACTAGCACTCAGAAGGGGATGGAAGCAGGTGGATTGAGAGTTCGAGACCAATTTAGGCTACATAGCACGACCCTGTCTCAAAAATATGAAGACTGGGTGTGTAACTCAGTGTTAGAGGACATGCTTAGTATGCACAAGGTCCTGTGCTTCATCCCCAGGACTGTGGTAGCTGTGTACATGGTGATGGGGCTGTTAATATTCCCTAGCAGAAACACTGGGGAGGATACCAGCTGTGAATCCCTCCCCCACACACCCACACCCACCAAGCAGTTAGTGGACAGCAGGACTCCAGTGCTGTCAATGGGATGAACTCCTCACCAGGGCTAAGGTGGGACTAGTCACCCTGGTCTCGGTAAGAAACCCCTTCCCTGGACTGTAAGCAAGCTCAAGGAACTCATTGATTGGCCAAGTGAGACTTAGATGGGATCTTTATTTGGTCTGTTATCTTTATCTGGAACGAATGGAAGCTGGCTCACATCCCCCCAGGAAATGTCATGATTCCACATTAAACAGTTAAAAGATGGGAAAAAATCAAAATCGCTATCCTGAATGAATGACATATGGGAAGAGCGTGGAAAGTTAGATGGGGGCGGGGGCCAGGGTGGGCAGGACACGTTTGTGGAGAATGGAAAGTTAGATGTGGGGGCCACGCGGGCAGGACACGTTTGCAGTATAGAAAGCCCATCTCTATGAGAAAGGTGAAGTTTGTGTAGAAAGTTGAGATACAGAGTTCATGACATTGACCATCAACGTCTTGGCTTAAATTTTCTTCTAGTACAAAGGCTCCGTGTCTTTTCTCCATCGTCTAAGTGAGCTATAAAAATTATGTAAAAGAGCATATTGCCTTTCTTATTTTTGTCTCAACTATGACAAGACTGGTTTTCAACCAGTGGTAATTTCTAGCCAAAGAGGACATGTGGCAATTTTTTAGAAAAATTTTGGTTGTTGTAACCTTGGAGGGCAGATATGATTCTACACATTTTAAAGCATACAAACCAGCCTCAGACAGTAATAATGACCGTATTGAGAGTGTGTCAGAAAAGCTGAACTTAAGAAATGTCAGTATAAAGAGCATAATCTTGTGAAATAACTGAAATGTGGCCTGGCATTCAGATATAAAAGAGATCGAAGAGAGAAAAGGAGCTTGTGGCAAAAAGTTTGAAACAGGGTCATGAAATCAGAGCTACAAAGTACAAGTGTAACTTGGATAAGAATTGAGTGGAAATGATTACAGTTAGGATCTATAAAGAAGGCTCGAGGGCCAGACATTGTGGCTTATGCCTATAGGCCCAGGTCAGTCAGTATAGTGTTTGCCTAGTAAGCACAAAAGTAGGCGTATGATCCCCAGAATCTACATAGAAACTGCTGGGCATGGTGGCCCACATCTTCAGTCCAGTGCTAGAAGGCAGAGAACGGCAGTTCCTTCCCTAGGGCTCATTGACCAGTCAGCCTATCCTACTTGCATTTCAGGCCGGTGACAGACCTGTCAGGGACCAGCCTAGACAAAAATACCTCTTGCCAGGGTAGAGGCATTATTTATTTAGAAATACAGAAAAGAATATGAAGACACGAATGAAAATAATAAACGGAGAAATGTATAGGATAGTATCGGGAGGGAGTTCTACTGAGTTCTGAAATTCACCTGCATTTAATTACCAGTGCTTTAAATACCCCTGGCCCCAAAAGGTAGGAGAAAGACAAAAAACTACATTAACACGACGCAAGGAAATGAAGAGGCCAACTGAAGGTTGCGGGCTACAATCATAATTCTGATGCTAGAACAAAACAAGTCACACTCACACCCTAGACCAAAACATTCTGTAGGCAAACCACTCCCTGGGTGGAATCCAAAGTTATCTCAAGGGAACTGGACCCTTAGTCCTATCCTTAGACTTTTGTTTGAGGTAGAAATCTTCTCTATTCCTGAAGTACAAGGTCTGGCTATTAGCCACAGCTGTTGACAACAACCTTGAGAGAGCAGAGCTCTCTGAGCTACTTGTAGGTGGAACCTTTGTGTGAGGTGGAAACACAATAACCCTGAAGGAACTAGTGGTGAGTTCCTACTCTGACCTTTGGTTTGTGCGGAAATAGACTCACATTTTCGGGCCTCCACACAGACCTTGTATTAAAAATTAAGTAGATTGTTCCAGAGGACTCATTGACAAGCCAGGATAGTCCTCTAGGTGAGTTGTCAGTCAGTGAGAGACACTATCTTTAAAAAAAAAGTGAATAACACCTTGAGATCAACACCTGAGGTGTCTGATACACACACACACACACACACACAAGGAAGGGAAATTAGTCTCAGTAGTCAGGTAGAAGAGGCAAGAAGGTAAGGCAATCAAAGGCAGCCTGGGCTACATTCTGACATGGGAGGGTCTGTGTCAATGAAGGTTTCCTTACTGAGGAATCTGTTGGAGGCTCTGCACTCAAGGCTTAAAGCTTGTGTGTAAGACAACTGTGATGAAGACACTTCTGGCAGAGTTGAAGACTGTAGGTGGCCATTCTGCAGTAATGAAACACCAGTTTTCTGTCACATGCCATCAAAGACCCTTGGATGCAGCAGTGAATGTCATATGCAAGTTACTGTTCATATGCTGATTCTAGTCTCCTGAGAAGAGATAGAGGGAAAAAGAGTCCACAGATGGAAAAGGTGTCAGGTGTTGATAAATCTACTGAAAACAATGGAGGAAAAGAAGAATGAAGGAATTGAGGGCTGTACCATTCAATAGACAGACCACAGAGCGGTCAGCAGAGGAATGCCCATTGCGTAGGCCTTAGGTGTTGCTAGTATGCTAGAGTGGAGGTGAATTATTGGAGAAGATGAAGAATTAAGAAATTATATCCTGTAGAGCCTTGCAGACCATTATAAAGAATTTAGATTTTGGTAGATGGAAAGTCACTTCCTAGCCTGAGCAGAAAAGAAATATAAACTAAATTTTAAAATAAGCACTCTGAATTGTAAATACAAAAATTTCTGAAATAAGCACTCAGTGTGTTCTACAGTGATGGTAGGTGGGAATCATTTTGGGAAGTTGTACCGATTACCTAGAAGGACAGACAGTTGGAAGTCACGTGACCCCCAAATCCCGATCCTCTGAAGAGCAGCCAATGTTCTCAACTACCGAGCCTTTTCTCCAGCTGCTCCACCTAAATTCTTTCCTCCTTTCTGCCTTCCTTTTTATCTCTTTTCACCTCTTTCCCGGCTCTATTTCTTGAGCATTAGACAATTAACACAATGTAGAAAATTAACAAAATGTAGCTGTAGTGGGGAAAGGAAGGTTCCCTGGAGAGGGTGACATTTTAAAATGATCTTAAAAAATGAGGGTGATTGAGGCAGGCTGCTGGCTGTGGAAAAGCCCTTTCAGGCTTGAGCAGGCCAGGTGCCAACGCTATGAACACTGTGCTCTTGTTTGCTGTTATTAGAGTACATCTCTCTTCTCTCACAGGCCTCGGTGCAAACTGAAGAACAGAAAGTGTTTTTGCAGGAGACGAAGACTTCAGGAGCAGAGCCAGAACCCAGTGCGTCTCATCAGCTTGTGAAAGCCCGGCTGAAGTGTGAACCTGCAGAATGGGAAGCCCCAGAGGAGCAAGGTAAAGGAGAAAGGCACGGAAGGGAAAGCAGAGCTAAGATGGGGCCTGAGGGCTTGTTTGCACTTCCCGCCATTCTTCTCAGTAAAGTCAGGAGGGCCTGTCCGGAAATCTGGTGCTCGTGTGTAGACTTCCAGATGTCATGGCTTGTCACTTTACTTTTCCTTCCCATCCCCCACCTTCCTTTAACCCCAAGACCTCATGCCCGACGGGCACTGCAGCTCTCGAGGGCACATCCACAGCCCCCTTTCTTCTTAAGATTGCTACTTTTCTAAATGTTGGCTTTATTTTATTTAGCTTTACTTAATTTCATTCTTCTGATAGTTGCAATCCTTTATTCTGACCTCTGCTATTTGTAGACTTTGACCTATTAAACAGCATTTTTGTCTTCCACTTGGACTGTATCCTCAGTCCTTTTAGTAACTGAGTTTTGCTCCATGCTGTCTGCAGCTATCAAGTAGTCTGAGAGAAAAAGAGGTATTTATCTGTGAGTGAAGGAGCAGTAAGGAGAACGTGTCAGAAATGTTAAAGAAGGCAAATCGATGGGGATTCTTCATCCTTGCTTCCTCCGGTTTTTATGGTTTTAAAAGAAAGATTTATAAAAATTATTCAATGAAAAAATGTTTGTGCCGTTAATTCATCTAGTCTCCTCCCCCAGCTGAAGTAAATTGTCACTGTTTTTGGTTTCTTCTGTGCCCTTCTAGAGACTTTTTATATTAAACATTTTCTTCTCCTTTACATTACGATGGTAGACACTTGTGTTTTTTATTTCTTAACAGCTGCTTAGTATTAAAACGCAGACAAACCATGAAGCAGATTAGCCAGCTAATTTGTCTTTGGTGTTTTGTTATAACAAATAGTTCTGTAATAGATAACATAGCTCAGACTCCTCTCTGTAGTACTCCGTGTCAGAGGTTTAAAAGCAGATGTGACATTGCTCTTCCTGACACTCTGGATGAACTCACAGCAGCAGTGTGTGCCCATTCTGTGAGTATAGTGCACTGCCAAACTCGATGAACTCGGTGACTGAAAACTACACCTCGGGCTGATGTGGTGGCTCCAAAGCCCTTGCTGTGCAAAGCTGAACCCCTGAATTTATCCCCAGACTCCACAGGAGGTGAGAACTAACTTCCAAAAGTTGACCTTTGACCTCCACACACGTGCCGCGGCGTGTGCACACTCACATAAAATAATAAAAGGTTTTTAAAAAGTTTATCTGTGCTGTGTAACTCATCTTCGCCTGATTCTGGAGCAGTTTCTCTCGCTGTGGTAAGGGCTGTGTGTCTCCTGTCTTAGAAACTGCAGTTTCCCTTGGCCTCGTTTTCTGTTGAGTTATTGTCTCCTTACTTGTTTGTGCAGTGCTTCTTCACTTGGATCATCTTATATCCTAACACAGTTTTCTCCTTATTTGTTTGTGCAGTGCTTTTTCACTTGGATCATCTTATATCCTAACACAGTTTTATAGTTTGTAGTAGAAACTCTGAGGTCTTATGTGTCTTTCATTTGAATAATTTTCTGTTGCTGGCTTCATGAGCTACTGTTTACTGCCCCTGGAGAGTGGGTAACACGCAGGCTCCTTTTTGCAGTTTCAGGTGTTGAGACTGGAAATGAGTCCAGGAATATAATTCTAAAGCAAGACCTTTGTGAAGGAATGGAAGCCGAACAGAATACCTCCAGCGGATTAGCAAAGGATGCAGTTCAGTGTCAGAAAACCCGTGACCCTGGAGAGGAACCGTCTAGCACTTCTAGTGAGGACAACAGGCCTCCGCCTAATGAAAATGGGACAGACTTGCCTGAGAACTCAGACCATGTTAAAGACCAGACCGTCTCTCCGGGACGGAAATTGTATGGATGTGAGGACTGTGGGAAAACGTATAGTCAGCACTCACGCCTCCTCGAACACAAAAGCGTCCACACTGGAGACAAGCCCTACAGGTGTGAAGTATGCGGGAAAACCTTCCGGTGGAAGACTGTGCTTATTCGACACAAGGTGGTGCACACTGGAGAGAAACCATACAAGTGCAATGAATGTGGCCGGGCCTTTGGCCAGTGGTCAGTCCTTAACCAACATCAGAGGCTTCACTCGGGAGAAAAACACTACCACTGCAATGAGTGTGGCAAGGCCTTTTGCCAGAAAGCAGGCCTCTTTCACCATCTCAAGAGTCACAAAAGGAACAAACCTTACCAGTGTCTAAAGTGTAGCAAAAGTTTCAATCGCCGGTCCACACTCACTCAGCACCAAGGAGTTCACACTGGCACAAAACCCTATGAGTGCAATGAATGTGGCCGAGCTTTTGTGTATAACTCCTCTCTTGTTAGCCATCAGGAAACTCACCACAAGGAGAAAGCCCTCGCCCAAAGGGGTCCTTCTCGGCGGCAGAGAAGCCGCACCAGGGAGAAGCCCTACACACGTGATGTCTGTGGGAAAGGCTTTGCTCAGAAATCAAGTCTTACAGAACGTGAGCAAATTCATGCTGGAGAGAGACCCTATTAATGTGCGGAGCGTGGGAAGGCCTTTATTCGAAGGGCAGTCCTCACGAAACATCTGGGAATCCATGGTGGGGGGGCTCCACAAGTGTGCTGAGTGTGAGACTGCCTTCCTGGGAAGCACCGGCTTCATTCAACATCAGGGAATCCACAGTGGGGAGAGGCCCCACAAGTGTGAGTGTGGCCAGACCTTCGGACAGAGGTCAGACCTTAGTAAGCCCAGAGAATTCATGGTAGAAGTGGCCTCTCTGAGGGTAACACGTGTGGGAAATTGTCCAGGCCGAGCTCAGCTCCTGCTCATCAGATGCTCACAAAGGAGCAGGAACTCTTTCTGTGCGGTGACTGCAGGGCAGCCATCTCCCAGCATGCAGGACGATGAGAAAGACTGTATTTGTAGTGCTTTGTGGCTGTACTTCAGCCCTTGGTACTGTAGGAGACCATAAATAGTTGATGGAATCCACTGTGTACTGCTCATTGTATGGGGCCATGAAGGAAAGAAGTCTTATCACCAGATTTCTTAGAGCCCAGCCTGGGATGTGAAAATCTGCCATAGGTAGTTAAAAGAAGGACAGTGGATTGATGCTCAGTGTGTTTTAGAATTAAAATAGGAGAAAGTAAGTATCGTAAATTCTGAAGAACAGCTTATTGTACACTAGGTCAGGGAAGAGTTCCTGAAAGATTTTGTTGAAAATAAGGGTATGATGAATTGACTTGGTAGACAGAAGGAAGAAACACATGTGTGTAAAACAGAGGTGAGCAGAAGCAAGAATTTGGGTGGTTCGGAAGCATCGGTGATGAGACTAGCCATCCTACTGGAGAGCTGATTTTAAGAGCTTAACCGATGGGTATTAGTTGGAAGTAGCTTGGGGACAGAGTAGGAGAGTTCCAGTGCTAGGAATGCTAGCCAACACTTGGCAGTGCTTTGACACAGAACACTCTTCTCTTCATCTCTGAAATAGCTCTAAGTACAAGTTCACTTTAGGAATGATGCTTGTCTATCTCAGCACTGTGATGCTGAGACAGGAGGATTAGTAGTTCTGTGCTGTCTTTGGTTTCTTAGGAAATTCAAGGCCAGAACTACACAAGACCTCAAGAAGAAAAGAGGATGCTAGGGGCTGGAAAGGTAGCTCAGCAGTTATGAGCACTTGTTGCTCTTGCAGAAGATCTGGATCACCCACAGGGTGGCTCAAAACCACCCATAACTCCAGTTTCAGGTTAGCTGGTGCCCTCTTCTGACCTCTGTGGAGCACAAGGCACACAGGTGGTGCATTTGCATACATGCAGGCAAAACACTCCTACACATGGAAACCTAGTTCTCGGGACTGGCTTCTCAGCCTGTCTATTATGCCTGTGAGACTCCGATGTGGTTGGACATCTGCATCATGTATTTAAAATGCCTGTGCGCACTGAATGAGGCCCTCGGTTCAATCCCCAAAGCTTTGAAGGAGATCAGACTCAAAATAGAGTGGAATGTGGCTAGGTTGAGCCAGATTGGCAACCCAGACTAAGGGTCAAATGGAGGCCATGACAGATGGGAAGTGTGTGGTGGGGTGCACCAGTATGTCAGTGTGACACAGTGAGCGGAGAGTGCTGTGTGATGGCCCCAGGGTGGTCTCAGGTTTTTGATAGCCCTCCTACCTCAGCCTTCTAAGTGCTAGGGTTATGGCTCTGAGCTGTGAGCCTGATTCCCTCTGCATCTTGGTGTAGATTTTGAAATGCGCAGCAGGAAGCCGGGAGGAATGGAAGAACAAAGTGGGTTCACGGTGGAAGAAACGCAGCCAGTAACCCAACAGTCAAGTAGAAGTAGCTGCTGAGGTTGTCTGGCTTCTTGTTTTATAATGAATTTGCTTTGAGACATTTCATGGTGAAACAGTGCACAAGTAGCTGGGTGGAGCCGAGTCTCTGCAGCCGGGGAAAGACATAATCGTAAACACAGGCTGAGTTTGGATTCCATTTGCCCAAAGTCACGCAGTGCACGGTCGGATCAGGTTTGAACACAAGCAGCTGTGTTCCAGATCATATACTTTTAAGTTCTTACACATGGTGCTTATTTTAGTTGGACAAACTTGCATGCAGTGGTCTTCAGGACCCTGCATAATTTTCTACAGACTGTTTCGGCTCCTTTTAGCCTAAGTAGGAAAGCCCAGACCCTCGTCCTCAGTATTCTGGTATCATTGTCTCTTCATAGTAAATCTTGTGCAATTTGGCCAGTGTCCCATAAACATCAGCCCCATTGGTAATCAGGACAGGGAAGATTTGCAGAAGACCGTCTACCTCAAAAATGAGCCCTTATTTAAGGATCAGCTTTCATCCTAAAACCGTAATTCAGACTCTGCCTTCCTATCAAGAGACAGGAGTTATCTGACTGTCTTCTCAGAACAAATCCTATTTAGAGAGATAGCTCAAATGGCGTTGACTTAGCACGTTTGTTGTTAACGAGGACTCTTATACTGTAGCCCTGGCTGGGAAGGGAGCTGGTGGCAGAACTGTCACCCCAGCACTCAAGAGGCTGAGGCATGAGGATCTTTGAACTCAGTAGTGTAGGACTAGTCTGGACAACAGGTTCTGTCTTGCAGCAGGAAGATAGAAATTATATTCTGTAAAATGGGCCTGGGAAGCAGCAGTTGTCGAGTGGCTTGTTTAATCTTGGACTTGTTTTCTGGCACTGAAAAGAATGTTTTCATTTGCCCCAGTTTTTCCTCTTAGAGGTCAGAAGGTGCTCTGCTAATTCTAGAGGCCACAAATCCTAGAGTGACAAGTGTCTCCACCCTGGGAATAACCACTTGCTGACTTTTATTTGAATCTCTTTCCAGTTTCTATCTCTAATTGAAAGTTCTCATACTGCAACCCCTCCAGAAACTTATCTTACTAGTTTTCCATATTTCTTCAAAATGTACTTCAGAATGATTGGTAAGGCATCCTTGCACATTTTTGTAAATTTTTATACTGTTTCTGTATGTATTGTATAAACAGTTCATATTTGTGAATTTTTATTGTAGCACAATTAATAAAAACCCAGAGACAGATATTGGGGTTCAGCCTGAAGGTCATAAAAGCAAAACAGCCAGCCACTAACTCATCTCTACCTCAGTACAAAATGGTGATCCTGCCTCCAGGAATTCTCAAAATGAGACTGACCAAGAGCTGCCTCCTCCCATCTTATATACCTCTCTAGTGCTGGGATTAAAGACATGCACCAGTACCACCTACCTGGTTTCTATGCCAAACTAGTGTGGCTGCTGGGATTAAAGGTGTGTGTCACCACTGCCTGGTCTGTAAGGTTGACCAGGGTGACTGTTTTACTCTCTGATCTTCAAGCAAGCTTTATTTATTAAAATATAAATGAAATATCACTATACCCCCTCCCCTCGGGGTTCAGGGAATCCCCTGGAAGAGGAGTCAGAGAGTTAGAGCCAGAGGGGATGGAGGACACCAAGGAAACAAGACCTTGTAGACAACACGGCTATGCACATATGAACTCAGATACTATGGCAGCCTGCACAGGGGCTGCATAGATCTGCACCAAATGGGTTCCTAGAGTTGAAAGGAGAACTGGACACATCTCCATCCCTAACCCAGAAGCTAGCGCCGATTGAAAACCATTTGCAAATAAAAAGTTAGTTTTCTCCAAGAGGGTTTCACTAGGGAAACACACTACTCTTAAGGGTAGGCCCTATGTTTAGCAGTAGATGACCAACATGGAACCAAGTCAATGGTCAGGGATATTTTTTGGTTTTGTTTTGTTTGTCTTTTTTACCTTGTTGGTCTCTCTCTCTCTCTCTCTCTCTCTCTCATACATACATATATATATATATATATATATATATATATATATATATATATATATATATGTGTTTCCTATTTTGAGTTTTTATGGAATTCCTGAGTGTGTGAACATGTGTGTCTTTTGCATCTCTATGTGTTTCTTATGCTTTTTCTTTCACTCTTTATCTTGTTTGGTTATATTCCAATTTGTTTTTTATTTATCTTATTTTATTATTATTCCTTAGATGCTTGTTTTTGTTTTATTTTTCAAGACAGGATTTCTCTGTATAGTCCTGGCTGTCCTGGAACTCGCTCTGTAAACCAGGTTGGTGCTGTGGGACAATGCTCTTGTACACTGTAAAGATTTGTCACTTGTATTGGTTTAATAAAACACTGGTTGGCCAATAGCCAGGCATGGAGTATTGGTGGGACAACCAGACTAGGAGAATTCTGGGAAGAGGAAAGGCAGAGACAGAGTTGTCAACCAAAATGCAGAGGAAGCAAGATGAGAATGCCTTACTGAGAAAAGGTACCAAGCCATGTACTAAACATAGATAAGAATTATGAGTTAAGTTATAAAAACTAGTTAATAATAAGTCTGAGCTGATAGGCCAAACAGTTTATAATTAATACAAGCCTCTGTGTGTTTCTTTGGGACTGAACAGCTGCAGGGCTGGGTATGACAGAAACTTCTGGCCTTGAACTCTTGGAGATCTGCCTCCAGAATGCTGGGACTAAATTTGTACACCACCACCACTGGCTAGATGCTTGTTTTTTTTAAGGAGACTAAGTGTGGTCTGGATGGGAGAAGAGGTAAGAAGGAGCTGGAAGGGGAGGGGAACATAATCAGAATACATTGTATGAAAAAAACTTTTCTATTAAAAAAAATTCTTCCTTAAGTTGCCTTTGGTCATGGTATTTTATCACAGCAACAAAAGTAATATAGTTACTCAGATCTGGAAACACCCTCATACACACACAGAGATGCCTTTCAAAGGTCCAGGCATCTTCCTATTTTCATTTTTATTTTATGTGTGTATGTACTCATTCCTCAGGAGGAGGCGGTGATGGCTGTGGCAGTGATGACAAGGATGAAGACAGCCTTGGTGTTAGCAGCATCTCTAAGTACAGTCAACATCCAAGACCAACCATCACATGCAGGGTGGCACCAAAAGAGTATATGAATGCGTGCCGTTCTATAGCTAAGAAGCTCGTCGTGCCGCAGATAAGAAGTTTTCATAAGTTTGGGATTATACCTTAAATGATGTAGATAGCCCCAGTCCTCCATAGAGCAAAGCATCCATCTCATGAAAGCCTCCAGATAGGCAGTGAGCTGAGTGGGAAGTGGTTTTGTTGCTCACAATATCCACTTATGATCAGGGTAGGTTACAGGGTTTAGGTCATCTGTGTGAAGTCTTAATCTGTGTGGCACATGCAGGCAATGCTAGTTGCCAGGCTGCTATAATACATGCAGTCAGTTCCCTGTTGGGTGGACAAGAGGGAAGAGGACTTAGTTCTTCTCATACTGGCGCCCATCTTTGATTCCTTCTAACCTGTCCCAACATAGTCAGGCCACGGAGGTTTTAAAGATACAATTTGGGAATAGAGAATCTTCATTTCTGAAAACAGGATAGAAACACTTTGGTCTTAAGCAGTAAGCACCTGCGCATTTTATATCAAAAATGTAGAAGCAGTCAATTTTGTGAATTAAACAGGCAGTCTTCTAGAACCCGTGTATTGTGGATGCTGTAGAAATTCATTTACCTTATCTCAACCTCACAGTGCTCCTCTTCTGATCGAGAAGCAGAGTAGGGAGGCTACAAACTACCTTCCTTGCTCCACTACCAATGGAAAGAACGACAGAGAGGAAAGGTGGGAGAAGTCAGGTGTGACTGTGATATACACACCTGTGCTCCCCACACCTAGGAAGTGGAGGCAAGAGGATCTGGAGTTTAAGATCATCCTTGGCTACAAAGAGAAGTTGAAGTCAGTCTGGGATAGGAAATACACACGGAAAGTGTGACAGCCAGATGATGCCAAATGCGAATGTTCTGTCTAATCCTCAACTGCAGCATCAGGAGGGTTAATTTCCTGTGCCCTCTGGACCACAGATTTTGGCCAGACATCATTCTGAGTGTGCTTGTGAAGGTAGTTTTGGAGATTAACGTTTGAATGAGTAATTCAGTAAGTACACTGCCCGCCCCTACCCCGCCCCAGCTCTCATCCAATCAGTTAAAGGCCTGAGAGAACAAAAAGCTGACTCTCCCTAGAAAAGTGATAGCATTCCTGCCAAAACCTTGTGCAGGACATTGGCTTCTTTAGTCCTTGGATGCAAACTGAACGTTGTTCTTTTAGTCTGGAACCATGCCGCTTTTGAACTGAAACTCACATCGTTGGTCTCCAGATTACAGAAAGCAGTGTCCATAATCACACAACCCAGTTCCTCAAAGATATGCCCCCCTCCAACATACACTCACATTGTGTTGATTTTCTGCAGGATCGTACGTAATACACATTTAGAAAGTTTAGAAACCACACCATGTATTTTTACATTTAAAAGCTCACACAATAAAAATGTGGTTTATTATTATTTATTGTTTATTTTTAGATTTAAATATTGTTAAATGTTAACTTATTAATTAAAACTAAACATTAAAATTTATTATTTTTAAATATTTATTATTGAAATGCAAACCACTTACATTAGGATTTGTCAAACACCTGTCTATAGGTTTCTGATAGCCTTGATGTACCAAACCATGGAAACTCATAAACACAGAGACCTAGATAAGTCTGTGAGGGGGTTAGATTCCTAGCTTAAAAAAAATGCATTTAGTGAGAGAGATATAACACATAAGCAAAATCATTGTGAAATCAAACTAGAAAAGTTTGCTATCTCCAAACTTCAGAATCTCCACATTACTCCTATAAGTATGGAAGACTGCTGATGCTAGAAACCAATGGAGAAATATGAGGAGATACAGTAATGGGAGTATTTCTCCTAAGTGACAGACCAGCGAGTCTCAATCTGTAGGGCATTACCCTCTTGGGGGATTGCATATCAGATATCCTGCATATCAGATATTTACAATTCATAACAGTAGCAAAATTATGGCTATTAAGTAGCAACACAGAAATTTTATGTTTGGGATCACAACATGAATAACTGTATTAAAGGGTCGCAGCATTAGGAAGGCTGAAAACCACTGTGATAGACTAACAAAAGTTTGCAAGAAAGCAGGTATTCTAAGACCTTTGTAGAAGCAACTCCATTGGAAATATATGTAATAAATACTTTCACAGTGCTGACTTCAATTGATAAGCGTGAAGTTTTCACCATGCTTAAAAACAAAATAAACAAATGAACAAATCAACCAACCAACCAGATGCTGCTCTGCAGTGTCCAAGGCGAGTGCTGAGAGGAACATAAAGCTCACGTACTCACCTGCGCAGTTAAGCAGCATTGGTATGGGTGATTTGGAGTCAACACATAAGAGAGCAAAGACTGTTGCACACTCACACTGGTGCTCTGGACCCCAAAAGAAGCAATCCCTATTTTAAATAGTTAGTGTGAATTCACTGGCTTGCTCAAGTATGGACTTAGCAGGGGTAGGTTTTGTGCAGTTTATTATCCATGTGCAGTTTATTATCCATAAATTGTAGGCGAATGATCTTTGAGAAAAGTAGAACATCAATTACCAGGTTCCTGAAACTTTCTATAAAAAGATTTATGAGTGTTTTGCTCATATGTATGTCTGTGCACCAAGTGTGCTCAGTGCCCTCATTGGTCAGAAGAGGGTGTTGGATTTCCTGGAACTGGGTTATGGATAGTTTCAGTACATCGTGTGGGTACTGAGTATTGAGCCTAGATCCTCTGCAAGAACAAGTGCCCTACTGAAATATTCTTCTTGTTATTTTGTTTTTTGAGACAGGGTTTCTCTGTATAGCCCTGACTTTCCTAGAACTTGCTTTGTAGATCAGGCTACCC
Source organism: Microtus obscurus (assembly GCA_963919715.1). NCBI lineage: Eukaryota > Metazoa > Chordata > Mammalia > Rodentia > Cricetidae > Microtus > Microtus obscurus. The sequence continues at coordinate 34,273,688 of CAWTZC010000010.1, read as the reverse complement.
TTAAACTCAGAAATCCACCTGCCTCTACCCACTCCCCCCCCCCCAAGTGCTGGGATTAAGCCTGGCTACTGAAATACTCTTAAGACTTAGAGTCAAGCTAGAGTGTTCACATAGTTCCCCAGCACTACTGTAGGAGACAGGTAAAGCATTTGATGTTAGTTCTTAGGAAGCTGGTCATACAGGGACATAGCAAACTAGCAATGTCCCTGCCTACCTAGTGTTATCTGTGAAATCCCTCTCCCTGTAGTAAGCACTGTGGAACAGCACATGAAGAGAACACGTGCTGTCTATCCAATAGTGAGGCTCCCGTGAACTCTTGTCACCCCCCCCCACAGGATCTTGTGAATAACCTGCTGCACCCCATGTACTTATGGACCTTCCCCAGCTCTGATGGGGTTTTGTTTGTTTTTATCTCTTGGTATCATAACCCACCGCTTTAGTACAATTGAGCCTGTGGTTAGGACATAAGGAGAGGAGGCAGGAGCTCTTGGTTAGGCCCATGACAACCACCAAAGTGAGAATCAAGAGGCTAATCCTTGGACATTGATCACTTTATTCTGGAACTGGTTTGCACACTACATGAGTAGGAAAGGGTTTTTTTTTTTTCCTCCCAAGAGTAACAAAATTAACAGAAAAAAAATATTATTGGAATTCCATGGGTGGCACATTCACAATGACTTAATGCTAAAGAAGCTGCTTAAGGCACTCTCACAGAATTCCTAAATTAGGTAAAGAATTAAAGGATTCTAGCATAGTAACCTCACCTTCACCCCTCCCCTGCCAAGTCAGGGAACTTGGCAAAAAAACAAAAGCAAAAATAAAAACAAGGCAGTACTACATTGACTCAATCTAAAACATCCTGTTGTTTGTTTTTTAAGATATACAAATGGCCTTGGTGAAATTTTCCAGATAATAATGGGTTTTCAGAGCTATGCAGGAAACCTCGCCAGTATATTTAATAAGTCTCTATGAGTTAGCACCTGCATACAAGGCACAAAGCAGGACATATGATTTCCAAGTCTGACCACTTATGAAGAGCTCATTGGCCTAACAAAGGGTCCGAGTAACATCCCCAAAGCATAAGTGTCCCTCAGGAGACCTGAGATGCAGGTCAAGGGAGGCAGTTTGCCAGTCAGGAAGCCCATTTGATTCCAATGGGTGAGAACTCTTACAGACAACTCTTTCTTATAACCTCCTATGAAATAAGTTTTTTATTTTCCTCTAGTTACCTTCTAGCATGTAGAAGATAATGAGTCTCAGCCAGATCCCTAATATCTAAGAATGTGCATTATTAGATAGAGCCCCAGGCTATGACTTCTGCGGTCATAAGGGCTCAAGGGTGACTTCAGTTCAATGACAGTTGAACACCAACATCGGAATGTACAGCGGGGGTCACTGTGACAGGTTTCTTCCCTGTGTGTCTTCTCTGATGTTGAATAAGGTATGAAGGTCGGGTGAAGCCTTTTCCACATGTTTTGCACTCAAAGGGTTTTTCGCCAGTGTGTACTTTTTGGTGCTCAATAAGGCTTGTAATCCTACTGAAACTTCTCGCACAATCATTGCACTGATAAGACACAGGAGTTTCAATATTTTCCCAATGGCTTTCCACCCTACTATGACTTTCCCAGTAAGGTTCTGGAACAAAAAAATCTTTATCCCCAGTATGGGTCCTCTGGTGTCTCAGGAGATGTGAGCTACGCCTAAAGGCTTTGGGACACATATTGCACTGGTACGGCTTCTCCCCAGTGTGAATTCTGTGATGCTCAAGGAGGCTGCAGCTCTGGGTGAAGGTCTTCCCACAGTCATCACACTCGTAGGGCTTTTCCCCCGTGTGGGTTCGCTGGTGCTTGATGAGGTCTGAGCTGTGACTGAAGGCCTTGCCACATTCTTCACACTCGTATGGCTTCTCACCAGTGTGAACCCGCTGATGAATGATGAGAGCTGAGCTTCCAATGAAGGCTTTGCCACACTCCTCACATTCATAGGGTTTCAATCCAGTGTGGATTCTTTTGTGTTTACTTAAGCCTGAACTCTGAGCAAAACTCTTTCCACATTCACGGCAGTAGAACCGCCTATTTCCAGTGGCAGTTTTCTGTGTTGTCTGTAACTTGCCTTCCTGCTCACTGGCTTCTGCACCTGCAGGAATCTGGACAGTGTCTTCACCCAAGAAGCATAGTGTCTGCTCAGGCTTTTGTTCTGTGTACTCCTCAGCGGGAGGCAAGTCCCTAATCTTAGTCTGCATGTCCTGATCTGAAACACAAATGCCAACAACTGCTAATTACGTTTTGCATTGGAGCACTATGATGACTAGCATGGACAGAAAGAATTACAGAGGTCTATATATATACACCAAGGTCAAGCACTGAAATGCAGAAATTAGGATGGGACAAAAGGAGGATACAGAGAAGCCAGGGAGACCTGGAGACAGGAATGGGGCTGTTAATAGACGGGTACAACTGAGAGGAGGGAGCGGAGGAAACCAGTGAGAACCAACGCCTCCTGTGGATACAGAGTAGAGGTGGTGCAGGAACCTCTAAGTCATGATACTAGAAAGGCGGCACAGACATACACCCAAGGTTAGTACTGCACTTTCTCTGCTGGGGAGGAGTGGAGCTGACCAAGCCTTTGGAGGCCAGAAAATCATTAGTGAGTCATAGATCTTGGATACTGAACTACAAGGTGTAAAGCTATACTGCTGGACTTTGGCTTTGCTTAAGTGTGATGGTTTTTATGCCCCAGTTCTTCCCTTTTGGGGTAAAGAATCTTTAACTTGTTCTTAATCTTACAGGAACCAACAGTTAAAGAGACTGGATATTCTTAAAAAGACTATACTAACAGAAAGCAGGGCAGTGTTCACATTTGTTCACGATAAAGACAAAGGCAGTTATGCTGACCTGTGCCATGGCAGTGGCGGGCACACCAGAATAGAGCATCAGCTCTCTGAGACAAAATCGGAGCCACTATCATGCCACCAATGAGTTGTGTGACTTCTGACAAGTCTGGCAACCGTATGTCCTTGCCTCTAGGTGTGTGTGTGTGTGTGTGTGTGTGTGTGTGTGTATGCATGTATAAGTATATATACACACACCTACAGCTGATATCTAATGTTGCTTCATTCTCACACTGTGACTTCATGACCCATCTCTTGTGGGGAGGCTCCTCAGCTTTTTCACTAGTCATGGATGGGAATAGGAAGGGAAAAGGGAAGATTTTTTTTTTCCAGTTTATTCAAGCCATGGTCTCATACATGGTAGGCAAGTGATCTACCTCTGAGATGCACAGGCCCAGCACTCAGTCTTTACCCAGAATCTCCTCTGAGCCAGCACAGCACTAGGGACGGGATCTCCTTTATCCCACTCATCTTGACTAGAGTACCCAGGGAGTGTGCTACTGTCTTCGTCAACTTGACACAAATCTGGGTATATTGGGGAAAAATCTTAATTGAGATAATAAGACTGGCCCGTAGGTGAGTCTGTGGGGACATTTCTTGATGAACTGTAAATGTGGCAGTGCCATCTCTGAGCATGAGGTCCTGGTGTATATAATGAAACAGGGTAAATAAGCTGGGGAAAGCAAGCCAGTAAGCAGAACCCTGCCATGGCTCCTGTTTCTACCTCAAGGTTTCTGCTTGAGTTTTGTGCTGACTCTGATGTTGAACTTTAATGTGGAACTGTACGCTGAAATAAACCCTTTCTTCCCCAAGTTGCTTTTACTCATAGTGTTTTGTGACAGCAATAGAAACCCTAACTGCGACAGAGGATAACAATCAAGATTATCAGCATTAAGGAGCTAGGCTTAATTAATAGGCTTTCAAAGTGTGTTTATAATTTCAAACATAATGAACTCAATAGCTCCTAACAGCCCGACAGGGGAAGGAGGTTCTATTACAGAAAAGACAGCAAGAAACCAGAGAAGAAATTAGCATCTTCCAGTCTTACCTAGGGAAACCAGGCTACCAGGGTCTTCCTGCATGTCGTCTTTGTAGAGGTTCATCTGAGATGAATCCTGTTCTGTCCATCTGGGAGAAAGGGCTGGAGCTACATCTTCCATTTTTAGCAACCCCTAAAAAAAATAAAAGTCCACCAAAGAAATGGAACAGGGAATATCTGGGTTGCAAGTTCACAGGCTCGACCATTCCACCCCCAAATGGCAAAGTCTCAAGCATGCTATGGGAAGTTGAACAGTAAGAAGACCTTGGGATGAAAATGGAAATGCAGACTCCAACTAAGGACTGGGTGGAGAATGGGGGCCAGGGGAGGGATGGAGCGGAAAGGGGGCACGCTAGTAAAGGATGTTGAAGAGGGGAACAACTCTAGCTCACCTGCAACTCGGAAGTGAGCCTGGGAGCTGCCACTCCATCTTCTCCACAGTGGCCCCCCTGGGTGACTAAAACAGAAAGCTCTGCGTGAGACTCCCACTAGTACACAGTCCCTTCAAATTGTGGAACCCAGGTTTAAAAGCTCAACCAATAAATTTTTGCAAATACATGTTTATAAAAAATTTTCTTTTCCAAAATACCTGATTGCTACCAGAGCCGAAGATATTCTGTGAAGATACACAAAAGCTCTTGGAGAGCCAGAGTTTGTGTCATTGAGAAAGCACTTGATGTGTGCTTCACACTTAGCATGTGTGAAGTCCTAGATTTCATCACATGTACCACCACAAGAAGGAAAATGACATAAAGCCCAGTAACACTAACCTCTGACTTCTGAGGGCAGGGATCCCAAAGACTCCTGCTTAAGCAGAGGCTCCATGGGCTCCATCTGGCTACTCTCTGAGCCCTGAGCTGATGTCAGCAGTACTGCCTTGGAGCAAAGGATTTCCTGCCCATCGTCATCATCTGGAACCTAGAAGTCATTCATTTATTTTATTTTCCACATATTTATTAGACATTCCCAAAGTAATTTCAATTTGACACTGTCTCCAAACTCTACAAATATGTACTCATTTAATACAGACAACGACTTCATGAGGGCACAGCTTACTCAAAATCACTCTTCTAAATGACAAAGCTAAGAGGGGCGACCAGGCAAATGTTTCCACAGTTGATTCAATGCTTCCTACATATGTGGATTTATGAACTCGCTTAGGAAAACGGTGATATTAACCCAATCCATGCTAATTTCTTACCAGAAACCTGAGGATGCTATTTCTAGTTTAGTCTATAGAATGGGTGAAACCAGAAAGCCGACAGTATATGAAGCCACCCAGTAGGGCGTGGCGCGTGCTAACTGAGGCAGGTTTGCTTCCAGTCATTGTTACAGTTTCCAAGTCCCACTCTCTCCCAAGCTCAGCATCCCCACACCTTTCACCAACTGAAGCTCAGCAGCTGTGGTGACTTTTCACTGTTAGAAAACTCGGGCAGTAACTCCAAGACCTTTGACTTTGGTCACTGTTTAGAAAGCCATGTGTCTCCTGAATAAAAACACTAGGGAATGCAGAGAGGAAAGTGTCTCTATAATAGTCCAGAAGATGGAAGCTAAAACCAGGCCATTTTCTACCAGAGGATCAAACAAGAGGTCCATAAATTTGGACAGGGAAAAAACGTTTAGATTCTAAGAAAACTGTGGAATTTCCCTCCACTGTCAATGAGAACAACAAAGCAAGGTGGCTAAAGACAACAGTACTGACGATGCTGTCACATGTGGCAAGCCAAGAAAACTTATCAAGTCGTTTATGCCCACTGCCACTGTGCTCAAGCCTGTCCTCGGGTCTTACTCAGCACACCAGTTACGAGTTCACATCTAACCTCTCACCACTCTGCTCGACACAGTCTACCCGAGCTGCGCTAGCTCTGAGTTCTCCCCAATCCTTGTACTTTCCTTTGTGCTTTTAACTATTCTGAGGGGTCCAGGCCACTTCGCTGTTGCCTCAGGTTCCCAGTTCAGACTGAGACTTCGCAGGCTCTAAGCAATGCCTCCCTTGGATCTTGCTCGAGGTTTCTGGAAGGCACAGGGCATAGGTCTCAGACCCTAAACCTGTTCCTTCTACCTGTGGAGGCGTCTCGTCCAGCTGCCTCTCCAAGTACTCCAACAGCGCCACCACCTCCTCCCCGCTGTCGGGGTGCTGCTCGCGCACCCAGGCCTGCAGCTCCCCTGGCAGGATGGTCAGGAACTGCTCCAGCACCAGCAGCTCCAGAATCTGCTCTTTGCTGTGCATATCTGGCCGCAGCCACTGTCTGCAGAGCTCTCGGAGCCGGCTCAGTGCCTGCCGGGGTCCAGCAGCCTCTGGGTAGCGGAAAGCGCGGAAGCGCTGGCGGGAGCGGTCTGGCCCAGGGCTGCCCAGCCAACTGGCCTCCTCTGCCAAGGGGGAGGCCTCTTCCTGTTCCACCTTTATGACCAGTAACTCCATCTGGTCCTCTGCAGAGTGTGAGTCCAGGGCTGTGCTTTCCCTTGATTCTCTAGCCATCCCGAGCCAAGGAGTTCTCCCGTTTCACTGCAGCTGTGAGCTGTATTTCTGCAAGAGACTGCTGAGAGGTGGAGAGAACTATGAGCCACTTGGAGTTCCAAATGCTCCCCTCCTCCTATGCCCAGGACCCCGGGGAACCTGCCAAGGAGCAGCTGGGGAGATCCCCATGTTCAAATGCCTCTGTAGGTTTCCATTCTGGGGGACTTAGAATCAACTAGGCATGTCTGTGAGGGTGTTCCGGAGAGGTTAGACTTGAGTCTGAAGGTCCACGTGACTGCGGGCGGCGTCATTCCACGTGCTCCGGCCTCACACGAAAAGGAGCTAACACGTGGAACAGCAGCATTAATCTCTCAGCTTCCTCACTACAGATGTGAGCAGCTGCCTCCTTGTTGGACTGTACTCTCAAACTGTCAACCAAATGAAACCCTTCCTCTGCTTGCTTCTGTTGGGCAGTTTGTCACAGCAATAAGGAAGTACCTAACTTAACTAGACCTGACAAGAGGGGCCGCTGCAGTGATAAACTTGACCACGTGTTTCTTACCCCCTAAATGGTCAAAACTAAAGTTTAATAGGCCATTCTGGTGAGAGTGTGGAATTCAAGAATGCCAGATACGTGAGCAGTAGAAGCCTAGCTGACGGAGTTTCAGAGTTTCAGGAACAGGAATGGAATCTCTTTATGTTTACATCCTGACAAAGAATCTGGCTGCATTCAGTCCATGCCATAAGACTGAATTTAAAAAATAGCAGACTAATTTATTTAACAGAAGAAATTCCAATTAGGATAGCATGCAGGCTGTGGCATGACTAGTGCTCACTTATTCAGATCAGTAAGTAGAGAAACCAAAAATATATGAAAACTGTGGTCTGTTGAGGAAAGGCAAGTGTCCAGTGCAAAGAAACAATGAGGGTGCAGGCAGCTGAAGCTTCTGCAGCTGTCACACGAGCATTGGGAAAGATAAATCTGTGTTCTACATCTGGGAAATAGGAAAAGCTCTCTGAGGGCAAGACCCCACACATCCATTCGAATCCTAACTTGTGAAATTCATTTAAAAGGGGGAACCGAAACTGAGAAGATCACCATAAGTGTTTACTGATTCAAAATGGCAGCCTATGGAAACATGTACCTCTGGGTCAGTCTCAAAGGCATGCAGAGACCACTATAACAATAGTATAAAGGAATCAAGCTACATTTCAAACAAGCAATACTTGAATCATCCAAGTAGTACTGGCTTTGCAAGCATGAAAGATATAAAAGTAAAGGAATCAAGGAGGCTTGTACAATTCCAAAAAGATTCTCCAACTAGGCTGTGTGCTGGGGTCGGATTCCCCATAAGAAGGTCGATGCATGAAGCTGGGAATATAAAGCCTACATTGCAATGGAAATTCCAAAATATAGGAGACGCTAGGATCATGGGACATCGGCTGAGAAAAGCCAAGGCACAGAGGACAGTTGGAACGAGAGAGAGGTCATGTGCTGTAGACAACAGAGCTGGAGAGGTGGAGCTGCCCAGAGTTGTTAAGCCCAGATGACTGCATCACGAGCCCAAGACACGCAGGATTTGGTGTTTTCCTCCAGGTCTTGCTTTAGTCCAATCTTGCCCTGCTATGTTCCTGTTCCTCATGTTTGGAATAGGAATGTTTACTTTGAGCCCATGTACATAAGAAGTACATTACTTACATTATTTTATAGGAACTCACAGTTAAAGAGATTGCCTGAGTTTCAGAAAAAACTCTGCACTTATATTTTGAATAATGCTGGAACTGTTAAATACTATATAGATATTTGGAGACAGACTAAAACACATTTTACCTTATCAGAATGTGACCGTGGGGGCCAGGGTTAATATGTTATATTTAAGTGATGCATTTATGACAAGTTAATCTTGTTAATGTGACAGGGTTTAGGATCACGTAGGAAACTCTGAGGGCATTAGAGAACTTTAACTGAGGTAAGAAGACTTACTGTGTATATAGGTAAGCTAAGATCCATGGGCTAAGATCCTAGACTGAATAAAAAGTAGAAAGTAGAGCACTGGGATCCATCTCTGTCTCTGCTTCCTGATGACAGAATGTGACCCGCCACCCCAACCTTCAACTATGATTCCCTGCTATGGTAGACAGTATCTTCAAATAAACCCTTCTTTAAGTTATACTGCTAGGTATTTTGCTAGAGTAATTAGGAAACCTGAACCCTGCAATAAGCTCTCCAAAGAATGTTCTGGAAATGGGTCTGAACACCTCATACCCATAGAGAGAGAAATTGAGACTAGGGCAGCCAAGTTTCAGTGGACCTGTAATTCTAGCAGCGGGAATGTACAGAACAGAGTATCCCTAGATTGAATGGCCAACTCTTGCCCAACTGGTGAGCTTTAGTGAGCAATAGGTTTAGTGAGAGAACTGTCTCAGAAACATAGATAAAGGTGGAGAACAATAGAGGAAGACATTCAATACTGATCTCTGGCTTCCATGTGCACAAGTGTGTGCATGTACCAGTATGTACAAGCACACAAACATTTGAACAAACATACCACACACACTGTAGACTTCAAAACTAGAAAACATGCTGATTCATCTCCGTGTTCTAAGCTTACAGGAAACTTAGAAACCAGAGGAGGTTAAGGAGGTAAGGACACAGGCTGCCTCCATAGCATACCGGCAGGCATGTTTGTTTTCTAGGGTTGAACAACAGATAGCAGATGGACGGGCAATGTGTCGGAGATCTGTGACACATGCAGATTGAGTAAAGGGAGGTACCCCTTCTTTTCCTTCACTGTGTAACCTCAAATCTGTGTTAAATGGGCATTCAATGGCTGTCCAATAGGCTTCACAAGGGAAACGAAGTTGGCATAATCCATGTCAAAGAAGACTGGATGAGTACCCCACCTGAGTTCGAATATGGACACTAGAATAAGACATTTATCTTCTACCCACTATCAGACTTGGAAATGTCACATATTAACCAGTCAGTGCCTCAAGGTTTTCACAGCTTCAGAAACTGTGAGATGTGGGATTCCTAAAAGGGATGGAAGATCTGATTCCTCTGACTAGAAGGAATGGGAGGGGCTAGGCTAGAACTGCCTGCCAAGTTCAGTGAGTACTGTCAGAGCGCTCCTCTTCACCCGCTGGAGCAAGACCAGAGCGAGGAAGACTGTGGAGCAGCTAAGGCAAGGATATTTCCAAGTGTGTGCCCATTTCAATGTCTACCTGTCACTCCAGCTTTCTACAGTTCCAGGGACAGCACAGATGACAGACGGAAGCTAAGGAACCTTGACTTAATTGTGCTTTTTCTTTTGGTTTTGTAAGACAGGGTCTCACTCCAGTTCAAGATGGCCCTGGCTTTACCACGCAACTCATGGTGTCCTTCAACTCAGGGCAATCTTCCTAACTCAACTTCCCAAGAGCTGAGATTACTGGTGTGAACCATTACATCTGGATGAACATCACATCAACTGTTAGAAAAAAAACAAACAAAACTAAACCAAAAAAAAATAAAAATAAAAAAATTAAAAAAAAACCTTCCTTCTAATTAGCCATCACAAGAGATCTGGTATACTCTAACTTTTTCTCAAGTAAACCTAATTTAATCATACTTTAGATCCAAGAACTCAAGTACAGGTAAAAACATAAGAGCAAATTAAAGTTATTAAAGCTTTGCTATACAACAGACTCACTGGAAAGTCTTTAAAGGCTATGATAGTTAGGCAGATATGGTCAACTGAACCAGCTTCTGGGGGTGAGCTACAGGCCTCAGTATTTGAGAACTTACTGTGTGATCCAAAGTACAGCCAAGGGTGAGAACTAAGAAGCTAAAGAGACTTTTTTTAAGTATCAGTAGAATAAAGCAATTGATATGAGAATATTAAAAACCCATTTTCCCATAAATAAATAGTATGCTAAAGAGGAAGCAAAGGGACGGCAGACTAGCATAGATTAGAAGAGACAGCAATTCAGTACAAACTATGTAGTTTAAATAACATCCCCAAACTGTAAAAAGATATTTGTGGGTCGATCAGGAAAACATGAACACAGTGTTAAGGAATTGCTGTCAATTCTGTTTATTGTGACAGTGTGGCTAAATTAAAGTTCCTATCTTAGTACTGACATGCTTGCAGATGGCTATGATGTCTCGGCCTCCAGTCTGCTGTAAAATGAATGAAAGATGGGAGGAAGAGGAGCAAAAGGAAAAGGGAGGCAGGGAAGGACAGATGGCGAGAGGGAAAAAGAAGGACATGGGAAAGCCAGGAAAAACGCGAATGAAATTAAGTAAAACTACTGGATGATGGGCTGACTGCGCAGTCGAGCTGAAGTTTTTCGCCGACTGACATTTACACCTTTTTCAATACAGTGCTAAACATGAAACAAAATCCTATCCTTTCTTGCCTAAATACAGTCCAAAACATTTTGTTGGGGTCAAGGGAGGTAAGGGTAAACCCAAGATCGAAAGGGTGTTGGGAGGGAGAGACTGTGGGGAGAAAAAGGAACACTGATATATCCCTAGGAACCCTTTTCGGCCACTCACGTTCACCGCCTGTCCTGTCTGAAGTCTCAGCCCAACTGGGCAGAGTTCAAAAGTACAGGACCAGGACTGTTTACAAAGTGGGAGAGTTTGCCAAATAAGTAAACCAAAGACAAGGTTTTTCGTTTTGTTTTTTTTTTTTTTGTTAAGTTACACATAGAGAAAAGAATGTCACAGGGATCCCTGTAGGTTCCAAGAATGTTAAAAACCCCACATTCTCCAAGAAAAGGAGGCAGATAAAAGGATTATAAAAGATTGCCTTAAAAACCTGCAACAAGAACGAAGGGTTAGTATGACTCAGTTTCAAATCTATCTGTCTCTAATCTGTCACCAAGCTACCTAACTAGCAGTCAAATCGATCCCATCCGTGGGATCCTTATGCAGATGAGGATTCTTGCTGAGGGCCAGAAAGCTGGCAGGTGGCAAAACAGGAATGTCAGCTTACACCAGGGTCCTTAGTCTCTTCACTGTTAGATACCTCTTGCTGCTCCTTCTGTTTCTCAAGCTCCTCCTCCCTAAAAAAATGGCATCCCCAAGACTGTAAAACTGTGAGTCTGAGCATCACAACACACTACACAAACCACTTCTCATCTTTCCTTTGGGATAGGCTCTTCTCCAAATGTTTTATTTTCCTTCCTAAAATACCCATTACAGAAATTACCCATTACAAAGAGAACTGGTAAATAGCACTAAAATTCAAAAGGCAACAGCCAGTACCAAGGCTAGTCACCGAGGCGAAGGTGCTGTCCTACTTAGAAAGAGCGACAGCGATAATAAAAGCAATCTTTACACTGCAGATCACCCCGTGCCTGGTACTATTTTAAGCACCTTGCACAAACGAAGCCTTTTACTCCTCACAGCAATCCAGTAAGTTAGGCGATATCATTATCCCCTAAAATAGCAAAACATAGAAAAGTTAAGGGACTGGGAGAAAGTCACAAAATAGCACAGGCCAAAATCCACCAGGCAACCCGACTCCAAAGTTCTGGCTCTTTTCCAGTACCCCAGAATAAAGACCTTGGAACTGACCTTGTCTCCAGGAAAAGCAAAACTGTGCCGTCTCCCATTTTCAAAGCTTAAGTACAAGACCCAAGAATCCCATCTCCAAACGCCCTGAGACTGACCAGACACCCGGAACCGGCCCGAGGCGAGGCGCCCGAGGCCCTGTCGGGCACTCGGCCCAAATGGCCATCGAGGTGTTTTTCCGGCGCCGCCAGGCCGCAGGGGAAGGCGTTCTGTCCCACCCTCACCGACCCACAAGCAGCCCGGCCCGCTGGAGGACTGTAGCAAGACGTGACCCAAACCCACCCGCGATCGCAGCGCCGCGCAGCACCCCGCAGTCACAAAAGTGTCCGAAAGTCCGACCCCGGGGGGGCGGGGCACAGGGCACTTCCGGCCTCTCTAGGCAACAGCGACACTCTATGGTTCGCCTCCCCCCCTTTCTCCCTCCTCTTCGTGGTTGCTTCGTGAAAAAGATTTTTTTAAAAAAAGTATATATTTTTAACAGAAGTAGAATTACATCACTTTCTCTCCTCCCTTTCCTCCCTCCAGGTCTTTCCAAGAAACCCTTCCATACCCTTCCACTCTTAAGTTGATTGCCTCTTTTTATTAGTGTTAAATTCGTATATGTACATATGTATGTGTATGCACAAAGTATTTATTTATATTTGCACACGCACGCGCGCGCACACACACACACACACACACACTCAACCTGCTAAGCCGGGTTTGTTGTTGTTGTTGTGTATATATGATTTCAAGGCTGACCACTTTGCATTGACAACCAGTAAGAGGGCTCATCCCTGGGACAGACTAATTCTCCATTCTCCATTCCTCAGCAGTCAATAGTTGCCTGTGGTTCTCTGGTTAGGGGTGGCACCCGGTGAAATTTTGCCACCCCCCAAGTTAACATGGGGGGTGTATGCAGCCATTTCTAGGTGGAACTGTTTCGCGGCTGGCTTCTTGGTATTCTGGTTCTTAATAATCTTTTTCCTCCTGTTCCTCCAAGCTCTCTGAGCCATAGGTGCAGATGTAAATGTATCTGTTGATCTCTACATTGTATCCAGTTGCGGGTTTCTGTGAAGGTCTTCTCTATTGGTTGTAAAGAGAGGCTTCTTTGATGAGGGGTGGTAGCTACATTTATCTAGGAAAGATGGCTCTAGTACCAACAGACTTTCAAAACGTGATTTTTCCAAGGACTACTAAGGGAAGATAACAAAATAATGAGTCTTTGTATAGGCTGACATCTCTGTGAGTAGAAGAAAGGTAAAAAGAAAATTCTATTTTCTTGTGTCATTACAAAGAACTCCTAAGGAAATGTATCAGAAAATTATGCAAATGTTTAGAAACTGGATGAAAAAGAACTAAGGATGAGGGGAATGTGTTTTTTTATTTACAATTAGTTTTATTTTCTGATTAAAATATTAATTATAAATACAACACATTTTTAATGAAAATTCTGAATGACTTTTACAGAAAATCCAAGATAATCTTCAAATTACAATTAAAAATTTAGGTTTAAGATGTTAAATTGAAAAAAATTGATGTTGATAATTACATTTTTCATCACCAACCCAAATATGAAAACATCACCTTAAAAAGGCAACCATTATAGTAGTAAGAAAGTATAAAAGAGACCTAAATGGAAACATAAGGCTTTATTGATGGAGGATCAATAGTTGAGAGCCAGATAAGTGGGCTTATGTCTATAATCCCAGCACGTGGGAAGCTGAGGAAGGAAACTCACTTTAAATTACAGCTTCATGTTCAAGGCTAGTTAGGTCTACACTGTGAGTCCTGGATTACAGTGTGAGATACATTCTCATAAAAAAAAAAACAACCCCACTCATGACCACACGAGCAACCGTAATTAAATCAGTGGGTCACACACACACAAAGACATCAAAGTAGAGGAGACATGGGAAGAAGAATTTCAGTGGGAGACGATTTCAGTGAGGAAAGGGGAGGGTGATGAGAGATGAAGATAATCAAAACTCAATGTAAGTGTATGAAATTGCCAAATAATAGTAGAATTTTAAACCATAAAAGTACATACCTATTGAAAGATATCCCTACCAAATAACAAATATAAATAAATAATAATAAAGATAATATACCATATTATGTATTTGATAATTCAACTGTATTAGGGTGTTTTTTCCCTAAATTAATACAAAAATTTAATGCAAGTGCTTGTTTCAGCACCATAGCCTATAATTAGACATATACACAGATTACTATGACACTGCACGGGATGACTTGAAAATTCACAAAGAATTCCATACTCTTAAAAAATGACTTCAGAATAAATAGAAACCCCAACAGTGTGTATCCAATGGAACCTAATTGGTCTACTTTAAATTGTTACAGAATAATGATAGCCATGAATACGGAAGTAAATTTTAAAGCAAATGAAAGTAATGTAAAACTGGCTTTGCCTGAAATAAAGACTTGCTTAAAATGCGAAGGAGTTTCAATAGTGTAATAGAGACACCACTAAAGATCTGTGAAACTGAACTGAGCATGGGGAAACAAACGTATGTATAGATGTTCAACACATGACAAAAGCGGCATTCTAAGTCACTGGAGAAAGCAGTAGCTACTTGACAAATAGGTGACATTTAGGTAGCTAAGTGAAGGAATAAAATATGATTGGGTTTCTACTTAACATGTCACAGACTGATCAATTCCACTGTAAAGTAAAAAACGAACTTTTAATTTTTAAAAAATATATAGGATTACTTATCCATCAACTCTAGGCAGGATTTTTCTTAAACTGAATGTGGTGGCTTGAATGAAGTGACCTTCATAAGCTCCTGCCTTTGAATACTTGGTGGCTGTTGGTGGAGGATTAGGAGGTTTGGCCTTCCAGGAGAGAGTATGTCACTGACGCTGGGCTTTGAGGGTAAAAAGACTTTTGCCCTTTGAGTTAGCTCTCTCTGCTTCCTGTGAGTATTCGCCTAGGGCTCTGGCACCTGCTGCCATGCTCCCCATGACGGTGATGGACTGTTATCTTTCTAGAACTGTAAGCCCCAAATATACTTTCTCTTCTATAGGTTGCCTTGGTAATGGTGTCTAGCATAGCAATTGAAAAGCAACTAAGACACTGAACAAAATACAAATTGAAGAAAAAAAACTTATCTTATTAGAAATTAGAACTATGTATATAGAAATAAAAATCGCAGAAGCTAGTAGAAATGACAGTTGAAAGACTTGGAGAAGTTATTTGTGACACACAGTATCAGGAAAAGAGCATTACACTGAATAGGAAATGAATATATCCAAATAAATAAAAAAAATCATAGCCAAATGGGAAAAATGGATAAGAATACATTCGGGCTATTCACAGAGGGAGGGGGAAATGTGATGGGGCTGGAAAAATTAATTATTAATAAAATATTGTCCTGTTATTCCAGGTCCTTCTGACTATGATGTGATGCATAGGAGAGGAACTGTTTTAGCTACTTTTCTATTGCTGTACAGAAACACCTTGCCATAGCAACACTTACAAAAAAAAAATAAGAATTTAATTAGGGCTTGCCTACAGTTTCAGAGGTTTAGTCCATTATCATCATTTGTGGGAAGCATGGTGGCATGCAGGCAGACATATTTCAAGAAAAGGAGCTGAGACTTCTACATCCAGATCTGCAGGCAGCAGGAAGACAG
The DNA here is from genome assembly GCA_963919715.1 of Microtus obscurus. NCBI lineage: Eukaryota > Metazoa > Chordata > Mammalia > Rodentia > Cricetidae > Microtus > Microtus obscurus. Next base: position 34,258,099 of record CAWTZC010000010.1, on the reverse strand, counting down.
AGACACTAGGGCTGGCTTGGGCCTTTGAAACCTTAAGCCCACTTTCAGTGACGCACTTCCTCCAACAAAGTCACACCTACCCCAGCAAGGCCACACCTCCTAACCCCTGTCAAGCAGTGCCCCTCCCTGATGAAAGCATTCAAATCTATGAGCCTTTGGGGGCCTTTCTTACTCAAATCACAACCGGAACGCCGGGAAACAGAAATCAAAGTTTTGTTCATCTTTTGCAAATATGAATTTCTTATTCTCCTTTCCAAAAGAGATAGAAGAATGCATTTGAAAATTCCACAACTGGTTATTATATTCCTGAGGTCCTTCTAGTCTGTTTTTAGATAACACCCCATCTGGCATTACAGCTTTGACTGGGGCAACTATTTTGCTTAGTTTGCAGTTAACTATCATTCCCTAGGATCTGTCTGGTATTGTGAGGATAGGCAACTGAGAAAAAGGAGGGGATGATGAGGACAGCTTTGCGTCTCCAATTAACATTTTCCCTTGGTGAATATTCATTGTACAGGACATTTGGCTTGTTTAAGGACATTTCTCATACAACTATATAATGTACTTTGAGTATATACCTCCACAAGTCCCTTTTTCCCCACCCTGTATCTGTCTTTAGTATTGTTCTTCTAGACCAGTGGTTTTCAGCCTTCCTAATGCTTAAATATTGTTCCTCATGTTGTGGTGATCCCACAATCATAAAGTTATTTTCATTTGCTACTTCCTAACTAGAATTTCCTACTGTTATGAATCATAATGGAAATATCTGTGTTTTCGGATGGTCTTAGGCAACCTGGGAAAGGGTCACCCAACTCCTAAAGGGGTTGCGACCCACAGGTTGAAAACCACTGCTCCAGAATTTTGCTTCTACTTTTGTATCATAAGCATGTACATGATTTTAAGTGTCTATATGAAGTCTAGGGACTCCAAATGAAAGCATGCAATAGTTGTCTTTTTGAAACTGAATTTGCTTAGTTGATTATCACCAATTATATCCATTTTCCTGTAAATAATAACTTTATTCTTTATGGTTGAGAAATTATGAAATATATACAATATATATATATATAATACGCACACACAGTTTTTTAAACATAGTTCTCTGTTGAACAGATGCCCAGGTTGGTTCCAGAACTTAGCTATTGTGAATAGTGATGTAATAAACATCAATATGCTATTATCTCAGTTATACTGACCTGTCATTGGATAGTACTCAGCAGTAGTATAACTGGGTCACACAGCACATCTGTGTATAACTTTCTGAAGAATCCATACTGATTTCCACAGTGGTGGACTAGTTCTCATTTCCCCCAGCAGTGGTTCAGAGCTATGTGTGTTTTCAGCCTCCTCATCAGCATTTTTTCCTTAATGTCATTCTGACTGGAGGAAAATGGAATCCCAATCTAGTTTTAATGTGAACTTTTCTGATGTCTAACAAGGTTGAGTTTTCATTTGTTTATTGGACATTTGTACTTAAAGTTTTGAGAACCGTCTGTTGATTTAACTAGCCTATTTATTGATTGTGGGTATTAATCTTGTCGGTGATGTAGTGAATGAAGATTTTCTCCCATCTTGTAGTCTGTTTACTCACTTCGTTTGCTGTAAAGACACATTTTAATTTCTTTAGAAATCATTTGTGAATTGTTGGCATTTATTTCTTCGTAATTCCTTGCCTATAAAGGATTTCTCCTACTTTTCCCTCTAAGAGTATCAGAGTTTCAGGTCTTTCAATAAGGCTTTGATTCAGTTAGGGTTGGTTTTTGTACAGGATCAGAAATAAGAATCTGTGTTTATTCTCTTACACAAGGATATTAAGTACTGAGATTACATACACATCGGGCTGGAGAAAAATATTGAAAACACTTCTATTGGGAGAAATGATTAGCATCTGGTTGGTAAAACCAAGTGTAAATGAGACTTTTTTATTTTTAATTTCACTATTTTTTTTATGTGTATGAGTATTTTGCCCGCATGTATGTCTGCCATCATGTGAGTGCCTAGCGCTGGAGGAAGCCAGAAAAGAGTCTAGAGCTACTACAGCTGGAGTTACAGGTGGCCGGGAGCTGCCATGTAGGTGCTGAGAATCAAACCTGGGGCTTTGGCAAGAGCAATAAATGCTAACTATTGAACCATTTCTCCAATATCTATTTATGGAAATTAAAAAAATAAAATTAATATGAAGAGGCTTAAGATGTAGTTTCAGCAAGAAGAGTCCATCCTCAACATTCTCAGAGCCCTGGCTTCAGTCCCCAGTCCCACATAAGCAGAGCACGGTGACACATGCCAGTAATTCCATCACTTGGGAGATAGAGGCGGGAATTCAAGGTCTCATTGGCTACATACTGAGTTTGAGGCCAGTCTAGGATATCAAAAAGAAATGCATATATAAAGAAGAGGTCCTCGGGCATAAAGTCAAAGAAATAATAAAATATTGTAGATGTGTGTCATACATTTACATAATAAAACTATTGTTTTCCTGATTTTGCTTGAGATATCTGCAAACTTTAAAACTCTAACATTTGGCATGATTTTTTTTTCATTCTAAATCTCTAGTTGGTACCTATATTTATAATTTTGATTTATTTTCCTTAGATATGGTCTTGCAAATAGTATGTTGTTTATTTTGTATTGTAACATTCATGAGAATGAGGAACTTGTGTTCATGATTATTATGCAGCATAATATTGTATTAAACAGACTTTCAATAATTACTAAAATTTAACAAGTCAGTTAATGCCATAAATTGTAATTCCCACATTTGGGAGGCAGAGGTAGGAGGATCAGGAGCTCAAGGCTATCCTAGGCTGAACCGTGAGTTTGAGGTCACACTCAACTATGAGAGACTCTGTTTCAAAAACAAAAATGCGGATCTCCGAAGCTGCTTACATATTACCCACAATCCCCTTTTTCTTTCTCTCTCCTCCAGCCCGGCAAGATGCCCAAGGGAAAGAAGGCCAAGGGGAAGAAGGTGGCCCCGGCCCCCGCCGTCGTGAAGAAGCAGGAGGCGAAGAAGGTGGTGAATCCTTTGTTTGAGAAGAGGCCTAAGAACTTCGGCATTGGGCAGGACATCCAGCCCAAGAGAGATCTTACGCACTTCGTCAAATGGCCCCGCTACATTAGGCTACAGCGGCAGAGGGCCATCCTCTATAAGCGGCTCAAAGTTCCTCCTGCCATTAACCAGTTCACCCAGGCCCTGGACCGGCAAACAGCTACCCAGTTGCTTAAACTTGCCCACAAGTACAGGCCAGAGACCAAGCAGGAAAAGAAGCAGAGGCTGCTGGCCCGTGTTGAGAAGAAAGCTGCCGGCAAAGGGGATGTCCCGACTAAGAGACAACCTGTCCTTCGAGCGGGAGTCAATACAGTCACCACTTTGGTAGAGAACAAGAAGGCTCAGCTGGTGGTGATTGCCCACGACGTAGACCCCACTGAGCTGGTGGTCTTCCTGCCTGCTCTGTGTCGCAAGATGGGGGTCCCCTACTGCATCATCAAGGAAAAGGCCAGGCTGGGGCGGCTGGTCCATAGGAAGACGTGCACCACTGTTGCCTTTACACAGGTTAACTCGGAAGACAAGGGTGCTCTGGCCAAGCTGGTGGAAGCTATTAGGACCAATTACAACGACAGATACGATGAAATCCACCGCCACTGGGGAGGCAACGTCCTGGGTCCTAAATCTGTGGCTCGAATTGCCAAGCTGGAAAAGGCAAAGGCCAAAGAACTCGCCACTAAACTGGGTTAAATGTACTGCTGAGTTTTCTGTACATAAATATAATTATAAAACTTCAAAAAAAAAACAAAAAACAAAAATGCATCAGTTTAAGCTTCTGACATATCTGTTCTCTGTTTCTGTGGTTACTCCCTTGACTCCCACCCACAGTATTCCAGTCAGGGTTTTACTGCAGTCTCTTTACGGGCCTCTTTGCTCACATCCTGATGTCCGTAGAGTCTGTCTCCAACAGAACTGCTGCAAGAACATTTCTAGCTACAAAGGTAATCATATTGCCCAGGTTCCTCTGTTCAGGATACAGTTGGAGCTCTTTGCCACAAATTCTACTTCCTAGTCAGGCAGAACTGCTCAATTCTTTGGATACATCAGTTTGGATACATCAGGTATCTCAACTTTCTCAAATAGTATTTGCTCCTTTGAACGTACTATTAAAGCACTACCAAAAGCACTGTTAAAATTTAGTAACAGGGCTTTATTATTACCACTTATTTTAATATTTTTTAAGTAAGTAAAGATATTCAAAGTTAGGGCTATTTGACTCACTAATTAATAGCTGGTTCTTTTTTTCGTTCCCTTTGGTCCTAGCTGCCCTGAGCAAGGACTATTAGCCACAGCCAGCCGGGCTGATCTAATGTCAAATCCATCTCCTTTAAGTACTCCAAGGGCACCTTAAGGACTACAGGTCAACTTTAGCTGCTTGCTGCTAAAACACAGTTCCAGTTCGGAAGGCACTATTCCAGCTGTAACTGTTTAGTAATGCCGGGCATTTTGAAGCATCCCTTGCTTTGGTGAACTCTGGAGCCATTTACACCCAGGCCAGAGGGCAAATGCTGCCCCTGGTGATCCAACAAAAGGACCCTACTGTGACTGATGCAAACGGTTCCACATAAAAACACCATTGCGTCATTCTGGCTATAAAGCAGGCTGTTCGTCTTACTGTTTCTGTCAGCCAGGAAATATCCTCTCCTGAATCTTCCCGGGGATTATCTGTTTGTAGGGCTCTGTTTTCCCTGTTGTTCGCGTGACCGGAGGCTTAGATCCAGGATTGAGGACTTTTCTGGTGCCATTGCAGGATCCGGGATAAGAAATGACAAAAGCTGGCCATAAGTACTTCTATTACTCTTACCTGTGTGGCTTCAACCTTGATGGGGGAGGAGTATCATCAAGTTTTAACAGAACCTACTTAAATGATTAACATACCTATATGCAGAGTTGAGCAGGACCTGACGTAAAGACTACAAAAAGAAGGCAGAGATGACAGGCTTTTACTGTGGGTTTAGTGACCTTGTGGGTCCAGGTGGGGGCTAATTTTTAGCAAGGCAGTGTCTATGTTACCTGCTAGGCAGGTACAGAATTTACTCCTCTAATCGACGTACAAATATTTAATTCATTTCATACGCCAAGTCAGTGCTCCAGGTATTTGCCTACACATTCGTATTCTGGGGTTTGAGATTCCAGAAGAGAAATGCATGGGGATTTAGGGGAAAGAAAAAAAAAAAACTAAAGAGGAACAAGTTTATGTTTTCGTTTGCCGCCTCTCTTCTTTCTTCACACCGTCAATTAGAGTCAAGATTGGGGACAGATTCGTCACCGGAACTAAAGGGTAAGAAATACAGGTGGGGAACTAGCAGTCCCTTCCGGTCTCCTTTTTGGTGTTCGTGCTCGCAACAGCGCCCCCTATAAACTCAGCCTCCAGCCGTGGGGCTGTCGTTCGTGGCCCAAGGCTGACAACTACAGGTCACCGCGGCGTTAATAATCTTGTAATTCCCAGAGAAAAGCTGCTTTTAGAAAGAGGGAAGGAAGGCTTAATTTGACGCCTGGGCTCAGGGCCAATGACGCACTTCCCGTCTTTGTGGCGGTCAGCCGCTCCGGCGCTGGGAAGTTGAGTCCGGACGGCTTTGCCGAATCTCAGGCTTCCAGCCGATTTAAGGCCCTTATTTGGAAAGGGGCGAGGGAACAATTGCGCCTGCGCGATGTGGCCCCGATTCGGAGCTCAGAGACTGGGTGAAATCAGGAGGAGTCCGGATCTTCCCGGCTCAAACCCAGTCCTGAGGCCCCTGAGAAGGGTAGAGGCGTTGATGGACTGATTGTGCTGGGAGTGGAACCCAGGGCATCCTCTGGCAAGCACTCCTCCGCCGAGCTCCGGCCCTTATTTGTATTTTATGATGTTGGTTATTGAAGCCAGGGACATGCTAAGCGCCAGTCTAGAGGTGAGACCGTTCTGCCCATCAGCTAGACCTCTAGCCATACCGTCGCTCTTACGTCATAAATGTTAACACGAGGTAGCATTTGTTACATATACTTTTCTTTGTTGTAAAATAAACTACAAGTATCACGACATGTCATTTCCCAGTATATCTTTTTAAGATTTATTAATTTTTGTTTATGTGTTTGAGTGGTTCACCTGAACGTGTGCTTGTGCAGTGTGTGCTGGCACCATGGAGGCCAGGAGAAGGTGTGTGATACCCTGAGTACTGTACTAGAGTTACAGTACAAGAGTTATGGACATTTCGTAAGATGTCCCATGGGTGCTGAGGACAGAATCCTCTGCAAGAACTATTAAGCCATCTCTCCAGGCTTTAATACATTTTTAAGGACATTTTCCTACATCATCGTATTATTAGCGGACACAGCTATGAGCAGGAGCGTTCCCTAATACTAGACTACACTCAGATTCCCTTTACCCCCACAGTTGTCTCACAGATTTCCTTTGCTGTTGATTTCTACCACCTAGAATGTAATTGCAGGCCACTTGGTATATGTAGTTTCAAATTTTCTATTAGTTATAATCCCACCTCTCCTCTCCTTTCTTCCCATTCCACCATCTTGTTGAGATTCTACTAACTCTCCTACAAATCATCTGCTCACAGATTTGCTTGAGTCTTCATGGTACTTAAGGTATCCCTCTATTTCCCTGAAATTGTGACCACGTATCCTTTGGGAAATTTTCTGTTATTGCTAAGTATACCAAAGCCAATGAAAAAAATGTTCATATACTTTCAATTTTTAGTTACGGAAGGAGGAAAATGTGAACACATCAAACTAGAATTACTTCACTGCCTACCACACATTAGGCACTTAGAAAATACTTACAAAAGGGTTTCTTTGTGGATTGCTGTGAGATAATGCTTTTGTACACTGTAAAGATTTGGCAATCATATTAGTTTAATAAAACGCTGATTGGCCAGTAGCCAGGCAGGAAGTATAGGTGGGGAGACCAGACTAGGAGAATTCTGGGAAGTGGAAAGGCAGGAAGTGAGTCTCCAGCAAGATGCAGAGGAAGCAAGATGAAAATGCCTTACTGAGGGCTGGAGAGATGGCTCAGAGGTTAAGAGCATTGCCTGCTCTTCCAAAGATCCTGAGTTCAATTCCCAGCAACCACATGGTGGCTCACAACCATCTGTAATGGGGTCTGGTGCCCTCTTCTGGCCTGCAGGCATATACACAAAACAGAATATTGTAAACATAATAAATAAATAAATAAATATTTAAAAAAAAAAAAAAGAAAATGCCTTACTGAGAAAAGGTACCAAGCCATGTGGCTAAACAGACAAGAATTATGGATTAATTTAAGTTGTAAGAGCTAGTTAATAATAAGCCTGAGCTAATAAGCTAAACAGTTTATAATTAATATAAGCCTCTGTGTATTTCTTTGGGATCGAACAGCTGGACGGCTGGGTGGGACAGAAACTTCCATCTACAGTGGATTGCAGGTAATCCATAGACCCTGAACATCTAGGGTGCTTCCATTTCCTTGCTAAAAGGTATGGACCGCTTCACAAATTTGAGTGTCATCCTTGCTTAAGGGCCATGCTAATCTTCTGTGTATTGTTCTGATTTTCATATATGTGCTGTCAATGGGAACATAAGCCATTGTGTTTCTGTAACAACAGAAAGCTTTATATGTACAGTAAAAACACTTCAGTGCATAACATACAGCGCTTTCAAATCTGAGCTGAGGTCATTTTAGACAATGCTTATTGGAACGGCAGGGTGTGATGAAATGCAATGCTTGTTGTGCATTCAAAACCGCGGCTATAGTGGAGTTGCCCTGTGGTGTAATACAAGCAGGAGTTACCAGGAATGTCTCCTAGTCACACGTTTTTATCTAGTTTTTGGTCACTTCACATTCAGAAACTTGTACTGTTGCATTTTTTACAATCCCCACTCAATTCTATGACCCCCACATGGATTTGCAAGCTATAGCTTAGGAAACTAGATGCTGGGCTGGGAAGAGCTCAGTTGGTAAAGGGCTTGTCCTGAAACCATGAGGACTTTGATCCCTAGAACCTATTAACCTATATTAGAATTAATATATATACCATCTGGGGATGGTAGCATTCTTGTAATCCCAGTGGCAGAAGGCAGGGATTGGAGTGGAGCACCTAGTCTAAACTTCATGGTGAGGTCCAGACCAGTGAAAGAGCCTGTTTGAAGAAAACTAAGAGGAAGGTGTGGGTAGTGCGTGAGAAAGAAGGACACTAAAGGTTTTCCTCTGGCTTCCATGTATATTAACAGGCACACACAAACACACTACACCACACAGATACACAGACACACAAACACACAAGGCTAGTGCTAAGTCACATCCATGATGGTCCAACCTTCGTCAGAGGGACCAGAGTTGCCCATTCTCTCTTTGCCTCAGAACAGTTCCATTGGTGCTTTGGTTCAGGGGATTTGGTAAATGCTTTTGGAACTCACCTAGTTTGTAGGCCCACAGACCATGTAGTTCACGAGCCCCCTCTACACCTCCTTGGCTCCTCTGGTTAAGAATCTCTTTATTCCTTCGAGTCTGTATTTCTCACCCCTTTCTTTGCCCCCAGGAGTCTTCTCCATCACACCATCAGGATGTTCATGGTCTTCATTCATCCTTTGCCTCTGCCACAACTCTTTGTTTGGCACCAGACTACTGTTCATATCAGCTTGTAACCCAGATATCATACTATAAAATTCTTTGGGTATTTTATTTATTTTTCATTTTTTTTATCTGCATGTATGTGTCCAGTGCCCAAAGAGGTCAGAAGGTGGTATTGGATCCTCTAGAACTGGAGTTGCAGATGGCTGTGAACCGCCATGTTGGTTTCAGGAACCAAATCTGGGTCCTCTATAAGAACAAGTGCTCTTAAATACTGAGCCATATCTCCACCCCCCTCTTTTATTTTTAAGCTCTATTCAGTAAGCCCCTTTTTAAAATAACTACTAAGTCCCAAAGCTCTTCTCGTCTTCATTCTAGCTCTCTGCGTTGTTTGTCCTTGCTATCTAAACATCTATCAGACTTCAACACCTAGCCAAGCCCACCCTCCTGGATTTTCCTGGTTCCTACACAGGGCCTCTCTGCAGTCCTTTATTGGTACTTGAGTTTACAGTAACTTCATTTGAATCATCTTTCCCTCTCTCGGAATGGGGAAGAGCTGACAAATTTCTTCTGAATTTCTGATGAAGAATCCAAAGTTTTCCCCACACTTGTACTGGGGACTGAACCTTGATTTCATACAGACACTGTAGCATGGAGCTATATCCTCCAGCTTCCCAAGGTTGAAAATGTGGAGACTACGGGCAACAAAATGAGCTGGCTGTCAAGCAAGAGACATCTGAAGATACAAACTCCCTTTAGCAACTCCATGCAGACTTCACACACCTATCAGAGCTCCAGATGGGACAGAACTGGCCAGTGGACAAACAAACAATGGAAAAGGTCCACCTGTTGTAAGTGTAGGAAGACTTTATATACAGTCAGGAGACCTCTCAACCCACCTAATGGCATACACCAGGATAAAGTTACACTGTGCTGTCTTGGCACAGCCACTGACTAGACTGAACACGTGGGTGGTGGTGGCAGCCTGGCCTGATGACAGGCCTGACACACCTGACCAGTCCTGATAGACAAGGCAAAAAGCATAGTGGCATTGCAGCAATGGTGTAGTTACCTTGTTCTGACTTTGTGCTATACTAGTGTGGTAGTCTGAATGTTATTGGCCCTCATAAGCCCACAGGGAGTGGCATCATCTGGAGGTGTGGTCTTGTTGGAGGAAGTATGTCACTGTGGAGGAAAAGAGAAGGAAGAAGCTGCTGCTGCAGGCTGCATTCAGATAACAGAGCTTGCTAAGGTGAATCCTTACAAGACCTGTGCTTTTGCTATAAACCAGACATGTGGTAGACAAGGGCCAAAGGTCAGGAGCCTTACATTTTAGAAGTAGCTCTGAATCTGTTGGTCTTGGGCAAATCATTTAAACTAAATTTTGGTTTTCCTATTAATTGAAGGTATAAAATAAAAAGATGTTATAATTCGGAACTAGTGAGATGGCTCAGTGGTTAAAGTGACCAAGTGGTTAAAGTGGCTAAAATCACCAAGCCTTGGGACCTGAGTTTGATCCTCAGGATCCGCATGGTAGAAGGACGGAATTGATCCCCACAACTTATCCTTTGCCCTATGCACACTTGCTTTATAGCATGTGCACAAACACCTCCCCCCACCGTACAGGCAAGATAAACAATATGATACAATTCTAACAGTTTGCAATTTTGTATCATTTTAAAAACTTGCTTTGATATGGGAATGAAAAAAGCCACAGCTTTAAATACAAGATATAAAATTGTATTTATAAAAACTGTCAAATAATGGAAATTTAATGAATACTGTGGTAGCTAACATGAATCATAAATTGTATGCCTGAGTATCTTATATTATGATTAATATATCAAGGCAATGTCCTACTATGTTCCCCGGGCTGGTCTTGAAGTCCTGGGCTCTGGTTAGTCTTGGTGATATATGTCCATAAACCCAGCTTGGGAGGTGGGCACAGAGGAGGAAGAATTCTAGGTCATTCTTGACTGTACAGTGAGTTTGAGGCTGGCCTGGGCTACATGAGACCCTGCTTCCCCACAACACAAAAAGGGAGGTGATATAGCTCAGTTGGTAGAGTGCTCATTTAGCACATATAAAGCCCTGGGTTCAAGTCCCAATAAAGCATAAAAAAGACAAAAAGGAGTGGGTAAAGGCGCTTGCTGCTAAGCCCGTGGACCTGGATTTGATTCCCAGAACTCACAGAGTGGAAGGAGAAAACTGAACCCCGCAAGTCATTTTGATCTTCAGACTTGTGCCATGGCTCCTGTGAGCACACAAATATACACATATATGGGGGTACAGGACTTTAACCCTAGCCCTTTGGAGGTGGAGGCTGGTGGTCTAGTTCAAGTCCATTCTGGTCTATATAGTGAGTTTCAAGTCAGCCATATATACTGAGACCCAGACTCAAATCAAAACAAAACAAACAGACAAAGAAAACCCAAAAACATCCCCAACCAAAACAATAACAGCACACACACACACACACACACACACACACACACACACACACACACACATGAAATCTGAGCTCGAGCAATCTTGCCTCAGTCTCCTGAGAAGTTGGAACTATGGGCATGTGTCAGAGTTGTCACTGTATCACTGTGACTAATTTCATACTCAAAATTTAATAAGTAGGTCTCAAATATTTTCTGTTTTTAAACCGTTTATTTATTTGTGTGTGTGTGTGTGTGCATGTGTGTGTGTGTTTATACACATGCGTTCTGGCATGCACATTGAGGTCAGAAGACAACTTACAAGAGTCTCTCCTTCCACCATGTGGGTCCTGGGGATCCGACTTAGGTTGTCTGGCTGAGGGGCAAGCATATTTACCTGAGCCACATCTCTAGCCCCTAAATATTATAAACAAACACACACACGTGCCCATGCGAGTGCTATGAGATGTTACTTTAATTACTTTGTCTACAAAAACAAGAAAGAAGACCTTGAGGCTAGAGACAGTCAGCTCTCTTCTGAGAAAACCATGTATCTATTGATGGCCTCCTCTGGTGTCTGCACCAAACCCACCATCTAGCACTCACCACTCACTTCTTGGGGCAGCTGTAGAGGGTCACATGTCATGGGCGTGTCCCCAGGCTGGAGGAACTGAAGGCTCTGATACTCCAAAGAGGCACCTTGATACTCTGTCACCACTAGGCTAGAAAGCCCACGGGAGACAAAAGATTCACCTTGAATAAGTATCCTGGTGGGAAGCAGAGACTTTTGCACTGGAACACAGAACGAGCTCCATTTACCCCTCTAAAGAAGGTTCAAGAAGACTGACACACATTCATTCAGCAAATTAGCACTGCAGACTCACTCAGACATGCTCTCCTCCGTATCTGGGGACTCAGCAGTCAAGGCCAGCAAGACAGACAAAGGACCTGTGCCCCAGAAACACATAATAGATTACAGGCAAACATGGCATCAGGACTAGGGTCTGTATGCTCTCAAGATGTCGTCCACCAATTACACAATACCTACAAAGGGGAAAAATGATAATTCTCTAGAGAAGAAATCTGGACAAGCACTCCCATGATCCCGTGACTAAGGCAAAACCACCCTATGTACCTGTGAGAAGAGGGGCAAGCAAATGCTCTGCCCCTGGGGTAGATAGGCAGCCAAGGGGCACAATCTGATGACCATATTCAGACTGCGAAAGCATCTCCCTATCTTCATAAATACATGCTGAAGTAGTTGGTGGTAAAAAGACATATTTATAATTAATTATCAGCTGGTTAGGGGGAAAAGAGTCTGGATAAATGTGCATGCCTGTGCAAAAGATAATGAATTTGGTTTGCACAGAAATATGGACAGGGTAGGTGGACTATATCCTGGAACTAGTGCTATCAACAGCTAAATCTGTCTGAAAAGGATCCGAGCGCTCTACATGGTTTTTGTGGTCCTTCTCTTAATTGGATTATTTCAGAATAAAAGGTGAAACGCTAGTGAACAGACACTCCTCACCCTGTCTCTCCCACCCTAGAACATTCCTCATCTTCCCACCTGCTGCCCTGTGTCTCCGTGTTCCGGGGCTAGATTCTCTAGCAATGTCACCGCCTTGTCACCACTCTATAGATGATACTTTGTACCCAGCCTCGGAGCTCTTTGGGCAGGATGGACAGGAACTGCTCCAGCACCAGCAGCTCCAGGATCTGCTCCTTGCTGCAGGTGTCTGGCCGCAGCCACTGATGGCAAAGTTCCCGAAGCTGGGCCACAGCTTCCCGGGGCCCAGGAGCCTCCTGGTAGCAGAACTGCCAAAATCTCAGGTGGTAAAGCTCCGGAGTATGGCTCCTGCCCGCCTGTGAGTTGCCTGGCTGCTCCCTGCTGGTCTTTTCCTCCTTCACTGTCACAAGGCTGTCTTCATTCTCAGGGGTGGAACCCGGCAAAGCTTCATACATGTTGAACTCAGAAGCTGCAGTAAGGTTCATTTGGCTGAAGTCTATGCTTCAGGAATGTATGGCTAAAGAAACATCTACAGTGAAATAATTGAACAGGAAATTAAAGCCAAAACCCCATGAAACATACTTTTATTTTTGTCTCGATTATGCTATGCACATAGGGTTCCATGCATCAAAATCATATCCTGAACATTAAGGGAGCGGAGCCTAGAGAGAAGGGATACAGCACGAGGAAAGACTAACTATAAGGATGACTGCCCAGGCATGGTGGTGCAGGCCTGAAATCCCAGTGTGCAGGCACAGGAGCTAGTGTGCACTACTTAGCAAGTTCAAGGTTAACCTGGGCTAATACACAGTAAGAATGTTTGAATGTATTATACTTAAGCTAGAGAGGATGGATAATTTGACACTTGGAGAAGCTATCTTGGCAGAAACACAGTATAGTTCAAAGGTTATTTATCGACATGCATTGAATATTTCACTTTATGTACAGGTATGGTAGTATTCTTCCAAAGCACCCAATCACCAAATGCCTTCTGTAGCGAGATCTGGTCATATATGCCTCCCATAATTCTCGTCTCAGATCTGTGTGTGTCTACAACCTGCTTTGATAAACAGTATGACAGACATGGCACAGTAAAAGGAAGTGCCCTGTAGCTCTTAAGATACTGCCATAAGACAACCATACTGTGAGGAAACACGAGCTAGTCTCGTAGAGGTCTCTTGGAACCAGTGCTCCTAAGCTAAAGCCTAGGCAGGCCTAGGGCCTAGATCATTTATTAGCTAATACAGTTACATGAGTAAGTCTAAGCAGTGGAGCTGGAAGTCAACCCATAGAACCCCAAGAAACTGTTTACATTACTAGGGTTTTATTATTTTTTAAAAAAAGAACCACAGCAGACCTGAAACAGCAAACACACAGCAATTTCTTTATTTTCCCTCATCTCATTTTCTCCTTTTGTGATCTCAATTCAACATATCTGTTTCAAGGACATGGAGATCCCTTACTGGCTCCACCTTGCCTTTGACTCCAGACCCCCACCTTCCAGCGCTAGCAGGATGCCTCCAGCCTCATTCCTGTCTTGCACCATTATTTAATCCCACATTGAAAGGAAACCAGAGCCCGCTCACAGGAGCGTTCATTATCTAGCTCTCCATTTATTGAGGTCAGCACTTCCCATGCATTTAGGCTTAACATCAGGTCCCAGATAACCGTTGAGTTCAGCTATTATTGCTACAAAATGCCTCTTGAAGCTATTCCTTTTCCCCTGTTCCTTTAGTTACCATTTCCATGCACTATTACAATAATTTTGTTTCTTACTTCTGACCTCCCATCACTAATATTTCCTAAAGCGCAATTTTGATCGTAATTCAACACGCCTCCTGTGTTAGTGTGGAGTACTGTTTGCTTGCACGCAACTCCTAAAATTCTTTGGGAGGCATAAGCTGTACCTTAAATCGATGGCCATTAAGAAATTATTTAATTAATCAGGCCTATATAATGAAGTCTCCACCAAAATCCAAAATGGCAGGTTTTGTGGAGCTTCCAAGCAGTCGGAGGTTGATGCCTTCACAGAGGGCATGGGAGCACCACACTCCTTAATCGTATCCTGGGAAACACAAGCCCACTTTCTGCTTCATTTGTATTCTTTGCAATGTACTTTAAGCACACCAGTAAGAATGTCTCCTGGGTTCTGTGAGCTCTGGAAGTGGTAGTAAAAATCCTGGTTTCCGGCTAGTGGGTCAGAAGCGCGGGCAAAATAAGCTGGAGCTTTTAAATTGGATGTTGAAAATTACCACCACCAGTACTGCCACCACCAGCAGCACCACCAGCAGCACCTTCACCAGCACCAGCACCACCCCGAGTTTCAAACACTTCTTGAACTAACTTCAGACTCCCAGAATCGGATCTTACCTGTGTTTTATTTCCAGCTTACCACCCGTCATTTTAAACGCCTAATTATTTTCCAGGTGTAAAGTTAATCTTGGAATACAAGAAGTTAGTTCCTACCTACAAGCAAATCACAGTTTTCTCAACTCCGCAGTCACTGCAGGCTGACATTTTCCTGCCCACTTTGTAGTGGGCTATCTTTTCAATTTCCCACGGGCATGTGGCCTACTCTGTACTCTGTATGTGCATAGTCTACGAATGGAGAAGACAGCCACACAGGTGGCAGCACTCCGGGACGTGTGTGCACTTCGCTCTCCAGCTGTTATTACAGATCACTGCACAGTCATCCCTGCCACAAGCAGACCTCTGCGTGTCTTCAAACGCAGCACGTAGCTGGTACCCAACACAGACTGATGGACTTCTTGACGTATGTAACAGATGTACCTGAGGTGCACTAGCCAGGGCTCTAGCGCGCCCAATCTATGCTAAGACTCTGAGCCAGCGCTTGCGCACTGCAGTTAAGTGTGTATTTGCTGCTTAAAACTTTAGGGGACGTGTGCAAGGAGGATGTGCCGAGCTCATGAAAGGATGCTACCGGAGTCAGAAGGCCAGAGCTCCACAGTTTGGCTGTGCCTGCTGTTAGTCCGAGCCTGCAATGATGAAGTTCGGCGGGGTCCAACGGGATGAGGGACGGGGCACTTCCTGCAGACAGAGCGGGGCACCAAGGAGCACTTCCTGTAGACGGAGCTGGAGCTTAGAGGCAACTTCCGGCTGCCGCTGTGCACTTCAGGAGCGAGGCTCCAGTCTCTGGTGCTCCTGTGGAGCCAGGTCGAGGTTTTCCTGCTCGGCACCAACCTCTCCTGGTGGTTGCGAATCGCTCAATCAGGCGTACATTTATATCAATCATTTCAACCAAAAAACCCGTGGGATGTACCTAAGGGCGAGCTCTTGCTTGGCATACTTACTGGGTTCAGTCCCCAGCACCTCGAGAGAAAAATAGTTTCTTCCCTAGACAACTAGCATCTGAAAAGACAAAGCCGAGTTACTTTACCCGGCCTTGTGCGGAGAGCCAGAAGAGTAAAAAGGCACAAAGCCGCAAGGTGAGGAAGTACACAGATTTTATGTGTGACAAAAACCTAGGTAGTGTGAATTCAAGAATCACCATATTTACATTTATTTCCGTTGTGTCTGTTCGAATGGGGGTCAGAGGACAACCTGGAGTTGGTTCTCGTTTTGCTATAAAGGCCCTAGGGATTGAACTCAGGTTGTCAGACTTGACGGCAAGCGCTGTTACTCAGGGCCCCATTTCCACAGCCTCCCTGAGTTTTATAAATTCTCAGGACACCCCTTGAAACGTTTTGTTCAGAGAGTATATTAGTGCTCGAAGCACTTATGGAAATCACAATGGAATTTTGCACTTCAGTTTTTTTCTGCTAAGATAGCATGGAATGTTTTTCCAGCTTTTAAAAAGTACGTGTACGCGAGCTCACGAGCATGCACACGTGCATGTGGGTGTGGAGGCCAGAGGTCGATGCCAGATGCTCTGTTTTTAGACAAGGTCTCTCACTGACTGTGGAGCTCACTGATGCAGCGTCACTGACGGACCAGCAAGCTTCAGGGATCCCCATGCCCCCAAGGGTATTAAAGCTGTGTGCTACTATCTCCACCGTTTTACATAGGTTCCGGCAGTCTGAACTCAGGTTCAAATGCTCATGTCATAAACATTTTCCAACTGAGCCTCCCCCCAGGCTTAAGCTTAGTTTATAAACATTCCAACAATGGTATTCCATTGTAAAGGCTACAATGTATCCTCACTAATGTAGGCTTAGGCTATATTCTAAGTAACGCTATAGGAAACACCATTCAAAATCTTTAAATTCATCCAAACTGTTCCCCTTCCTAGACCTTGGATTTTCCACAGGGCAGGGAACCCTGACTGCTCATTGGACTGGAGAGGGAGGGGGAGAGGGGTGGGAGGAGGGGGAGGGAAATGGGAGGCTGGGAGGAGGCGGAAACTTTTTTTTTCCTTTTCGCAATAAAAATAAATAAATAAAATAAAAAAATATAAAAAGCAAAAAAAAATCTTTAAATTCTTCTTAAAGCTTGAACTTTATTCAAAAATTACTCTGAAACATAACTCTTTATAGACTGTTAAAGTACTGTCAATATCACTATTTCCATAAGAAAGTATTCTCTTTATATTATCAATATTTAAATTATGTTTTTTACATTGTTTTAAATATATCTGTTGGGTAAATATGACACACACAAACTGACAAAAAGTAATGTACATTTAAAAATTTGATAGTTCTCTAACTTTTAAGGGCCATGCTGTTTAGGAGTAAAAGAAAATGTTAACAGAAAATCCAGAAAAAGATTATCACTTTCACACAACCAGCAGCAAATGATTAATCAACATGGAAAAGAATGTTGAACAGTAGAAATATAAAGTATGTTTTCAAACAGGTTCTATTTGCAGAAGGATAGCTAGCTGTCTTCTGAGGGTTAGGAATAGCAGAAGTGTGATAAATACCTACATGCAGGTTTTTGTATGGACATGAGTAAAACATGATGGTGCTGGGGATGTAACCCAGGCCCATGCACATGCTATACAAATGCTCTACCACTGAGATGTATCTTTAGTGGTTGTTTTGAGATAGGGTCTTATAAAGCCATAGCTAAGGCTGGATTTGAACCTGTGGTCCCCTGCTTCAGTATCCTATGCAACACAGTACCAACTTCAAGGTTGTTTTTTGGTTGTATTATATTACTATTATAATTGGGTTGGAGAGATAACTTAGCAGAACTTACTGCTCCTCTAGAAGACCAGAGTTCAATTCCCAGCACCCACACTGGGCAGTTCACTGCTTTGAACTCCAGCTCCCAGGGAGATCTAACAACTCTGGCAACATGGACACCCCTGCCCACCCTCACCCCATGGCACATAATTAGAAAAGATATTATCTTTAAAAATCACTAGGAAAATATAATACAAACTTCTATCACAAACCTAAGTGGTGGGCATGATGGCACAAACCTTTAATCTCAGCACTAGGGGTGGGGGGGGGCTGAGGCAGAAGATAAGCGAATTATGAATTTATAAAGATATGACAATCAGTTACTTACCCCTCTATTTGCTCATATTCATTCTGTAGTGGCAAATCATATAACTGCATTTACCTTCTACAAATGGGAGAACTGAGAGGGAGGAGACACCCCATCTTCTACAAATGGGAGAACTGAGAGGGAGGAGACACCCCATCTTCTATTACACTCTATTTGGATATTAAAGGCAGGATACTATCCAAAGCTTAGACCAAATAACCAAGTAATTCTGAGTATACAGGGTTTCCAATTTAAAAGTTCTCCATCAGAACAAGATAATCCTATCTATATGATTCCTTACTAAACTGAAATCAGTTTTAAATTTTAACATGGAACTGTTTAGGTATTGATCTTAGTATAGTCCTCAAATTATTTGGAAAAAGTACCCATAATATCAAATTAATTTTGTCTGTAAAGGCAGAAGAAAAAAATAGTTTTAGCTTATAAGCAACAGAACTGACTTTGCATGAAGGTTTTCAGTGTTTCAAAATGCCACACCTATCTTACACATCTGGAATCCCTATAAGAAGATGGTAAGTTGCCTCTAGTCCACTTGCTCTAAGTAGGAGGGAACAGGCCAAGGACTATTGCTAGGTGCGACAGTGACATCTTCCTTTCATCCCTTTAGCCACGTTTTTAGCTGTGCACAAAACATGACCCTCTCCTGCTTCCTTTGTCAAAGTTTTGGCCTAAGACACATATGCTAAGAAAATTTGGGGAAAGCTGCTCAACAAGGGCTTACTGAGCCAGGCAGAACCTCTTTACCCTCCTTGTCCACACCTGGCATGTGATGGGTGCAACGTCGGCAGTCATATGGCCTTAAAAAGCTCAAGGCATGGGCTGTGATGATGGAGCCAAAAGGCCAGAGATTGAGACTGGAGTCCAAGTAGGAATCATCTTTGCCTGACCCCAGCCTTTTCTATTGGACAAGGAACATATCTGTAAACCAAGTGTAGTGAAACCAAGTTGTAATGGCTACAAAGGTCCACTCATCTTCCCAGAGTGGCATAACTTGAGAAGCCTTTTCTGGGAGAACTATACCCTGTGCTATTCCCAAAGCAATGTTCACCACCCTGGCAACGTGTCGAGGAAGACTCCCCAAGCTTATTCTACATCACCAGCATCAATATCACATGATGACCATCTCTCCAACCGGATTTTATTTTAATGGTCAAAATTATTTCAAAAATAATATCATTTAAAATTCGCATCATTGGTATTAAAGGGAAAAAGTCGTTTCCCCAAGGGACATTCATTAAAGTGTTCTTCAAGCAGTCATGCTAATGGCACTGGAGTTGCCACGTAAGAAAGCTGCTGCTTAGATTAATTCAACACAGGTCATTTAAATGAGTCACAGTCTCTTGCATAGTTTAAAGAAAACTTTGATTTATAGCTTAATTTGATACTGTGGTTAAAACAGGTAGGAAATGTAAAATAACATGAGCTAATCCATGAGGGGTAGGCTCCACAGTTAAACAGAAAAAAAAAATTCTCTTTGCTTTCTGAAGTTGCATTCAACTTCAGAGATAAGGACCGCGTGGGTAAACCAGTAGGAAGGTTTAGCTAACCCATGTTAGACTTTCAAGAATGTGTACATATGAGCATTATTACATTTATTTTAGGCTTAGTTTTTTTGACGATTTTTTAATTTGTGTATGCGTGTACCTGTGTGAGCTTATGTGGACGATCTGTGTACAAGAGCATCCATAAGAGGGCATCAAATCCCCGGAAATGGAGTTACAGGTGTTGTGAACTGCTGTCTAGGTGCTAGATGGATGGATTCTCTGCAAGAGCAGTGTGTTAACTGCTGAGTCATCACTCCAGCCCCTGGGGATTATTTTCATGTGTGTGCGCGCGTGCGCGCGCATGCACACATGTATGAGTGATGTTTACATGTGTGAGTATACATGTGCACTTAGATTAACACTGGAGTCTGCCTTGATCATTCTACCAACTGGTCACCAAATCCTCCCACCTGAATCCAGAGTTTGTTGATCTAGCTAGGACAGGCAGTCAGCTTGCTCTAAAGATCCGATTCCCGCCTCCTGAGGGGTGGGCGCACAGGCGGGCCGTATACCCATTTGACTTCTACAGGAATGCCGGAGACCCAAAGCTCTGTCCTTACACTTGCATACCAACTGGCTCAGGCACCGAGCCATCTCCCCAATCCTCATTAGTTTTATTTTACAGGAGCCTGTTGCTATAGTACTTGCAAAAATATCAGCTTGCTCCCATTCTGTATAAATCTGTAGGCACTTGATTAGCTGATTTAAAAGATTTCATTCATACACAAGACTATTAGAGATAATCATGTACTTATCACATTAAAAGCTCTGTGACAACATCCAGTAGAGAAGAACTCTTAACTCTGATCCTATAATCTAAAGTAAAATTATTATAGTCTAATTAATTATGGCTTTAAGAAAAACAAAGAAGAAATAAGCAATGGAGGCAAATGGCTTCCAATTTAGCCTCCAAGAATCGATGCCATGCTGACTTTACAAAGCATTGTTTGCTTGTCAATGTGACATTCTGTTATCACAGACGGAGAGCCTCATTAAGCCGCTTTCTTTTTGTGGTGATGTCTCTGATGCTGAAAGAGACCAGACTTCTGCCTAAAGGCTTCTTTGCATTCACTACACTGGTAGGGTTTTTCTTCATTGTGGATTCTGACATGCTGATCGAGGTGTGAGTTTAGACGGAAGGCTTTCTGACACACTTTACATTTGAAAGGTTTTTCTCCAGTGTGAATCCTGTGATGTCGAATAAGGTCTGAAGTCAAACTGAAGGCTTTCCCACACTCATTACAATGATGTCTTTTGAAGCGACCATGGACTTTCTGATGGTGGCTGAGGAGTAGGGCCTTACTAAAGGTTTTCCCACAGTCCTTGCACTGACAGGGCTCCTCCTGACCGTGAATTTTTTGGTGTCGATTAAGATGAGAGCTTCGCCTAAAGTTCTTTCCACAATAGATACACAGATAGGGTTTTTCTCCAGTATGGATTCTGAGATGCTCCAAAAGACCTGCATTCTGGCTAAAGACTTTTCCACACTCTTTGCACTTGAAAGGCTTCTCACCAAGATGGATTTTCTGATGTCGGACGAGGTGTGAACTCCTTTGAAAGATTTTCCCACACACATGGCAGGGGTGACCTTTCTCTCTAGAGAGGTCTTCCGGCTGTTCAGTAGGAACAGAACTCTGATACACTGCAGATTCATAGGACTCTTCTGCATGTTCCCTTTCATGTCCAGTCAGGTCCGAGGGCTGGGCTAGTCCCTCCTCAGTTCCCAACCATTGGCTGCTAGTTTTCTCCTGGGGCATGGCTGGTTGCTTTTCCAAGCTTAAGTCCATACAGAGGGCCTGGATGTGTTCAGATGTTGTGTAACATGATTGTATTCTTCCAAAAGAGTCCGCCACCACAATGAGCTGCCCATTCTCATTCCATAGTTCCTTACCTAGAACATTAAATATATATACATCACTACTTATTTCATTTTTGGTGCTCAGGAAAAGATATCTGTAAATAGGAAGAAATATTTAAATCAAGCCATGTGTACAAATTTAAAAGAAAACAAAACATTTTATATGTATGAATGAATGTTTTGCGTACATGTGCTCCACATGCATGTAGTGCCCATGATGACCATAAGGGGGTGTCTGGTTTCCTGGACCTGGAGCTACAGAATTTTGTGAGCTGCAGTGTGGATGCTAGGAACTGAAACCAGGTTCTCTATTAGAGCAGCCAGTGCTCTTAACAGCTGAGCCATCTCTTCAGTCCCCACAAAGTAAACAACAACAAAAACCCCAAAAACCCCAACAAACAAACAAACAAACGAACGAACAAAACCTTTGCTTATGATTATTTAAAATATATTTATGGAACGATTCACAAGAATCTGTGGTTTTGATTTTTGGTTTTCCTTGAGAAAAGGTTTAATAAGCAGAACAACCTGGCCTAACACAAAGCCTCCTCCCTCAACCTCTCAAGTCCTGAGATCACATTCATGTGCCAGCAAACCCAGCTTGACAGCCAAGAAATTGTTAACTATGATTGGCTTGGGGGAACAACGGTCATGGTGGGAGGTGAAATGTTCTAAATTTTATTATGTGATATAAATCACAGACATAGAAGCAACTAAGCATGAATGCATATACTTGATCATGATTTGTTACATGGGGAACAAAAAGCATAAAACCATAAAACTAAGTCACCCGAGGACAATCACATTAAAAAGGGATGGTACATTGAAAAATGAAAATCTGTTGGCATAGCGACAACTGATCACTGAGCAGAATGTAACCTTAGAAAAGCAGTGTGAGTCTTTATCAGTAAATCAACAGCACTGGGACCACAAGACCTTGAGAATAATGAATTCGCAAAAATATCATGTGTTGAAACATGAAGTATTTCCTCCAAGAGAGGAACAGAGGCTTCTTAACTTGCACATGTAAGGGAAGAACACAGAAAGTCAGCTATAGAAATAAGAACACCCAAACACTAGTAGATACTGGTTACTCAAGGGTAAGGCACGGTACAAACCTGCCCTTTAACTCTGGAAAGAGAAGAGAAGCCAGAAACTATAATACAATGTAACATGACAGCACATGTGGGGCACTGATCCCGATTCAGAGGATGAAGGGAGAACAGGGAGTTGGAAAAGTGGGGAACGAAATGAACGAGGCAGGAGAGACCCAGGAGAGAGGACCTAGGAGGAAATGGGAAATGCAATGGGGCGTGACAGAAGTGCCTGTGTGTGGGAGGCAGGGACAACTTGCCATTGAACTTGGGGGTTTGCTGCTCTTCTTCTCAACATGGCCAGTTTTCATATATGAAAAAATATAAGTACCCAGTTCACTAAAGCTTTTCAGGAAGAGAAAACAATATATTTATATTTAAACAACAGAAAAGAACAGAGGGCCACTAAATGGAACTATCAAAAAGACACTATGGAGTTTTCAAGACCAGCCTTGTCTACATAATTGCAGTTGAGATCAACCAGGGTTACAAAGGAAGACTCTGTCTACACACACACACACACACACACACACACACACTCACACACACACACGACACTAAATGGGGGAGAGAAATAAGGGTTGTATCAGACTAGAAAGAAAAATATAAGCAATAGAACAGTTGCAAAGGAGAACCAAAAAACAAAACAAAACCCAACAACAAAACCAACAAAAACAAACAAACAAACCCAGACCAACTAACTGCCCTCATTACTTGCATTTCTAGTCATTTGAAGGAGATAAGAAAATGCATAAGGAAACTTGTGCCTGAGATCCTGAGATCTATTGTCTCGGGTAAGAAGAGAAGGTAGGTGGGGGTCCAGATCCACTTCTCCTTGGTGTGTTTTTTATTCAAATTGTTTATGGAGTGGTTGGTCTTTTAAATCTTGACTGTGGTACTGACTAAGTTTATTGTATATACAAAAAACTCACTGACTAGTGAGGCTACAGTGTGGATTGTATATATAAATTATACCACAACATATCTGATAAAATCAAAACACAAAAAGCTAAGAGTGCCAAGGCAGAGGGCACTACAAGGCCTACCATAACTCGAATGTAAAAGGATGCCATTTAGTTCTTACTCTTCTCTTCCTCGGGCTTTTGCAGCTCATGCTCAGGCAGGACCAGCGGCTCCTGTGCTTCTCTGTGAAGGGCTGGCCCTCCAACCAGCACAGTCTGTCTGTTTCCTTGGGTTGGGTCCTAGAGATAAGTACAGATAATTAGAAAGCTGGTTTACAAAAAGCCACCTCAGTGTTAGAAAAGAGAACAAAGAGAAACTTTAAGAGGCAGAGGAATGAAGGGCCTCCTCACACCATGGGATGGCAAGGGAGAGATGAGGCCGAAACTGACCAGCAGTGAGCAGTGACCCCCCCACTGCTGTGTTCATGTCCACCTATTTGACCTGGGGGATCACTTACTTTCCTGCAAAAGGACACCTGTACCCCTTACCTTCTGATGTAATGCTTCTCCACGGTCCCGCTGCAAATCTTCCAGTATTCCCACCAGGTCCTCCCCAGTCTCTGGGTGGTGCTCGAGCACCTGGACCAGCAGATCGCTTGGCAGGATGGTCAGGAACTGCTCCAGCACCAGCAGCTCCAGGATCTGCTCCTTGCTGCGGGTCTCAGGCTGCAGCCACTGTCTGCAGAGCTCCCTGAGTCGGCGTAAAACCTCTCGAGGTCCAGTGCTTTCCTCATAGCGCAGCTGCCTGAACTGTTTGCTCAACGGCTCCTGCCCAAGGCCTTTTCTGTTTCCTTGAACTTTGAATCCCTGTTCCCAAGCACAGTAGTTTTAACAGTGGCTTAAAGCACAGACTTGGATCTGCAACTATCATCTCTTTTGCTACCTTATACTTGGAGTCAAATTTCTACTTAGCTCTGCATATATATCCTAATCATTTAAGCAGTGTCTCTCTGACAACTGGCAAACAAAGCTTGATCGTCCCTAATCTACCTAGTCTTGATAATACCCCCACTACTCTTTCTTCTACAGGATCTCACTAGGTAACTCTGGCTGGCCTGAAATTTGGTATGTAAATCAGGCTGGCCTCACAGAGATCTACCTGCCACTGAGTGCTGGGATTAAAGTCCTAAACTTCAGTGCACAGCTTCTAGTCCCCCTTTCTGGCTAATATCACTAAGAGACCAAGAACTTTGCAGACAGATCACCCTGAGATGGGATCCCCGGGCACCAGTACTGGCTGCCTCAGCAGTAGTGACTCCGCTGGAGTTTTCAGGACCTTACAGAACCAGCATGAAACAATGGCTGATCAATTTGTCCAAGACAGACTGACAAGGACTATGTATGCTATTTGTCCCTCTTCCTCTCAGATTTTGTCCTTTTCCCATTTAATCCTGAAGCTCTTGTCAGGGCCCTAAGACGGGGCTTAGGGCACTGTCTTCCTGGTTCCTCCCAGTATGGACATGCTAAGTAATAAATCCTGTCATCTCACTACCACTCACTTCTCTCACTGGGCTGAGTGGCAAGTCACTAAATTTAGTCTGCTAGGACCCCCAAGGTCACACCTGATTCCATGAACAGCAGTGATCCCCTCATTACCTGAAGCTCCTCCTTCAGACTCAGGGGAGCCAAAGAGTATGCACGCTTGCTAGGGTGGATCTGGGAAGAGGTATGTGTGGAACAGAATATGATCAGAACATGTTGAAAACTCAAAGAACTTTTTCAAAATCAGAATGCACATGAACACACACTCACCAAGGCCAGTGCCATCCTGTGCTGCAGGCACTTTGTTCTGGAGAACTTTCTTTGACTGTATCCTCAGGGACACTCCTAAAGACACAAGAGTCACAGAAACAGCAATGCTAGTAGTAAGAACAGCAAAATAATCTTTCCTTAGGATTGTTTTCTTCAAAATAAGCAAAGTGAGGAAACTTTATAGGATACCACATAACCTAGCAATAGTGGAGATCTGAAAAAAAAAAAAATCACTGGTTTTTGTTTTGTTTGTTTTTTTGAGACATGGTTCTCAGTATAGCTTTGGAGCCTGTCCTTGAATTCCCCTGACTAGCCTCAAACTCACAGTAATCTGCCTGTGTCTGCCTCCCAAGTGCTAGGATTAAAGATGTGTGCCACCAAGGCCTGGCTTTAAAAAAAAAAAAAATCATCATTTTTAAACTCTCAAAATTAAACAATTCAGTTAAAAACCACAAATGAATGCTAAAACCACTGGGGCAAAAGAAGGAAGAACAGAATGTTCTCAGCATTACCTACAACACTGTATTAATGAAGGGAAATAAAGGTATCTGGCAGCTGCAACTATAACCAAATAATCAAACTTAGCAGCATCCATAGTAAGATTCCAACACCAACTACCCTATCACCAATGGAACACTTTTAATAAATATTATTTAACATAAATTTGCTGAGGAAACTTTCTGAGAAATCCAGAACTCTGGTCCATCTACAACAGGCATGGATCCAGTTTCTCCAAAACACAAAGCAGATGCTGGGAGGTTACTGTTCTAGGCTAAGGAGACATGACTAAAGGAAATATGAATTGGTGCATTAAAACAAACCATCAAACATCTAAAACCAGAGTTGGTACTTCAGGCCTACATCCCAACATTCCAGAAGCTGAGGCAGTAGGCTTGCATGTTTTGAGGCCATCACAGGCTACACAATGGGATCCTGCATTAATAAATAAGGTCCACTGGCAGTGGCACCAGAATTTATCACTACTGTTTGTACTGGCTTTGTGGGAACCCATTCTCTTGGATGGATACCTTGCTCAGCCTAGATACAGTAGGGAGGGCCTTGGACCTTCTCCAAAGCAATGTGCCTTACTCTCTCTGAGGAGTGGATGGAGGGTGGGGTGAGGGATATATGGAAGGAATGGGAACTTGGATTGGTATATTTAATGAAAAAGTTGTTTTTTTTTTAAGATAAATAAATACAAGTTAAAAAATAATTAAATTTAAAAGCTACCAAGTGTATTCTTTTGTTTGTTTGTGATGTGGTCATGCTATGTTACTCAGCGTAGACGCATATGCCTGCACTGAAAAAATTCTATTTCAACCTTTCAAGTAATAAGAATGTGCGGGGCTTGCATCACCATGTCCTGTTAGTGGATGTTTGAAAAAGTCCAAGAAAGTGATGACTACTAGCGAGAAAAATATAGTTTGGTATTGTGGTAGTTAATTCTGGGAGAAACAGTGTGAAGACATTTGGTCAAACATTATTTTGGATATTTTTTTAATATTTATTTATTTATTTATTATGCATTCAATATTCTGTCTGTGTGTATGTCTGCAGCCCAGAAGAGGGCACCAGACCTCATTACAGATGGTTGTGAGCCACCATGTGGTTGCTGGGAATTGAACTCTGGACCTTTGAAAGAACAGGCAAGGCTCTTAACCACTGAGCCATCCCTCCAGCCCTATTTTGGGTATTTGAATAGACTGCAGACTGAGTAAAACAGATTGTCCTTCATAATGCACTGGGCCTCGCCCGGTCAGCTGAAGGTCTGAGAAGAGAAAGACTGATCCTCTCTCCCATGTAAATAAAGTAAGACGTCCTCTCTAGCAGCTCCTCTTTTCATATTGTACGTATATAATTAATCAAGTTCCTGTAAAAAATTGTGTATGGGTGCTTTGCCTGCACGTATGTCTGTGCATCACACGAGTGCCAGAAGAGGGTGTAGATCTCTTAAAACCCGAGTTACCAATGGTTGAGCTGCCCTGTGGGTGTGGGGATCTGATTCTGGGTCTTCTAGAAGATTGGCTAGTGCTCCTAACTGTTGAGTCACCTCTCCAGCAGTCCCATGTTCTTTTGCTTCTACAGCTTCATATCCCTTAAATACATCTTTCTTGTAGCTTCTTGGTGACATGGTCTCTTACTCGGAATACTCTAAAGCAGCAATTCTTAACCTGTGGGTTGTGACCCCTTTGGCAAACTTCTATCTCCAAAATACTAACACTACAATTCAATACAATAGCAAAATCACAGCTGTGGAGAAGCAATGGAAATAGTTTTATGGTCAGGGATTACCACAACATGAGGAACTGTCTTACAGAATCACAGCGTTAGGAAGGTTGACAACCACTGCTCTGTTCCTGACACCAACCCATTTCCCACACTGCACTTGTGATCTTCCTAAGGAGGAAACGAAGCACACCTTCCTTGTGCCTGTTGAGTATAAAGATGGGCCATCACCATTAAGATCAAGCTCAAGACATTTAATACGGTCTAAACTTCTCTTATGCTTTAATGAATTACTTTCAGTTCCTCATACTTGTAATACTTTGGCTTGTTTGTTTGTTCTTGGGCTCTTATAAATCTCACTCTTAGATGAAAAACCCCTTAAATTTCTTTTCTTCTTATTAATGACCAGTCACACGTCATGTCCCAGCATAATAAACAAGCCAACAGAGTTGCTCCACCTGCTTTTCACTTGCTAACTCAATCTCCGTAGAAACCCAAGAAATATTTCTAACCTTATACTACAGAGAAAACTTGACATGGAGAGTTGGAGAATTTACACAAGGTCTTAAAGCTGAACTTCAGAGCTTCTGTCCAAAAAAAAAAAAAAAATTTTTTTTTTTAATCCACAGACCCAAAATTTTGAATTTATTTTTCTCTTTTTTCTTGCTTCTGTGCATCTGATCCGGAAGCGAATGGTGTGGGATCTACCTAGCCACAACCACCACAACAGTCAGACTTCACTTCCCACCAGAATTCCTGTCAATTTTCCTCTTTCTTCCAAGGGTCTCATTCGGCAGTCAGTAATGGCAGTCCTCTTGCCTCAGTATCCCAAGTGCTAAGACCATAGAAATTAGCCACCATGCTCAGGTATAGGTTTTTCACTGCATCCAACTTTGAATTATTCTTGGTTTCATTTGTGCCCATCCTCCCATCTATTCCTATTATGGACTTCCAATTACAAATGCTTTAAAACATGTCGGATTATATCTTTCACGCCAAGACCAAGTTCCTCACACAACAAAACGCCCACCTTTTCGTTTTCTACACACTTATTCTTTCTGACAATTTTATTCACTGCTCTCAAAACACCCCGGTGGCCTTGTTATTCCTTAAATAAGACAAGCTCCAGCTTTCGAGTCTCTGGGCTCTCACTGCTCGCTTTTTTTTTTTTCTTTTCTGTTTTTGGTTTTTCGAGACAGGGATTCTCCGTGGCTATGGAGACTGTCCTGGAACCAGCTCTTGTAAACCAGTCTGGCCTCGAACTCAAAGATATCCATCTGCCTCTGCCTCCCAAATGTTGGGATTAAAGGAGTACGCCATCACCCCAGGCCCCACCGCGCATGCCTCTTAAAGCCATCTACGTCTATCCATCTTCCTCGGATTATCTACCCAAATATTCTGTTAATTTGCATTGTAAACTA
The DNA here is from genome assembly GCA_963919715.1 of Microtus obscurus. NCBI lineage: Eukaryota > Metazoa > Chordata > Mammalia > Rodentia > Cricetidae > Microtus > Microtus obscurus. The sequence continues at coordinate 34,229,252 of CAWTZC010000010.1, read as the reverse complement.
CTTAAACATGCAGCAGAAGCCATGTGTGGTAGCGCCAGCCTATGAGCTCGGCGCTTGGTTCAAATCAAACGTATTTTCCGCTAAAGGAGTGAGGCCAATACGGGCGGCACGAAACCCTCTCAAAACAAAACCACAACAAAAATAAAACCAACAGAAGTCAGGCGTGTTGGATCACGTTTGTAATCCCAGCACTCGGGAGGCTGACATTAGAGTGTCTGACGTCAGCCTGAGCTACATAGAGCGTTCCTGGATAAGCACGAAACAGTCTCAGCGTCACCCCCTCCCATGCCCGAGAACGGCAGCTTCCGCCACGCACCCGCTTCTGGTTCTCCCAGCTCCGAGGCGTGGACCGGTTCTGTGTTCCTGCCAGACGCGCTGCTGCAGAGTCCCAAGGTTGCCGTGCCGACCCCGCTCGAACCCGACGACCCTACGTCCTCTCGCCCTGGCCGCAGGGTCAGTCACATGGCCCCTCAGTGTTCCAGCCCAGTAGCTTCCGGCTCCACTCTAGGACGGTGGGAGGACCACGACTCGACTCGGTGGTGCCCTGGCTGGGTCTAGTTGAAACACTTCGTTTACAGGAGACAAGCCATTTCATTGGACTTTTCACACACAGCGTCCTCTCTCACTGGAACGACAAAGCTCGTACTGTAACTCAAGCCACCAAGGAATACCACCACACCAAAGAAGCCACCTTAAGACCCCATCTCAACCAGAAGTTTTCTAGCGAAGCAAACAAAGTTAATTATTAGTGTTCAAGCTTATTCTTTGTTCCCCACTTTTTCATGACTGAATTCCAAAGACTGCTATCTGTTTGACCTCTGAACCTAGGCACCCAACAATGTTTAGTCTGACTAATGTCCCGTGGTGTCAGATACGAGCTCTGTAGTCATGGGATGTAAAGTTAACTCAGAACAAGCACAGTATTAAGATGGCTTGTGTGTAGACTAACTCAGAACAAACAAACCATTTTGTTTAAGTGCAGAGTCCTTCCTAAAGTGTCTGTTACAAAGTTCCCCACCATCTTCCTCTCCCCATAATTCTCCATTATTTTCCATTTACTTGGACAAATAGGCTACAATTTTAGGTTCATCTCTAATCATCAGAGTGAGAACTTCCAACCCCACTCTACCTCTTTTATGAACATATAACTGAAAAGACTTTTGCAAGTTTGTAATTTCTGTAGCAGGAGCAGATGTCAATGCCCTTCTTAAAGGTTCAAAAAATACCCATAAATATTCCTGGGTTCATTTAAAACTTCATAAAAAGTTTAGCTGTGAGATCAAAATTTGGGATCAAATTTTACAGTTATTGTGATCCAGCTGCCCTCACTCCCCTTGATTGACAGCAGACATTCCTTGTGGCCTGTAATTTACAAGAATTTCCAATGATGTTTGTGTTCTTTCTGGCCAGTGGGTTTCCACAGGAGTAGAAGTATAAAAGTTTGCTGGGCAAAATAAAACTTGCTGTTCTTCCACCTGAAAAGAAGCCTCTGTGTCTCAATCCCGGCACCCCCCCACCAGTCTTGGCTATCCAGGCTGTGCTGCCTGCAGCATACTGTAATCTGCTATGCCTAGGAATACCTTCAGTTGCCTGAGAATTGTAATAGTTTGTCCATTTGTCTGTCTGTTACTGATTTCCAAGCTGACTTCTCTTTCCAGGTGGCAGGAGGAAACCCAAAAATTTCTCAGCCTGCTGATGGATTTGGGTCTTGCAGTAAATGGTTTAAAGTCTTCCAGTTTCTAGTTTCCAGAAAGTCATTGACATCCCGCTGTGACATGTCCACTTTCAACAGGAGGGCTTTAAATCTCATCCTAGACAGATGGTTCAGAAGTCAAGAGCTGCTGCTGCCCTTCTAGAGGACCCAGTTCCCAGTCTGGCTCTTGGCTTACAACAGCCTGTAACTCCAAGGGGATTCATAGGTTCTTCTGACCTCTTGCAGGTATCAGTGTATACACACACACACACACACACACACACACACACACACACACTTAGAAAGAAAATTGGTACATCTTGACCCAGTACTTCTCCAAAGATCACTGAATTCTAAACCACCCCATGCTCACTCCACCTAAGCCCACAAAGTACTGGCAGGAATACAGTTAAGAGTTGTAAATTGCTGAGTCTGGGTCCTGCCACTTAAAAATGAAAAGGATCCTCCAATTCCAATAATAAAAACATGAGCTATCTCAGGGAATGTGGTTCACCAGACTGGACCGGAAAAAAAGAGCCTAGTATACAGCTTGCAAAACATCAAGAACTGCCTTGAGGTCTTATATAAATGTATTTATGAGCATGGAGCTTCTCCATTAGTAATACTATTGGCAATGCGTGGATGAGCAACCAGTAAGTCATAGTTCAGAAAATAACTTCATAAATCCTGTTTCAATAAAATTTAAATTATCAGATTATTTTATTTTCTGTGCTCCTCCGATGCACCGACCTCAAGATTTATCTCAGTTGGAACCTCACCAGGCCATACTTGGCAGATACTTCTTCCAGAATGAGTTACCAGGAGTGTTCTAGAGGAAACTGCAGATGTTGCTGTTGGTTTTCTGGAAAAAAAAAAGTTTGTTTGGCCATACTTGATGGTACCTGGGAATTTGGAATATAGAGAAATTTGTGAGTTACCTAGTTTTCTGGGCACTCGGGGGTTTCATTTTTCTTCTTCACACACACCCTACCATGGTTGACTTTACAAAACAAAAGGCTCGCTGAAGATCTCCAAAATTGTTTTAAATGTAGTTTTGTATGTGTGTGTGTAGCTGTTTGTTTGCATGCCTGTATGTGTATCACGTGGTGCCTGGTGCCCTTAGAGGCCAGAAGTTGTCATCAGATTCCCTGAGATACGAGTGATTGTGAGCTACTAGGTGGGTGCTATGAATCCAACTCGGGGAGAACAGTCAGTGCTCTTAACCACTGAGCTGTCGTCTCTCTAGGCCTTATCTTCTCAAACCTTATTGTTGTTTTATCAACTAGTGCTTTGATTCCCAAAGTCCTTTCTTCTTGGAAGATAAGGGGGTTTGACTTTTCCTAAGCTCATGGTTGTTTTACACTGTAAAACAGTTTCCTCCAACTGAGAGGGGCCATGACCACACTCTTTCCTACCTTTTGTAATTTCTTCCTAATGTCATGGATACTTAGTGAAGCATAGATCATACCCACCATCATGGAATTTTCCAGGATGTTAGGACCCATGTTGGCAAAGTCTGATATAATTTATAGAATTGCTTCAAGAATTTGGATGGTCTTCACTGGATTTTGTTGTAACATCAGAACTATGCTCTGTCCTAGATTTGAGACCACTTTCTAAGTCCTTTGAAGATACATCTCCAATATCTTTCTGAAGGTAGCTGCTGCCCATTTAGATTTGAATCCCAGTTGTCTTCTAGTCTGGAGGCTGGAGAAAGAGCCTTTGCCAGGTGGTTTTGATGCAGGCACCCAGTTTGCTCTTCTGCCCTTAGCCAGTACCAGCCTTCCCAAGGCTGATTACGAGGACAAGCAGGGCCTGAGTGCTTGCCCAGGTAGGGCAAAAGTAAGAAAAATTAAGCTAAGGAAATCCGCCCCTTTGTGTGGTCTTCCTAGCAAGATGGCCCCAAGTTTTCTCCATTCAGAAGGTAAAGGTGGAAAGTGTGGGTCCAGTGATACCCCAATGGCTGATAATCACGGCCTACACCTGAGGGAGATTTCAAATTTTTTTATTTTATTTGTTGTGTGTCTTCTACAAGTGTGTGTGTGTGTGTGTGTGTGTGTGTGTGAGAGAGAGAGAGAGAGAGAGAGAGAGAGAGAGAGAGAGAGAGAGAGAGAGACACGCACATACATGTGAGCTACTACATGTGGAGGACAACTTGTAGAATCCATTCTTTCTTTCCATTACATGAAGATTCAACTCAGGTTTCCAGGCTTGTTGGCAAGTGAAATCAATAGAGAGAATTCTGTAGGCCCATTACTCTGAGTTTTTAAAAAACAAAGTTGCTATATATATTCACAAAAACATACATATTAATAAATACATCTTTAAGAGGATGGATCTGGAGAGATGGCTCAGTGCGAAAGAGCATACATTGTTCTTTCAAAGAATCTGAGTTCAGGTCTCAGAACCCAGCTCACAAATGCCTGTAATTCTAGTTCCGGGGATTCAACACCTCCTTCCAGCCTCCATAGGTATTCACACATATATGACATAAATTCACACAAACGTATACCAATAAATAAAAATACATCGAAAACCCAAAAAATTTTGTGACCTACAATTATTATAAATAATGAAAATCTTATGAATTAACCTAATAAATTTAGCTCAAAATGAAATGTTACAAAACTATAACTTTCAGTCACCATACAAATAAAATAACAAAATTGGGTAACCTGCACTCATGCTCAAAATTTTAGTAAAACTCAGTATGCATTTCTGAACAAAAGAGTTTGAAATAGTAAAGAAAGAATTAGGGGACACTTCTTATATAAAACAAAAATAAATACACTGTCAACCCAAGCTCCTCGTTGATGGCAAAGTATTAAGTATACCCCCATAAAAATTCAGCTGAACTTAGACTATACAGTCTTTTGTTCTCCAAAGCCTCATGTGCTGAAGGCTTCATTCCCAGCCAGTGGCATTACTAGGTTATGTTAAAGCTTTCACAAAGTATCCCGACCCGCGGGATATGAACCGGGGTCCCTGATAAACCTAATAGAGAGGAATGAAAGGAGACAAGAGACACGAGAAATGACGGCAAGACAGGATTTCTGATCAAGCCGATTTCTGATCAAGCCGTTCCGTTTATTCTTTCCTTAGAAGCTGTTATACAGCAAACGGGCAAAGGGGTGGGGGGGGGTGGGAGGGAAAGGTGTCAGGGGGAAGGGAAGGAGTCAGGAAGTTCAGGTCTGCTGGAATTTTGGTCCGGAGACACCCCTAGCTGATAAGTAAATACTGAGGGTCAGTAATTGTTGACTAACCAAGGAGAATGCTAATAGGTTCCGGAGCCCCGGTGCCGGCAGGTCTCTGCTAGGAGATAAGATACCAGGTTGATTTCCTAGACCCTGCAGCGGGGATAGAGGTAAATATTTTTCTTAACTTGTGAGCTTAAGACGGCTGTAACCAAAATGCAGATCTCAAAATACAGGCCTTTGCTTCCAGCAACAAAGGGCCCGGTGGAAGAAATCTAGGTCACCAAGGGCATGCTAGGACCTCAACTTGTTTTTTTGTTTCCTGGCTGTCATGAAGAGAACATACCTCTGCCAAATGTTCCCTGATATGATGCCCTGCCTGTCCAAGACCCAAAGCTAGAAACTCTGTAAGGAAGCCAAAATAAATCTTCCCTACTTCTGAGCCGTCGTAGGCATTTTGTCACGACATACATACCTAACAGAACAGTGGTGATGAGGTGGAGACCTGCTGTGTGTATCCTCATGACGTGGGCCAGAAGCCTGTGGAATTGCTTTGTGCAGGAAGGAGCAGGGATAGGTTGGAACAGCAGACTCTTTTGTGATGATGTTCTGCCTGCCCTGGGCTAAGACAAGAATTTTGTCAAATCTGAGCCAGCAAGATGGTTCGTGGGCAGTGGGTGACATGGGGGGGGGGGGGGGGGGTGAAAAGCACTTGTTGCCAAGCCTGACAACCTGAATTCAATTCCTGAAACTCACTTTTGGAAGGAAAAACAAAAAACTTGTATGTATATACACATAAAAATAATAAATGTAAAAAAATTCAAAGAAGAATTTTGCCGAATTTTTTTTTTTTTGTAGATGTCATGATCCTCTGCCTTCTGAATGCCAGTATTATATTTATGTCGTACCAGGCCCAATTCTTAGCAAGCTGTTTATAGCTAAGAGTCAGAAATACCTTTCTTTGTGCTTCAGATACTTAAAACATGATTTTGTTTGCACTATGTTTGTGCCTGGTACCTGCAGAAGACAGAAGATGTCACTGGAGCCCCTGAACTGGGGGTACAGACTGCTGTGAGCATTCATGTGGATCTGGGAACTGAACCCATGACCTCTAAAAAAATAGCTACTGCCCTTGACCACGGAGCCATTTTTCCAGATCAATGCTAGAGATATTAAAGGAAAAAAATTGCTGGACTGTGTTAGCATATACCTTTAATCCCAGCACTCAGAGGCAGGTGGATGTCTGAGTTCAAGGCCTGCCTAGACTATAGAGTAAGTTCCAGGACAGAGAGAAACCCTGCTTTAAAAAACCAAAGCAAACATATACACACAGCCTTCACCTTATCTGATTTTCACACTTTGTGAAATGCTGTATTTTTGTGAACTCATAAAATAATGGCCTATGAGAACATTGTGCTTTAGATATTTACAATGGGAAGTTAATCAGCAACAGAGACACTAATTCAGTTTCTCTGCACTGAAACTCAGTTCAATTCTGGACACTTGATCAACTTTCTGTATCAGCAGAGTTTACTAATAAACTGATTCTAAAAGCCAAGCAGAGTGTAACCGCAGCTGAGGTAGGAGGGTTACCTGGAGTTTGAGGCTATCTTGGGATATAGCATGAGTTCAAGACTTAAGATAAGCCTCTCAAAGGATGTGTGTGTGATTCTAGTGATTTCTTCAAATGTTAGCCATTTTTGTCCTATTTTTATTCTACAACACACAATTAATTAGTTAATTTCTTGAAAAATCACTTCAAAGTAAATGCTGTTCTCTGTTTATATCCAGGCAAAGATGATATACAACCAAATTTCACATCTCCTTTAAGGCAGATGTACCAGCCAGGCCCCTCTATGATGGCAACATCCCATAGTGAGTAAGTTGTATGTACTTTGAAGCTGTAGCTGCTCAGTCAGCTGGTTCATTTTCCCAAGCAACAAAGACACAGATCAGAAAACCAAGTAAAGAAAAGTGACAGAGAAGCATTTGTAAGACAGTTGATAAAAAGTTAACTTTTTATTACTTAAGAGCCTTTATGATGAATAAGAAGACCAACATTCCCCAAATAAAACCACCAAACACTAGAGTGAACACTTTATATTACAAGGACTACAAAATAAGAAATACCGAAAAAGAAGCTTTGCTTTACTCTTGACAAGGGAAAATAAAATTAACAGTGAAAATCCACTTTCACTGACCAGAAAAGCAAAGACAGAAAGCTTGTTGAAAAAGTACAATGCTGGTGGTGAGACGTTGGCTTGTCAATCTTCCTAGAAAGCATCATTATAGTACTTACTAAAATTTGAAAGCATGAAGATTAAATGTGACATTTAGTTTTTCACTAATAACTGTCTCAGAAAGTCCAATTTCTTAGATTTCTAGCCTTATACTTTTTATAGTGTGATGCAATTTGTAATTAAACATTTTCAAGTTTGACCCCTGTTGATCATAAATTTTAAGGTGTTAGGCTAAGGCTAACTTACAGAGTTCTCTATAGTACTTACAACACACAAAGCACTATTTTCCTCTTTACACAAGAAATATTTGTGCAGAGAAAATACCTTTCAATGCTGGTGCTCACGGCCGATGCAAAGGAGTGACCATAACCCACTTCTGAAAGCCTCCCCATTCGTGTCCTTGCCCGGGTCCCCGGCCTGCTGTCTCTCCACCAGTGCTCTCTTCAGACCCATGCCATGGACCAACCTGTCTTGTTGGGTTGAGTTCATTTCTATTGACTTTAAGGCAGAAGAGTTCCATGTGTCCAGAAAAACACATTTGACGGAAATTGTAAAATCATTTAAAAATTAGATTTCTATGTATTGATACAAAACATAAGATGTACTGTTAAGTGGAAAGAAGTGGTCCCCCCTGTATATAGTGAGGCGTAGTTTCCATAGATGGAATGAGCAGATGTACAAGCACAGCTTTCACCAACTTCCTTCAACTTTCTTTGTGGTGACCTGAAACAAGTTACAGCACTGAATGAAGGTGTCCTTCCGAGCCATATTGCCCTTCCAGATTCTGGACCCCACTCCATGTTGTCAACTCTATAGGGCTTACTAACGTTTTGAGCCTTGTAAAGGAAGCTTTGCAAATGAGATGAGTTAGTTTGGGTAGTGCTACGATATTGGGGTCAGTACATATCAATGTCCCTATGGACAACAAATGCCTGGTTGTAGATCATAAGCGCAGCTCACTCTGAGGTCTTCCTTAGAAACAAAAGATCTCGTCATATGCTTTGTACAGTCTTATCCCCTGTATCTCCACAAATGTTCTTTCTTTCTAAGTGGTCCTAATCTATTCTTCGGAAGACTTCAGCCCCCTGAATCTTAAGCCTTTCTATATTTATTTATGGATAAACCCTGTGTCCTTTTCAATCAGGAGTTGGCCAATAAAATCAAGCTTTTCTTTGTAAACTACCAGCACTTTTTATGAACACACACATTTTAAAATTCAAAACTGCAGCAGGCATTTGTTGATTGTCTATCTTCCCTGCCCAACATGGTATTTTCAGATAACCACGTCCTCCTTATGTGGCCTTTTTATTAATCATACGTGCGGTGCCCCAGAGTAAGCCATTCTGTTCATCAGGCAACAGCACTTAATCCAAGCAGATATATAAACTATGCCAATCAACTAAGGCAAATCTTGTTAAGAATACCACGTCAGAAATATTCTTTCCTGGAAGTGACCTTGGAAACCCTACAACTATGGCCCTGTGGGGAGAAGAGTGGACTACAGAGGCTATGGTGTGATCCCTGGGTGCTCTTGAGAAACTATACACAGGACCCACATTTTCCTCACTGTGATGAAACAAATGGGGAAAAAGTGGTATTAAAACAGTCTGAAAAGGTAATTTTGCAGAGCAATTTCTGGGAGGTGTTTACTATAGTCTACCTGAAGTTGGGACATGATTGAAAAGATGGATTTTTTTTCACATTTTTGGAAAATGTGAACGTTGCCAGTGAGCTCTTTCCTCTATCACGAGAGGTAACTGTAGCTAATGAAGAACTTGCAGAAAACCAAGAGCATCTCAGCAGATCTTGTTTAAAATGCTTCACAAAACCGGACTCTCTGAACATGGCAGACAATGAGGGCTGATGAGAACCCAAGGACAGTGGCACTGGGTTTTGATCCTACTGCATGAACTGACTTTGTGGGAGCCTAGCCTGTTTGGATGCTCACCTTCTTGGGACCTGGATGGAGGGGGGAGGACCTTGGACTTCCCACAGGGCAGGGAATCTGGACTGCTCTTCAGACTGGAGAGGGAGGAGGAATGGAGTGGGGGAGGGGAAGAGAAGTGGAGGGAGGGGGAGGGAAATGGGAGGCGGGGAGGAGGCTGAAATTTTTCCAATAAAAAAATTTAAAAAATGCTTCACATAAAGATGATTCTAAATACTTCACTGGAAGAACTCAGTGAAGAAACATGAGAAATACACAAAAATCTGGAAATAAATATGACATCGTAAACAAACTACTGTGAAACAACTTATTCAATAAGATTGTCTTAAATTAATAGTGGATAAAACTTTCAGTAATGTAGTAATATACAGGGAGAAGAAACTACTCTCAAGTACTGCTTCTGGGAGAAAATACCTCAGCTTCTTAATGACTGCAGGGAAACACAATATATATAAAGTAGATCTATATGTCTACTTTCAGACTAAACTAGGCTCTCATGTTCAAAATTTATGAACTCATCTTTCAAAAAGTGGTTATAAAAGTTCTATCATATCAATAATTTAAGCAAGAGTACATATTAACAAATTACCAGAATATTGTTATCATTAGCCTTAAATACCACTGTAATTTGGTTATATGCATTCCATTTTGGCCAAACCCATGATCTTCCCATTGGCAATAAGAGGGATCAGAGGAAAACTGGCACAGGGTCAGAGAAAGAGCAAGACTCTCCTAATTTTACAATGCACAACAGCTGATGGTGCTACTTTCCTATTATGAAGAAACAGCATTGAATTAAAGTAAGAAAACACCCAACCACTTCAAAAGGAAATATTCTTTCAAGAGATTTGGCAGCTCTTTCTTTCTATAAGGGAAACCACTCTAAGAAAACGAGTCATGGAAAAAGAGAAAAAGCCCAAATTCTATTAACATTATGCTGAAAACATAGTTTCCTAGGCTTTTCTGTTACAAAACTCAGTTTCTTTTACCAAGTGTGGTAACTACAGCCAGCAGAACACAGTCCACTGAATCCAGATAGGTCCAAATGGTTATTTTCTCGGGTATAGCTCTCAAGTTCTTTTGGTCTTTCTGGGGCAAGTGACTCCAAAAGGTAAACTCCTCCTGGTGGGGGAGGGAAGAGGATCACAGTAACAGATGGGGTGGGGCACTCTTCAGTTTAGTAGTACTAACTTTTGTTCCGCAAAATACCTTGCATATGCACAAAACCACAAAAGAATATGGAAGACAATTTGCTTTTGGAGAGGGGGTGGGACTGGAGTGGCATTCACCTTTTTACTCATTCCCTGAAATGTTTGTAAAACTTTCTAGTGAAGTCTCAAAAAGTGTTTCCCTAGGGTACTTAGTAGCATAGTGAGCGCAGTATCACTGGGGAACCGTAGAACGATTTACTATTATTTTCGCCATACAAAACTTTTGTTGTTTAAAAGTCCCACAGAGTAACAAACAAGTTCTCACTTGTCATCCTTCCCTTTCGTCTTTCTGTATACCATTTCTCGAAAACTGGCTAGGATCTTATTCTCTCTCTTCCGCCTCTCTTCCTGGTTAAAGGATGCAAGGGCTCTTTTCTCATCAGCACTGTAAATCTGGTTCTCTTTCCGCAGCCTTACAGCCTCCATCCGGCGATGTCGGCTACCACTCATGACGTAACCTGACCCCTCAAAGGAGGCGATCTCTTCACTCGTCAACCCAATTTCACCCCTTCGTGGGATACGCTTTCCAGCTTTTACATATTCAGCCATGGCTGCGCCTTCACCTGGAAGCAGAGCGTGGCCATAATTCAAAGGTCTCTCATCCTGAGAGGTGTGTATTACCGGTGCTTTGGGGCCTATTAAATCCAGGGCATCTGCACTCACTGACTGTTCCATCCACGCCTCTTCTGGCAATTCCCTTTCTAAAGCTTCGCTGCGTATCTCGCTGGATTCTTTTCTAGTCCTCCTCCTCTTCTTGAGTTGTTTTGCCCGGTGTTTCTTTTTCTTCTCTTTCTTCCTGGCTTTAACTTTCCTTTTATCGCCCCCGGAGCTAGACTGAACGTCAGAGTCTGAATTGCTGTCACTGTCACAATACTTTCTACGTTTCCGTTTGGAGGGCTTTTTCTTCCTTTTTCTCTTTGTTGAATGACCGGTCTTCGTGCTTTTTTCTTCACTGGCGACGTCTGAACTGCTGTTCTTCGGGTTCTTCACCTCCTCTTCAGCTGGTGTGTGTTCATCCGAATCTGGCTCAGGAAACCTGGGTGACAGTCCCCACACCTCGGGCGCGCCCAGCTCTCCTATCCTCTCTCTTTCCTTCAGCCTCCTTTGCCGATAGCTCTCCTCCTTTTCCTTCTCCTGGTCCTCGGCCCACAAACGCTCTCCCGCATAATGGTGGTAGCGGTAGCCGCCAGAGACGGAAGAGAAGGACCAAGAGGCGGCAAATGTGCGGATCCCTGGCGGTGGCGGCCGCTCCCCAGACCTGGGGCCCGGCCTCTCTGGACCCCGCGGAGGGCCGAGCCCCTCGGACCCGCTGAGCTGAAGACCGAAACCGCCTCCCAGAGGGGATCGTCGAGTCTGTAACACCGACGGTGGGCTGTCCGAGGCACGCCGTCGTTTCTCAGAGCCCAGAGTGTCCTCATTAGGGCGGGATCGGGACACGGGCGACATTGGCGGGGCGGTTACTCCAGAGGCTGCGTCAAGAAGAGCACGTGACAACCACACGTGCCGGCGCGCTAGGAACTGCGCTCGCGCACTAGGCTCAATTCTGCAGCGAGACCCAGGGAACTGTTAGTACATTCCTGGTGCCTCCCTCCAATGGAAGGGAAAGTGGCCAGGGGTCTGCACAATAGCCCCTCATTAGCCTCAAGGAAATAGACACTCACTCGTACACATTACACGATTTACATTCCCTACATTGAGCTCCTCGGAATAACAAATGGAATTATCAGTAATAGTCTTTCTGCTGTATGTGTCTATGCTTGTATGTACTTTCTATCATCATTATTACTACTACTATTATTATTAATTTTTTTGAGACATGGTTACTCTGTGTTCCAACCCTGGCTGTCCTGGAACTCACTTTGTAGACCGGACTGGCCTCGAATTTGCAGAGATTCTCCTGCCTCTGCTTCTTGATTGCTGGGATTAAAGACGTGCACCACTACTGCCACGCTATTTCCTATTATTATTAAGTGGAGCACTTGCAGCCCAGCTGACTTGGAGCTCACTAGGTGGAAAAGATGATCTTGAACTTCTGATCATCCTTTTTCTACCATGCAAGCACTAAAATTAAAGGTTTTCATCACCACACCTGTGATGGCTAAGAAAATTTAACTCTATACGAGTCATCTCCTTATTAGTGTTGTGCCCAGTCCATGGGGGGGCCCAAGACCATCAGGGAGACCAACTCACCAAAATGCAAAAGCAAGGTTTATTATCTTGCACATAATTGCAAGCCAGCAGGGACCTCCTTCAGTGCATCAGCAAGAGGAGGTACACCACCCTTCTAGAGAGCATTATTTAAAGGCAAACCCCAGGAAAGTTACATTAGCAGGCTTTGGGGTAAAGGGTTCAATCCTGATTGGCTCATATGTAGGGACTTTTCACAGATTTTCATTTTCAAACCTTGCCTGTTGCTTGTCAAGTTTTTTATTGGCTGACCTTCAGACAGGGACATTCATCCGTACTTTTCAGATGGTTACCCTGTTACTTTTGCCCCTAGCCATTTCTGAGTACTGGAATGTTTTACGGGAAATAGCTTACACAAGACACAAGATGGAAGCGGAGGACAAAATGGAGGAACTTTAGTTCTTCAATTAGCTGTTGATCTTTGCCTTAAAATTCCCCTAGGTTACTAGTGTTATGATCTGCTGGCCTGGGTACCCTGTCTCTTTAAGAGACAAGCCCTGCCCCACTTTCAACCCTCCCCTTTCATAGAGGCATTCTCCAGCCTGCTCTCCTGCTCTCTCTCTGTCTCTCTCGCTCCCTCATGGAACCTCTGCCTCTCGTGGGACTGACTCCCCATCCTTATATCTTTATAAAGAATAACACCTAGCGTAGCTGTCTGCATCCTCTGCAGAATGATGTTGCTGCTGTGAGATAGGGTTGAAAGCATGGTGTACTTGCTATGAGATAAGTCACCACTTGCCCTGCTTATCCCTGTGGGAACAAAGCAGTTCTCTCTATCCCTGTGTAATGGGAGTGAGAGACAGTTAAGGGGAGTAGAGCAACTTCCCACGCAGCCATGGATTCCACAGAAGTGAGATAATTGTAATGGCCACCTTACATATGCTTCCCTTAGCCATCTATGGCTCTCGATTTGGTTATAAAATGCCCATCCTTCCTGCTACTGTGGGTCCCTCACCCCTTATTCTCAAAGGTGCGAGAAGAAATTACCTAGCAGAATATTTTAAAATTAGAAACCCCAGGCTAGCTTCACGCTCCCAGGAAGGGTAGTGGCCCCTCCCGACTCAGGAGACTACAAAGCCTAGAGTCAGGATGGGACTATCTGGTGATAAGGATGTCCTGACTCAGGAGCGGCGTGGCCTTGCTCCCTAACAAAGAAGGATGGAAAGAAGCAAAGACTTTGCACCTGTGCCAGACCCCTCCCCCCCCACCGCCTAGAAAGGCTGCTTGGGATTCTTGCCTTTAAAATAAGCTAACCCCACAAAGGAACTTTTAACTCCTCTCTACCTCACTGCAGCGGGGTCAGAGATGGGTTCCAAACATGTTTGTATTATGCTAATTAAACCTTACTTATTACAGTCTGGGCCTCTCTGGTGGTCTCTCTCTGGGGGTCATAATCTGGGCACAACACTACCAGTAAGAATAAATTCATCTGATTTTAATCTAAATTTGGATTGAGTCTTGTCTTTCCCAGTGGACTTGAACTCTCCAACACAATCATCTCTTCTTTTGGGTTTTTGTGTTTTACTGCCACGTGGTTCACCATTCCCACTTTCATTTCTGCCTCCACCTTTCTGCTTAGTGAAGGACTCCTGCTTACCCCTACGCCCTACTCCAAAGGCACTATTAAGCCACCTCGTGTTGCAGGTCTGCAGCCTAGCAACCAAGGAAACTGTGGCAAGGTGATCGCTGGTTCAGGGTCTTATGGCAACTTGATGAGATTCTGCATCAAAAAGCAGAAGAGTTTTCAGAGTGTTGCTTAGTAGCGGTGGAGTATGCCTGGTGTTCATGAATCCATCAGTTTCTGGTGACTCACCAAACAAGCCTGTTTGTCCCTATTGGAAGCAAAATCCAGATTACGTCTGGAACCAAAGTTCGAGCTTAAGTTTCTGATAATGGGAAATAAGTAAGTAGGTAAAGGATAATTCCAGAATCTTGTTTTCCTTGGTTTCACAGTCTTCTGCTCCAGAGATAGAGATGCAGTAGTATGGAAGCTTCCTCTTTTTCTAGGGATATTTCTTCAGAAACACAGTCGTTTAGAAGTACCCCCTGAAGGCACTTTACGTCCCAGAATCTGAAATGGCAAACTTTCATGTAAGATATCATTCCCTAATCTGACAGTCATTGCAATCTAGGAGGCCGAGCTGAAAAATTCCCAAAGTAAGATGAGTCAAAACCTAAGAATGATGCTTTGCTGAAGCTCTGCCTGATTTTTGTTTTGTTTTTTAAAAGGGATTTTGTTTATGTGCGTGAGAGAGTATATACATCTGTAGTGCTTATAGAGGTCAGAAAAGGATGTTGGGCCCCCGATAACTGCAGCTACGGGCAGTTTTGAACTGCCTCGTGTGGGTACTGGGAACTGAACTCAGATCTTCTGCAAGAGCAACAATTACTTTTAACAACGAAACTGTTTCCTCAGCCCTCTGTTCTTGCTAATTTTTCTTTTTATTTAAGACAAAGTTTCACATAGCCTAGACTGACTTACAGACTCTCTAGGTAGCTGAGGCTGACTTTGAATTCCAGATCTTCCAACCTCTACCTCTGAAGTGTTTGGATTATAAGCACACGTCACCACACAGCTCTGATACTAGGACTCCTAAACAATAAAATAAAATGAAATTGAATAGAAATGGTACAGGGTATATTGTTCTAATAGTATCCTTCAAATAAAAACATTTTTTCTTTTTTTTATATTTATTTATTTATTATGTATACAATATTCTGTCTGTGTGTCTGCTTGCAGGCCAGAAGGGGGCTCCAGATGGTTGTGAGCCACCATGTGGTTGCTGGGAATTGAACTCAGGACCTTTGGAAGAGCAGGCAGTGCTCTTAACCACTGAGCCATCTCTCCATCCCCATATAAAAACATATTTTAAGATCTAGAATCGGACTGGAAAGATGTTCAGTGGATAAGCACGCTGGTTGCTCTTCCAGATGACCTGAGTTCAGTTCCCAGCTCTTACGTGGCAGTTCACAATAGTCTAATTCCAGTTCCAGGGAATCTGATGCCCTCTATTGGCCTCTCAGGCACAAGGTATGCATTTGGTACCCAGACATATATGTAGGCAAAACACCCATGCACATGAAACAATAATAATTGTAAAAATTGGAAACAATCAAGAATTCATTTAATGACTGTGGGTTGTATATAATATCTTTAATCTATATTGTCTGCCAAATCTCCATAAATGGCTTGCATGTTTGTTCTTTCAAATTCATATGTTTAAACCTTATTACCAGTGTGTTGGTATTAGGAAGTGGGGCCTTTGGAAATTATTAGCGTGAGGGCTTAGCCTTCATGTTTGGAGTCAGTGCTGTTAAAAAGATGTCTCAGAGAGCTGCCTTGCCCTTTCTCTAGCTAGATGATACCTTCAGTTGAGAATGAAAAGCTCCTGTAGCTTCTCATATTCCAGAACAATGAGAAATAAATTTCTGTTGTTTATAAGCCATTCAGTTTATAGTATTTAGTTATAGTAATCAAAAAGACTGAGATATACGAACACTGCTCAGTTCTGGATATACTAGTTTTTGTCTCTGGAAGACTCTTGTTTCGTGTGTTGTGTGTTGTGTGTGTGCACGTGTGCACGTGTGCATACTCATGTGTATATGTTCTGTGTATCTGGTGTCTTAGTTTGCTTTCTTTTCCTGTGATAAAATGCCATGAACAAAAGTAACCTGAGAAGTAAAGCCAGGAACCCAGAGGCAGAAACTGAAGCAGAGATCATGGAGGAATACTGCTTGTTGGTTCACTCTTCATGACTCACTTGGCTTGCATTTTTATACAACCCAGGGCCACCTCCTCAGAGACGGCACTGGCGCTAGTGATACAGGCCTCCCCACATCAAGAATTAATGAAGAAAATGCCTTCACAGTCTAGCTAACAGAGACTCTGATGGAGACACTTGCTCCACTCAGTTTCGCACTTCCCAGATGATCCTAGTTGGTGTCAAATAGCTAAAAAACTAACCAGCACATCTGGATAGCTATGTTTATTTCCGGAGGTTACTACAGTTAGTGAGACCTTGGTTCACACTGACATCTCAATCCCAATCTAATACTACAGGATACATGTTGAGTTTTTCCAATATTTATAACTTCCAAGAGAGTAAAAAGGTACTAATATCTCTAGTATTTGTTTGGTTAATTAATCTTGTTTATGTCAGTTTCCACATCTCTTTTCACTTCTCTCACTGGGCTCAGTCCTTTTATGTTATGACTGGTGTGGTAATTAACTTCATTAAATTAAGATGTGTGTATGTGGTGTGCGTGCGTGCGTGTGTGTGTGTGTGGTGCTAGCACAACCCAGTCAGCAAAGTGCTTGCTGTGAAAGATGAGGACTCGAGTTTGATCTCTAGAACTCATGTAAAAACTATTGTAATTCCAGTGCCGAGGAGGTGGTGATGGGTGGATTTCCGAGGCTTATTGGCCAGCTAGCCCAGCCTACTTTGTGAGCCCTGGACCAACAGAACTTAAATGCTTTTAAACATTTTTCTATGGCCTCCACATTTGGAAACATGTGCTCAAGTGTGTGTACACATACCTATCCCAAATAAATAAATACCTGGTGGTACTAATTCAGAGTACCCTTGGTTGTGTCTGTTGTGCTGGCTTTTCCTGAAAGGACTGGCTGAGGAAGAAAGGACCACAAAGGCTGAGGGGTGGCACTGTCCCATAGGCTAGAATCCCAGATGAAATAAAAGAGAACTAGAAGAATGGCAGATGGACATCAGAATTCATCTTTCCCTGCTTCCCGATATTGATATGCCAAGATATAGACATGGCTAAGTAGCTTCCTGCTGTTTCTGCTGCCATGGTCCTCCCATAATGGACTGCACCCTCAAGCTGAGAGGCCAAATACACTTTTCTTAAGCTGCTTCTTGTTGTCAGGTGTTTACCACACCTATAAGACAGTAACTAACAGCACTGGTATATTAATTTTGTGACACTCTGACAATATCCCCAACAGAAACAGCTTGGGAAGAAAGACTTATTTTGGCTCATGATTTTAGGTGGGTTTCAGTCCCCTGAGGCAGAGAAGGAATGGTGGCGGTAGCATGAAGCAGGGGCTCTTCACATGTGTTGGCCAATTAGGAAGCAAAGAAAAGGACACAGCCCCTAAGGACAAAATCTCGAAGACCTTCCTACTCCAGTTAGGCTTTGCCTCCTGGTTTCCACTTCCATCCAAATTAGATCATCATATAAGAAATCCATCAAAACACTGTACTGCTTTGTGGGGTTGTAGCTTTTGTGGCCAATCTAGAAGGTATGTGTATTATTGATCTTCTGAATCTACTCAAACTGACAAGATGAATATTAACTGGTTAAGCCAGAATGGACCTTCGCTCTGGGATGAACTGCTATCTCCTATCCCATCTCTTTTAGACTTACTTAATAGTTTTTGTACTGAACTATTCACTAATCAAGGAAGGTAGGATTTAGTTTAATTAAAAAATTACTGTGGAAACATTTTTGTAAGCCTATACAGAACATTACATTGGATCCCCATATGCCTCTCTCCCAGCTTCAACAATTACCATGATTGTCTCATTTGTTTCTTTCTTCCTTTTTTTTTGATAAGTATTTGCTTCAGCAAACCCCAGACATCATATTGTCTCATACATCTATACAGATATTTCAATATAAAGTTCTAATAAATGATTTAAAAAATTATAGAAAGGCAGGAGAGATATCTCAGTAGTCAAGATCATTTGCTTTTCTCCCAGAGGACCGTTGTTGGTTGGTTTTTGCCAGTTTGACAAAGCTAGCATCATCTAAGAAGAGGGAATCTCAGTTGAAAACAATGCCCCTATCATACTGACCTGCAGACAAGTCTGTGTGGCATTTTCCTGGCAGATGATTGATGTGAAAAAGCTGGACCACTGTGGGCTCTGCCATCCCTGGGCAGGTAGTCCTAAGATGTATAAGAAAGCAAACCAGGGGCTGGAGAGATAGCTCAGTGGTTAAGAGCACTGCCTGCTCTTCCAAAGGTCCTGAGTTCAATTCCCAGCAACCACATGGTGGTTCACAACCACCTGTAATGAGCTCTGGTGCCCTCTTCTGGCCTGTATACTTAATAAATAAATACATCTTTAAAAAAAAAAAAAGAAAGAAAGCAAACCAAACGAACCAGGAGAGCAAACCAGTAAGGAGCATTCTTCCACGGACTCAGCAGGGTTCCTCTAAGGACTCTGCTTCAGTTCTCTGCATTCTTGCCTTGAGTTCCTGCCCTGACTTCACAATGGATTATAATTAGAATTTGTAATCCAAATAACCCCTTTCCTCCCCAAGTAGTTTTTGGTCATGGTGTTTATCACAGCAAAAGTAACCCTAACCATGACAGTGAAAGACCCCTGGATTGGGGAGACTATCTATCAAGTCTCGGCATAACACAACTCCCCAGGAACTCACAAAAGATCATCCTTGCTGCAACCACATGAGGTTTATTGACAGGACAGGAACCAGCGCACTGGGGCCGAGATTCATATCCCATGAAGGGGTAGAGGAGTTCGACCCCGAGTAACTGGGAGAGGGGGTTGATGGGGGGAGAGTCTTCTGTTTTGTGTTAATTTTATTGGTAAATAAAGAGACTGCCTTGGCCCTTTAATAGGACAGAAAATTAGGTAGGCGGAGTAGATAGAACAGAATGCTGGGAGAAAGAAGCCTAGTCAGGCAGTCGCCATGATTCTCCCATCCTACACAGATGCAGGTTAAGATCTTCCCTAGTAAGCCACCTCGTGGTGCTACACACATTATTAGAAATGGGTTAAAGCAAGATGTGAGAGTTAGCCAGTAAGAGCCTGAAACTAATGGGACAAGCAGTGTTTAAAAGAATACAGTTTCCGTGTAATTATTTTGGGTATAAAGCTAGCCGTGCGGGCGGCCAGGTGCCAGGAACGTAGCCCGCTGCTCTTGTTACAACAGGGAGTATTTAGGGGAAGAAACTACAGCCCAAAGGGAGCGTGTCATTGCTAAATTCCAAAAATACCAGTGATCATCACAAGGGGCTAACTCCCCATTTCTCAAGATTATAATCTAACTTTATGGTCAGCTAATTCCTGGAACGGAGTCACTGAACCGGCTAACCTAGATTTTTTGGTTCTTTTCTCCCTGCTAGATTTTGGGCCCTATTCTTTCTGCTAGAGGGGTCTGGATTTCTCCAGGTCTGTCAACAGCACCTGAGTTTGAGTCACAACTGCCTGCAGCTCTGACTGACCTGATATCCTCTTCTGGTTTTCACAAACATTAGCACATGTATGGCATACACACATATGACAGACACACATAAATAAAAAAAAACCTTATAAAAATGATAGGATCATTCTAATAGTTAAGTTGCCAATAAATGCTTAATATTACTGCCGTCTAGTTTTTCCCATTGTCTCAGCTGTATCTTTTTACAGTGATGGGAAGCTTACCAGACTTGGCCCCTCAGACACAGCCTATAGCCAATTGAAGTCTTCATTCAGCTGGCTGGTGCCACACCCAAGTGTTCATGGGAGCTAGGTGTGGTGTACTGTCCAGAACGTGAGGCTTTAAGTAGAGACCTCTTGAGGCTTCCCCCAGGCAGCCAAATGGGGACTTCGCAGAGTAAGCAATTTGAAGCCAGCAGTTTTAAGAGAAGCTCAGATAAGAGGTTAGCCAACCTAAGGGGGACTCTGCACAAACAGACAACTAAGATAAAGAGTTAGCTGGAGGCAGTTCTGCACAAACAAGCAATTTCAACAAAGGTTAGGTACGTTAGATAGGACATCCTGACCTTTGGTTCCCAGCAGAGAGTTGGGTAGTTTTCCATAAGATACCCCAAGGAGATGAGATTCTAGTTAAACCTGGAAACGGCCTCAGCAGGAATCTAGGATGGAGGAGCTTGTGCACCATCTTGCCCCATCACAACAGTCGTTTTGTTCTAATCAGGGTCGAAATAAAGTTTATTGCTCCTGGCTGACCTGTGTATTGGGTTCCTTTTAATGGACGACCCGTTTGCCTTTCTCAGGTTTGGGAGTCTCTGCGCTCAGCAGAGTTGGGACTCTAGCTATTTGGGCAGGTGTCATAGCAGCGGGCCGCACTGGTGCTTTACCGCTTTACCGGTTCACAAAATGGTGGGCAGTGGGGACATGAGTCAGGGTCGGGATGATTTTCTCTCAGATAGTTTGGCCCGGTGGGGGAGGAGGGGGGAGAGGCAGGAAGAGGGCGGGACACTCTCCAGACAAGTGAGTGTTCTGCTTTTTTCGTGGTTCCTAAGAGGTACCAAATTTCCTACCAGGTCCCAACTTTGTTTTCTGCAAAGTCTACTTCCCGGTTAAATTTTAATGTGACATGTGTTAAAATTTAATTGTGACAACTATGAAGGTAAGCTTTAGATCGGAAAAGAATCAAAGATCCCCGGCAACTTATTTCCTGGGCTTAAATATACACTCCAGTATGACCCCGGGCTCAACAATCCTCCCTTGAGTTGAGGTACTGATAGAGTCACTAATGAGTTAATTCGGATAGAACCACTGAGAAGAGCATCCTAGAGAGCCCAGGAAGTGGCTTGGGCTTCCACAATGTTTCCTGTGCTCCAGCCAGTGTCTGGATGTAGTTTATTTGACCCGAGCATTCATTGGGAATATTTGTTGTGGGGTTAGGTTGGAGTGCAAAGGAGGATTCCGCAAAGGCAAGGCTTGTCGGAGATATCCGTGCAGCTGTGCCTCCGTGTGTCCCGGGGAACTAGAGGAGGAGACAGGTCCATACTGAGTTCCCATCTTCAGAGGATCCTCTGAGGATCCGCAGCTTGCAGCTTGCGTGAGCCAAGGCTTGGCGCAGAATGGCTAGAGAGCCACAGGCGAGCGCAACCCTAATCGCTCCATCGGCAGAAGAGGGGGCTGGGCTTCTGGTGGTGAACGTGGAACAGGAAGAGGTCTCCCCCTTGGCAGAGGAGGCCAATTGGCTGAGCTTCCCTGCATCCGACCGCTCCCGCCAGCGCTTCCGCACTTTCCACTACCCAGAGGCTGCTGGACCCCGGCAGGCGCTGAGCCGGCTCCGAGAGCTCTGCAGACAGTGGCTGCGGCCAGATATGCACAGCAAAGAGCAGATTCTGGAGCTGCTGGTGCTGGAGCAGTTCCTGACCATCCTGCCAGGGGAGCTGCAGGCCTGGGTGCGCGAGCAGCACCCCGACAGCGGGGAGGAGGTGGTGGCGCTGTTGGAGTACTTGGAGAGGCAGCTGGACGAGACGCCTCCACAGGTAGAAGGAACAGGTTTAGGGTCTGAGACCTATACCCTGTGCCTTCCAGAAACCTCGAGCAAGATCCAAGGGAGGCATTGCTTAGAGCCTGCGAAGACTCAGTCTGAACTGGGAACCTGAGGCAACAGCGAAGTGGCCTGGACCCCTCAGAATAGTTAAAAGCACAAAGGAAAGTACAAGGATTGGGGAGAACTCAGAGCTAGCGCAGCTCGGGTAGACTGTGTCGAGCAGAGTGGTGAGAGGTTAGATGTGAACTCGTAACTGGTGTGCTGAGTAAGACCCGAGGACAGGCTTGAGCACAGTGGCAGTGGGCACAAACGACTTGATAAGTTTTCTTTGCTTGCCACATGTGACAGCATCTTCAGTACTGTTGTCTTTAGCCACCTTGCTTTGTTGTTCTCATTGACAATGGAGGGAAATTCCACAGTTTTCCTAGAATCTGGAAAGTTTTTTTCCTGTCCAAATTTATGGACCCCTTGTTTGATCCTCTGGTAGAAAATGGCCTGGTTTTAACTTCCATCTTTTGGCCTTAAAAACAATACCGGTGTGTGTGGGGGTGGGGGGGTGGGGGGGAGAAGTCTGTACACATTAACTACGTGTCTCCATTATATTTTCCCCCTTTATATAACCCTCCTCTTTGTAACCTGCTAAGTCCAGTTAGTAGCACTCGCTGGAATGTTGACTGATGATGTTGTCTGATCTTGTTCACACAGCTGCAGTGAGCTCCTGAGTCAGTAGCCATGTCTTTTCCAGAAAGAAGCATTTTGCAATACTCTTCCCCATCCAAGGTTCTTTCTGCTCTGTCTTTCATGGGGTTCCCTGAGCCATGAGAGGTAGAGGTTGGTGCACATGTGCTATTTAAGGATAAGCACTCAATAGCCATTTATTCTCAGCTCTTTGACCAGTTCTGAGACTCCATGTTAACTGCTGCCAACTGTGTAGAAAAACATCTCTTGATAAGGTTGGGGCAGCACTAATCTACACATGTAAATACATTTTGGCCTCTTTTAGGAGATTTCCTTTCTTCAGCCTCCAGTGTCTTTGCATCAGAGGACATGTGATTAGAACCTTCTAACTAGTGATCAGGAGATCGAGATTCTGGCCTTAGAGCTGCTGTCCTGAGCTCTGGAACAGTGGACAGTCAGTTCAAGACTTTGTAAAAGATGTAAGAAATTCTGAGCATCATTTTACTATACGTGCCTGCAAGGAAACTAAACTTTAATGAGGATCCACCACCTATTACGTTCTGTCTTAGTTGGTTTCACATACTGCAATCAAATTTGTTTCTTAAAACCCCTGTTCAGTGGAAATCACTATGTTTATTTTTCAGACAAGATATTAATACTTCTATAGATTTTCCCATCAGCTTCATAAGGGTGGAGAGACAGAGCAAGGGAGCAAAAAGATGGTTAATCCATAAGCTCTGTGGCTGTTCTGCCTTAACTCCCATTGTCGCGTTGCTACTTAGGAGCTTGATGACATGGACAAGCTGCTTAATCTGGGCCTCAGTTTCAGCTATAAAATTCCAAACAATTCCCTATTTCACTGAATGGGGAGGGTCCCTGCAGCTGTCATACAGGAAAGTGAACTCCATGAAGAGATAAGAATGAATACCTGATGCAAATTGATTTCCTCAACCTGGATCAGACTTTGGGGAGTCTAATAGCAGGCTGTTTATTCCCATTGTATTAGAGCCCGGAATAGTTTAGAAAAGTTTGCTGGTGTGATACAATTCCCAGTGCACAAGGAAGCCTAATTACATTGAGACTCAACTCTGGGTACTTGTCATGTCTTCCAAGAGAATGGATTCTAAGCTGGGCAGTGGTGGTGCATGCCTTTAATCCCAGCACTCGGGAGGCAGAGGCAGGCGGATCTCTGTGAGTTCGAAGCCAGCCTGGACTACAAGAGCTAGTGCTAGGACAGGAACCAAAAGCTACAGAGAAACCCTGTCTCGAAAATAAAAAAAAAGAGAGAGAGAGAGAGAGAGAGAGAGAGAGAGAGAGAGAGAGAGAGAATGGGTTCTAGAGATAGGCGACCTGCACTATCTTAACAGCCTAAGGGTCTGGCCTGGTCTCAGTCATACAGATACCATAGAGATCATTTGGGATATTAGTCACTGTGGGAACTTGGGGACCCTCTGGTTATAAGGGTCATTTAGATTACTAGCCCCCTTCAGTCTTGGTTGTTAGAGTTTGCTATGGGCTGACCCAGCAGATAACACAGATCACCAGGACATTAATCACTTCCAGTTCTCAGCTTTCCGGTTGGAAGAACAGGTTTTTTATCTTTCCCTTTGGAAAGACGATCCTGTATGCTTAACATTTCTGGTTTCTCTGGAGATCTGTGGGTGCAAGGACCTTCTTGCTCTGCTCCCAATACTTCACAGGGCTGTCTGTATTTCAATGAGTTAATATTCACGAAGCTCTTAGAATCAGTGCGTGGTAAGAGAAAGTCCTCACACAGAGTGTGATGGGAAAGTATGGTTGAATAAATAAAAGTAAATGAATGACTTTTAGGTCCCAAATGGTGAATGGAGTCGAGGACGTCTCTGCTGCAAGGGGGCATTGTTGAAGCCATCCCAGAACTCACAAAGTAGCCACTCCCAGCCAAGGAAGAGTCCGCTCAAGCATTCATCTCAGGAATCTTCAAAGTGTTCACCCTTACAAGCAAGAGGTGAGAGAATGTGAGTGTGTGTGTGTGTGTGTGTGTGTGTGTGTTTGTGTGATGGGAGGGATCCAACTCAGTGCCTTATACATGCTAAGTGAACATGCTATCACTGAGGTACCATATTCCCAGTCCTACACTGTGTAAATTATTATAAAGACTTCATTTACTTTCACTTAATGGTCACCTAAAAGATGGGTCTATTTGACAATTACTTTCTATGCCCACCACCAATTATTTCTAAGACTGACAAAGGGAAATAAAAAAGAAAAAAGAAAGCTTTCCTAACCAATCCCGTGAATCTTAAGATGCAATTAAAATTGATATTTAGAAGCAATTAATCTAGTTTTAGCAACATACTGATCTCAGTTTGGTGTGTATATGTTATATATATGTATGTAGGTATGTAGGTATATGTATCTTTAGAGGCCTCTCTACCATAGCATTATTGTTTGGTACTGGGAATAGAACCATCAATAAAACTGAATTTTTGCTCTGATAGATTTATATTCTAGTGGTACAAGATAACAAAAAGTCAGTAGTGTAATTTTGGATATTTAAGAGTGCTACAAAGAAAACAAATTACAACTTGTAAAGTCAGAGTATCCCCGTGTCTTAGTTACTTTTCTGTTGTTGTGAGAAGACAACACAATCAAGGCAACTTATAGAAGAAAGAGCTTATTGGGGCTTGCTTACAATTTCAAAGGATTAGAGTTCATGGCCGTTATGGTGGGGTGTATGGCAGCAGGCATGCAGGCATGGCACTGGCATTGTAGCTGAGAGCTTGCATTTTGATTCATAAGCATGAGGCAGAGAGAGCTACCTGGGAAGGTATAGGCATTTGAAACTTCAAAGTCCACCCCAGTGACACACCTCCTCCAAAAAGACTACACCTCCTAATCCTTCCCAGACAGTTCCATCAACTGGGTACCAAGTATTCAAACCATTTGAGCCTATGGAAGCTGTTCTCATTCAGACCACCACACCCAGCAATAGTAGAACTGTTGTAAATACAACCTACTGAACTTTGCAAGGCATGGAGTTCTTTGATGGTGTCTCCACCTTTGAAAACCCCTTGTCAGTGATTATTTGAACAGAGGTGAAAATGCGTATCACTGACCGCTGATTGACTTTTTGGAGTCCTTACTTCCTTAGTTTATTAGAACGCGCTTCAGAAATATTTTCACTTGCTGCTTATGTTGCTTTTGTCCCACCTTTAGTATCTTAGGTGTATATCTGAGGTATATTTAATATTAGTGTATATCTCAGCCTTGCTCTTCTTAGAGTCCATACCCTCACCTGTGGATCCTAAGTCTAAAGCCTGTCTAGAGAGGAGGGGAATACAGAAAAATAGTTTTAGAACCTACTGTCCAGGACATTGGAAAGGATTTATAAAGTACCAAAAATGACGCTTTTCATGTTTTGTTAAATGGTTTTTAGGAATTTTTATGCTGATTGGTTCGTCATTGGGTTTCATGGTCTTGGTCCTCACCACCTTCCCCCACTTCCTGTTTTTCCATTGAATTCCAGTTCCTATCAGGTTTCTTTCCTTTCCAGCACTCCTGTTGTTCCCTTTATTCCCACAGTTATTTTTGCATTGAAATATTAAATTTAAACATAAAAAGTTTAATTGATATAATCTAGATTATATTAAATTTTAAAATTAATCAACATATTAATAAATAATTAATAACATACTACCTTATTTATTAAAAATAAATTAACTATTAAATATTTACTTTAAATATTTGTCCTTGGCATTCAGAGAGCTCTATAACTTTTGCCTCCTTGCTGTTTTTTTTCAGAGCTTTCTCCCTTGCAGCCTTAGTAAACACTTCCTGACAATTGTGTTTCAGGTGTGGAAATGAAGACTGAAACCAGGGGTTTGCCTCCAGTTGAGGAGTACACAGAACAAAAGCCCGAGCAGCCAGTGAGCGTCCTGGCTGGAGACACTGCTCAGATTCCTGCAGGTACAGAAGCCAGTGAGCAGGAAGGCAAGTTACAGGCAACACAGACGAATGCCGCAAGGAACAGGCGACACTATTGCCATGAATGTGGGAAGAGTTTTGCTCAAAGTTCAGGCCTGACCAAACACAAGAGAATCCACACTGGAGAGAAGCCCTACGAGTGCGAAGACTGTGGGAAGACCTTCATTGGGAGCTCCGCCCTTGTCATTCATCAGCGGGTTCACACTGGTGAGAAGCCATACGAGTGTGAAGAATGTGGCAAGGTCTTCAGTCACAGCTCAAACCTCATCAAGCACCAGCGAACCCACACGGGGGAAAAGCCCTACGAGTGTGATGACTGTGGGAAGACCTTCACCCAGAGCTGCAGCCTCCTTGAGCATCAAAAAATCCACACAGGGGAGAAGCCGTTCCAGTGCAACTTGTGTGGCAAAGCCTTTAGGCGTAGCTCACATCTCCTGAGACACCAGAGGATCCACGGGGATAAAACTGCTCCCAGGTCTTTGCCTGGAGAGGTTTGGAGAGGTCAGAGGAAGGTGGAAAGGCAGCGGGATGGTACTGAAACTCCCGTGATTCACCAGTGCAATGAGTGTGAGAGAAGCTTCATTCAGCATCGAAGTCTTATCGAACATAAAAAAATCCACACTGGCGAGAAGCCCTACCAGTGTAACACATGTGGAAAAGGCTTTACCAGAACTTCATACCTTGTTCAACATCAGAGAAGTCACGTGGGGAAAAAGATTGCATCACAGTGACCTGTACCACCATCCCTGCCAGAGTTGGTACTCACTTGTCAGTGAGCTGAAGGCACTCTGGAGCCCTTGCTCACTGCAGAAGAGAGGATGTTGCCGATACACACCAGCTAGTGTTAGATAGTATAATCTGGCTGAGGTGAATTATCTTTTCTGTTCTAAAAGTAACTAGAATAAGACCCGCTAATAAGAAGATATGGGAGCGTTCTCTGGATGAGGGGCACTGGAGTCTCTTGTTCCCACTCTGTGGATCTACAAGGTCTTCCAGAACAGTTGCCCTTAGCTAGCACATTTTTCTCCTGGATGGATGGTTCCAGATTTTGGGGCCAGACTCTTTGTACCATTTGCTTGTCAACATGACTCTTTGATGTTTTGGTCAGATTTCTGAGGTCCGGGCCCTCCTGTTGTGCCTTGTGTTAGTGAATATTTACTACAGGGACTGATGACATGACCGTCAGATCTCTGAAAATCTATGTCTAGATTTCTGAAGAAACTCTCACGGGATGTTTGTGTTTGCATCTAATTTGCTGAGGTTCTAGACTCTGAATCCATCCTAGTTTTCATGCGAAGTACATGTTACAGAATTTGACTTGGTGATGCCATATATCTTCATGGGGATAAAGAGTATAGTAAGAATGCTTCCAACATCTTCTGAAGGCACAGGGAGACTTCCCTGTCTGTAAAACTCCATCAGTGCACACTCATGAAACATTTTGTTTTTCACTCTTTACAGTGAACATTTTCAGTCAGGCAAATAAATAGCAATCCTATCTTCATAGGGCAAAATAGTTAGAATTTCCATTGCTGTGAGAGACACCATGACAGAAAGCAACCTCGGGTGGGTGGCTGGGAATTTATTTCAACTTAGAATCATTTGTTACACTCCATCACTGAAGGAAGTCAGGGCTGGCGCACTGAAGTAGAGGCCATGAAGAATGCTGCCTGCTGTCTTGCTCCTAATGGCATTCTCGTCCTGCTGCATTTTAGTGCCCAGGACCACCAGCTCTGTGGTGGCACCACCCACGGTGAGCTGGGCCTCTGACAGTAATCATCATTTAAGAAATACCCCCTAGGCTTGCACTACAGGCCAGACTGGTGGAAGCATTTTATAGGTTGAGGTGCCTTTTTTCCAAATGACTATTTTGTGTTGAGCTGACATAAAACTAGCCAGTACTACGAATGTTGATACAGTTGATGTCCGTTCTGTACTGCTCAATGTGTGTTACTTTTCTCAGGGCTGTGAGAAAAAAACCTGAGAAAAACAATTTAAGGAGGAAATGCCTTGTTTGGGTTCATGGTTTGAACGGATACAATATGGTGAAGTGGGCATGGTGGCAGAAACGTGAGACAGCTGGTCACACTCTGCCTGAAGACAGGAAGCAGAGGTCAATACCGATGTTCTCCTGTCTTCCACTTTCCCCTTTTAATTCATTTCTGGACCTTGGGCCTTGGGATGGTGCTGCCCACATTCAGGCTGGGTCTTCTCTCCTGGACGAAAGCTCTCTGGATTCCCTCTCACAGACTTGCCTGAGCTGTGTCTCCTAGGGGATTTAAAATCCAGTCAAGTGAACAATGAAAATAGATGATCACACTCAACATCTTGTTTCTCACTTTTTCCATACCTTGAGCTTAGCCAATTTTAGCACACATTGATTATCCTCTTTGTATCAAACTCACTCAAGACTTGTGCCAGCTAATCAAACTTCCTCCAGGTCAGAAGCTTCACATCAAATAGTCATCATTATTATTTATGCCTTCAAAACTGGCCTATGGGTTAAAAGTAGAAGAGCAGTAAGTGATGGGTGAGGTGTATTAACCCCAGTGGAGAAAACATTTCTGCTAGAAAGCAGGTTGAGAATCTTGGATGGAAAGTGCTCACAGGCAAACCTGGGCAGTCAGGGCTCACTGCAGCAAGTTGATCATAAGAAGTAAGTTCTCTTTTTAAATGATAACTCAAATAGTTCAGTCCAATCATCTGTGGTTTTCTTCTTATACCTCAGAAGATGGTGTCAGTCGTTTGTGATGACATCAGACTTTAGTAAATTATCAGCATGCTGTTCTTGTTTGCTCAAAAACAGTACCTGTTTTTGAATTCCTGCTTTGAAGTCTCTGGCTTCAAAACTTAAAGACTCTCCCTTTAATAATTCCCTATAATCCTTCATTGCCTTCATTTCTGTCTTATTAAAATTAACTTAGCCTTCTAAACTTTTTTAGACTTATCTATGAAATCGTCTAGCATTTATTTATTTTTCTTACTTATACTATCTTCATGAAGCTACTAGGCAATTTCTCCTTTAATATTTTTCCAGGTCCACCTGTTTAAAGCCAAGTTGAGACATGATATAAAAGTCAAGCAGATTTAAAATAAGTTACATGACAATAAAATACTTTAAAAAATATTTGCTTATAACCCTGAAACTTCAACATTCTTTATGGGCTTCTTGGCTTACTTTTCTTTGGTCTTTAATTTGCTTGACTAATTGCTTGAATGATTGTGAAGGCCTTTTACAAATCAGGAAACTTGGAGCAATGTGACTTCCATTAACAAAGAAGCCCTTTGCTTCTTTGAGGCATTTGACTCCAAAGCCTTTCTGCTGAAGAGGGAAATGTAGAAAAGTGTTTTTAGAGCCTACTATTCCAGACACTGGGATGGACTTATAAAACACACACAAAAAAATTGTTACTTTGCATGTTTTACTAAATAATTTTTAGGAATTTTGTGTTGACTGGTTGACTCTTCCAACTGAAGTGAGACAACCTCTCTATTTTCTTCTGTTCTTTTCTTTCTCTATTTATTTATTTATTTATTCATTCATTCATTATCTGTTTGTCTGTCGGTTTGTTTATTTATTTAGAATCTGGTCCTTTCGTGTGGCCCTGGCTAGGCAGGAACTCACTACGTAGACCAGATTGGCATTGAACTTACCGAGATACGAGTATTTGGATTAAATGAATGTACTTCAATGCCTGAATGTGTAGCAAACTTTCTTGTTGAACTATCTTTGGATTGCCAGCTCCCAAATAACAACATGGAGACTTACTATTAATTATCAAAGCTTGGCCTTTACCTTAGGCTTGTTTCCAACTAGCTCTTGTAAAACCTATATTTTTTAATATACAGTCTGCCGTGTAGGACATTTACCTCTCCTTGGTATGATCTGATGTGGTTCCAGTCTGCAGGCAAAATCTATGCATCGGGATTTTTCCTCCTTTTCTCTCTCCCTGGAAATCCTGTCTATCCTCTCCTGCCTACCTATTGGCCACTCAGCTCCTTAAGAAAATCAATGAGAAGGTGCCTTGGCAAAGTCATATCTTCACAGTGTACAAAAAGTTTATCCCACAACATGAATTAACTTAACCATTTTCCTGTCTCCTATTTGAGTAAGAAATTGGTTATGGTACTTTTCCTTACTCAGGTAGAATGGTAAAACCTTTCAGTGAGTGGCCCTTCTAAATTTCTTCTTTTTCTCATTTAAAATTATTTTCTAGTGCTGGGATTTAGCCCAGGAATATAAGTATCTGAAGTGTCCTACCACTGAGCTGTCCTCATGCCTCTTTTTGCTTTTTGAGGTTGAATCACACTTCTTACCAAGTTGGCCAGACAGGCCTTGAATTGGCTCCTATAGCCCATGCTCAGGTTGAGCTATTGATCCACCTTCCTCAACCTCTGTAGCTGGAATTGTAGATTGAATTGATATCACCCAGACCCAGCTAGATTTCTTCTTTATCTTGGCAAGGAATGGGTATTACTATAAAAGGTTTTCTCTGCCTCTTCCTTTACTGGAAAATAGAAATAGGGTTTATAACTTACCTCTTAAGATTGTGAGCATATGCTTATATGAGCAAGAAGTGTTATGTGGATACTCTGGAAATGCATACTGGAGATTAAACATTTTGTTATCTAAAACCTCAATGAGAAGTTTGTTAATTGTAAAGATTGTGCTTATAGGTTTCTTACGGCTTTAGGATGCTGTTGCTTTCCTTCAATCCAATCTGTGCCATCATCTTCCTAAAGATCAATAAGGACTTCATCCACCAAGAAACTTAGGCAACTACTTTGTCTTTTAATTCATCTTTGTTTTTCTCATGATAGTCAAAAGTAAATTTAACAGATTCATCTGAGCAAAGTTTTTTTCAGTCAGTTTTATGTCCTGTCTGCACATTTCAATAATTTCTATCACAGAAACTTGTTCCAGATGACTTGTTTTTTTTTTGTGAGTTTTATGTGTCTGTGATAGAATACTCTGACTAAAGCAGCTCATGGAAGAAAGGGTTTGTTTGGCTTTCAATTCCAGGCTACAGCCTATCATTGTGGAGAGCTCAGGGTGGCGGGAACTTGAAGCAGCTGGTCATATCACATCCACAGTCAGGAGCAGAGAGCAAAGAATCAATGCCTGCCTGCCAGTTCTCAGCTAGAATTCTCCACTCAGACTTAGAATTCCCTTCCTAGGGGATTCTAGTGCCACCCACAAAGGGTGAGTCTTCACACCGTGATTAACACAACCCAGATTATCCCTTGTAGAGAAGCCCACAGGCCAACCTAGTCTAGATAATCCCTCCTTGAGTCTCCTGGATTCTAGTATCAAGTTGATAATAAAACTAAGTGGCTCACTGACCGTAGGAAGATGGTTTTGCAGATGGGCAGGGTGGCTCACACCTTTAATCTCAGCGCTCCAGAGGCAGAGGCAGGCAGTGAGTTCGAGGTCAGCCTGGTCTACAAGAGCTAGTTCCAGGACAGGTTCCAAAGCTACTGTCTCAAAAAACAAAAACAAACAAATAAACAAACAAACCAGAAAGATGTTTTTGCATTTGTGTCTACTCATACTTTTTGCTTGGTTAGAACACCAGTCAATCCAAGATACTGGAGTTTGAATGCGGCAAGTTTCTGTCTTCTTTCTCGATTAAGAGTTAAACACAGAAAAGTCAGGTGTGGTATTAGAGAACTGTGCTCCCAGTGTTTCTGAGGTGGAGGCAGGAGCTCAGCTCCATAGTCAGTTTGAATTCAGTCTAGGATACATGAGAGCTTGTCTCAAAAAACAAAAACAAAACAAAACAAAAAAACACAAAAAACAAAAAAGAAAACAAAAAAATCCACAAAAAGATATCATATTTTCACAAACTCTGTGTGTTTTCTTATTAGAGTTTGGGTAGTTATCTAAAAATCATATATATTTTCCAAATCCTTGAGGTGTTCATTTGCTCATTTGTTGCTCTTGAGAAACCAGTCCACCCAAATGCTTAGACAGCTGTTACATCCACACAAAGGAAGTGCACTGCCTTGCCCTACTAAGACTACAAAGCCCCCCCTTTCCTTCCTCATGTTGCTCCTCAGCTTTTTCTTCCTCAGAAACTCACTATATGAGGAACCAGCATGGGACAATGACGTGGGACCTGGTGCGATTACCTGGGCATGGTGGGAATGAAGGCTTGGGGCGGAGGCTAGTTGGCTAATTTTCATGAGTGGACCCAACTGAGACACTCACGGTCAGATCTAGGACTACCAATCTCAATGTTCTTCCTCTTCCCGGTCACAAAGAAACCAACTTGGGCTTTCCTGGCATCCAGTTCCTGAAAGTAATGAATCTCATAATCTGAATTTCATTAATATACGCAATACATATGAACTTTAAGCCAAAACACTGATAAGACAAATACCATTAACTATTGAAAAATGCCTATTTTAAATTTAAAACCACACTAAAAAACATAGTCTTTATGGTTCAAAAAACTCTGGACAGTGCCAAAATCAATAAAATCAAAGTCAGAATATCCCCATCCCTCGTCAGTCCTGTCATCTGTGGGAGCTGCTGCCACTGTTAGGTTGGATTTTTGTGTTTATCTTTCTGACATTTTGTTACTTAGCTTTTCCTCCCACCGCACGTTAATGCTTTCACTTCATGTACTGTGTCTTAGACATCTTTAATCCTTCATACACGTTACATTTATTGGTGGAATTAAGAGTCCATATGGCCTGGGCTTGATGTTCTCATCCTCTTCTTTTCTCTGTTCCCCTCCCACCTCCGTTCCTTTCTTTCTCTCATTGTGCTGCAAAAGCCATCAGGGTCCTTAGGAACTCTACTAAACCAAGGCAAAACCAATTAAATAAACACGATTTCACGAAAACGTAATTACTGTTACTCATAATTTTACAACCAGAGTAGTGGCACTGGATAGGGTAAACTGTGTTTTGTTTAAACAGAATCCCATTGTTTATTGCCCTGGACATGTTCTGATATGCATGACTGCATTAGTCTCACCCAGGGACAAGGCTGCTTCTGCTTCAAAGCAGACTGGCCTCGGAGTAAGGCCCCTGCTGCCTCTGAGGACCAGAAAAGGTGAATTTTAAACTCTGGCTGCATTTCTTTTATGGAATTCAGACAAGCATTAGAGAGAGAGAATTTCGCTGTTGATTTTGAGTAGGCTCAGATCTTTGGAAGTCTGACCCCCACTGGCCCCAGTGCCTTGCACAGCCAGCCTGGGCCATTGGGTAACAACCACATTGTAAAACTCATTCCTTAGCAAAATAATGGGGGGTGCCCGCCTGACCACCCGCATTTGAACCTCACCCACGTAAGTGTCTCAGACAAGAAGACAGAACAATTGTTTTTAAAGAAACTCCTGTAGGAAGGACTTTCCCTTCCACTGGTATGATCATTTCTCCCAGAATTGGTCCACCAAGGCTTTGCCGCATCTTTTAAAAACCTTCTTCTCTATCTCTGGTCTTTGGTGAATTTTTTCACAGCAGAAACATCAACTAGCCTGTCCCTGTTGTTCCCAACATGGCAATTTCAACCGTGAGAAGGCACTTCGTGTACTGGTGGAGGTGCCACGATGTATTTTAACGCTACTTAAAAACCTGGAGCTCTATACATTTCTTTAGCTATTCTCTCCAACCTACTCTCCCAAGGGTGTTGAATAGGCCCATGCTCTTCTTCATTTCCTTCCACATATGTAGGCAGCCATTAAGAGCACTAGCTAAGTCCTCACTGCTTTCTACAACACGCCAGGCTCACTTGCAAAACCTCATTCAAACTTCTTGACGACTGTGTAACGGGAGTAGATGCCCAATCACGGTTAGACCCGGAGACGGTAGGGAACACGTTATCCTCTTCCAATCTGGACATGTATTTGTAACAAGTAAGCATGATTTTCACACTGGTGGGAAACTTCTCAAATGTCTCACTGATAGTTGGTTAGGCTCTGTAAGTAGCGTATGTGTGTTCATTAAGTAGATTAACTACAGAGCTCAGGCAGGTGCCACCCTAGAGTTAAGTGGGCAGCACATTGGCCTTGAGGTAAAGACATGCACACGGGGATGTTTATTTCCTTTTCATGGATGTATAATATTTGTTAAGCAGATTTATTTAGCAAAATTCTACATATAGGCAACTAGGAGAGTTCAGTCCTTTTCATATTTGTAACATGCTGAACTAAGTAGCTTCAAGCATATACCATGTTACACGCATGTGAATTCATCTCTAGGATACTATTGAAGAAATAAAGGAATATGTGCATTCATAAAATTTCTACGTACTGCTAACTTGTCTTTCAATGAAGTTGTGTAAGCATGCTCCGTTAGAAACATAGATAGATACTTCAGGTGTTTTCTCAGTTACAAGTCTCTCACTTCCCACTTAGCTCTAGCTTGTGTCAAGTTGACATAAAACTAATCAGGACACCCAGAGAACAGGAGGAAGGGAAAAACAAGGAATTAGATCTGTAGCAAAAAGGATAGTGCGGGTCTAAGGTGGCAGGATCTGCTGCAGGTGTGGAGTAGTACCTGTACTGGCACCAGCTGGATTGCACCAGCTGGATTGCACCAGTCTACTTGCCCTTCTCCACCAGCCAGAAAGCTAGCGGATCTTTGCAGTTAGGGATTCTATCTTTTAGCTATTTTATAGTGTGTGTGTGTGTGTGTGTGTGTGTGTGTGTGTGTATGCGTTTATATGTAAGTATGTGGTTTATATATATGTGTGTGTTTATATGTGTGTGTGTGTAAGCCAGAGGTCACATCAGGTGTCTTCTCAGTCACTCTTCCCCTTGTTTTATGAGACAAAATATCTTAGTGAACCTTGATTGGCTGTCCAGCAAGCCCCGAGGTCCTGTTTCTAAAGCACTGGGATTCCATAGGTTCTGGGTGTCCTTTGTCAACTCAGGTACAGCAAGCCTTTTTTCTTTCTTTCATCCTGAGTCTGAGGCTCTGTGCTGGCCAGACTGGCGTCAATATCCTGTCAGTTAAGCTTTGCACTCTGACACTCACCTGATTTCTGCTAACTCCAGCACCAGCGATTTACAGTTTCAGTCACTCTTTATTTTTATTTTATTGATGTGCCAAATTTCCCCCACAAGAGGCAGTCTCTCTCTCTCTCCCACTAGGCTTTCTTGACAACGACTTCAGCTTCCCCTCATTTAGTTTTTGTCTTTTCCCTGCCTAAATTCCTGCTTTCTGCTCTCCATTTCCTTGACTGAATTGTGTGAATGCAGTACTTGCCCAGAATAGAAATAATAAAATAAAGATGTGAGGACACAGGAAATTCATTTTCTCTTTGAAGGTTAGCTAAGAGTAAGCCACAAGTAGAAACTGTGCAGTGCTGATATTCTTTGATTTTCTTCAGGAGGAAATCTTCAGTATTAACAGGGACTGTTTAATAGAACGGGCTTTTCTGTTTGTGATATTTCTAAGAGAAACACACAAGAAACATGTTCCTGTCAAAGGCAGGGTCTGTGTACAAAGATGGTAGCAAAGAGTTAGCAACGTTAGCAAAGAGTCAGGTATCCAGATTCAGCGTTGAGGAAGATCCTGTAAGTCAGCAGTTCAAAGCTAGCCTGTGCAACATTGTGAGATCCTGTGAAAAAAATAACTAAATATAAAGTTATCATAAAATGTAATTACCAAAAAGTGTAGCAGTAAGATTGGCTTGATTTTTGTATACATGCACACAGTTTCTGTTATCATTTGTGTGTGAGGCTGAGTCTTTCTATGTTTCTGAGGCTGACCTGGAAGTCACTAGGTTGCCTCAGGCTGGCCTTGAACCTGTGGTTCTAGTTCCTTCGCATTAAATGTTTTTGTCACCATGCACAGCTGAGACACATTTTCACAAGTATAACTCTGTAGATGATTTTTTTAAAAAGCTCATTTAGGTTGTTATGCAGTATTTTCTTGTGGTCTTCAAATCATTTCATTCTTTTCTTAGTAGGAAATGAAAATTTAGTGGAGTGGTGAGGAACAAATCAAGTAAGCTGCCTGACAATGATGCGGGAGTGATTTCTTATTAATAAAGAAACTGCCTAGGCCCATTTGATAGGCCAACCCTTAGGTGGGTAGAGTAAACAGAATAGAATGCTGTGAGAAAGAAGCTGAGTCAGTGAGTTGCCATGATTCTCCCACTCCAGGCAGACGCAGGTTAAAATCATTCCTGGTAAGCCAGCTCGTGGGCTACACAGATTATTAGAAATGGGTTAGGTCAATATGTAAGAGCTAGCCAATAATGGGCCAGGCAGTATTTAAAAGAATACAGTTTCCGTGTAATTATTTCGGAGCATAAGCTAGCCATGTGGGTGGCTGGGTGCCGGGGATGCAGCCCCGCTGCTCCTATTACAACATGACAAAACTGAGTTCAGAGCAATGATAAAGACCAAGTGTGGTAACCGAGGATGGAAAGACTGGAGGGAATTACTTAACTGGTGATGAACAAAGAATGTTATCAAACGAGAATACCCATTATCTGTCAGGGCCCACAGATGTGAGTTCTTCCGCCTTGATCAGAGGTCAGAGAGTTGGAGCTTGTTTTGCTCTTTCAAAGTTGTTGACCACAAGTGGCTATAAACAAAACAAGAGGTCCCGACGTAGAGTGGTTAATTAGTGTTTTGAGTATAGAGGTGCATCAGCTCCATCTTGACCAAAGGGCAGAGATGATCTCTTTATTCCTTTGGTCATGTTGATGAAGTCTGTTGCCTCCCCACTACCCTTTTGGTGGGGTATTATAGAAAACACCTGTGAAAAATAAAGGGCGGTTCAGCACTTACTGAAAGTCCCTCCCAATGCTATTCTGTGTTTTATCTCTTAATTCTTTCTTATCTCTGTTCCTTTTTGCTTAATAATTCCAGTCCTCACACTCCTACCCTGGAACATGTGAATCCATTTAAGGCTGGTCCTCAACAATTGTCTAAGATTCCCTCTAATGTCTGAAACAAATTTAAACCCCAATGTAAAAACAAAACCCTCAAATACTTGGCAGTTGGAATTGATGAAAAAATACCATTAGGCAGTTGTCGATGAGGATGGGATTCGAACCCATGCGTGCAGAGCACAATGGATTAGCAGTCCATCGCCTTAACCACTCGGCCACCTCATCCTGTGAGATGCTATTCCTTACACATGAATGAGTCCCAGGAACCTTTTATGTATGACTGTTTTAATAGCCTTCCTCTAGCTAAATCTCCAAAATTGTCTGAGTCATAAAAGAAATTTAAAACCACAACAAAAGGAGAAGCAAGCTTATTTGGCACATATTTGATGGGTTGAACCAGTGCCTGGCACACAGGACTGGACAAGCAAGGCAATGGCCTTGGCTTGGCTCCATTCAGTCCTGGCTGGAGTTTGTATTCAAGGGAAGGAACGTTCTAGCCTTTCATACAAAACCTCTCCCAATTCTGTTTCTGGTTAACCTGATTCTTTGATTCCTTTTCCTTCGCTTCCCCCCACCATTACTTGTCCCCACTTTATGGTCCCTGGATTTGGTGTTGATCACCCTGTGGTGGGACAGTGTGAACTTCTTTTAAAAAGCAGTGGTGAACTGCAAGCTGCCCCGGCTTTGGTGAAGGCAATGAAAGGGGAGCTGTATCTAAGGTAAGGCTGGTGTGACTGGGAACTTGTACAGTTAACTAAAGAATCTTATTGAAGTTTGACAGAGGTCATTGTCTCTCCAGGTGCAGGGTAGAGATTATATTTGCATTCATCATCTTGGTCACTCGTTATTTCAGTGTCTAAGTAAGTAAGTAAACAGAACAAGAACAAAATACTGAAACAAAGCAAAACAACAAAAAGCCCCACCCCCAAAGTTGTTGAATTACTGAAGCAATCAAAAGTTAATTCAACATCTAAGCACTACAATAAGGTGAACAGATATTTTCAACTAGTTAAACCTTTTCAGTTAATAATCAGTGTTTTCCAAAGAAAAAAATTCAGGCTAGTTGTAGTGGTTCATACCTATAATCCCAATAATCGGGAAGCTGAGGCAGGAGGATTGGCATGAGAGTGAGGCCATCTTTGAAATCAGCTGGGCAATGATGGGACACATCTTTAATCCTAGCATTCAGGAGGCAGAGGCAGACACATCTCTGTGTTCAAGGCCAACCTGGTCTCTAGAGCTGAGTTCCAGTACAGCTAGAACTGTTAGAGAAACCCTGTCTTCAAAAACCAAAAAAGGCATAAAGTTATGATAAATGTTTAATGTGTTATCAGCTAAAGTTCTCAGAAAGTTAGAGAGCACATGATTACCATTGTGCAGGCCGTTTGGTGTGAGGGTGTTGTTGATGACCTAAACTAACAGTACAGATAAAATAATAATCAAGTACTTGCAATTATGTCTGTTAAGAAAAAAAGTTAATAAAGAAAAGGTTTTTCTGTCAATAAATGTTCATGTATTTGTTAAACTACTCATCCTCTTTGAATGTATTATTTTTTCTTCCCTGGTCAGATCACAAAATCTGGTATATTTATGCCTCAATTTTAACCTCAGCTAGGTGAAACAACACAACTATAACCTAATCCACGGGGTTGGAGAAGCAGGTCAAGGAGTCATGTGCCAGCCTTGCTCCACTAGGAGGGTGAGGTCAGCATCCACTCCACACACTGGTTAATCCTCCCGAGGTAGAGACAGCAGTTGGTGGTACAAAGGGGAGCTGCAGGCAGGAGATGAAGCAATATCCTTCCATCAGGTTCTCATAATTCCGGATCAGAGGTTTAACACCTAATGAGTAATACCTCCCTAGCTTTGGACTGTGCTGGGCTGCCTTCTACAGGATACCTTCTGCAATTCATGGAATCCCTGAGCCTTCACTATGAGATACCACCTTTTGTTTTCTGTTTGCCCAGGGCCACACAGGAATAGGAACAGACTGTGTCTGCCTGCTCAGCCCAAATTCTTGCTGAATCTTAAGTATCAGATGAACACTGAAGCGCTCGCTTCGGCAGCACATATACTAAAATTGGAACGATACGGAGAAGATTAGCATGGCCCCTTGCGCAAGGATGACAGATGAACACTGAAACATCAGTTACTAGAATTTGAAATGCATCCCCTGCCAAAGTTCAAGAAGGACATAAGTAAGTTAGAATGGTTTAAGGCTTGG
This sequence comes from Microtus obscurus, assembly GCA_963919715.1. Classification (NCBI taxonomy): domain Eukaryota; kingdom Metazoa; phylum Chordata; class Mammalia; order Rodentia; family Cricetidae; genus Microtus; species Microtus obscurus. The sequence continues at coordinate 34,189,831 of CAWTZC010000010.1, read as the reverse complement.
TGAAATCCTTAAGAATCCAGTGCAATCTTCGGCATTCCTAAATTTTGGAGAAATAGCTCATGCCTTTAATCCCTAAAAGTACTAGGGAGGCAGAGGCAGGAAGACTACACTGGCTATTAAGTGGGACTGTCACAAAAACCCTCTGAACAAATGAATAAAGTAAAACAGAGAAAGGGCCAGTAGGCACTGAGAACAGTGCTGTATCATAAACCCCAAACTAGAATAGCACCTACCAACACCAGTACATGATGGGTGGCTTTTTTTAGGTGTCACCCTAGGCTTGAGTTCCCAGGGCTTCCTCTAGGTCCATTCACCTCCAAGTCAGTTGCTAGAGACAGGTCTTTCCCACGTGAAAGTTTCAAGTATGGAGGTGGGGATGTGTCTGGTCCATCTTCATCAGGAAGAATAGCTAATGAACCACAGGAATTTAGGCATGGGTGGCTGTGGGGGTGTCACCCCTGGCTGCTCCAATGCATGGTGCATCCAGACTTTTCTCTAGGTACTAGTTTATGCGAGACCCCAGGAGAGCACCGGGATGCTCTCCTATTCTTCGCCAAGGTAAAGTTAAAGGAATTGAGAATTGTGGTGTGTACCAAGTGTTAGGGCCTTCAGGAGCTGACATGGTTATGTTGAACTGCTCTTGTCTGTTCTCCAAGAACTGAATAGAGATAAATCTGATGGACATCTTAGCTATATTCACTCACCCGGAAATGCGAATCAGCTGGATCCAGGATGCAGCTTCCACAGTGCCAGTTGGTGCTTGGGGGCTTCCAGCTGGTCAGCCTTGCCATTAGGCCTTCATGGTTGCCAAGCTTTGCACTCAGAATGCAAGGAATATTGCGTTCTTAAATTAATGAGCCAATGTTCACGGGTTATTTTAACTATGTTGATTTTTAGTGCTGCAGTTGACTTATTTTGTATAAGAAATTATAAACATGTTTAGTAGTCTCCCTTAACATCACTTTTAGGAGAAGAAAAATCACTTATATTCTTACAGAAATATGAGAGACCTGTGCATTTGTCCTTAATGAGACTCTAGTACCAACCACGAGATTGTACTGTTTATAGCTCAGGCTGTTTCCCACTCCCGCACACCTCACTTCGGTAGGTCTAAAATGTGTGCTCCTCCTGCCATAGCCTCTGTGGGTACTAAGATCACAGGGGTTTACCTGGCTATGTGTTTTCCTTATGAAGTTTGCTTGCTATCGTCGTGCTGAAGCTGGAAACGGCATTTCCACTGAGGTAAAAATCTCCCGTAAGAAATTACATTAACAAATGTACCATTCTTTTGCTTAGTGCTTGGAGACATTTCCCAGAGAAAAATGTCTTCACATGAATGAATCGTGGAAGAAATACACTTCCTCCCTACTGTCAGCATCCACATTCCTTACTAGGCTCTTCCATCTCCGTTTAAAACGTTGCTTTTGGAGGACTCACATGTAAGGCTTTGAGAGCTTGAATGGCTCTTTGAAGGTAGACATTGCCTATGTTTTCCCAACCTCCAGAGTTCTGGTTAAACTTTTTCTTTCTTTTTTTTTTCTTTTTTAGATTTCAGGGTCTCATTTATTCTTGACTGGCCTTGAACATCTACTGAGTAATTATTTAGTGTGTGGGGGGTGGTTATAAATTTCTAATCCTCCTGTCTCTACCTTCTAAGTGTTGGAATCATAGTTGTGGTCTGGGTTAGGTCCTGAGATGGGAAGGAGCATCAGCACAAAGAAAAGAATTATCTGACTACAAGACAAGTTTGAAACAAGTGGCTGGCTCTGAATAGCGCCAGCTGTCTTTATTTATACATCAAAAACAAGCAGGTTTTTCCATACTAACACATTTTTCCTATCCTCCAACATTAACCATAAAATTATGTAAAATATGTTTCCCCAACTTTTACATCAACACATCTTTAAACCCAAAACAACACTTAGCATCTTGCTAGCCTGGCCTCATTTTGAGCCAGATACATACTGTCTTTACAAAACTAAAAGGTGATTGACATGTTGTTCCTTTCTCATTAGCGTTAAGAAAATTCAAGGGTAATAAAACATTATGCAACCTATTTCTGGGATTGTTTTCCATCCCTTCCTTTTTTAACATATTATATATAGTTTTATTTGACCTTTCTATAACTGTCTGACCTGTAGGATTGTTTGGTATACCTATAATATGCTTTATGTTATATTAAGCAAAAAAATGGTTTCATTTTCTTAGATACATATGCTGGACCATTTTCTGTCTTTATTTGTGCAGGTATACCCATGATGGCCATATGTCTAACAAATGCATGATCACTGAATCAGCCTTTTTTGAGCTCAAAGCAGTTGTCCATTGAAAACCTGAATAAGTATTAATGGTGTGGTATACATAATTTAATTATCCAAAATCTGCAAAATGAAACACATCCATCTGCCAGATTTCATTCCTTTGAGTATCCTTTGGGTTACTCCCTGCAGGTAGAGGTGTTTGGTTATAGAAAGAGCAAGCAGGACATCTCTTTATAATTTTCTGAGCTTGTTGCCATATAATAGAAAACTCTTTAAACCTTTGCTATTGGCATTATGTTTCCTATGAAATTCTGAGGCCTTCAGCACACTTCCAATCAATAATTGGTCATTAATGCTAATCAATAATTAGCATTACCTTGTGCTAGAGGACCTGGCAGACCTGTATGGGATCGGATGTGTGTTATGTATATGGGACAAAGCCTATTCCTGATTATATCTTGAACCTGAATGAATAATGAAGTCAATTCTGTATCATCTGGTATAAATTCAGTACTTTCAATATGCAAGACAACTCTGCATATTGAGAATCAGTAACTATATCAAGAAGTTCTTTAAAATTCCTTAGTACTATGAAAATAGCATATAGCTCTGTCTTTTGGACAAAATTATAAGGGCTTTGTTCCACCTTACTTAAATCTTCTGATTTGTAATCTGCCTTTTCTGATTAATTTTCATCAGTATAAAATGTATGGGCTTCAGTTATTGGCACATCACATACAATTTGGGGAAGAATCCAAGTAGTTTTCTTTATAAGGTTAATTCTATCACTTTTAGGATAATTATTATTAATCTCTCCTAAAAAATTAGCACAAGCCAGGATCATTGTCTTTCCATAATTTTGTATATTTTATCAGTAGTAAAAGGCACAATAATTTCTGCTGGGCCTATTTCTGCTAGTTGATGAAGTTGTAATTTTCCTTTTAAAATTAATTCAGAGACCTTTTCCACATGAGTTTTTAATTGCTTTGTTGACAGCTCTTAGATATGTCACCATCGTCCATTTTCCAGATTTCCTTTTAACAACAAATACAGGAGAATTCCAAGGGCTGGTTGATTCTTCAATGTTTCTCCTGTACCAGCTGTTCTGAAGCCTGCAGTTTCTCTTCTGTTAATGGCCATTGTTTAACCCATATTGGTTTCTCAATTAACCATTTTAAAGGTAGGACTGCTGATCTCTCTAAAGGTTTGCTAGTTGTTTTGTGTTCTTGTACAGCATGAATGGCTGGTGACCTTTGTATATAGTACCTTAAAATATCCTTCCCAGAAACATGAGTTTCTGGGACTGCAGGAATGTTAATCTGGGTATTCCACTGCTGCAGCAGGTCGTGATCCCACAAATTCACTGCAATATTAGCCACATATGGCTTCAGCCTTCCTCTCTGTCCTTCTGGCCCTATGCAGTCAACTCATCTCATTCTTTGTTTCACTTGAGATAGGGTTCCAATTCCTAGGAATTGAACATTTGCCTCTTGAAGAGGCCAATTTGGATGTCAAGACTCTAGAGTAATGATAGTCATGGACACTAAAATGATCTCATGCTAGCTCAGAATTGAGTATAATAAAGGACTATTTATTTAGGGCTAGACTCACAGATCACAGTCCTCTGCATGAATGGGGATCAGGAGCCAAATATAGCAGCTGGAAGAGAGAGGAAGCATGTATTTTATGTCAGCATTTATAGTACAAGAGGCCACACCCAAGTGGGCTGTTATCTTAAAGGCTACTGGCTGAAGGAGTTCTTACAGCAAAGGAGGACCCCAGAGTAGAGACAAAATTAAGCCTCTATGTGCCTACCCCTACGGAAGTTCAGTGTCCAGCAGATCCAGCTGGTCCCTCCAGACTGTGGCCCAACCCAGCACTGGCCTTGCCCGGACCTCACCAAGGGGGTAGCCCACTTTGCTTGTGCTGAGGAGGGGGAGGGGAAAGGTGAGGGGACCATGTGAGAAGAGGGGGGCTGGAGGAAGAGCAGGGAAAGAACAAGTTTGTTCTCTGCAAAGTCCTGAGGATGACCTGGAGGAGCAAATGAACTCAATGGGAAACCAACTGACTTAGAAGGCCAGCTGCCAGGCTAGAGAGGCCAGCTTGGTCCACTTGCATCCAGATGCTTGGTGCTCTCTAGGACACTGGAGGTTTTCTTTTCTGCAGTCAGTAAACTTGGGCCAGCTGGGTGTGACGGAAGGAGGTGATGATTACTCAGAATGTCACTGGCAACATTTTATCTCATTAATCACTTAACAATACAATACAATTCCCAGCAATGACACAAGTTCTAAGAGAGCAAACACACATCCCTTTCTGGCTACTGTCTGGGTTCATCCAACTTCTCTAAGTTCATACAGTTTACCCCTTTCTTAAAGGCAACCAGACTCTCCATGCCAGCTCTCCAGTAGTTCTGCTTCCTTCCCCATTATTGGTGTTCTTCAGGCCAGCTCAGAGTGTTGGCCTCAAGATATTTTATTAATAGAATCACTGGGACCATTGAAATCAGTTTTTCTGTAGCATACTGTCACACAGTGTCTGTCATTGGAGAGCAATTCACTGATTCCTTTTAAGAAATCCTCAAGACTTCAGTTAAAAAAAAGGGGGGGGGGATTATTTTGCTAAAATAATACAGGCTGCCAGAACTGTTACCGTAACTACAAGGTATCATCGGAGAAAAATGTACAATGTCAAATACAGGGCAAGTTTGCCAAGGGCAATGAGTAACTTTCTGGGGGACAGGTGGGAACTGATACCTCCCTACCATGCTGCTGCAGAAGATGGAGAAGCATCAATAGATCTGCTTCAGTTGCTGGAAGGTGAGCCTGGTGTGAGTGAAGATAGCTGCTACAGCAAATGGTGACCTATTACAAGCAAGCTGAAAGAAACAGGTTTACTCTTCATTCAAAAGGAAATAGCATGGCCAATTTAAGCACAGGTGAAAGAGGAAGTAAGCATCTCCTGAATTCAGAGCACCTGGTATTATTTCCCATTATTTACACACTCCTTGCCCTGTGCACTTTTGTTTGTGAAAGTAACTGATGGATACTGTGATACCTACCTCCTGTGTCAGGAGCACACTTGCAGTTCAGACCCACTGTGATGGCAAGAAAAATTACGATTCTGGTCCCAAGAGGAAAGCAACTCCAACTCATGGCAAAACTGAATATTGAGAAAACCTTTCTCCTTAAAAGGATGCATTTGGGTGCAGTCTCCGTAGCTCTTGCTTTCTGGGGATTGTGCTCATGACCTACACATCTGAAGATACATATAGGAAACTCCCTCCCAATTCAGCAGGGAACCGTCTGGCACCTGCCATGTCTTCTGAAGAGACTGAAATTTCAGTTCTTCCTAGGAGGGGCCAGGTGCCTCAAAAGCTCTAGGTAAGGCCTGACTTTGCCCTCATTAGCTCAGCCTGTAGTTTCTTTTTCCTTGCTCTGTGGTTGCTGTCTAAATTTGGTTCTGCTTCATTACCCTTTTGCTCCTGGTAATCAAGACTCTGATTTCCTATTTTACCTTCCAAGAAAGTAAGTTTTGCTTCCTTTTTTAATGAGGTACAAACACCATCGAATCTTGGGATTTAAAGCATTACAGCTGTGAAACATCTCTAGTGGGGTTTCACTATGGCCATAGGAGCAATGGTCTTAGCAGTGATCCTGTGTGCTCTTTTAACGACTAGAGACCAGTCACATCTGATTTCAAAAAGTTGGTTTACTACAAAATTTCTCAGGCCATTCATCTAAGAAATTCACCTAAACCAGGAATGGTGGAACACGCCTTTAATCACAGCACTTGGGAGGCAGAGGCAGGTGGATCTTTGAGAGCTCAAGGCCAGTCTGGTCTACAAAGTGGGTTCAGAACAGCCAGGGCTGTTACATAGAAAAACTCTCAAGATTTAAAAAAAAAAATAGCTTAAGACATTCTAGCCAATATGCTGGTTTGGACATACGAGCTGATTAAAAAGAATTAATTCTTAAAATGAAATACTTAGGTGGAGTCTTAGGTGAAGTCATTCATCCCATGGCAGAGCATGGACTAAAAACATACAGCACACCTATCAAGTGACACAGTGCAAGTCAGTTAGCTTCTCTGGCCCTTCGATGTCAGAATGGGTTGACAAGCTAAGTGATACTACACCATTCTTTAGATGTTGACTACTTCAACACAACAGAGCAATGCCACTCTTTGGTGAGTTACACATCAGCTGACTTGCTAACTCTGGAGTTGATTCTTACCTTGTTGACGGATGTACTACTGAACTGCAAACGGAGACTATAGTGTTTTCAAATGCTGGTTTAGCTACTCAATTTAGTGAATCACATTTCCTTAGAAACCTGTCTTCTAAGTAGGATTAACACAGAGTATGTAAAACCTTAGGACTGAGCTTTGCTTGCAAACAGAACATGGTTTTCTTGGACAAATGGCAGCAAAATCGATCTAGAGGTCAACAAATAGTGTGTTTGTTGCCATGTTGTTCCCAAGCTAAAGCTTTGCTAGACTGCAGTCTTCTTTTCTTTCCTTTCCTTTTCTTTTCTTACTAGCTAGCCTCCAGTATCTTATCTCTGATGGGATAGTACGGTAATGAGTCAACACAGGAAAGCTGCACTTGTCCTCTCACCTGCATTTGGCAGAGGCTGCAGGGAGACCTAATGTTGGTAACAACCACGAAACGTAACAGGCACAAGTGTACATATATAGTTTTCTTGTTTCTTTTGAAGTGCTGGTCACCAAATGTAGGGCCTTGTGCAGGCAGCTGCTTTACTTATTCCTGAGCTATATCTTCAGCCTTGAAACTTGTGTTCTATAAAACTGAAGGTTCTATATAACTGCAGTTAAGAAAAATTGACTGCATGTTTAAAAATAGCACTTGCAACACACACACACACACAAACAAAATAAAACTGGCAACAGATATGACAGCCATCCTAATTTGACCACTAGGCATTGTACATATTCCGATGCTGTTACCCTATGAGTATGCCAATTAAAGAGAAAGTACTAAAAAAATTTAACCAAAATTTTAATATTACTGTGAATCTCAAATATTAAGGCTTTCTTTAATCACAAAATAGAATACACCCCCCCCCAAGATTCCATCACAAAGGATAACTTCAAGGATGCTTCAAAGCATCTTTGTATTCTCTTCACTAGATGCTAGAAGCATCCCAGCTGCTCACCAATTATATAATCCCCGATGTCTCCAGACACAGCTAAACTTCCAAACTACTAAGCAAACAGCAGATGCAAACCTACTTTCCAGCTCCCTTTACAGTTGTGCTTTCATCAGAATAAGTTTGTGTGTGTGCGCTTTCTACTCTCTTTTCTCTTTGATTTTGGAAATAAGGTGTCAGGTAGTCTAAGTTGGTGCGACACTCCTTATGTAGCAAGGGTAGAGCTGAGCTGATCGTCCTGCCTTCCTAAGTGCTGGGAATCTTGACTTGTGGCACTCACATGGCTTGTTTTCTACTTTCTTTCTTTCTTTTTTTTAAAATTCAATAACTCTGGCCACAAATTTTTTAAAAACTTCATTTCTTCTCCTCTTCTTCCTCCCCCCTTTTACATAGACCCTCCCAGAATTCAGGGCTTCACTCCTTGATAAAGGCTAACTTTGGAATACTATAGTACTTTATGGAGAAAGGTTTTTTTTGCTTTTTGTTTTGTTTTTGATACAGGGTTTCTCTGTGTAGCCCTGGCCATCTGGAACTAACTCAGTATATCAGACTGGCCTCCAACTCAGAGACTGGCCTGCCTCTGCCTCCTAAATGCAGGGATGAAAGGTATGCACCCCCCACCCCACCAGTTTTCTACTTTTTCAGTGCACAAAATAAGACACATCATAAAAACCCTTAAAAATTTCAATATCACAAAAATCCACACAATAATTCAACAAGCATTTATTAAACACCTACTGTGTGCTCAGCACTGTACTAGGCACTAAGAGGGTGCAGTGATACAAATGTTACAGTTATTATCCCTGCCCTCAAGGAGCTTACAATTTAATTTTGGAAATAAATACAAATGTGAAACTACTATACATACTTCTAGAAATAATTACAGAGCAAGGTATTAGTATCTTGAAAGTTAACTGCTCAGGCAGCTCAGACTATGGAAGATCTTGATGTGAGGTGAACTCAATCAGGAGGTGCTCACTCAAAGACATACAGGAAGTGAGTTTAATGAGTGAACAGGAGTTACGGCCAAAGAGTAATCTAAGGAGAAAAACCATGAGAAAGGCACCGAGGCAAAGGTCAGTAAGACAAAAGGAGAGAGCTGGAGGACATCTGAACGTGATGTACGAAGGTGAACAAGTTAGAGAGTGATGAAAGCCGAGGCAGATTCAGAATGGAGGGCAAAGTCATAGAACACTACCACTCTGGTGAGAACTATCTGCTGGGGGAGGAGTAAAACATGATACCATGAAAGTGGAGTTTGAGGATCATTTTTCAAGTGTTATATAAGCTGGATATTCTAAAAGGAAGTAAGGAAACCTGAACCCATGTGATATAGACCTAATTGGAAGACTGTAATGGTATAGTAGAAATAAAAAACAAAACCTAAGTGATAATGAAAATAAGCTCCAGGAAGAAAACAATTGAGATAAACAAGTTTCTAGAGTTGGAGAGTGGAAGGCAGGAAAAGATGAAATGATAACTTCAAGGGTAGCAATTCTAGTTAGGGTACAGGGTTTATTGGAAAGAAATACAAATTGAAGGAGAATGGTGAATTTCAAATATCAGGTTGTGTAGGTACCTGATGACATACAAAGTGGGAAATATGAAGTCAAATACAAAGCACAACAAAACAGATAAACAAAAAAAGAGACGGAAAAAGTGAGCAAAAGTATGATATGGGATTATTTTAGTATAGAGGAGAAAAAAAGACTAATAAAGAAAAGCCAGATATTAGAGAAAAATGACCCCCCAAAAATGCCATAAAACAAAGAAAGGAAAACAGAATTCTTTAAGTACGGTTATTAGTCAAAGGTTCTCTAGAGAACAGAGCTTATAGAATGAATACACACACACACACGCACACACACACACAAAAGCACCCACCCACATATGGAGAGAATGGGATTTCATTAGTGGCTTATAAGCTGTGGTCCAGCAATGGTTGTCTATCAACGGGAAGTCCAAGAATGGACCAGCTGTTTACTCCACCAGGATGGATGTCTCAGCTGGTCTTCATTATACACCAGAATCCTGAAGAAGTAGGGTCTAACTCCAGTGAAGGAATGGACTTGCCAGTAAAAAGCAAGGAAGCAAGAGCAAATTTCTTTCTTGCATATCCTCATAGAGGCTGCCATCAGAAGGTTTGGTGCAGATTAAAGGTGGATACTCCCACCTGAAAAGATCCAGATTAAAAGTGGGTCTTTCCACTTGAAATGATTTAAAATAAATCCCTGACATGTGTACCCAGCAATCTAGTTTTAGTTAATCCAGATGTAGTCAAGTTGACAGCCAAGAACAGCCATCACAAATCCACCCCTTGTCAACTTGACACACAATCATATCTCCTTACATCATGCTTAATTTCCAAGTGAAAATAATAATCAGGTCATAATTATACCTAAGGTGATATAAATATCACAGATATAATTGCAAATGTATTATATATTTAATAAGGTCATAATTACACCTACATGATATAACTATCTCTTGTACAACCACAAGCCCATTATCAATTTTAAAATAGATGGCAATGTCCCTTGAGGGACATTCTTTTGGTATCTCAAAACTTAAATATGGTAACTACAGATGTTCTCATGTTATGTTACTGATAAAGAAACTGAGGAAAGAAACACAGAAATCTGAACAAACACATTCTTAGCAAAATATGACAGAAACAGTCATGTCAATTATAATCCTCATTTCTGCAACTGGTTCCATGACCATAGATGGTATTTAGAGCTACCTTTTTTCTACTACTCATTCTGTAGTTCCTCAAAACAGAAAAGGCAATGTTTAAGGGGTGGGAGTACATCTGCTGAAGGCAGAGAGACTATTCCCTCAGGTGAGATAAGCCCTTGAGAACTGGAGGGTTGAATCAACAGGGTCTTCCCACACCTCTGCACCCCACACCACATTTCAGGATCCAATTCTTTTTTTTTTTTTCTTTTGGAGCCTGTCTCGGAACTAGCTCTTGTAGACCAGGCTGGCCTCGAACTCCCAGAGATCATCCGCCTGCCTCTGCCTCCCGAGTGCTGGGATTAAAGGCGTGCGCCACCACCGCCCGGCTTCAGGATCCAATTCTTTACTAGTTAATGCTCTAACCTGAACCACTGATACCCTCTGAGGCTGGGACCTGATTTTTATTTTTTATTGTTTTGGTAATTCAGCCAACCTTAGAATGAGGGCTTCAGTTTGATTTTCCACAATTTGAGCTGTGGCTGCTGAAGAGAAGATTCTCTTCCAGTGCACAGGCACTTAGAAACCTCTAGATTGTTTATGTACATCCAGAGTCAGCCATTTTTATCACTGAGCACATTATTGGTCTTCACTATATTTTGATATGCTAGAAGTTGGTTAATTCTATCAAGGAATTCATTCTTTTCCTTTGTCAATTTATCCAGAGATGCTGGGAGCAATGAACCACTACCACCATTTTCCTTATTTTTCTACAAATTGTCAAAAGTTTTATATACAGAGTCACCAAATCTCTTACCTCCCACAACTGGTGAATCAGGACAATCAAATGCACTTGTCTCTTAAGTCTGTAAAATAGTTCACACTATGGGCTTTTAATAAACCCTGAGTTTCTGAGAGGAAAGCCTATGCCAGATACTTAAAAAATTTTATCCTTATACTTCTATTGCTCTAAAATCACTTCTGGTACAAAATTCTGTATTAGTCAGGGTTCTCTAGTAGAATAGAATAGAATGAATACACACACACACACACACACACACACACAAAAAAAAAGGAATTGTTAGAATGGCTTACCCGCTGTGGTCTAGCTAGTTTAACAATGGCTACCTACCAACAAAAGACCCAAGAATCCAGTAATACTCAAAATGACAACCAAGATTAGCCATCGTATATGGGAAAATTCAACATTATGAATATAAAAGTGATTAAGGAAGATAACAACAACAATATACAGCCTTAATTTACACACTGGTCATTCTACATTCATTTTAGTGGAGTGTTGACTATGACAGCCAGTAAGGAAATGTTTTTAAGAGCTAAGGCAGAAATTGGTTAAAATGAGTAACATATTTGAAAAATCAAGGAAAACACAAGACACACAAAATGGTGATTGGAAATGGGCAAGAAGTTTGAGGATTTTCTCTGTAGGCTATGGATAAACTTACTGCTACCATCTCAACTGCCCATCTGCCCAACCTGGAATCTACTCACTTCTTTCTCCCTTTGGCAGTCTACAGAGAAATGTTACTGTTTTACCCTCCTAGTTACTCCTTTATGCATAGTCTATTAACAAAATTTACCTTTTTATATACTGAAAATCAAGACTATCAACGTCTAAAGATGTTCTTTCCCCAAATAGTATTTTAAGCCAATTTCCCAGTAATTGCAATGGATCCATACTACACTACTGTCCACTGTCTACCTAGTATCTCTTATGACCAGAAGTACATGGTTTCATTTGGCAGGCCAGAGTTTAGTCAGTGTTGGTAGCGTAGCACAGTAGCCATGACAGGCTCTAGCACCAGGCTGTATGGGTTAGAATCTTGTCATTTGCTGGCTATGTGATGTTGGCTAGTTCTCTAAGCTCTTATTTTTATCGTTTATAAATGGGGTATGTAGTGATACGAGCTTTTAAGTGGATAAATGTTTAACTTAGGGTTTGGCTCACAACAATTGTTCAAAACAAAACAAAAAAAGTCAGCTATCACTCTAGAGAAGCAGAAACAAGAGCAAGGTTATACTGGCCCATGTTGGAATCAATCACCACATTCTTGAATACCTGTCTGGTCTCATGGAGAAATTCTTTGAAACCTCAGAGGTTTCTCCTAGTGGTATGTTGATGGCAAGTGAGTTAGGGAAGAACCACTCTACCATGCCAGATCCTAAGATGAGCAGCTGAGGATGGTAGAAGAAAGTATTGGTAGACAATTCATTTCAGATTGAAAGAAAAAATTGACTCTATGGGATAAAAGCCTAATGAATGCCACGGGTAGTTGACACCTCTAGATAATGTAATATGGATTAATTAATGCTTGGCGAATTCAAGACTAAAATGACTTCTATGTTCTTCTTCAAAGACTCTAGTCTTTTCCATTACCATATGCTATAACATTTGGCCTTTTCTATACATGTGCTTTGATAGTTCATTAAAATTTTATTATTTGTAATTATGTATATGTCTATGTGTACCTGTGTGTAGGGGCCTGTGTAGGCCAGATATGTTGGATCCTCCTGGAGCTGGAGTTACAGGAAGTTACAAGCCACCCAACATGGATGCTAGGAATGGAACTCAATGGTTCTCTGCAAGAACAGTCCACATTCTCAACCACTAAACCAGTTTCCAGTCCCAAATTACATTTTTGGGTTCTTTTGAGACTGGCCTCACTATATTCAAGGCTGGCTTTGAACTTGCTATATAGACTTAGCTGGCCCATGAGTGCTATGACTAAAAGTGTGCCTCACCAATAATGGATCCAATAACTCATTTTTAAATGACAACCTTTTTCATATTCATGCCAGTGTAACATTAATCTTTCCAATCATTATTTTCTTCCAGTTGCTGAGTAGCTCTTAGCAGTCTGAGACTGAAGTGATCTGTACACATTACTCTAGATACAAATGCTAAAGGGCAATTTATTGGAAACAAGGCAGGTACTCATGCATATATGCACACACGCAGACTTCTAGCTTCACTGACAATGTATTCATTCTATGTAACGTTTGCACACAAGGTAGCACTGACCTACATAGAAATCCTGTCATCTAGAGACGGTAAGGCACAACTCAAGCAATTGGGGCAGGAGAGGTGGCTCAGTTGTTTAGAGTTTTAGAGAAGCGTTAGGAATGATAATCTATATTAAACTGGAAGGAAGCAAACAGAAAGGAGGGTAAGAAAATAAAGAATAATGAAAAGGACTGGTCTCAGAGAGTTAGCCAACAAACTAAGATGATCCTTTTCAGGACAGTCACAATGTGAAATTGTTTTCCTGGAGATTTCATCAGAACCTACTCAGAACCTGTCTTCTGAGTAAGATTAATGGAATAATTTTAAGTGTGAGATTAAAGTTAAAGCAAAAGTTATTCAGCTTCAAGCTCACTAATCAAATGGCCAAACATGAAATATAATTAATAGTAACAGATGGTTTTCTTGCTCTTCATTAAATGAGAATTCTAAGAATGTCCCCACTATCTGGAGGACTAGCAGCACTACTAGAATAAGTAAGAAGTATACTTACTCCTCTGAAAGGACACTATATTTTAGGTGCACAAGATCTGATGTGTTATTTTAAACCAGTCTCATTACTTTACACAATATCCTGTTATGCTGAAAGTTTTAGAGGTGAAATACAGGGCCTGGTGACAATGAGTGTAATAGTCTATCTTTGTTGTTAGATGACTGAGGGAGTGTGCCAGAATTCAGAATAAAGAATCAGAGATAAGGTATTTGATAGATTACCACTGTGGACACTGAAGATATGCAAATGGAAGGGAACAGACAGATGATAACGACGGAGCTGCAGAGGCCATCTGAGGTCAGTCCAGGCTGACCGTGTACTCAGGGAGTTTACATAGACAGGAACCTGAGAGCTGTACTGTAATGGGCCTAAAGGAATGATGTACATTCTTTGTAAGAATTTTTAATGTCTTTTTCTAGCACCTCTGTTTCCTATTTGGTGCCAAAGCTTTGATAGTGCAAATATGTTTTGAACCACAGTGTACAGTGGGAAGGTGAAGGAGAGTCAGAAGTCATCCTGAGGTACACTCTGTTCATGCTCAAGAGTAGCCAGGCTGAGTCTCCACTCACCTCTTTCTTGGCATCACTCCCACCATCATCACTAATGCAGCCACTTCCTCTGTTGACACAGGTACTGAGACTGGGGGTGGTGAAGGATATGAGCTCAGGGATTCAATGGAAGTCAGTAAAGGTGCTAAATGAAGAAAAATGCTACAGTGCTGTTAAAAATATAGCATTGAATTTGTAGAGGATTATAGGTTTATATCATCTAAGAGTACTAGAATAATACGTTAAATGTTCAACCATTTCCCTCTAACTAGGGTATTAGAAAGCTAAATACAAATCTTAGTCTCATTGAGGTTGCCTTGGACTCAAGCGGCTTCTCAGATTAGGATTTACTAGGGCATCTTCAGAGAGGGATGGCAGAAAGGGACCACAGAAATTGGAAGAAGAGAAGCTTAGAGGAGTGGTCCCTCCCAAACTTACAGCTACTCTTGGGAAAGACAAAATATAGTGTTTCAAGTCACAGTAAGCAATCTGCTATTATTTTAAAGTTCTGAAGAATATATAAAGCTGCCGGGGCTCTGCTTCACCAGATGCCTCCAAAGACAGTCAAGCCAATCAATCTCTACCGGGGACTGTGCTCAAACTACTGAAGTGCTATTCTTAACTTTGTCATCACACCACAGATTCTGCCCTTTTCACTAGCCTTTTCCACTACCACATGGTTTCTCTAATACTGAATAATGCTCAGACAGCAACCAAAGCTTTTCCTAAACTCCTGTGGTTTCAGGCTTTTCTCCAGTATGGATTCTCTGATGTCGAATGAGGCTCGATCTCTGAATAAAGGCTTTCCCACACTCACTGCATTGATAGGGCTTCTCCCCTGTGTGTATTCTCAGATGCTGAATGAGACCAGTGTTCCCATTGAAAGCTTTCCCACATTCTTTACACTTGTAGGGTCTTTCTCCAGTATGGATTCTCTGATGTTCAATCAGGCCTGATTTCTGACTGAAGGCCCTCCCGCACTCATTGCATTTGTAAGGTTTTTCCCCAGTGTGGCTTCTTTGATGGCCAATAAGATGGGAGCTGCGTCTGAATGTTTTCCCACACTCATCACACTCATAGGGTTTCTCCCCAGTGTGGATTCTCTGGTGTCCAATGAGGTGTGAACTATGACTGAAAGCTTTTCCACATTCATTACATTCATACGGTCTCTCCCCACTGTGGATTCTCTGGTGCAAAATAAGGCCTGCGCTCTGACTAAAGGCCTTACCACACTGATTACACTGATAGGGCTTCTCCCCGGTGTGGATTCTCTGGTGCAGGATCAGGCCTGTGTTCTGACTGAAGGCCTTACCACATTCTTTACAGTGATAGCGCTTCACTTTGTTGTGGATGTCCTGATGGGAAAGAAGGGCTGACCTATAGCTGAAGGCTTTACTGCACACATTACATTGATAGGGTTTCTCTCCAGTGTGGATTCTCCAGTGTCGAACAAGGCCTGAGTTCTGAGCAAAGCTTTTCCCACATTCATCACATTTATGCCGTCTCTCTTGTGTGGGATTTCCCTGCTGCCTCTCTAATCTGTCTTGGGTTTCTCCGTGCGTAAGACCCACGATAACATCCCCATTGCACTTGGCAGCTGTTTGTCCATGTGGCTGGATTCCGGTTGATATTACCTGTTTTGAAAAGAATTCCTTGTTCTCACTCCTGGTCTCACCATCTGAAACAAACACATAGTAAGCAATCATTCTCAAAGTCACTTCCTACTTTCTATACAGAAGGGGAAGTGAAGTTGTAATGGAAGCTACAAGCAAATACAAGCTTCTCTATTCAAAACAGGGAGAGATACAAGTAAAAGTACCAAATGCCAAGTGGGAAAGATATGTCAGGAAAAAAGGGTTTTCTGATACATGAGTAGTGTTTGAAGGGATTAACTGAGAAGTGTAAGTTGGGGAGTAGGAAGAGATAAAGAACTCTTCTAAGATGTACTGAGTGGGACAGAATGCACCAAACAGTCCTGAAAAGTGTAGAAGTACAACTGGTTCATATGACAGAAACACTCTAATATCCACTATCATGATGGTCCAAGGGGACCTGAAGAAAGGTGTGAATGCAGGGAGTACTACAAACATGCCACTTTCTAACCGGCAAGAACAGTCTTCACTACATAGATACAAACTATAAGGACTTCTGGGTTGGAGAACAAAATGCTTAATTTCATATCTCAGGAATCTCAATCTAATACCCATTTCTTAAATTCTGAGTTTCTTTTCTTTGCAATTCATTAAAAAAATTTAAAGCAAATTTATATCTATGCATGTCACATGTGTAAGGTATCTGCAGAGCCTAGAAGAAGGCATCATAGCCTCCAGAGTTGGAGTTCCTGGTGGTTATATGGTACCTGATGTGGATGCTGGGAAAAGAACTCCAGTCCTCTGGAAGAGCAGGAAGCACTCTTAACCACTGAGCCATCTCTACAGCCCTAAATCCTGAATTTAAGTTCAACTAAGTCCTCCAGAAACCTTATAAAGCTACTAGAAACACAGCAAAGAGAAAGTTCTTAAATTATAATAACTACAGCTCTCCTTACCCAGGGAGAACATGTTTCTGTATTTCTCGGGCCTGTTATCTCTATTCAGATCCTTCTGTGATGGATCAAGAAGCCACTCTTCTCGAATAAGAGACACAGCCATGTCTTCAATCTTTTCCAAAGTCTGAAACAAAAGAAGACCCTCATTTGGGGCCTAGAAAGGTTCCATAGCTCAAAACCAGTGTTTGCGATAACTACAGTGTTAGGAGAGGTGAAGAAGCAGGAGTATGCCAAGCAAAGGGATGTGAACAGCTGGGAGGAAGAGGAAAGTGCACTGGACTTATTGCAGAAACTCAAAGGCTAGTTTGTTACTAAGTAAAAAGGGTTCAGAGGAAGTTCTTAAACAGGCACCACTACAGATAGATATGGCATTTGCCACAACATTGTCAGAGATATGGGCTTTTAGTGAGAAGGAGCACAACTCACCTGAAACCCTGCAGTGAGCAGTCTAGCTGTCACCTCCTGATCTCCAGAACTTCTTTTCTGGGAAGGAGTACGACTCTGAGAAGCAGACATGGCTGAGAGGAGAAAGGAGCTATGAATTGACTAGTCTCGTATGGCTGTGGGAGCCAGCCTTCACTTATCCAAAATTACTTTTATTTCAGAATACATATGCCAAGGATTTTGCACATAAAATGCCAACATCTTGGACTCTGGCCCATATTCATACTTTAATGTACCTGAACTTACATATTTAAATAAACAAAGTATACTGATTTCCTAACAGGAGTTGCTTTCTAATTTATTCTCTATCCAAAGTACTATCTCTGTATAGCATTCCTTCAAAACCCGAAATCCTAGAAAACTGAACATGGGAACCAATCAAACTGTTACCTTTCTAGTAACTGCTGTGGCCGCAGAGACTACTTCTCATGGATAGTGAACATCTTAACACCAAAAACAACCTCATAATTAAGTAAAACATGTTTTGAAAAACAAGATTTAGGACTTCAGATTAAGAATTATATAATTAACAAAAATGAAGTATTTCTGTGCTACTTCTTAGAAACATTAAAAATTCTTAGCCTATTGACTAAGTTAAAGTGCAGGAATATTAAAAATTCACTTATATGCTGGGGTGGCAAATGCCTATAGTCACATCAGGAGGACCATCACAAGTTTGAGGCCAGGCTTATCTACATGGTGAGTTCTAGGCTAGGCAAGACTACAGAGATCCTGTTTCAAAAAGCAAGAAAAAAAAATTCACTTATAGAAAACAAAGCATTATAAATCCATACATAGGGAAAAACACATAAACATACCAAAACACCCTACAAAGATGAATAGCCTAGAATAGGCTGTTCTGTATAAAATAGGGCAATTCTCAATATACAACAGAAAAATGTCACCCCTCCCCCCCAAACAAAAACAAGACAAACAAACAAACAGAAACAAACCAGGAAAACCAGATTTAAGGGGCATCATCTGGTCAAATATAATTTAAGTACAGTTAACACAAAGTTACTTGAACAAAGAATTTATATGTCCATGGGTAAATAATAATAAAAATAAAATGGAAGGGTTGAGGACATAGCTCAATTAGAAGAGTGCTTGCCTTGGATGATTAAAGCCCTGGGTTAGTACTGAGCACTGCCCAAAACAACACAGACACACCCACCCTCCACACACACTCAGGACTGGTATGATGGCTCAGTGGTAAAGTGCTTGCTATGGAAGTAAGAGGACAGAAGTTCAGAATCCCATCACCCACATAAAAGCCTTATGCCTTGAGTCTCAGTGTTAGGGGCTGGAAGAGAACAAGGACAGGCAAATCTTTAGAACCTGCAGGTCAGGTAGTCTAGCTGAAATGGTAGACCTAATGTTTAGGCTGGAAGAGAACAAGGACAGGCAAATCTTTAGAACCTGCAGGTCAGGTAGTCTAGCTGAAATGGTAGACCTAATGTTTAGGCTGGAAGAGAACAAGGACAGGCAAATCTTTAGAACCTGCAGGTCAGGTAGTCTAGCTGAAATGGTAGACCTAATGTTTAGGGAAAGATTTCATCTCAAAAAATAAGGTGGAGGGGCCAAGGGGAGCTTGGAGGGTAAAAGTGCTTCCTATATAATTCTGAGGACTCAAGTTCAATTCTTGGAATCCATGGTGGACGGACAGAAGCAGCTCTTGAAGAAAGCTGTTCTCTGACCTCCAGGTGTGTGTCTAGGTATATACACTACTACTACTAATAGTAACAACAACAATAATAATAGTACGGTAGGGAGAATTAGCCTAGCAAGATTAATCTTAAGTCATCAAAGATAACATCACATTAGGTCAAATTTCCGAAATGTTCTTTCTAAATATACACAAGTAGAACCTAAATATGAGACAATACCAAACAAACCTAATCTGCAGTCATTCCAATTCTAATCTATGTTCTTTAAAACTGGTAAGGTCGTGAAAAGACTAAGAAGTCATGCCCAAAATGTGTAATTAAAGGAGACTGAAGAGCTTTATGACTAAATGCACTGTGGTCATAGGGCGGGCCTGGACCAGACAAGACATCGAGACAACTGGAACGTGAGGATGAGATGAGGACTGGATCAGTACCACTGCTGCACCACAGTTCCTAGCTATGTCACCCTACTGTGTCATCAAAATGCTCTCATTAAAAGAAAGGCATATTGAAGTAACTGTAAATAAAATGTTATGATACTAGAAAAATCTAAATAAAATGTCTGCTGTAAACGTACTGGGGTAACAAAGTTCTTTTTTCTTTGCTCATGTCCTCTGGGCATGCCATGGCCATTGCCCTCCTGAACTCTTAGCCGCTGTGGCTATATGCATAAGACCTGCAAAAGACTGGGCCCATTAACAGAGTGGGGAAAGGGTCACACACTCCCTCCCCCATTCCCATATAGGCAATTAAATGGTGCTAAGAGATTTCTCTAGTGGTATGGTGGCTCCTAAGCTACCTACATTTCTATAAAAAAAAAAAAAAACTTTATCCGACTCCTAATTAAACTCATTGGCTCACAAGTTAGTCTTCAAAAAACTTGTTTCTTTGGTGTGTCCTTGGTGCCCCATCTGGGGTGAACAGTTGTTTATGCCCACAGGAAAAGTCCACATACTACTTCTATAAACATTCAAAACCAGAAGATGGAGACTACTCAAACACTGATGCCACTTCCTGACTGAGACAGGTACCCCAAACATAAGTCTCTTTCCTTTCCACTTTCCTCACCCTTAGAAGTGAAATCCGGCCTCTCTCCTCTGTCCTGTGGCTTCTGGGGCACTGGAGGTTTATGTTTGGTTGCCATGGGTCGGAAATGAGTACTTGGAGGTTCTGGTGCAGATTCTGAAGGTACGACTTCCTCCCAGAGAACTCTGTGCCCATGTGTACAAGCTGAGACCTAGAAACAATGGGACAGCTGAATTATGAAGAATTCCTTTGAGAAAGGAAGTGAAGGTAGTAGTAGAACCAATACTCATATTAGGAAAAGCAAGCAGTATAATTGCATTTACTTCTTAGGGCAACAAGAAACACCACATTAACACAAAAAGAAGGGATTTGTTCTGTTCAGTACTAAAAAATAGATTTCTGTTGTTTCTCTATTACATCTAGCATCAATATTTGCACTTCAACTCTAGGACAGAGAATGTTTAACAGAGAAAACTAAAAAAGGGCCGTACAATACTAAGACACTCTCCTGACAAGGAACTAGGAAGCCTGTGTTCTAGTAAGCAGTCGTCTCTAATTATGGAGGCAAAGCTAGCTGACACAGAAAATAGTTTAGCAAGCTGGGCTTTACTTGATTTGTACTAAGCACCCTCCGCCCACAACAATGCACCTAGCACCTGTTAGCAACCTAGGACTCAGACCTGCATTAAGCTGTGCCCACACCTTACTCTGAACAATGGAATAAATTTCTCCTTTTATTAACAACTGTGAGACCTAGACAGCTTGTACTCAGTCATAGTCCCGTTATATCTGGTAAGGAAGGTAAGGGGGCCAAGCGGAACCAGGCTGATGCTGGGTACAAGAGCAGTAAGGCAAACTGTCCTTTGAGAAAACAAAAAACCATCCTCATCATGCCTGCTGGCAAACACGTTTTACTCACAAACTTCAGAAAAAGAAGCTCCAAATGAAAGTGGCCTAGCACTGTATTTCTTCCTTTGTACTCTTGTTCTGTCATTGAGAAAAGTTTCCTTCCTACTTGTACAATTTGTGTGGGTCTTTAGCTCCTTGAATAAGAGGTAAAAAATGTGGAAACACTTGACCCAAACCCTGACCACTGGTACCATGGGTACCCCAGAAGAAAATTAATTTAAGCTCCTTGTGTATCATGGTCCCATTAAGCAAGCAAGGGAAATCTTTTATTTATTTATTTATTTATTTATTTATTTATTTATTTGCTATGTATACAATATTCTTTCTGTGTGTATGTCTGCAGGCCAGAAGAGGGCACCAGACCTCATTACAGATGGTTGTGAGCCACCATGTGGCTGCCGGGAATTGAACTCAGGACCTTTGGAAGAGCAGGCAATGCTCTTAAGCACTGAGCCATCTCTCCAGCCCCCAGCAAGGGAAATCTTATGAGGGGGAAAAAATGGTTTCTATCCTTTACAAAACTACAAGTGTAATACATAGTGCTTTAAATAATATCCATCTGCATTCAACAGAAACCAATGCATAGAATTTATTCCTCAATGTGAAGCCAGTGTGTGGTGATACTTTGTTTGTGCTCTAATAAAGCTTGCCTGAAGATCAGAGGGTGGAGCTAGCCACCAGTTAACCACAGAGGCCAGGCAGTGCTGGCGTACACCTTTAATCCCTGCACTTTGGAGGTGGAAGCAGGAAGATCAGGAGTTCAAGACCCCACTGAGTTGGTTACAGGAGATTTAACCAGTCTAAAAGAAAAACAAAGCTTACACCTTTGATCCCAACACTTGGGATCTCACACCTTTAATCCTAGCACTAGGGAGGTGGAGACAGGAAGTGATATGGCTGGGCAGAGAGGAATATAAGGCAGGAGAAAGGAGCTCAGCCCCTTCAGTCTGCGGATTTGGTGGAGGTAAGAAGTCTCTCTGGTAGCTGGCTCCTTTACTTCTCTGATCTTTCAGCATTTACCTCAATATCTGATTCCAGGTTTGTATTATTAAGACCAATAAGAATTTATCTACACCAAAAGTCTTTCTACTCAGCTTCCAGGAATTCAGTCCCAGCATGCATAGTTACTTACTGGTTGTCCTAGGATATTAATCTGCCTTTGCAAGTCCTCCAACAGGGTCACTACCTCCTCTCCATTTTCTAACTGGTGTTCCTTCACCAGAGTCTGCAGCTCCTCTGGCAGGATAGACAGGAACTGCTCCAGCACCAGCAGCTCCAGGATCTGCTCCTTGCTGTTCAAGTCTGGCCGCAGCCACTGATGGCAAAGTCCTCGTAGCTGGATCAGAGCTTCCCGGGGTCCTAGAGTCTCCTGGTAGCATAGCTGCCTGAAACGTAGGCGAAACAGTTCTTGCCCAGCAGTATTATTTTCATGCATGCTAGATTCCTCATCCCAACCAGGATCCTCCTCTATCTTGACAATTACAAGATCCTCTTCAGGAGTCTGGTCTGGTGGAGATGGGGCCGAAGAAGGCTTTCTTGATTCTGCAGCCATTTAGGGCCAGAGAAGCTTAAAAGGCCCCCTTTCCTCCACCTTCTGAATCTTCTTAAGTCTTCCGAAGACCTCCAGGTACTTCTTTCAGAACAGAAAATGATAAATGTTAATGTAAGGCAAAAGTCATAGTAAATTACCAAGATACTTCAACAAGCTCCCTTAAACAATCAGCCACACCAAACCTACCCAAGGAACAAACCCTTCCTTCCAGTTTCCTGTTTAAGGTTGTCGGGGATGGAGACTCAGCCTACCTGAAATTCTGCATTTATTAGCAGGTAAGAAGACTCAGTACCTCACTGAGCTCCTCATAGCACCTTGTACACCTCCCATTCTCAACTGGATTTTGTACTTAAGCTCTCAGCCTTGAGCTCATTCTCAACAGATGAGGTCATTTCTCTATCCTCTACTTCAAGAACCCGGCTAACCCTTTCCTCCTTACTACTTAAGATTCTGCATCCTACTACGGCTCCCTATCTTCCCTCCAGTCTCAGGGCTAACTCTTGAACTCCTCTTACTCCTAAAAAATCTACTCGGAGCAGTGGATCTGCAAAGAGCCAGGATGTCTTATCAACATCTACAATGCCCAAACCTAAGCCCACACACCAATGACCTTCCAGAATCTTTCAGAATAAAATATAGTAGTGTTTGAGTTTGACAACTTTCACTTAGGAGAAGACACCTGATATTAATCAATGTTGTGTCTGTTTAGTCTTATACAAATACATATTTATCTACTCCCCACCAGGGGAGTTGTTTCTTGAGCGGATCAGGAATAAAACCACTATGATTATGTGCACACAAGTTCTTGTCTGAACAGTTTTTAATTTTGTGAGGTAAAACCCAGAAGAATTGCTGAGTTTTAAGTGTAGTATCTAAAAAATTGCTGAACTGTTTTTCAAAGTGGCTGCAATATTTTGTATTCCATTAGCATTTGACATCATATCTTAAAAATTTAAATAATAGGTATATAGTAATGTGTCATAGTTCTAACTTGTTTTCTAATGAACAATGTTGAACACATATTTTAGTGAAGTATCGATTTAAAAATTTTGGCTTATCTTGCTTTTTTGTCAGTCTCAATCAAAGAACATTGAACTTGTGATTTTCCCATCTCCGCTTTCCAAGTGCTGTGATTGCAGGTGTGTACCACAATGCTCAGTTTTATTATTTAATTTATTTAGACTGTTGAGATCTTATCATGTAGCCTGGTCTAGTCTGGAACATAATGTGTGGCCCAGGATGATCTTTAACTTGTGATCGTCTTGCCTCCGTCTCTCACGTACTGGGATTATATGCACGTGTCATCATGCTTTGCCCAGTATTATTTTGTAATTGAGGTTTTATATTTCTTGTGTGTTTAAGATTTGAGAACTCCTTATATATTCTGGATACACGAGATACATGATTTACAAATACTGACTCACTTCTGTTTTATTTTCCTTTCCCTCTACACATACTACTCTTCTTATAACTGCACATTACTGGTTGCAAAAAGGTTTTGCTCTCTTCATTTCATAATCCTCATGAAAATCTTATCTTATTGAAAAAATTAAAGAATATCAGAGGGATAAATTTACAACATAACACAACACAGAACTGTCTAGATTTGCTGTAAGAGCGAAGGTTACAGCTAGAACTCCAGGCCCTAAGTGTTCACTTGGATGGTTCTTTTTCTTTGTGGGGTATGTGTACATTAATGGTCTCTGTACTTGTATAGACACCACCCTTGCTAAGGCTGCAGTGGTGACTTCTCTTTGACTTTGGTTATACTTCTCTTTCATTTGTGCTCTACAATGCTACTAGCTCTGTCTTCAAAAAAGATGCCCTAGGAGTACCTATGAATGCAACCACATTTGCAAATAGCAGGTAGATAGAATCAAATTCACAAGAAGTTACAACTGGAATAAGATGGATCCTTAATTCGGCATGACTGGTCTGTCAGAGACACAGGGGTCTGCAGGACAGCTCAGCAGGTAAAGGCACCTGCTGCCAAGCCTGACAGCCTGGATTTCCATTCCCAGGCTCCACAGAGTGGAGGGAGGGGACTGACTGACTCCTGCAAGCTGTCCTCTGAACTCCACTAGGGCACTGTGTCATGAGTGGTCCTTCTTTGTCCTTCCCAAACAATATATTACTCTATACCTCAGGCTGGTTTCACACTGGTGATCCCCCAACCTCACTCTCCTGAGTACTGCATGCAATTACAGACGTGCATCAATATACATTCTTTTTAATAACTAATATTAATCTTTTAAAAATCTCTTCCTGGGCTGGAGAGATGGCTCAGTGATTAAGAGCATTGCCTGCTCTTCCAAAGGTCCTGAGTTCAATTCCTGGCAACCACATGGTGGCTCACAACCATCTGTAATGAGGTCTGGTGCCCTCTTCTGGCCTGCAGACATACACACAGACAGAATATTGTATGCATAATAAATAAATATTTAAAAAAAAATCTCTTCCTATCTAATAATTGTGTGTATACAAATTGCAGTGTTGGTAAGCACATATAAACACTGCTCCTTACATATGATCCTTAAAAAACATCCGGTCAGGCTTACTGACTGATTAATGTAAATGCAGTAATAATCTTAAGCTTCTTCTTGATCTAAAATGTCAACTTCAACAATCCTGGCTTTTCACCAGATGTAGAAGACGTATTTTCCCCTTCGGATTAAGTTTAACTTGAGAAATGTCTTGGTATTGAGTGCAAACCAGGAAAAGACACAAGGAAAAGTAAATGAGACAAACACTGTGCTTTGTAGTTATCTCAAATGCACTCACTGAATATTTTTCTTTCAGATATTCTTAAAGTTATTTCAATACAGGCTTAAGCATGGGGGTTAGGAGAAATGGCACTCAGGAGGGGGCCAGGCACACAAGTGTGGGCGTGAGCTCCTCAGGGGTGTTGCTTTGATTTAAGATTTACCACACTCTCATATTTAAACGCAAGAGGAACTCAAAGCGTGCACATTCGCTAAAAGAATGACTGCCAGCCACATGACTACTTTTCAGAGAGAAGTATGTTGTCAAGTGGTGGTCATCATCTTAGAGGTCTGACAAAGATTAGTCATGGCTGACTTGAGAATCGGAAATGGGACCCCACGGAGTTTTCAAGTACCTATTTCAGTTAGCTTTAATAAATTAAGTAGGCAAAGTATTCTGAATTCGGTTTAATTTTGTTAACCCGGAATTACTGAAAGCATCTTTTGCACAGAACTGTCTAGCCATCACATGAACCATTTCCTGTGCAGAAAAAAAAAAAGGAGTAACAACAACAACAACAACAAAAAAAATCAGAGGTTTCCATGAGTAGCAGAGACTTAAAAAAAAGTATCTTTAAAAAATGAATTTTGATATCGAAAGGCAAAATCGCTTGAGTAAGAACAGCTGATACACGGGCCGGCTTTACAAGTAAGAGCGACTGCAAAGTAACACAGAGAGACTGGCGGTGAAAAAGAGGGGCCCCGTGAGAAGTTGGGGCCGGTGTCGGCCTGCTGGGCTGGCGCAGGACCTCCGCCGACCCGCTCCCCGCGCTCCGGCCTCCGCAGCCCGCGCACCCCTACTCGGCCGAGCGCACTCACCGAGAGCTCCGCACGCTGCCCGTGGGCGGGAGGCGGCACAGGGCGGACCGGGAAGCGCGAGCGCGAGCGCTAGGAGACGCGACGGACACAGAAGCCGGGTAGGACCCCTCCAGTCGCTAACTTCCAAAGCCTCGGAGCCGCAGAACCGGCCAGCATGCATCTTGCCCCACAGCCACTTCCGGAAGCTCTCTAGGAAGCCGGAGGTCTGACAGCTCTATGGTCGTCCGGCGTAAGGACAGAGCGCCGCGCCTTCTGCCGGTCAGCGGCGCCAGGTGGATGTCTATGCTGCTGCTGTGGATTGTGGACATCCTTAGGAATGCCATACCTTTATGTCACCCAAGCTTTTTTACTGGCCAGCTTTGGGCATCAGTTGGCAAGGCTGAGGGTTAGGTGGCCAATCGCAGATCTCAGCTGGGCTCAGGAGGGAGCTTAATATGCCTAAAGAATTTCTCTTTATTCCTCTTAGATAACCTGTGCTTTCTGTTAATGCTTCATGAATTACTCCAGATTTCCAACATACACTTCAGATTGAGGAATTTAACCCTTTACAGTACCTGGGAAGAGTAGCACATCTTACATTAGTCTGTTCCAACTAACGACGGCTTTCCCTTTGACTGGGATGTGTGGTCAGCCTCCCAACACTTGAAGCAACAAAAGTTCCACAAAATAACCACAACCCATCTCTTAAGCTCTAAAGAGGATATTTAGGCTATTAGTAATGGTGGGAAACAGTGAACACCGCTTTACTTTTTAATTTCGAAGATGACTTTTTATCTATTTTAAGTTGTCAAAAGAGAGCTGATGGGTCGCAATTCTTTTTTTTTTTTTTTTGAGACAGGGTTATCTGTGGCTTTGGAGCCTGTCCTGGAACTAGCTCTGTAGACCAGGATGGTCTCGAACTCACAGAGATCTGCCCGCCTCTGCCTCCCGAGTGCTGGGATTAAAGGCGCGCGCCACCATCGCCCGGCAATTCTTATCTGGGGAGGGGGGAGCCAGTCCGAGGAATTTTGAACATCTTACCTAGCGTCAGATATTGAATGGTCAAGTGAAAACCTAGATCAGATGGTCGAAGTCCTGTTCAACCAGGAATCCTCAAGCTTGGGTCACAAGTGCACAGTGAAAAGGCTTGTCTTTTTAAAGACAGAGTCTCTTTGTAGTCCTAGTTGGCCTCAAATTTGGGACAAATCTCCTGCCTTACCTTCCTAAGTGTTGGGATTATAAACATAAGCCAACACACCTGCTTAAAGCCGTCTTTGGTAACAGCTGATTCTTCTTTCAAAACTGAACTAAATTAGAAACGAGGGACAATTTTGCCCATATTCTTCGGTTAGAGTTTTTAAAATGATGAAAAATTTTGCCCACATTAAGAACACCCGCGGACTGACTCTAATGGAGATTCTGACCACTAATTAGGCCTGAGCATTAAGAAACTTTTGGTACTTTTACCTTTTTAGTAGGGTTTCTTTACTATATGAATTCTCTGATGTCTATCAAGAGCTGAACTTATGCATGGGTCTTCCACACTCACTGGGTTTTCAGCTGTGTGGATTCTTTGATATTGAATAATACCTTTGGGTTCACTGAGATCTTTCCCCCACTCTCTACATTTATAGGGATTCACTCCATGTACTCTATAATGTCCAACAAGACGTCAGAGTTGAAGGTTTCTTCATATTTATTATACTTATAGGACTTCTCCCCAGTGTGAGTTCTCCTCTGAGCTAAGTTTTCATCACATCCTCTGCATTTGCATTGTCTTCTTTCCCTCTGTCACCATTTTCATCACCTTCCACTTTCAAAAGCATCTTTGGATTCAGAGCACTGAGAGATCATTGCTAAGTCTGTTGATAACCCCAAGGAATGCTATATCTGTGGGCATATCTTCCTTCTGGGATGACTCTTCATTCTAAGTCCTGGTTTTATCACCAGTAACAGAATACATAAAATCCTCTTCTAAGTTTGAGAAATAAAAGTTAATGAAAAAATGTATAAATATAATATAATAAAAAGTAATATATACTGTCACGTATTTGGTACTATTTTGGTTTGGATAATATTCTAGCATTCTGTCTCAGTATAGAAAAGAAATACTAAGAAACTTGAAAGGGAAATAGCAGCAGGAAAATTTGAGAATTTGTTGAGAGGAAAAAGCAAAAATGTGGATCAAGGGATTATCTAGCAATGCTACACTGTGGGAAATGGAGAGAAATGCCAAGAATATAAAGGGACAGCCAGGCCAGATGCTAAGACAGAGAGACCTCTGGACAAAGAATAACGGGGGACAGAAAGATCAAAGGATAATGAAGAAAACTGTAGAAGATAAAGACATAGAGTGTCTTTAGTGTTTTTCAGAATTGATCATTATTTTGATTTTATAATTTATAATACTAAGAATGCCACTTCGCAAAAGCATATAGCACAAAATATGATGAGTATGGCTCAGGCTATTTCAGAAATTATTGGGAATTCTGTCTTTATCAGAAGTCAAAATTCATTTAATGAATTTGTTTTTCTTTTTGACACAGTTTCATTATAATTCAGGTTGACTTCAAAGTATGTATTTGAGGATGACTTTGAACTCTTGATATCCTGTCTCTGCCCACCAAGTGCTGGGATTGCAGGTGTGCTTCACCATTCCTGATCCACACAACAATTTTCTTTCTTTCTTTTTTTTTTTAAAAAAAATAAACTCAACTCAGCAACTCAAACAGAAATTTTAAAAATCAAACATTCTAACATTAAAGACATAATAGTGTCTTTAATTGGATACATGCTGAGAAACAATGGTAGGAAAATGTAAAAGAGTACTTTGTTTTTCATAATTAAATTACATTTCTGTAAAAGTAGAAACCTTTGTATGTATAGTAGACATTCTGAGTTCTATAAGATATAATAGTCTTATTTTTGAGCTTAGGTATTTTAGGTAGTGTTTGTTGTCATTGTATGACTCGATGGCATTGCACGGTATGAAGTGCTCATGTTGTGTGTTCAGAAGCACATCTGCAGTGAAATTGTGTGTGACAACACAGGCAAATGCTGCCAGAAATGTCTGGGACTCATTGGCTGTTTGACTTTGAATTCTGACTTTTGTATGCTCATAAGTCTTTGGGATTATAATGCTGGAGCTTGAATAGAGTCACTTGTACTCTAGTGAGAATTTTGCTTTTTGAGACAGTGCCATTCTTGGTGTTGCCCACAGTGGTTCACAACTCATGATCTCCTTGCCTTATCTACTGGTATGCTACAATTTCAGGTTGGGTTTACCATGCTCACCCATTTGTACTTTTATTAGTGCAAGTCACTCATCACAAAATTCACTGGCAATGTTCTTGTCAACTCAGTGTTAGATATTTTTTCTTTGACAGTACAATAGTTTGAAAAAAAGTCCTAATTTTGTCTTCCCCTTTTTAATGTCTGCTGCAATTATTCTTCAATGTCCTCTATGCCAGACACTATCCTGAAAAGGAGAACTAGATTTGAGCAGAACAATGTGTGCTTAGTTTTATGGAATTTATAATGTGTGTGTGTAGTGGACATTCTTTTATTACTGCCTTCCTTCCATACGGGAGTATTATTGGGCCTAATCTTGTGATGGTGTCTGTTTGGATTATTATAGCTTCTCTAATTTCAAGGTCCACCTGCATCTGCCTCCTGAGTGCTGGGATTAAGGGCATGTGCTACCAACGCTTGGTCCAACCTTGTCTCTTACAGAATTTTGCTCTAATTTGTCACCTCATTGCTCAGGTTTAAGCAATACTATTTATGAATATTTCTTCAATGATTAGTTTGAAAGATTCATTAATTTTTCCAATAAAATAGGTATGACACATTATTGTGATTACAAATGAAACTAGATATTTAAAAATATTTCTTGATATTGGGCTGTGGTGTGCATGTCTTTAATCTCAGCACTCAGGAGATAGAAGTAGGTAGACCTCTGTGAGTTTGAAGTCTCACGGTGTGCATAGAGAGTTCCAGGTCAGCCAGGGTTACGGAGTTAAAGTCTGTCTCAAAATACTTTTTCTTCCTATATATTTTCTTTACCGTGGTATAACTGTTCATATCTTTTGTTCATTTTTTTCTATTTCTTTGAACTCTTCACAATGAGTTGTATCAATATCTATTTCATTTATTTATTTGACATAGGGTCTCACTCTGTAGCCCAGGCCTGCCTTAAACTCCTGATGCTCCTGCCTCAACCTCTCTAGTACTGACATTACAGACATGAGTCAATATATGTGTGTATATATATATGTGTATGTACATATATATACCAGAGTGGTCTTGAACTCACAGATATCCTCCTGCCTCTGCCTCCTAAGTGCAGGGGCAGGTGAGATCCTGGCAAAAATCTTGCATTTTTACACAAGAGAATGAAACAGTTATAAAAAATGTGTGCAACATCATCCCAAAATGTAACTATTAAGCACCCTAAAGACTATCCAGTAACCATTTTCACCAATATCTTAGGTGGACTTGCACTCCATACAGGTTAATTTATTCAACATCTTTACTTTTAAATGCCATGCTCCTACCTACACATCTTGCCTACATGCTTAGACTATTCTCATCATTCCTATGTAAAGTTTGCTACCATGAATATACATTATAGATGCTAGTTTTGCTGGTTTCACAGATTTTGAATATTTTCTGCCAATGTATAATATGTACAATATAATTCCTTCTTGCCTTCTTCATGATTCAAATTAAGTGCTGTCTCTTGCAACTTCACCTGATTTCTTTGGCCTCACCCATCTCTTCACCAATTAACCTCATATTGCCATTCCAGTATGAGCCTTTCATAGTAGTGTCTTTATTTGTTAATTTTTTTATGCATGACAATATGGTTACATACTTTTGTCACTTCTGTCAGTTATAAGAGGCATTCAGTCCTGGGGAAATGAGTCATTCTGTATTCTCTGTGGCATAGACCCCTATTAATTTGGACTGTTAATTGTCTTTCTTTCTTTTTTCCTTCTTTCTTTCCTTCCTTCCTCCCTTCCTTCCTTCCTTCCTTCCTTCCTTCCTTCCTTCCTTCCTTTCTTCTCCCTTCATTCCTTTTTTTGAGACAATATCTCTTTATATAGCCTGGCCTAGAACTTGATATATAGACCAGGCTGGCTTCAAATTCTTAACAATCCTTCTGCTTCTGTCACCTGAGTTCTGGGATTACAGGTGTGCACCACTACACTTGGCAATTTGGGCTGTCTTAATGACACATTCAAATGTTGATTTCATATTTTATTGTGATTTTTCAGGGATTTAAGATCTATGCATTTGTCTACAGCAATAAAATAGCATGGTGCTCCAATGGATAAAATCTGTGGTTATGTCAGCTTTAGAATGTGTGCAAATTGAGGTTGATGACAAACTTCGCGAGGTATTTAATGGTAGCTTTTAAACTGACAATAAAAATAATGATATCATCAGACTTTCCTGGTGAACTCCTCTCAGAGCAGTGTAAGTCACCGGGAAAGCCTCTTGCTCCCGCCAAGAGTCTTTCTAAAAGTCCCCTTTAGCTCATTGTTCCTTAAGCTGTAAATGAAGGGATTCAATACAGGGGCTACAACCATGAAAATTACCGATGCAGCTGAGTCTTTTTCAGTTGAATGGTTGGATGAAGGGCTCATATAGATTCCTGCGATGGCACCATAAAAAAGAATAACCAAGGCAAGGTGAGATCCACAAGTTGAGAATGCCTTGAGTTTTCCTTGAGTGGAAGTAATTTTCATCACAGCCGAGACAATGCGACCGTAGGATGCTAAGATACACACTGATGGTACCACAAAGATCAGTCCCACCACAAACAGAACCATGAGTTGATTGAGACTGGTGTCAGAACAGGAGAGAGGGAGGAGAGAGTTGATGTCACAGAAGAAATGGTGAATTATGTTTTCAGAGCAGAAATGCAGTCGGGCCATCATGAGGGTATGCAAGAGAGGATTCAAAGTGGCAATGACCCAAGACAGAGCCACCAGGGAGGTGCAGAGGCGTGGGGTCATAATGGTGGAATAGTGTAAAGGATGGCAGATGGCCACATAACGGTCATAGGCCATCATAGTGAGAAGGAAATTGTCCATGTTAGCAAACATCATACAGAAATACATTTGAGCCAGGCATCCAGAGTAGGAGATGGATTGAGACTGGGTTTGGATGTTCAGTAGCATCTTGGGCACTGTAGCTGAAGGAAGGCAGAGGTCTACCAGGGACAAATTAGCAAGAAAAAAATACATAGGTGTGTGTAGATGATTGTTTGAGCCAATGGCTAGCAAGATGAGTAGGTTTCCAAATAGTCCTGTTAAATAGAGACACAGGAAGAGTGCAAAGAGGAGCCCTGGCTGCCCTGGCCAACTTGAGAAGCCCAGGAGGAGAAACTCAGAGATGCTGGTTTGGTTTTCTGTTTCCATTGGATGAACTTGTATGGAGAGCTGTAGAGAGATATAAAGTTTTGTTTGGTAAAACACGTCTCCTCTTGGTATTTTTTTCTGTAAATATCTACCTGGTCTTAGTCTCATTTACCAAATGATCTTTTAGGCCACCCTGTCTCTTCTCTGATGTTCCCTGCCAAACTTCAGTGAACCCCGACTGTGCCTCTCCATCTCGTCTGTTGTCTTCATGCCTATCTTCTTTAGTTTTAAGCTCACATCATCAGAGAGCTCTATGCGGCCGTCATCTCTCTCTGTTCAGTAGGCAG
Source organism: Microtus obscurus (assembly GCA_963919715.1). Classification (NCBI taxonomy): domain Eukaryota; kingdom Metazoa; phylum Chordata; class Mammalia; order Rodentia; family Cricetidae; genus Microtus; species Microtus obscurus. The sequence continues at coordinate 34,157,218 of CAWTZC010000010.1, read as the reverse complement.
AGATTCTTTTACTGCTCATTTTTCACTAGTGTGTATTGATTGCATAAAGTAAGATGATTCATTATGACTTTCTGTTCATACCTTGTTTGCTTATACTCATTGTATGACCCTATCTTACTTCTCTTCCCCTCCCCCGTAAATATTAAATTGTGCTCTGTTGGCAGAGGTTTCTGTCTCTCCCGGTCCCATAATAAACACACAGAAACTATGTTATTTGCAATACTGTTTGGCCAATAGCTCAAGCGTATTTCTGGCTAACTCTTATATCTTAAGTTTTTCTTTTTTTTTTATTAAAAATTTTCACCTCCTCCCCGCCTCCCTCTTATATCTTAAATTAACCCATTTCTATTATTTTATATTGTGCTCTCTTTATGTTTTACAACCATTCTTCCCCTAAACTCCTTTTATATATTCAGGACTGTGTGTGGCTGCCCAACTATCTGCTGTGTTGAAATACATCCATATGTCTGACATGATTAATGGCTCTTTGGCCAGCACTGATATTTGAGTGAGATTCTCTTCCCAAGATATTTGTCCACCACCATGAAAAACAGCCAGATACCTTTCATTTAGAATATGTAAGATGAGGTTTAAAGCAGCTTATATCCTTAAAAGTAAAAGTAAATTTATTTTTTCAACAAATGTGCGAAGTTAAGCCTCCAAAGACAATTTGCTTGGACCACAAACATAAGAAATTCAAATTAGTCTAAAAGTTATATAACACTTGTGGCTGTACAGTGGGCATAGATAAAGCTAATGGTGAACATGAATGTAAAGATATCCTTTAAATGTTTTGTTATATTTTAACTATAAGGTCAAACAAGGGGCTCATGTACACCAAGTATCTTCATAGTACTACTTAGTTACTGTATTTCTTGGAGTTGTAGAAAACCACATGGTAATACCAGAGCTTTTCACCAAAGACAATTGTATTAAGGAGACATTTGTATAGCAGAGATGAAATGCTATCAGAACAGATGACCTTCTAAGAGCAGGAAAGATGCTAGAAAGTGGGCTTGTTTAGTCAGTGTTGAAATCAGACTCCATCATCTCTGGGTTCCAGGTACCTGTGGGCCCCATTACCCATGGGCCTCAAACACCTGTGGCTGCATGTCCAATTAGACTCACTGTGTCTGCCCTGCATGGCTGAAATCAATTTCGGATCAGCTTTCCTTCCTGTCGTCTTCCTGCTGTATTGCTTCCTTTCCTCCTGGAGGATTATCCTTCAAACTGAAGCAAAGATTTGTCTATTTTTTTTTTCTAAAACTAGTCTGCTTTTTAAAATTAAATTTTTGGTTACTATATGAAGGATTTCTCTGTGACATTTCATACATATATCATTATACTTTGTTCTTATTCACCTCCTCACTGCCTTGCTCGGTTCTTCTTCTCCCTTTCTTGCTGGTCTCACAAATAATGTCCCCTCTGCTTTCATCTCATTACTTTCCCTTCTCCCCCTCCCTTTAAACACCCCTCTTCCCTCATAGTCCAATTTCTACTTGGGAGAAAACCTACAGTGTTTATTTGTATTTCTGAGTTTGGCTTAATTTGTTTAACATGGTTACCACTAGCTCATCTATTTTCCTGTGAAATCATAATTTCACTTTTCAAGATCTTATCTAGGAAAATCCAAGAACTGAGAAACAGGATCAAATGAAAACAAACAAACTAACTAAAACTTCTGATATTTTTAGTTACATACTACAGGTTAGTCAAGGCCTGAGCTACAGTCTGACCTTGTCTTGTTTGTCTATGAAATGACATATTTCTCTCTGATTTTTCAGATCTGCTCACTTCCCCTGTCCACTTCCCATGCTCATTTCCAACACTCACTTACCAGGTGCTCATATGATTTTCTTCAGTGAACTAACTTGCAAGTCTTACTCGGCAGTAACGAAAAATACAAAATGTGAGACTTTGTCCTTTCCTTAGAATGCACACAGTTGAGGGAAGGGACAGTTTTTAAGCAGGTAACAAATGGTGTAGTGTAAATGACAGTGACCAAAGGACTTCTCCACATTAAAGCTCACAGCTTCTTTGAGCCCTGTGGGGGCTCCAATCTCGACAAAATCCCCAAACTCCAGCAATAATTACTTCATCTCCTTTGTGGCTTTCCCAGTTGTAACTGTCGGGACAATACCATGGAAGATGACTCTCCAGGGAGACTCGGAGAAAACATCTAGAGATTGTTTGTATGCTTCCGAGAGGGTTGTAGCTTGTCTCCCTTCCCACTCCCAGAACACAAACAACATATATGACAACTGTTTGAGGAATTTCTTCCTTAGTAGGGTTGACCTAAATGTAGGTTCTATGTTCCTTGATTGAATATCTCCCTCCAGCCTACAAATGCCTTATCTTTCAGTGGTGCCTAACATTCAAGGACCCATTTTGTGACAAAGGAGACATGACAATGAGTGTGTCTCCAGGATTGATACATTTTATCATAGATTCTATTCCCCATCACTGGCAGTAATGTTACAGTAAAATGAGCCCTTAAAGGCTCAGTGAATAGGTTTTACTAAAGCTACTCAAGGGATTTGGAAATGTTCTGTTCCAGGATGCTGTATACACACGAGAAAGGGTTTGTGTAGCTTGTCCCTACTGCTGCTATTCCCATGATGCATAGCCCTAGGGGTCAACAAGTGACTTCCTGTCTAAGCAATTTCTGCAAAATTAAATGGCTTATTACTAATCATTTATATATTGTGCGATTAGGTATGTCAGAAATTTGAGCTATCTCAAGCTGAGTAGTTCTTTTTTTTTTATTTTTGAATCACATATTTGCATGACTTAGGTACAGGGTCAGCTTGGGGTGACTGGCTCATGTCTGCTTGATATTGCCCCTCATCTTCTAGTAGAATAGCTTGGGCATCTTCATGTGATGAGAGGGAGGAGAGAGAAAGAGAGAGAGAGAGAGAGAGAGAGAGAGAGAGCGAGAGAGAGAGAGAGAGAGAGAGAGAGAGATATTCCTGCAAAGAAGTTCCTCAGTTACCTAAATTTCTCCCAGTAGGCTTTGCCTTTAAAAGTTCTAACCCTCCCGTTAGTATCATTGGCATCATAGCTAGTGGCTAAGCTTTTAGTGCATAGGTCATTGGGGAATATTTATTTAAACCTTGGGAATCAACATTGCATTTTTTAAAGATAAGATCTCAAGCAGCCCAGGTGGCCCTGTACTCACTACACAACTAGGGATGACTTTGAATTCCTGATCCTCTTGTTTCTGCTCTCTGAGTAATGGAATTATGGTTTTGTGCTCGCTTCCCTAGTTTATGCATTGTTTCATGCATGCTAGGCACATACTTTATCAGCAGAGCAATATACCCAGCAACAATGCATTCTTTATATAAACATACCATGTCTTATACATACACATAGTATACATATTATATATGCTCATGTATATGTGGAATGAATTGTAGCAATGAATCAAGGGACAGGAATTAGGAATATTTTGTTGTTATAAGATACTTATATAACTGTAAAGTAGTACTTTGAAAACATATTTAAATCACATGTAGATGAATAATGCAAACTTTAGGGCATCTGCCCAAAATTATGAAATATTTCAACCATAAAATTATTATTGTAATTCAGAAAAAGCATCATTATATATAAAATGTTCAATTAAAAATAGAAAGCAAAATGACAGTAGAAAACAAATATAATAACAAAGGACCAGGGCAGTGAAGATAAAACATTATCAAATATGGTAGATTTCACCCAATTGTGTTATCACTAATGATATACTAATGATACAAATAAACTCCAATAATATAAATATACTACTGGAAATATAGATGATGCTCAGGTGTATCAAAAGCTTAGGCCCAACTATATATTGTCTGTAAATATTCCACAATGTTTATGAATATATACATTGAAACATCTAGCTTTCATGACTATATTAATTTCAAAGAGAGGAGACATCATAGCATAAAAGTTACCATCGATAGTGAAGGATGTGGTTAAATGATACAAGGGTTAAATACCCAAGAATCCCTAACAATCCTTGGCATGCACACACCTAAAAGCAAAGTTTTATAATACACAAAAACAAACATTGTTCAAACCGTAAGAAGTCAGTGAACCCACCATTATCATCAGATAATTCAGAGTCTCTTTATCACTGATGAATATCCATCCATATAAAGGTCTTTCGGATGAGTAGAGCCAACAGAATATATGTAATTATGAAAGAGGATTTATTAGATTGATTCATAGGATTAGAGACTGGCAAGTCCCACAATGAAAGGGAGGGGTGAGAATAGATAGAGACCCAGGGGGACGCATGACGTAATCCTAACTTGAAGAGGAAGATCTGGAAGTACCGTGTGTTGTAATACGGAGCGGCCGGCTGTGACCCTGTACCTGGCTGCCCGCATGGCCCAGCTTAAGCCCCGAAACAACAACACACAAACCGTATTCATTCAATCACTGCCTGGCCCATCAGTTCCAGCCTCTTATTGGCTAGCTCTTGCACCTGGACTAGCCCATTTCTGATAATCTGTGTAGCACCCCAAGGTGTGCTTACCGGGGAGATTCTAGCCTGTGTCTGTCTGGAATGCGGGCATCATGGCGGCTCCTAACTCAGCTTCTCTTTCCCAGAATCCTGTTCTGTTTACTCCACCCACGTAAGGGTTGGCCTATCAATGAGCTCAGGCAGTTTCTTTATTTTAACCAATGAAATCAACAGATTGATATATGACACTCCCACATCACTTCCCCTTTTTCTGTTTAAACAAAAAGGAAGGCTTTCATTTTAACATAGTAAAATTACATATAGCAAAACAGTTATCAAGTAAAAATTACAGTTACAATATTTATATCTACTTTATCTTTTATCATAACTAAGGAAAACTATAACTATAACTAACCATTCTTCAACTCCATCAAAGACTCCAGAAGGATATAATACTAAACAAGAAATAAGAAAACTCTGGAAATGACAGAGACATCTCGCTGCCTGGACAGTCACCCAAAGTTCCTCTGTACCGTTGGGGCATCCATCTTCGGCCTTCAGGCCCATAGTATCCAGCAGACATTTCCATGAAGCAGGAAATTCCAAAGACAGTTCAGTCACTTTCTGCTGTGTCCTGCGTCCTGCAGAATGTCTCGTAGACTCTTTTATGAATCAGGAACCCTGAAAGATCATCTCACCTTTAGGCAAGTTCAGCAGTCCTCTCTCTGCGGGTTCTTTGTGTCCAGTTTATGCAATAGTCCAGGCAAGAACAGTCTCTTGCCCAATGGCTGGCTATCAAACTCCATAAGGATCCTCTTCGATGCCCATCCTCCTCTCGAAGTAGATTGGTGCTGCCAGGAGCAGACGTGTCTCATTGTCATGAAAAGCCCTAAATTATTAAAACATTAAATGCCATATTCTGCAGTCCTTGAAAGATATGAAGAATGCCTATCTAATTGAAATATATCTCCATATATCTAGAAAAATCTAACATGACTACAAGCTTGACTATTATTTACGATTATTTAACAACAACCTATATTTCCTAATTATACATTACATTTTAAAAATGAACTACATAATCACAATATCTTAATCAAGATCAGAAATACATATACATATAACAAAATTCACCTTAAAATCCACACCAATGCAAATTATTCATATCTATATCATATCCCCCTTTAAATGTAAAAGAACAGTTATAAACAATATTTGGGAACATGGGCGCAGGTTTTTCTCTCCAAACTGCTTCCTGCTGAACAGGGGCGTCGTTAATTAGGTCTTTCATGGTATAACCTGTGTGTCAGGGTCATCTCAGTTGGCAGTTGAGTGAAGTAATTTTTTGAGGGTATTCACAGCAACCTTTCAGGAGGGCGTGGTCTATCATACCAAATTGGAATAGAAGAAATCCATAGCGTCTGGTCCTCTGTGAAAACAAAAGAAGACCCTCTCCGAAGCATCATATCCTTCAAGCAAGCCGTAGCACTTTACTCCAAATGCTCCATTCAAAAGCTTTGTCTCCCGCAGGAGCCAGACAGAGATCACAATGGCGGCACAGCCCAGAAAGCCGGCATTTTAAAACAGCCAGTTTTTTCCTGCTGCTGAGTCAGGACAATTTCTTTGCAGTACGCAACCCAGAAACAGCAAAAAGCTGTCTTAAATTTTCTCTATGTCCTTTTTAAGCCCTCTCAGGTTTAACGTGGAGTTCATTAGCACGTTGGCGCGCCACCTGTTGTAATACGGAGCGGCCGGCTGTGACCCTGTACCTGGCTGCCCGCATGGCCCAGCTTAAGCCCCGAAACAACAACACACAAACCGTATTCATTCAATCACTGCCTGGCCCATCAGTTCCAGCCTCTTATTGGCTAGCTCTTGCACCTGGACTAGCCCATTTCTGATAATCTGTGTAGCACCCCAAGGTGTGCTTACCGGGGAGATTCTAGCCTGTGTCTGTCTGGAATGCGGGCATCATGGTGGCTCCTAACTCAGCTTCTCTTTCCCAGAATCCTGTTCTGTTTACTCCACCCACGTAAGGGTTGGCCTATCAATGAGCTCAGGCAGTTTCTTTATTTTAACCAATGAAATCAACAGATTGATATATGACACTCCCACAACCGTGGAGATTTGCTAGTGCAAGTCTGCATTCAGAGGTTGAAGATGCTGGAATCGGACATCCATGGAGTCTGTGGCTGCAGGTCAAAAAAGTAGCAGCTGAAGGGCCAAGTGTGCTAGAGTGTGAGATCTTCCCTTCTGTTTCTGTGATTCACCCAGGCCCCTAACCTACTGGATAGAGCTGCCCACAGCAGAATGGCTCTTTACTGACTGATACGTCAATCTTCTCTGAAAGTATCCTCATAGTCATACCCTGAAGTTTACTTTACCCATTTTCTAAGTGTTTCTTGATATAGTCAAGATGACAAACAAGATTAATTACAATATCGATATCATGGAAGACAGCTTTAGAAGGCAGACTATTAGTTAGGACATAGCTGAATTCAACAACACTATCAATTAACTGTACCACACTGATTGCTATAGACTACTTTACTGAAGAATGTTGTGGGGGCCCAAAAATGTGAGCCAGTTTCCACGTTGACCAAAGGTCAGAGAGTTGGAACTTACCTCTATTCTTCCAAGGTTATTGTGTTTCTACCTCAAACCAAGGTCCCACCAAGATTTAAGTCAGAGAGTTCTGTTCTCTTAAGGTTATTGTCAGCAGGTGTGGCTAATAGCCAGACCTTGTGTTTCAGAAATAGAGAAGTAGACACGTTTCTACGTCAAACAAAAGTCTAAGGATCCAACTAAGTTCCACTTCCCTTAAGGAGACAACAATGGACTCCTCCCAAGGAGCGGTTTACCTACAGAATGTTTTGGTCTAGGGTGTGAGTGTGACTTGTTTTGTACTAGCAACAGAATGTTTAACTGTGGACGTAGACCATGACCTTCAACTGGTTGTTCATTTCCTAGTATCATGTTAATGCAGTTTTTTTTTTAAATCTTACTCCTATCTTTTGTGGTCAGGGGTATTTTAAGCAATTGGAAATTTAACATGGGTGGATTTCAGTATTCACTGGAACTTCTCCCAATACTATCCCATTTTTCTGTCTTATTATTTTCACATTTTTGTAGTCTTCACTCTCTTTCTAAATCCCTACTCCCCTATCCTGGCAAGAGGTGTTTTTGTTGAGGCTGGTCCCCGACAGAATGTGAGAGCATGCATTTTGTTCAAGTTCACATGGGTAAGCATGGAGATAATTTATATTCTCAACTATAAACATATCTTCATAAATTAAAGAAAGAGAAGTAGTATAATGTGAACTCTGCCACCACAGGCAAACAAGTGTAAGCTAGAAGCTACTAAGAGAAAGATAACTGAAAGAGCCCCGCATGGCTGCATATTAAACTGGAGCTGTAGTTACAGTTGTGAGAGCTGCTTGGTATGGATGCTGGGGACTGAATACTGTTACTCTAGAGGAGCAGCCAAAGCTCATAACTGCTGAGTGATCACTCTAGCTCTCAACGGTGCTTCCCAATACACCCATGCTAAAGAAATGTGAAGAGAGAGTTGAAATATAATTGAGCTAAGTGAAGAGATAATTTATCAAAGTTTCAGCATGAAAGCAGTGCATGCAGGGAAAATTATGGCATGGGATGCATCATTAGAAAAGAAAAAAGACCTAGAATCAATAGTGTAAAGTTTTACTACAGGAGACTAGAAAATGAAGAACAACTGAAATCCAAAGTCGGTACAAAAATAAAGCAAACAAACAAAGACAACAAACAAACAAAATGAAACCACAGCAAAAATAATTTAGAGTAGAAATAAATGAAACTGAAAACAGAAAATAATTAATGGAGATCATCAACAAAACCTTTTTCAGATGCTTCTGAATAATGAAGATGAGATGCCTTCCTTTCATAAAAAAGAAATGGAGAGGCCAGTAGCAAAGCCTCCTGTTATGGTTTGAATGATTTTATCCAAAAAGATATTGTACCCATAAATGTAGCTTTGTTTGGAGACTAGATCTTTGCAGATGTAAGCAATTGAGTGCATATTTGATTTAAAAGGTCCTGTATTCAGTGTGATTGCTTTTTCAAGAGTATATGTTGTGCCCCAGAATCTGGACCCCTAAAACCCACCAAGAGACCAGATCCGATGCAAAAACAAAGTCTTTAATTTCTGAATTTGAACCGGGGCCTCCTGTCTATTTGACATAGCGGGCAGCATAGGAGAGACCCCTGGCAGCAGGAGAACAGACCATGTATTGGGGCTGGACAAGGGAGAATCTGGAGGTCTGCAACTGCATACACTATGGACAGTCTCAGGATTGGTGTACTTCTGGACTGGCTGTACCTGTCCGAAGTCGACTGGTCAGCTGCAACTGTGGAAAGGTTGCTACATTTGGAGGCTGTCTGGGAGTCGTTATTATGGTTACTGCATTCGTCCCTTGTCAGTAAGGGACATCCAGAGCCCAGCAGCTAAATTCTGATTGGCTCCTTACCATATGGAGGATATTTTATAGTTGACCCTCAACAACTAGGGCAGAGTCGGGTCACCACACATCCTGCTATATAAATCCCGCTGAGTCAGGAACGTACACCCTGCTGGGTTTTTCCTGCAGCCTGTCCTGGCCAGGGTAGGAATCTGAGCAAGGGCCTGGGCTTTTCCTATAGAGACACAGAGCCTATAGGTGGGCACAATGTCACAAGAGAACAGAAAAATTAGAATGTTGTGTCTATCCTCCAATGAATACAAAAGACTGCTGACAGCAGCAAAGGCCAAAAGAAAGGCCAGGAGCAAGGCAGGCATAGCAGCTCATAGCAGGAGGTAGAGACAGGAGGTTCAGTTCAACGTTTTAGTGAGTGCAGCCGCAATGGAGAAGGGAGTTGTCTGTTGGTAATCAAAGTGATGGACTCACAGGAACTCACACGTTTCCTGGCCTTTCTCCCACTTTCCCCACTTGTACTCCAATGTGCAGGGAGAAGGAGAAGGGAGGGGCAGTGGTCTTTAGGAGAACTCTCAGGTTTGGAGGCTCCCCCCCTTACCTGCTGATGTTTGAGAGCTAGCTCTCTTTTGACTGGTCCTTATTCTATACCGTCATGCTGATCACCTAGCCAATCACGGTTTGCTTGAGTCTCTGTGAGTTTAAGCAGCGAGGCTCCTAAGTCTGCTGTAGATCTCCTGGGAGAACATGTCCTAGAGGAAAGCGAAGCAAGACTGTTACAACAGAGGGAAAAGAAGGAAGAAGGCTCCAGCCTTTCCAATTCCTGACAAACATTGCAAGGAATGTCAGGTTTTGAAACTTGACAGACTCCAGTGAGAGTTGCTACTCTGGTTGCAAGCAGAAGGACTCTCTCCAATCTTTGAAGACACGATGCTCATAGGAGATCAGCTATGCTGTCCTGTGTAGCCCTTGGTGAGGAATGGATCACACAAAGGGACTGTGCACATAGGGTAATGTTGGAACGCCGTCATTTAGTAATGGAGGGATTTGTATGAGCTTACTGTACTAAACAGTAGTGGATTTCTGACCTTGGGAAAGGGAGAATGATTAGTAACTTTTAAAAACAGTATTTTATTAATTTTTTAAAAATTTCATATGTGTATTTTGAACATACTCATTCTTCCCGCAATTCCTCACCCTCTTTCCCTCCTCTCTCTTTTCACACAACATTGAGTTTTCTTTTAGTTTTATTCATCATAAATTCCACTTTGTGTTTCCCATCTAGTCTTGGGAGTGGGGTCTCCCTACCAGGGCTAATATCATTAAAGAAAGTTGACTCTCTCATAGCAGTTCTCAAATGCTGATAACTCTTTAGCTGGAAGTAGGACTTGGTACACACTTTCCCTGGTCTATGCTGGGACTCTGTCTGCCTTGAGTTTGTGCAGGTCTTGTGCCACTTGTCACAACCATGTGAGTTCATGTGTACAACCGCCTTGTTGTGTCAGGAAAGTACTATTTCCACGATGTTGTCTACCACCCCTGGCTCTTACACTTTTTTCACCCCATCTCACTCCAACTCCCTAAGAGAAAGGTGTGATTTGTGTGTTCTATGTAAGCTTGAGCAGTCCACATTCTCTTTTAAAAATAGTTAAAGTTTTAATTTTATTATTTCACATGTATGGTGATTTACCTTCATGTATGTTTATGAATCCCATTTGTGCTGTGCCCACAGAGACCAGGGGAAGGCATTAGATTCTCTAGAACTAGAATTACAGAGAGTTGTGAACTGCTTTGTGGGTGCTGGGAATAGAACTCAGGTTCTCTGGAAAGGCGGCCCATGCTTTTAGTCATTGAGCCATCTCTGCAGTCCTACTCCATAGTCTCTTATTCTTTGCATGTTGACAGTTGAGAATCTCTGTGTTAACTGCCGTGTACTGCAAGAATAAGCTTTTCTGATGACGGTTGAGAGATGCTTTGGTATATTAGTATATCAATAAGTTAGTAGGAGTTATTTTAATATTATGATCTTTTAGCAAGTAACAGTATTGCATTCTCTCCTAGGGTCCACGGCCAATACTTAGTCACAGATTCATGGTCTTTTTAACAATGCTAGGTATGGCTTCCAGTTTGTGGAACAGTTCTTAGATCCAAGCAGAAAGTGATTGGTTACTCCCATAACCATTGTGCTTCTATTACACAAATGACATATCTTCTCAGGTCAGTCATTGTAGTCTTCTCGGTTCACAGCTGGGTGAGACTGATGATTTGTTTTTTGCCTTTTTAGTGTTCATAGCATCTTCCAGCACTGTGGAAGCGAGCCAGTAAGGAGGAAGCTTCCAGGTGAGTACCAGCTTGATTTCTCCATATTCCGTGATTCAACTACATGATGTCTTCACCAAACAGGGTTTTACTATCAAGTTCTGAAGGCAACCAAGAATAGTGTTAATAGCCTGGAATACAGAAGGTATTAGAAGTAAAACTCCAACCCCAGGAAGTTAACTATACTTACAAAAACAGGCAGTAGATAATCTCACACAGCAAAACCCAAAGAAGGGAAACACACACACACACACCAGCAACAAAATATCAGGGATTAACAATCATTGCAGAATCTAAGAGACCATAGATACCAGCCCAGACTACTATACCTAGTAAAACTGTAAAGCTCCAATAGATGAAGAAAACAAAGACAAATTAAGAAGTAGGTTTAGTGTTTTGATTATTATGTAGCAAGATTTTTTTCTCATCTAATCTATTTGATGCCCTGTAAACTTGTACCTTTCTAGGCATTTCTTTCCTTAGGTCAGAAAAATTTTCTTCTAAGATTTTGTTAAATATATTCCCTCTTTAAAACCTGCCCCCAAACCCTAGACTGTACCCCCTACCCTGGACTCACACTACAACCCACAGATCCTGGAGTCTTATAGGAGGCAATGGTGGAACAAGGGACTCTAGGCAAGACACTACCCACTGCCCACTAAACCCCTTTAAGCATGACCAACAACCCCAGATTGCACACACACACACACACACACACATGCGTACACACATACACACACACACCCCACTCCATATCCTGGCCTACAACTTCAGGAGACTTCTACTTTAGCAGAGGTCAAGTCAGATCTAGGAACTTCAGACTTCTGTTTGATCAGAGGCCAGGCCTGATCTAGAGATCCCAGACTATATCTTTTCTGTTATCCATATGCTGGTCTACAACTCCAGAAGAAGACTTTATCAATAGAGACCAGCCTGGATCTAAATTCCAGAGGGGACACACTACTGGACTGGAAGATTCATTAGTCCTAAGAACCCTGGTCTATCAAGTTCCAGGCCAGTCAGGGCCACACAGAAAGACCCTGTCTCAAAAACAAAGAAACAAACAAATAATCCCCCCACGACAACAACAAAAACAAAGAAGGAAATAAAAACTCTGTGTTGTGCTGACGTAATCAGACAATGTAGTTGACAGTAGTCTTGTTATGGAAAAGCTTTATCCCAGAAGTGAAAAAAAAATCAGTGGAGGTGAGAGGCTTGGAATTTAAAGTCCTATAAATGTCAGATGACTTATTGAAAGTATCAGTGTTACATTTTTTAGACAAAACACAGTGCCATTGCTTCAGATTTGGTAATATCTATGATTTGCATTCACCGAGGGTCTTACAATATACCTCCATGAATAAAAGGAAACTGTTGTATGAAATTTATGTATCATAACACCAATATATTTTCAATGACACTAGTTGTTATGGATGTAAAGAAAAGTCAAATAAATTGTCTTTAAAATAAATCAGTCTTTTGTACTGTACACTAAAAACAATCAGAAGTCATTAGACGTTATCAGTACAGAGACAAAATCCCTACAGAGCTCAGCACTTCACTAATTGATTTTAGAGGACACAAAGAAATCTTGGTTCCATCATTTCATTTACGTAATAGCAAACCTTCAAACCTGCTGTTGTCAAAGTAAGAAACATTCAAGAAAATGTTTACGAGCACACTGAGTTTTCCAGATAATTTAATTGTGTTTTTTTGCATTATTTTTATAAATACATTTCAGTATACACTACTATATTTATATACATAAAATGTTTAAATACCTTAAAATCATTGGTTAATTAAAATGTTTTTGGGTTTGTATTAAATTTTGTGAAAACATTCATTCATACACAGACACACAAACACATATATTAACATATTGTTTTAAGACATTACACAGTAAATTGATGGCAATTAAAACAGTAAGAAGTTTAATTTAAAAATTATAGCATTTCACTCTAAATTTTGCTTCAAGATTTGCCCACTGGATTGTATGTTTTAAAAGACAGGGTCTAACTCTTACTATGTAACCCTGATGGGCTTGATACTCGAAAGACAAAATCTCGCTTTAAACTTAATGATTCTCCTGACTCAGACTCTCCAGTTCTGGGGTTACAAGCATATGCCGTTACACACAGTAGATGGCACTTGTGAAAAAAAAAGTACGTGACTATACAGAAATTATATGTACTTATAATTTACTCCATATGGCAGTCCAATAAGATACAACTAATTTATGTTATCTTATCCTACTTATATTTTCTCTATAAGGTCTAACTCCATGGTAACAAGACTTATCTTTGATCTGATCTCTTATTATCTACCTATCATCTATTGCTTATCATTTATTCATCTATCAACCCAATTGAGTTCCCCATACAGGGCTTGCTACACAGATGATTTATGGGTTTAAGTGAAAACTAGGATTTAGATTCACAGAGCTTAAGTGTTTAGGACTGCAACCCTTGCATTAACTCTTTCTTGAATCTGTGCTTCTCCCGATTATTCTCCTTAGCGCACTTTTGACTTCCTTGTTCCGCAGAGTGTAAATCAGGGGGTTCAACAAAGGAGTTACTAGAGTATAGAAAAGTGCAATGCTTTTATTCACTTCCTGTGAGTAACTGGAGGGAGGCTGGAGGTACATGGAGATGAGGGTGCCGAAGAAGATAATCACTACCAGAAGGTGAGAGCCACAGGTTCCAAAGGCCTTCCGCCTCCCCTGGGCTGACTTTATCTTTAGAACGGCATGAGTAATGTGGCCATAGGACACTAATATAAGCGAGAGCGGTACCACCAAGAAGAAGACACTGACAGCGAAGAGTTCCGCCTCGTTAATGAAGGTGTTCGTGCAGGCCAGTTTCAGCATCACTGGAACTTCACAGAAGAAATGGTCCAGTCGGTTTCTGCCACAGAGGGGCAGAGTCATGGTCAATGCTGTCTGTACCATAGAATTGCCAAACCCTGTGAGCCAGGCAGTTATAACGAGCTGCAAGCAAAGCTGTGGGTGCATGATCACCATGTAGTGGAGTGGGCGGCAGACAGCGGCATAGCGATCGTAAGCCATCACGGATAAGAGTACACACTCCACTCCCCCAAGTCCCAGAGCAATAAAGAGTTGTGTCACACAGCCCCCGTAAGTGATGGTCTTGTCCTTGCCCTTGAAGTTGAACAGTGTCTGAGGGACGGTGCAAGTAGTCAAGCAAAGATCCATGAAGGAGAGATTAGAAAGGAAGAAATACATGGGGGTGTGGAGGTGAGGGTCGACAACGGACAGCAGAATGATGGTGCTGTTGCCTAGGAAGCTCAAGAAATAGATGAGCAGGATGACCGCGAAGAGAGCTGTTTCGAGCTGAGGCCGGTTGGAGAAGCCCAGGAGAATGAAGCCAGAAAAGAGGCTGCCATTAGCTCTGTCCATTGCAGCCTACCTGTGGGAAACAAGAGAGCAACACTTAGCTGGAGTGCTGTTTCAATTTCTTCTCCTAAGTAAAGGCAACTGAACTGGGAAACTGGCCCCACTTTTGCTGGAAAGCAGCTACTGTGTTGCAGTTTTCCACAGCGTCAGCATTTCCTATGTGTTTTCTTGCAAGAGCCCTGTCGCTGTTACGTTCCTTGAAGACATGAGCGTGTTAAGCTTTAAACAGGCTTCAAGAGAAAAGACTCAACCTTTTCTCTGGGTGGAGTCACCTAATAAATGGCAGGGGGTTGAATCCAAATCTGCAATATGGTCTCATAACTGCCAAGGACCCTGTGTTTTTGTTATTGGATAAACTTTAAAGCGATTTGAGTGTCTCGAAATTAAATCAAATTTTCCTCAGTAAGATGCAAATTTGCTCTTGTCTTGATCCTTCTATCTTGGGTATCATAAAATAATCAAAGCATTTTGGAATGGTTTTCCTAGTTCTTTTCTGCTCAGAGAAAACATTTATTTTCTGAAAATACATAGAGAAAGAAATGTAGCATAGACAATCAGTAGTGGAACACTGCATTTTAATATATATGCAACCAGGATATGGATAGGCCTGGAATCTAGGAGCATTCTAATGATTGGAAGGCCACTACTGTAAATGTTTTTTAATTTCAGGGTACCAGCCTTGATTCCTCATCATCAGTGGCACCCTGCAAAGAGCTGGCGATGTTTGCTCTTTTCTTTTCTCTCACTTTATAACAACAACAACAACAACAAAAAACTTCTCAGTATAACAGAGAAATTTTTTCCAACTTTTGACTCTGAATTTTCAAAAACATCACCTCATAAAAGAATCCACCTTCCTATTTAAATAACTGGTCCTGAAGTCTCTAATACATTTCTTTCTCTCATGACTTCCTATGATTCAAATTTAGTACTGCATATTACAAGGACCCCAGTATGCTGAACCACGTTCTACACCTGAGCTACATTGCCAGCTCTGACAGCAGCATAACTATAACCTACAAAATGTCTGGGCAACCGACAGAGGAGGGGGATGGATTAGAACAAAATATAATGGCAGATACGTATGAAAGTGCCATAAAGAAATCAATTACTTTGCATACTAACTTAAAAAGTTAAAAAGTGTCTTCAATATTATACAGCATGAAAATAAAAATAAATTGGTCTGTGCAAATTTCATGAGCATATAAAAATAAAAACTGAAAATAAAATAAAAAAAACAGTAACAGAAGCTTAAAAATGGCCATAACTAGCTGGACATGGTAGTTCACACACACAATGTCAGAGTAGAAGGATGAGTTTTTCAAAACCATCTCCTGTTACATGGAAAATTCAAGATTAGTTGGGGCTAGATGAGACCATGTGTTTAAAAATGGCTGTAGATTATTAGTAACTAATTTTGTATTGCTGAAAGTGTTAGCTGTCCCGGAGGAAAGCCTTGAACAATAGCTATGCAACAGTTGCCTGTACAATGGTTGCTTGATTTCCCATACAAGGGAAATGTTCGTGCTCCAAAACCCAGCCTGTTTGGAAAGATGTGGTTCCCTTTCCGCTTCTTCCCATCCATTGGAGGCAGATGTTGATAAGTAGTCATTCACAATCTTGCTTTTTTATTGCTGTCTTGTGTTCAATCTTGCCAGACCCTGCTAACCCTTTATAATCATCATTTGTCTATATACAAGGTTTCTTACTGGCTGAGGAAAAACTTTACCTTCTGTCCCTTGTGCCTTTCTTGTTAGACTCTTGGGTGCCAGATTTGTTATATTCTTTTCAGTGATTACTTTAGTGGCAGTAACTGTCATGACAAAAAGGAAGACAATTTGGAATAAATTCTAAAATCTAACAAAATGGGAGCAAAGTACTTGCATTCTAAGCATAAATCTGCAATTAATATGTTTTGAGATTTTTAAAGTTTGATTTTCCACTCCCCCTTCCCAGTTGTTTCTCTTTCCAAACAGAAGAGCTAATGTTGTTGCCTTTCTGAAACCCAGGCAGGCTCAATAGCTAGTGCACCCTATTCCATCTAAGAACTCATCAGCAAAAGCATGCTTTCCAGTGACGATAGAGCTTACCATTTCTTTCTCTTTTAGATTAGCAGGGCTTGTTTCAAGAATTCCAAACATAGTGTCAACTTAAGAATCAGTTTTTATTAATTTCTGTTATCACTTACCTTTGATTCTTCTTCCAAAGGTTATCAGTGTTCCATAGGAGATAATCTGAAGCAAAAAAAACCATACATTTTTTTCTAAAACATAAGTAAATCATTGTAATCACAAGGCAGAATCAAATCAGCACAGATTATTTCAAGATGTTTCCATATAGTCACATCAGTTCTCCAGCCCTGGCCATGATGAATACGAGAGCTCAACACAACAGGAATTTATTGTTTCACAGTTCTGAAGGCTATAAAATCCAGAATCAAGGTATGAGCGGAAGTGGGATCTCTCTCGAACCTCTACAAACCTGAATCCTTTCTTGTGTCGTTTTGTCTTTCTCGTGGTTTGCTGGCACTCCTTGGAGTCCTGTGGGTTGTATGTGTGGATCTTCAATCTTTGTCTTCACGTCAAATGGCATTTTCTGTTTTTCTTCTAAGCCTAGTGGCCATGGATTGAGGCTCACTAAATTAACTATAATGCTATGTTGACTTGTTTATATATGCAAAGGCAGGCACCAGAGTTTAGGATTTCTGTTGTTTTTTTTTTGGGGGGGGGGAGTGAAATATGAAAACATCTTAATTATATATGTCAAATTATAATGCTTTCTTACTATAAATTCATTTCCACTGAGTAGTATAAGACCAAAGATGAGCGTATTAGTTCTAGCCTATTTCAAATTCATAAATGAGATATATTGACCATGATGGTTGTTGACACTATGATTTAGACAGTATTTATTTCTTCTGCCTCACACATAGTGGAAGTCACTTGCCAGGAATACCCAGATAAAGCTCTTCATTACACATCTTTGTTACAACCAAAAGATTGAAAACAATACAGATTGTACATTTTAAGACCTGCAAAATTTTAGACCTGTATTTAGTTTGAATGGGATAGAAAATATTTAAATCCTTTTCCTTCTGGCATGCAAGGTTACTCATCTAACTTGGAATTCAGGATCCTACTTTGGTCTAGAATTTATTCTATTAGTAAACTTATATACAGATATTACTTCTCCAGGTAACACCATGTATTCTATAGGGTCTAAATCAGAAGTTAAACGAACAACCTTAGCTGGCTTGGGAGCAACTGAGCTGGTGTTGGATCAAAAATATGGAATCCTCTGAAGATGAGTAACAAAGATTGCAGACAGCCAGCTGCCTCCTGGAAGAAGCGAGGAGGTCTTTGAACCCCGAAGACTGGTGTTGGCCGGAACATTAATATTAGGCAAATTAAAATCACATCTTCAAACACAGCACATTCTGTGATTATCAGTGTGTAAGTCTGGCTGAGGAACTGCAGGGCAGGGTTATGTGATGGGTAGGTAAAATAGAATTCTTAGAATAAATATAAATTTCACATGAAAGTATGCTCTAAATATGTTGTCCTATGGATGGTCTTTAAAAATGGATAATGACCCGAATGCTATGCAGGCCTTTGAATTTGATGGCAGTTTCTTCAAAAGCTACTGTTGATAAAACCTGGGTTTTCCCAGGAAGCTTTTCTTCCCATGAATTTTAGAGTCCTACAACGAAGCAGAAGTTGAACCAGAATTCTGTGGCATCTGCCCATATGTAAAAGGGCAAATGTTATGTCAGAGAAATCTTTTTATGAGCTACCAAGTCCCCGGATTTGCTTTGGGGACTGAGATGCTGGAGGATGTGCTTATTTCCTGTGGCCCCAAGAGTGCCTTGCCCCGTGTAGCTCATTAGCCCCGTTCAGGTAGCCAGAGTTTGACGCCTCCAGGGAGCAGTGAAAGTGGAAGGCTCCGGAGAGGTCAAATGGATGGTTATCCTATTGACTCTGCTCCGTCTCCATCTCCATCTGACATACCTAGTAGAGGTGCTAGCATTTCAGGGGTCAGACTTTAAATTCTTCATCTTTCAGAAACACTTTTTTTTCCCTACCTAAAGAAAAAGAGGTCCTGGTATAACATTCTGGGCCTTTCTCCCTATGACTCTGTGCTTGTCCTATTGGTCCAGTACATTTTTTGATGATGCTATTAACTGTATTACCTTCCAGGGTTTCTGAGACCTTGTCAGTCAGTCATACCTGGTCTACTCTATCTCATCAGCCCTATGTCCATAGCCTAAAGTATTCAAGTGTCTTCCATCAGAAAAATATCAAGAGGGGAGTGGATGTGATAGAGCATGTGTTGGAGGCCTTAAGTTCAAGCTGAAGGATTAAAAAATAGAAAAGGAGAAAAGAAGAATCCCACCATTTTCCTTTTTTTTTTAAATGACAGTTTCTTACTATATAGTGACTGTCTGACTTTGAACTCATGGGAATTCTCCTGCCTCACCCTCTCAGCAGCACTGTAATTAAAGGTCTGAGCCATCGTGTCCAGCTCCTTTCAATCAGTTTTAATTCTTTTCATCCATTAACTTGGAACAATATATTCATATTCTTTTCCTCCCAACAAAAATCCCACATGTCATGATTTCTTTGCTTATTACTCTGGTGACGGCACTTTCAGTCACATGGTCCAGACGCTTGGTGTAATCTGTTGTCAGTGCTTTCCCATCTTTCAAAAAGTCACATTCTTTAATAACAACCTGCTTTTCTCTGTTATTCCTTGGGCTCAGAATTACCTGCTTTTTTTCTTTGCTAGGCACGAACCTGTGAATTTTTATTTTTATTTGTTTAGTGTGCTTTTGGTGCTGGGGATTGAGCCCAGGCTTCGTGCATGTTAGTGAAACGCTCTCCTATGAAGCATATCACAACACTTTAACTTTCTCTTGTAGTGCGAATAATAAAAACCCAGAGACAGATATTAGGATTCAAGCTGAAGATCAGAAAAGCAAAGCAGCCAGCCACTGGCTTTTACTTCTACCTCAGACCAAAATGGGCAATCCTGTCTCCACAAATCCTCATACTGGGACCGAGCTGAGACCTACCTCCTCCTGTTTTATATTCCTCTCTAGGGCTGGGATTAAAGGCATGCACCACCACCTCCGGACCTATATGGCTAACTAGTGTGACTGCTGGGATTACAGGTGTATGCCATCACTGCCCAGCCTCTATGGCTGACTAGTGTGGCTGTTTTGCATTTTGATCTTCAAGCAAACTTGTTTTAAATTAAAACACAAATACTATACTACTATATACCACAGCTCTTTAATTTTTTTCTACCTGGAATGGTCTCACTAGTTGCCCAGGCTGACCTTGAACTCTTGAACTGCCTCAGTCTCCTGAGTAGCTGAGATTACAGATGGACAGCACAGTGCCTGGCTGAATTCTGTTTGTTTGCAGGGTTGGAGCAGAAGTTGACATCCAGTGTCTTCACCTGTTCTCCACTGTAGTTTTTTTTTTTTAAAGATTTATTTATTTATTATGTATACAGTATTCTCAGTACTCTGCCTGCAGGCCAGAAGAGGGCACCAGATCTCATTACAGATGGTTGTAAGCCACCATGTAGTTGCTGGGAATTGAATTCAGGACCTTTGGAAGAGCAGGCTGTGCTCTTAATCACTGAGCCACCTCTCCAGCCCGTCCACTGTAGTTTTTTGAGGCAGGTTCTCGTTGAGCCTGGAGTTCACTAATTTAGCAAAGTTGCCTGGCTAGCAGTCCCCATGATTCCTCCAGTCTCTCTCTGGTTCTGGAATTGCTGGCACTTTTGTGTAGATGCTGGAAAATCCAAACTCAGGTCCTTATGCTTCCACAGCAAGCACTTTATTGACTGAGCCACCTTCTCAGCCCTGAAATTTTACTTTTAATTGACAAGATAATTATTTATTTCTATAGTGTATGCATATTATGCAGGCATCACACAACAATAACTAACATGTATCACCTCAAATCTTAAGCACAGTGATGAAATCAACTGAAATCTCTTTCTCTAGCAGTCTTGAAATACACACCACATTAATATTAACATCTCTACAATAGAACATCAGGACCTTTTCCCTCTAATTGGGACTTTGAATTCACTGGCTAACATCCTCTCACGACATTGCTGCTCTACTTGCTTTTGGCCAGTCTTTGGCAACGACTCTGCCCTATTTTCTGTTTCTGTAAAGACAGCATTTCCAGACTCCACACGTGATCTTACAGTACTCACCCTTCTGTTTCTGACTCATTTAGCTTTATGATTTTCAGTTCCACCCGTGTTATTTCAAATGATAAAATTTCATTTTTTAATATCTGGAAAATAATTGTATACCAATCCTGGTGGCACAGGTCTTGGGGCCTACCATTTTTCAGGTGAAGGAAGGGGGATCAATTGTTCCAGTGCAGGGTAAGCTAGATAAGATCAGGATTCATAGACAAACATAGATGAACAGGTAACCCCCAAACAACAGAAAAGAATTCAATTGTGTATATTGAACACTTTATTCATTTATCTGCTGATGACACATTAGGTTAAAGAATCTTCTAACTGTATAAGAATGACAATTTCCACCTCTGCTTAAATTGAATTGCAAGATCATCACTGAGGGGCTGGAGAGATGGCTCAGCGGTTAAGAGTGTTGACTGCTCTTCCAAGGGACCTGTGTCCAATTCCCGGCACCCACATGACAGCTCACAACTGTCTGTAACTCTAAGATCTGACACCCTCACACAGGCACACATGCAGGCAAAACACCAATGCACATTAAATAAAAATAAGTAAGTTATGTGGGGGAAAAAAGGTCATCACTGATTTCAGGATGAAGACTTTTAACAATGGTGGTGTCTTTTTTTTTAAATATTTATTTATTATGTATACAATATTCTGTCTGTGTGTATGCCTGAAGGCCAGAAGAGGGCACCAAACCCCATTACAGATGGTTGTGAACCACCATGTGGTTGCTGGGAATTGAACTCAGGACCTTTGGAAGAGCAGGCAATGCTCTTAACCTCTGAGCCATTTCTCCAGCCCCCAATGGTGGTGTCTTGACTTGAGAACCTCTGGACAGGAAAACTGAAGAGACAGGCAATGGACAGGATCTGCCAAACAGCTATCTTATATTGAAGCCTGAGGCTTGAAGGACCCTGCTCACTTAGCTGGATCCCTTCAATCACAGTAAATGCAACAACCGTTGTCTCTCTCTTCATGGCTCTGTGAAGAAGCCTATTCTGTAGTCCCCACCTATGGTGCTCCCAACTTTAGAATTCAGTTAAAGCCCTTCATGTTCCACAAAGCACCTTTTCATCTAGTCTGGGTCAGCCATGCCTCAACATGTCCCTCAAAGGAGTCAAACCAGCAACCGCTAAGCAAGAACTAAAATAAGTCATATAAACATCCAACTCCTGCCTGGCATTCCAGGGCAGCCTGAGGTACACAGTGAGATGCTGCCTAAAAACAACATAGACAAACAGCGAACAACCTTAAGAACTAAGCAGGAGATGAGGCTCCGTGCGACTGTGCTTACTTAGTGCACAGCAACTTTGGGTTCAATCCCCAGCACTGCATCAGACAACAAAACACCCAAAGAAAGAGAAAGAAGAATTAATAAAGAGAAATGGCAGAATAAATTGGAGAAAAGGAGTTTTTGATTAATTCTTGTTCAGGCTATTATTCTGTTTTGGCTTTAAATGTTTAAAAAATAGATCTATTCATTTGTGTGTATGCAAGCCATGGCACATGTGGAGGCCAGAAGGCAAATTGTAGAAGTCAACTCTCTTTCTTCAGCATGTAGGTCACGGGGATCAAACTCAGGTTGTCAGATTTGAAGGCAAGTGCCCTTATCCACTGATTCATCTGGTCAGTCCTCTGATCTACTTTTAAACTAATACACTGAATGCTTTCTAATGATAAAGGATTTTTTTTGGTAAATAAAAAGTTATTTACATATGATTTTTGAGTAGATTGTGGTGTGTGTGTGTGTGTGTGTGTGTGTATGTGTGTGTGTGTGTGTGCAGCAGTCAGAGGACAACTTGTGGGTAGGACTGGATTCTCGATTTCCAACTTCACATGTATTACAGGGGTCAAACTCAGGTTGTTGAGCTTTCCAACAAGTTCCTTAATGCAATGAGCCATCTCACCAACCCTATAACTAAAACTTTAAAATCTACTTCTTTCCCTTCATTTTACAGATGTTGAAACCTGCACCTTCTCACTGAATTGCTATGCAATCTCACTGTCTTGGTCAGTGTCATAATCATCGGTTCATTATTATAGTTTACACCTGCGTTTGTGTGTGCCTGTGGACTGCAATGCATGGTATTTGGAGAGAGTTTTTAGAATTCATCTTGTGTTAGGAGGTTTTCTGCATAAGGGGAAATTTTGAAGCCATGGGAACTGGTGTGTAGGTGTGAATAATTGTAGAGAGGAAATTAAATCACTCTAAGACAGAAATACTTTTCTTTCTTTCTTTCTTTCTTTCTTTCTTTCTTTCTTTCTTTCTTTCTTTCTTTCTTTTTTTTTTTTTTCGAGACAGGGTTTCTCTGTGGTTTTGGAGCCTGTCCTGGAACTAGCTCTTGTAGACCAGGCTGGTCTCGAACTCACAGAGATCCACCTGCCTCTGCCTCCCGAGTGCTGGGATTAAAGGCGTGCACCACCAACGCCCAGCCAGAAATACTTTTCAAACAGAGAAATAACCTAACTTTGTTTGTTGAGTTTTACTCAATGAATTATTATTCTGCTAGTTTAAGAGACATTTGCTGTTTTCTACTTGTGATGCAAAGCTTTATTACTCAATGTAGTATCTAGTCTATAAAACCAGCTTAATAAACTTCAAAAAAGAACAATGTCTCTAATAAATAGAAAGCAATTTGATTTTTAAGTCGTGTTGAAACTACATTCAACAATATCTACTGAAAACCAACTAGCTCTATCCCTCCCTCTCTCCTTCCCTTCCTCCCTCCTTCCCTTCCTCCTTCCCTCTCTCCCTCCCTCCCTCCCTCCCTCCTTCCCTCCCTCCTTCTTTTGCCTGTCTTCCTTCCTTCCTTCCTTCCTTCCTTCCTTCCTTCCTTCCTTCCTTCCTTCCTTCCTTCCTTCCTCTCTTCCTTCCTTTCTTCCTTCCTTCTTTTTTTTTTCTTTCTGGGTTTTCAAGACAGGGTTTCTCTATGTAGCCCTGGCTATCCTGGGACTTGCTTTGTAGACCAGGCTGGTCTTGAACTTACTGACCTACTGAAAAGTTGAATGGTAAGGTAGCTGTGTTTTGAAGACTCAACAGGGTAGGACACTTTTAAAAAATTATTTTTTATGTGTCTGTGTGTGTGCTGGTAAGACTTTATCTCCACAATTTGCATGTAGGTGCCATGGAAGCCAGAAAGCAGCACTACATTTTTGGAAGTGGATTATAGGCAATTTTGAGCGTCTACTGTGTGTGCTGGGAACTAAATGATGTCTTCTACAAGAACAGTAGGTGCTCTTAACAGCTGAACTATCTTTTCGTCCCCAGAACCCCTGTTTCAAAGATAATAGTGAGATGATAGTTGCAGACAAGATGTATTTCTATTACTAGGAAAGTAATAGGACCTTATGATTTTTCCATATATTACAGAAATTAAGCACTTGTTTCTTTGTACAAGCACCTTAATGTCTATGTGAATAAGGGGACATACACACTCCATACACACCTTTCACACTCGCTACATGGCTTCCATATAAAAAAAGTTAGATTTTTCTCTGGGCCACCAAATTCACAGATAATGACATGGAGACTTACTATTCATTATGGAAGCTTGACCTTAGCTTAGGCTTTTCCCCCAGCGAGCTCTTATAACTTAAATTAGTTTGTTTCTGTTAGTCTGTGTTTTGCAGTGTGGCTTAGTTGCTTCTCCTCTGTACCATGTGTCTGACTTCTTCAGTGTCTCACTGGCATCTCCCTGCTGGCATCTCTTGAGGGCCTAGATTCATCCCAAGTTCCTATCTCTGCCAAGAAGTTCCACCTGTTCTCTCCTTCCTACCTAATGGCTACTTAGAGCCTTATTAAACCAATTGCAATGACACATCTTTACACAGTATAAACAAATATTCTGCAACAAAAAGTTCCTTAATGAAAATTGGTTTTTAAGAAATGAGAACTCCTCCTGATACATCGAGTCACTTGTGATGAATTCTTAGTCTTGTGACTTGTGATGTTTGGGGGTGCTTTTTCCTAATCTGGGAAACCAAAGAATGCAAATGGATGATTGGTTTTTAAAAACTAATCCATATTAAAATCAAATATGGAGCCTTTATAATACAATAATTTCTATACTTATTATACTTCTGAATTTCTGTGTTTCAAACTTGGAAAAATATATAGGTAATTTAATGTGGCAGATCAAAGAAATAATATTTAACTTTCTGTTTTGCTTTTATGAGACAGGGTCTCATGTAGCTCAGGCTTACTCTGCGCTCCCTGTCCAGTTAAGGATTACCCAGAATTTCTGATTCTCCCATTTCCACCTCACAAGTGCAAAGATTATAGACATACGCTACTACACATTGCTTAGTCAAAAATTTTAAATTAAGAAATATATACAAAGAGATGACACAGTGTGTAGCCGTGTTTGCTACTGAAGACCTGAGTTTGGTCATTGGGACCAACATGGTGGAAGGAGATAATCTGCTGCAGGTTATCCACCTGCCTTCACATGCGTACTGTGGCATGCATGTTCTTGCATGTGCATGTGTACAAATAAATAAATACAAGTAAAAACACATCTATATCAGGGTTTCTCTGTATAGCTCAGGTTAACCTCAAGCACATGATCCTCCTGAATGCTGGGATCACTGGGAAACTTACATGGCTGTTTCTTAAAATAATAGTGTAGACCACATTTAGACGAATGCTCTATCTTACCCATACAATGAGTATTTTATTAATTTATAGTTAATAGATGGCAAACGTAAGTGTTTAGGGATTCCATGGGCTCAGTTTCTCCATAAAACAATGTTACATAAATGGCTAATGAGAAAAATAATATAATTGTTTTCCTCAGTCAAGCTTTAGTCTTAATCCATATATATGAAGCACTGATTTATGATTTTGGCTGAGTTTTAAGAAGTCGAGGTCAACTTAGAAGGGAAACGACCGGATGCTTTGGCATATCAGATGCAAGGTGTTTGTTTTAGGGACCACATCTCACCCACCACGTAGTGAATAATTAACATCTATTTGAGGCTGTACAACACATACTCCCAAGTCTCACCACTGGCGGGTTTATTGGACAAGCAAAAGTATTTGGATGAATTGAATTTTAAGCTTTCGTCCTACTTATTACAGGTTTGTGTTGAGTAAATGAGAGAAGCAACATGAGGGGAAGCCCTTTGCCCTTATTTCCTAGTCACGAGTCTCTTCAATGCTCCCTTCACATCCTTGTTCCTCAGCGTATAGATGACGGGGTTTAACATGGGAGTTACCAAGTTGTAAAAGAGCGTAAGAAATTTTCCTTGGTCCTGAGAAGCTTTGTGCCCTGGTTGCATATACATATAGATGATATTCCCATAAAACAAGGAGACTACGGTGAGGTGGGACCCACATGTGTTGAAAGCCTTCCTCCTTCCTGAGGCCGACTTGATCCTCATCACCGCTAGAGCAATGTAGCTGTAAGAAACTAGGATGAGAGCCAGGGGCGCCAGCACTATTATCACCGATAAGATGAAAACAGTGCTTTCCACAGCCACGGTATCCACACAGGCGATTTTTATCAGAGCTGGCATCTCACACAAGAAGTGCCTCACCCGACATCTGCCACAGCGTGGCAGCTTCATGGTCACAGGAGACATGACCAGGGAGTTGAGGAGTCCAACACTCCAGGCCACAGACACCAACTTCCAGCAGAGCTGAGAATGCATGATGACCGAGTAGTGAAGAGGCTTGCAGATTGCAGTGAAGCGGTCATAAGCCATGACAGCCAGCAAAACACACTCGGTGCCTCCTAGGCCTAGAAACATGAACAGCTGGATCGCACAGCCAGTGTAACTGATGGTCTTGTCCTGGCCTCCTAAGTTGAAGAGCAGCTGAGGGATGGAGCTGGTGGTGAAGCAGAGATCGAGGAAGGACAAGTTGGTGAGGAAAAAGTACATGGGGGTGTGGAGGCAGGGGTCCAGATGGGACACTAAGATAATGACAATGTTGCCCACTAGAGTCACCAGGTAGAAGACAAGGACAAACACGAAGAGGATGGATTCTAGCCTGGGTCTGTCTGAGAAGCCTAGCAGGATGAACTGTTCTTGGCAGCTCTGGTTGATCATGGCATCAAAGGTCAGGACATGCCTGCAGGAAAGCCATGAAAAACACGTCAAGTTCATGAGAGACAAGTTAAATCATCAGCAGAGGGACAAAGAGCTGCACATCGTCTCAAAATCCTGAGAAGATCTAGACAACAGCTCCTGAGAAAATACTCGTACTGGCTTCCTTTCTTTCTTTTTGGATACCAAAGATATACGGAGCATTATATACTGTTTGAACAGCACGGAAGTGTAGAGAGATCAGGGAAAGATGACTGATACTCCCCAATAGACCACTGCTGCATTATCGATGCATTTCCCTTTAGCTTTTTCTTGGGTGCTTAAGAATCGTCGTGTGTTTAAGATTTCACTGTCTGATTTCCTTTTTGAAAATATTTATTTATTTAGCATGTGTGTGTGTGAATGTTTGACTGCATGTATGTAAGTACATTACCTGTGTGCAGTTCCCTTCGAGTTCAGAAGAAGGTGACCTGTCCTGTGGATAGTGGAAACCAAACCTGGCTCCAAACTTCTGAACCATCTCTGCAGCGGCATGTCTGAATTTTCCATCATTCAATACTGTACCTTAGAATTTGCCTTGTGTATACAAGTCCCTCTGCCCCGTGTCATGGGTCTCAGCCTGGGATGCCCGCAGAGCAGAAGGCACATTTCCTGGGACGATCTGACCTGGCTCCACCCACCTCTCCCCATGCAGTAAAGGGGACCTGGGTATATGAGGGTCCCTACTCTGGGACCCTGAATCATGATGCAGCACCTAATAAAATTTCACTGAAAAGTTAAAAAAAAAAGAATTTGCCTTAGTTTTAAAATTCCACAAAACAACAGTAACTGGTATTTCTGTTACTGTACTACCTTTCCTTGGCAGTAGTTCACCAAAGACGTTTCATGCATACTAAAGATCTAACTAGTTTATGAATGTGCCTGCTTTATTGTGTTCTTTCTCCTAAATATATGGCAAATGTTTGTTCCAAAGAGAGATATATTGTTTAAGTGTGATTTTTTTTTTTTTGTAGAGAGGTGGGTAAATTCTTTATGCTTTACAAACTTTCTATATTGGAGAAAACATTGTTTTTTTTTTTTGTCACTGAACTAGCAGGGCCTAAAAAAGTTTATCAGCAGAGCTCAAGACTATTTGATTTGTGGCATAATGAAAACAGGAGTAACTAGCGTCTGGTTTCATTTTGTTTGTTGGAACTGAAGACAAACCCTTCAATTTTTATTTACCCATTGAATTAACAGAAATATGCAAATTCTCACGAAAATGATGGATTCTAGTTTACCTTTTCTAGGCAATTCTCACCTTCTCTTCTTGTAAATACACACTCACTTATATTTTCATAAAACTACAGCTTTACAAACACATAGTAAGTTATTACTTAACACCTTGCCATAACCATATTTTGTGGTGCAGAAGCCAGAAGAATTTGGTTCAGTAGTCTATTAAATGTAATGACAGGTTCCTTACTTTGTAAGGCTGATGTGATATTAGAGCATTCAGTATTGGGTCTCTGCCACGTAAAAAACGTTATGATTCCACCAGTAACTACTCTAACTAGTAGCTATGACTAGTTCTTTCCATGTAAGTCATCATTTCTAGTCATGTAAGTATGAAAAACATCACATAGAGACAGGATAGAGTGAAGGAGCCACCTTCACACAGTGTCTCACACACTCTGTGGTTTCCACACTGTCATTTATGTTTATAAAGTGTCTGGCTCATGATAAATCATGCTATAGATATCAACAGTGACTATGATAGACCGGAAAGATCAGGTTTGTGCTGTTTGATATCAACTGTGTCATGTCCTATAGTATAGAATGTAATCTGAGCGTGTGGCAGCAAAGACTGACTGATCTTGATCAGCTTAAATTAGTTACAACTGCTTGGGTGTGGTGGCACATGCCTTTGATCCCAGCACTTGCGAGAAAAAGGCGGGCAGATCTCAGTGAGTTTGAGGCCAGCTTGGTCTACAGAGCAAAGTCCAGGACAGTTGTAGCTCTTACACAGAGAAACTGTCACAAAAGCCCAACATAATAATAATAATAATAATATCACATTGAATTGTTCTCTGCCATTTTTGTTATATTTATCAATCTGTTCTATTCCATTATATAATGAAGCAAAATAAAACAAAACATTTCAAAATTGAACTATAGAAAAGTAAGAACTGCTCCGGATAGGTCAAATAAAGAAAAGAATGTTAAAGACACTCACTTTGATACTGGGACCTCAATCATACATAATTTTGAGTGATTTCATCCTTTCCACTGGATTTGAATATCTCTCAAGGCTGATGATTACCAAATTAATAATTAAAGTTTTATATTGAAGTGCAGACATGGATGCTCATCACTTTATTGTGGGACCAACAGATGATCAAAAAGGGTCAGTGGTCATTGCCCCAGCTTGAGGAGTATCATTTTGGATCCCCAAAATGATAGTGACTAGCTAAGAGACCTTGAAGAAGTTGCTGAAAAATTCAGTATGTTTTCAGAATTTATTCAGTATTTATTCAGAAATAAAATATGTGCCTCACATATGCTATCTGTAAAATGGTCATACTGACAGTTCTTGTTCTAAGAACTTTTTGGAGAATTAAGCAAATTAATATTTATCATGCTAGTATTTAGGTTAAGAAGACTCACATCAAATAAAATAAACATATCATCTTAGTTTGTTGGCGTATTTACTAGGACTTTGTCAGTTCCTTGGCAAATATGAATCTAGACATGCCTGTCTTTATACCAACCTCATGGCTCATCACTAAGATGAAGGGGAATTGCTAGGTCCTGGACACAGAACAATTTTTAAAAATTATCATGAAAATTTTGGTGTCAAATGTGATATTTAGGAACATGGGATGTGATGCAGTGCGGATGCACTGAGTTGGTGATTATCTCCTCCTAACTTGGGAAGACAATAAAGAGTACTAGGCAAGCCTACTTAAGCCAGATTAATTTTCACTTAGATCAATGGTTCTTAACCTTCTTAATGCTGTGATTCTTAATACAGTTCCTATGTTGTGATGACCTCCTAACCATAAGATTGTTCTCATCACTACTTTGTAAATATCTGATATGAAACGCCTGTGAAAGGGTCATTGGAACCCTATAGGGTTCCACAGGTTGAGAACCAGACTTAAACCAAGGCTCAGTCTAGGTATGTTGAAAGATAATCTTAGGCAAATTATATATTTTAATAAAGGCATGTATTTTATTATCTGCTTCATAAGACCGACTACTCAGAGTTATTTTGCTACTATCAATCTATTCCTGGTATTATTTTTGGTCATCTGCTGGCAAGAATGGGACTTACGTTAGCATGTTTGCACATACTGTTTGTGGTGGTCCTCTCCGATCATCTGCGTTATCAAAGCAGCTCACTGAAACCATACTGTGAGGTTCCCAGGGCCTCTAAATAAAGTAAATTTCTGGCGTATAATCACTGACAGTAGAGAAATGGAGAAAATTTTATTTCAAGCTTTCTTTCACCAGAGCAATAATACTCTCTTACAATCCCATGTCTTCTTTCTTCCTGTCCCACAGCAGCGAGTGGGAATACCTGTCATCTCAATTTCTGCATTTTTTTTAACCGGTACCCTCTGATTTGAACAAAATTTATGTTTCCTTTTCTATCTCATTTTCAACATCCTCTAACAGTCTAGCCAACTGTAAGTGTCCAATTGTACGGAATGGGAGACAGGAGTATCTGAGAAAAGCAGAGCATGAGCAGCCACCACACATAGCTGGCATGATGCCAAATACCGGGAGTACTACAACTGAACACGATGCACGTGGTTCTGAGCCTCTTTGGAGTGGGGTTGAAAGAAGGATAAGGCAACTGTTCTGGAAAGTGTTCACATCGAGTAAGTGCAAGGTATACAGATGGAGACCAATTATCTAAAGGCCAGGGGTGGGGGATGTGTTTTTGGAGGACGAGGTAACTCAGATAAGAACTTTACCAAGAGGGCCGGGCGGTGGTGGCGCACGCCTTTAATCCCAGCACTCGGGAGGCAGAGGCAGGCGGATCTCTGTGAGTTCGAGACCAGCCTGGTCTACAAGAGCTAGTTCCAGGACAGGCTCCAAAACCATAGAGAAACCCTGTCTCGAAAAACCAAAAAAAAAAAAAAAAAAAAAAAAAAGAACTTTACCAAGAGAGGAGCAAAGGCAAGAGAAGCATGGGAGATGTGGAAAAGGCTTTGTAATGTGGAGTGTGATGAGGACATGACCATCCTGTCGAGCTGGAAGGTGCCAGAGGAGAGCATGTGAATTTGCAGCCCATGGTAAGTTTTGTCTTTAAAGAAAAAACAATGATAAGCGCAGACTGAGTCAAAGTCAGAACACGGTTAGAGTTAGAGTTGAGGGCTTACTGTGACTGAGCCTCGTTGATCTTGAAATTCAAGATGTCGGCTATAACGTTAGCACAACTAGAGTGATCCTGCTATGGAAAAAGAGCCCTCGTAAAGGCTGGGGTACAGGTTGGTAAGCCATACTAGAATCTACAGTCAGGAACATAGCTCAGGCGAGAAGGGAAGGGATGGTGGGACCAGGCTGTAGGTTTGTGTCTGGCCATTGCACAGATGTCAAATGAGATGTGTACAGAGAAGGAAAAAGAGAAAATATGACTTTTGGGTAATAATGAGGTTAATGTAGGGGTCAAGACAGTACAAAATGTCTTAAAGATTTTAGTTGTCTCTAATATTTCTTTTTAAAATCTATTTTTACTTTTAAGTGTGTGTGTGTGACTCTGTGTGTGTGTTTGTGTGTGTGTGTGTGCAGGTGTTTGTGGAGTCTAGATCTCTTGGATATGGAAATACGGTCACTTGTGAGCTACTCTGAATGGGTGCTGGGAACAGAAGTCAGGTGCTGTGGAAGAGTAGGAAACACACGCAACCACTCAGCCATCTCTACAGACCCTTATCTTTTCGATATAGGGTCTCACACTGATCCCCAGGCTATCCTAGAACCCAACTACACAGCCCAGGTTGGTTTGGAACTCATGACAATCCTCTTACTTTAACCTCCCAAGCACAGGGTAACAGGAATAAACTGCAATGCCCAGCTCAGTTTTAACTTTTCAAATCGTTGACATTTAATGTATTTTTAAACATGAAAATTAGAGAATTTTAGTATAACTTTGTGTTCCTGGTATCATCATCCATAGCTAGTGAGTATGCAGAATTGTTATTTTTTTAATCAAAAACACTTTTTTTTGGTATGATTTTATGTAGTCTTGGCTGGTCTGGAATCACTATGTAGACAGGCTGACCTTGAACTCATGGAGTTTCACCCTAAGATTAGACTTATGCACTATGCTGCCTAGACCTTCTGTAAGGTATCCTGGGATCTGAACGCTAATGGTTGGAGATTCCTAAACATAATTTTGTCAGTTACTTCATGTATCTACCTAAGTTCTGCTATCACGATGATCTAACCAAGTGGTTCTCAACGTGTGGGTTGTGACCCCTTTGGGGCCGTGTATTAAACATCCTGCACCAACTGCTATTTATATTACAATTCTTAACAGTAGTAAAATCACAGTTATGAGGCAACGGTGGAATATTTTTGTGGTTGGGGGTCATTACAACATGAAGAATTGTCTAAAAGGGTCGCAGCGTTAGGGAGGTTGAGAACCGCTGCTCTAGCCTGTCTGTTTACTACTAGCTTCGTTTGAGATTCTGTTCCACTCCAGCATTTTTGTCTATGTAGATCCCTAGCTACTCACTTCTTTCTTTCTTTCTTTCTTTCTTTCTTTCTTTCTTTCTTTCTTTCTTTCTTTCTTTCTTCCTTTCTTCCTTCCTTCCTTCCTTCCTTCCTTCCTTCCTTCCTTTCTTTCTTTCTTTCTTTCTTTCTTTCTTTCTTTCTTTCTTTCTTTCTTTCCCTTTCTTAACTTCAGAGGAACGGACCTCCATAACTTAAGCACAGCTGTCAGTGGTCACAATTTTGCGGTTGATAGATAAATAAGCCAAATTCAGAAAACCTGCTTGTTACTTTTAGAAAATAAAGCAATCAGGGGTCAGCATGCTACTTGCCTCCTCTAGTCCACAAGGGAGTCCTGTCAGCATTTCCGTCTTCTTCTTTGCTTTTCACTCTACTCTGGAGCACTTTCTCTCTTCTGATAATTAGTTCTAGTCCTAGGAAGCTTGCCAGTGCTCTCTGTTCTTGGGGGATATGTTCCCCTCTGTGCCTTCCCTTTACAACTTGGACGAATAGATCTTACAAGATGATCATCATGAGTGAGCAACCACTCACCAAAGAGATGCATGGTTTCCACCTAAATCCTGACCTCGGGATACTTAGATTCAGAGTCATGCTGAACTCAGGTAGAGAGGCAGGATTCTCACTAAATCAGGGCATTTTTTCCATTGGTGAAGTAGCCCTGAAACCTCTTGTGGGCTTCGGCACACTCCACACCAGGAGTCTGCAAGGAGAGCTAAAGACTCCTAAAGAAAGATACTGAAGTGGTAAAGGCAATTTATAGCTAAAATTTTATAAAACACAGATTGGAGAACTAAAAATGTCTTACACTCTTTACTGAGGCCTTTGGGAATATGTGCTCCATTGTAGCAATTAGACAAGTTTGCTGTTCTGTCCAGAAAGGAAGACCAGTGGGACACAGCTAAGCAAACTTCTAACAGTGTATTTCCTCTAGACTATGAACATGTCTGGTGAGGGAACTTACTGTGAAAAAGATATCTAATCTGTTTTAGCTTTATTGAGGCTGAAGAGACTTAACCAGGCCTGAGGATGACCAAAAACTCTTTGTTTCTTTAGATTCCAGAAGTACTTTTATATCTCATTTTTTGTAATGATTTCAAGTTATGGTGTGTAGTTTATTGATGTTATTGACAAGAATGAATTCTTATCAAAACTCAATAGCCATGACAAGTGGAAACATTAGTTGCTAGAAACAGCAGTGTATTTTCATAGTTTGATTTAAATCTCATTGACTTTTTGTTTTATGAAAAACAGCAAAGTTGGATTCCCATATGAAAATATTTAATTCAGTAGGTAATTCTATAAAGCAATTGGATATTCAAGTCTGTCTCTTAGGGGACACATAGACAGTTTTATGAATGATTTTTATCAAATATTCAAAGAACAACTAATTCCCAAAATAATTTCAAGTCATCAAAATATGAGAAACAAATAAATAAAGAAAATATATGCCTCTGAATTATGCATACACGTGTAGTTGAGTATCATTTACGGGACAGACAGGTTGACATGATATATTGCTTTATAAAAGAGCATTAGAAGAACATGCAAGGAACTAGACAACCTGTTTGCTATGAATCATCCTGACAGTGTTGTCACACTAGGATCATGTAAGACAAAAAAAAAAGCACCAGTTTTATGAATGAGTTTATTCCCAAAGCAAAGAGAACTACAGATACAGGATTGGGGCTGTGGTTCAGTTGGTGGAGTACTTGCCTAATATTGACAAAGCCCTGGGTTTGGTTCTCAGTGCTATGTAATACTGAATGTGGTGTGTGCTCCTGGAATCCCAACACTGAGGAGGTAGAGGCAGGAAGAACAGAAGTTCAAGGTCATCCTGTACTATGTGAAGTGAGGTTGACGCCAGCCTGATCACATGAAACTTCACAAAAAATAAAAAAAAAAGTAAGAACTAAAAACATAATTTAATGCATTCACAGTTTGAAAGTAATAAACACTGTAGACCATACATTTCTTAATAGAAAGTAGTCACCATATAAATATTTATCTTCTATCTTTACTTTCTTTGCATATATATAAAATACATATAATTTTGTATGCACAGTATATACTTTATGTATCTAATATATATTTATTGTATATATATATTACTTGGTATATAATTTAAATATATACAAATTCTTTCTTTTGTGTTTCTCTCAGTGTCTGTGCTACTGGGGTTATATTAGGAAATGGTCTCTTGTGACAATGCGTTCAAGTGTACTTCCTACTTTGTGTTCTTGGATTCAATTTCCCAGTATTTTATTTATGAGTGCTGACTCTTGGTTTTTATTGTTAAAACTTATTAGGTTCACACTTCAGGTGGATGAGTTGGGTGACTTGAGATGAGGAAGAGTGAAGCAGTGAATGGCCCATGCATACATGATAAATTCTCGCAGAGCCAGGTGTGACCATGGGTACTACGATCCCAACATTTGGGAGGCTGGGGCAGGAGAGTTCAGGTTTGGGGCCAGCCTGCACTATTTAGAAAAACCCTGTGTCAATAAATGGCCTTCCCAGCTTTGACAGGAGGTTAATTCAGACAATGGTGCATGATCTAAGGTGGGTTCTCGCTTGCTGACATCAAGGGGTTCATCTACTGAACACCAGTGCAGGCCCAATGGGAGCATCAGCACTGTCAACAAAAGTGGCCTTAAAGTCCCTAGAAAGTGATTTAAGAAACTGTTTTTATCATGGCCCAGATTCTAGGGGCACAAACAATAGATTGCTCAGCTGTCCAGTCCCGCATATTAGCAATTCAAAAAGTCAAGTAAAAGTAAGTAAATGCAACTGCTGTTAAACCTACAAGGGCTACCTGGGTTTTCTTTTGGTTTCATGACTACACACTGTGATGCAGACATTACCCACATGACTCATCCCTCTGACCCCAACCCCTAACTGGATTACCTGTAGCCCCCACCTTGCATTATCCTCTCTATGAGGCTCAGCTCTATTTGCTTGAACTCTACCAATTAGAACTCTTTAATGGAGTTTGTTTGGGGTATACCCTCAATTCCTGTAAAGGTTTTGGGTGGCTTACTTCCATTTGCTTGAGGGACATTCTTACTAGGATGCATCTTCCGTTCCAGAGGGTTCTGCCATGTATGCTGCCCTCCTCTGACAAGTGATAATAACTTTTCTAAGTTCGTGTGCTTTATTGGGTTGCCTCTTCTGTGTTTCACAGACCAACACATTCATAGCTAACTTCCCTCTTCATCAAGGATCCTAGAGATGGTTGCTTTGGCACGAAAAACTGGACCCAAGTCGGATAGTCGGACAAGCCACACTTCTGACAGTGTCAACAGAATTTTTGTGAGAGTGCTCCCAGGATATGGATTGGATTCTTAGGCACTAGGTTGCCTGCTAGGATAGCATATAAAAGATACGCTATAAACACACAAAATCCTCCTAGAGCCCAGTCCTTGATAGGAAGACTGTGGGAGAGGGGAACTCCACCAGTCTGACCCTCAGTCCTCAGGGACCACATCATGGGAAACAAGAACCAACTTCCTCAAATTGTCCTCTGACCTAAATGTAGACTGAGGTGTTCCCACATATTCACAGCCACAACAACAACAACAATAGTAATAATTAATAATAATAATAATGAAATGAAAAGATTAGAGGATATTAGGAAAAGTAGAAAGGACAAATATTAGCTTTCAAAAATACTTGAGAGCTATAGAATTATACTTTAATCTTGGAAAAAAATTCTGTTCAATTTCTCTCAGGTGAATTGATGTGGGAGGTGATGTACGTTGTGAATACTTTTTTTTTTTTTTTTTTTTTTTTTTTTGCCATTGGTTAATAAAGAAGCTGCTTTTGACCAGTGGCTTAACAAAGTAAAGCCAGGCTGAAAGGGATATATAGAGAGAGTAGGTGAAGTCACAGGAGAAGCCATGTAGCCACCCACTGGTGACAGGCACCTGGAATGGAACAGCAATGTGGCAATACACAGATTAATAGAAATGTGTTAATTTAAGATATAAGAATTTTCCAGAAATATGCTTAAGCTATTGGCCAAATAGTATTGCACATAATATAATTTCTGCGCGATTATTTCAGGTCTGGGCAGTTGGGAACAAACAAGCAGCCTTCACCAAAATGAATTTATATACTCATTTCCATTTCAATGAAACATCACTGTAAGATATATATTTATAAATTTATTCTTTGACAATTTCATTCACGCATGACCAACGCAGTCTGATTAATTTCACATGTATCTTGTCTCTTAAATTGCTCCCTCCTTGCCAAAGCTCCACCCTCACCTCTGTCTCAGGTCCCTTTCTCACATTCCCGCCTTTTTGTTTTATTTTGTGATTGACTAATTTAACCAGGGCCATTCGTGTGACCATGAGTTTGGAACTGTTCACGCGAGCACAGCTAAATACAGTGACTCTCTTCCCTGCTGCATACATCAGCAACCAGTAGTTGCTCTGGGAGAGGCGGGACATCATAAGCCCCACTCCCACGGAAGATTGAATGTTGACAGACCCAGTCTCATGCAGGCCTAGTACTCCTCAATCATGAGCCCGTGAACAAAGAAAACAGTGCTTCACCGTCCTGCCTCGTTTCAGCTCTCACATTCTTTCTCCTCCTCTGACCATTGTGCATTTATATAACGAATGTCAGTCACCCCATCTCCTCTCTCATCCCTCCCCCGCTCTGCTGAGACCCTTCTTTCCAGTAAACGACCCTACTACCTTTCCTTCTCTCAGTGCTGCCTGTGACGTTTAAGAGAGCAGGCTATTCGCTGGAGCAAGGGCAGCTTATCAGCAGCCACAGCCTCTCCTCCAACAACTCTTGTTATTGCCGGATTGCTTAGTAGGAATGTCAAATTAGCTTTAAAGTATAAATGGAAAATTAAACAGGAAATCTTAATGGTGAATTTTAATAAACTTAAAAGCAAACTTTTTTTTTTCCTCCCAAGACAGGGTTTCTCTGTGTAGCAGTCCCGGCTGTTCTGGAACTTGCTTTGTAGACCAGGCTGGCTTCAAACTCGCAGAGATCCACCTGCCTCTTCCTCTGGAGTTCTGGACTTAGAGGTATGCGCCACCACCATCTGGCAGGCAAACAATTTTTTAAAATTAGAACTTTTTAGATTTGAGTTTTAGATTTAAATTGTGATGACAGTACAAACAGGTCTTGTATGACCCACATCCAGTTATCCTTTTGATGAACAACATGTATCAGCAGGGCAATTTGTCACAGTTAATGAATGAAAACAGGTACATTATTATTGATATTGAATCTATATTATACTCATATTCCTTGTTTTATACCTGATATCCTCTTTGTACTTATAATAATAAAGGAAAATATTTTATATATGTATATGTTATATACATATATTTAATAGTGCTGGGGAACTCAATGAAAGCTTAATATATATACTTCAGGTTAGAACTTTTTCATTCAGTTAAGATCCAACTCCTAATAATCTAATATTATACTATTTAGCAAAATTGAGTGTTAGAACTCATTAAATATACAAGCATTAAGTTACGATATTAAAGCAAATGTGGCAGAAATGAATGTTTATAAAGATCAATGTTATGGTTAATTTTACTTTATTAATTTATTTTAAATACTTGCTTATGTAATTAATTTTAATGAGTATATGTGGTCATTTGTATGTGCATAACACACACATAGGCACTTGCAGAGAGCAGAATAATTCCAGGTCCCCTGGAGTCAAGAGTTGCAAATGGTTGAGAGCCACCACGTGGGTGCTGGGATTCGAACCTGAGTTCTTAACTATTGTTCTTCACCACTGAGCCATGTCGCTATCCTCTCTTGTGAATTTTAGAGTTCAATGAAATTAGCTATAAAATGATAGAATAAGTTGGAAAATGTGTCTCTCAGTATTCCGAAAAGAAAATTTCATAATTAATAAAATTGTTTTGGCCAATGACAAAAAAAAACAAAAAAAGAGAAAATTTCAGATAGTTTGAAACCTCTAAAATTTTTTAAAAATATACATCAGAATAGCTAAGTGAAATGAAAAACAAAAATGTCACAAAAGAAATGATCAGAAAATGTCATTACATTGCTTTAAAAACTTGTACAAGAATGCAACAGAGGCCAAATGCTAAGCTCGTGCCAGCACTTGGGAGGCTGAGGCAGCAGGATTGCTGTGAGTCGCAGGTCATCCTGAGTGTTAGGACAGCCATGGCTACAGAGTGATACCCTGTTTCAAAGAACCCAAAACCATTAAATATAAACAAATAATCATCACAAAATACAATAAATACTTCAAAGGGACAGTGCCTAGAGAAAATCCTCACAACAAAGGAACAATCTGTGAGGTGCTTTTCCACATCCCACATGGCGTAGGTCCTGAATCCTGACTTTGTATGGGCAGGAAATGAAGAAAGGCCAGACACACGGATTTGTGTACAGAAAAGCTGGGGCGGGTAGGGTGTGTGCATGTGGATGAAGTGGCATCTACTACCGCTGCA
This sequence comes from Microtus obscurus, assembly GCA_963919715.1. Taxonomy (NCBI): domain Eukaryota; kingdom Metazoa; phylum Chordata; class Mammalia; order Rodentia; family Cricetidae; genus Microtus; species Microtus obscurus. Next base: position 34,118,116 of record CAWTZC010000010.1, on the reverse strand, counting down.
ACCTGGAATCTCAGTGTGTTCATTGTGTCTAGCAGGGTGGGCTTGACTAATCTCTCTAGGAGTTGTCTTAGGTGAGCATTCTCAGGCCATAGATGTCTGGGAGGAAGAAGCTGCAGTTGCTGGTTTTAGTACACACTGACCACTTGAATGCACTCAGACCCAGAAGAGACCTTTGCCACCTCTGAGGCTGGCTCATATTTGGAGTGGCTTTTCTAATTTCCCACGGGTCTGAGGCCCTGGAGTCCTTGGCCTGGTCATGTCCATGCCAACAATTTACCCAGGGCTTTGTTCACCGGGGTTTCCTCGCTTCCTGAAGAACTTAGAGTTTATAAAAAACAACCAATCCCTTATGTCTTTTCATTTTCTTCTCCTCAAAGTGATCTTTCTCCCTTAAAATGTCTGGTAGATGGGCCTAGGTTCCTGGATTCAGAGTGTACTTTAGCAAAAGGCTGAGATTTGATCCATACAAACAAAAAATAATGACGATAATAATAATAATGATGATGATAAAATTATGTTTTATTACATTTTTATTATTTTTATTGTGTGTTGAGGGGTGCACCTGTGGAAGTCAGAGGACAGCTTGCAGGAACTGATGCTCTCTACCATGTGGGATCCAGGAGGGCTTTGACCTTTGGAGTCATCTCACTGGCCTGAAACTCTAGTCTTTAAGGAACACTTAGAAGTCAGGCATTCATATTCCTTTCTGGTCGGTGTGATACAATTGAAGGAGAGTTAGAGGGGTGTATCTACAGTAGGAACTCAAAGGCTGCTTCTTATTCCAAATACATTGTGAGAAGGAGGGCTGGAAGGCATGGGGGTGGAGGCCAGACCTAAATAGGATCAATGGGGGGGGGATAGTTGGGGTTCTATAAAATATCCAAGCCAGGGTCTGTTTAGACAACTTCCAGCCTTTAGCTTCTCTTATCCCAAATGTATGAAGCTGTTACTTTCCTTTTCCCTGAGGCTGGCTCTTCTGTCTTTCCTGATTGCTTAATTCTTGGTGCTAGGGAGCAAATTCAGCAGTCTCCATGACAACCACTGACAGTCCCATTACATAACCACACATGAGAAAGAGTTAATTTGACTAATTTTAGTAAGAGCTTCATTCCAGAATTCCAGATATCCCTTCACTTCTGAATTATGTACAACTCAGCACCTGAATAAGTTATTTTGTCATGTAACTCACCAAAGAGACAAACTCCCTAAGACAAATTCGCTTATAGATTCATGCAGTGAAGTTCACTGGGGGTGAACTCTCAGCTGCTGCTCCCCATGTTCATGGCCTGTGAATTCATAGCAGCTTTCATTCATTTCCACTTTTATTGGTTAAAGAATTTGTATTTTAGGATATAGCTTCAGGTAGCCTGGGCTAGAATCAAACTCACTATGTATCCAAAGGCAGTTCTGAGTAGTAACAATAGCTTTATAATAAATGGACAAAATAGGAGTTTTAGAGGAAGATTAAAAACTCATCTTCAGGGCTAGAGAGGTGGTTGAGTGACTAAGGGCATTTGGTGTTCTTTCAGAGGACCCTGGTTATGTTTCCAACACCCACATGGTGGTTTACAACTATCCTTAACTTCAGTTCCAGAGGATCTGGTGCCCTCTTCTGGCCTCTTAGGGCCCCAGGCATGCACACATGCAAAACATTTGTACACATAAAAATAATACAACCAAAAAAACAACACCAACAACTGCCCTCTTCATCTTCACAGTGGAAGATATTTATAATACTTCTGTAAATGATAAATTGGTTAACTAAATACCATTAAACATAGTTATTTTAAATTATGTTGTCTCCTACATATTTATTACAGATAGTTTAAAGTGTGAAATAAAATTTTTAAGAACTGCCTTTGGCACTTGGCAGGGACTACACTTACATAATAAAAACCTCACCAAGTTTAAAAGTGATCTCGTGACAAACTCTCAGCCTGGAGTAAGATAGACTATGATTGTTTGGTCTAAAAATACTGCAGCAGGTACTTCTACAAAGTATTGACTCCTTACTTGGGATCATAACCAGAAACAGAATGAAAATCTTGCACCTCAGCCTTCACTTTGCTCTATCTCCACTGGGTCACTCTTACATGTAAACATGCTCAAGGACGGCGGCGGAACCCCGGCACGCAGCAGACGCAGACCTGCAGACACCAGCGAGCAGAGGAGGACCACGGGGTGGCAAACGGTGAGCCTAGTCGTATCCCTGAAGACCACCCTGTATAGGGAGAGTGTTCTTGCCCCGGGGCTGGACACAGGAAACGGAGGGGGGGGCACTCCCCGATCACCTTGACCCCCCAGTTAGCCTGCGAGGGCTGCTACGCTCTGCTGGGGCTGCTCCTCCTCGCTGAGACCTCTCTCTCCCTGGCATATCCCAGATTGCACCCAGGGTCCCCCTTCGCTCCCCACCCCCTTCCGCTGGGCGCGGGACCACCAAATTTAACCTGTTTGGGCGCTGGATAGGGAGCTCAGAGCAGAGGGCACCGCGAGTTCCTCTGTTTTGGTGGCTGGCCTGCAGAGGGGTAGGCCTTTTCTTGGCGAGGTCCCGGGCAAACCAGGAGCCTGGTCCTGGTCCTGAAGACCCTTCTGAGCAGTGAAAGAGATCTTGGCCAGTGGCAGGACTCAAGAAACGGGGAGAAGGCATTTTGTAAGCAGGGCCCCTGGCCAGCAGGAAAACCTGTTCCTGCATTAAAAGACACATTAGACAGCATCGATAGGATGAGATGGGCAGGCGCCAAGGCAAGAATTCACCCAACAATCTGAAAAGCAACATGAAAACACCAGAACCCAATGATCTCACAACAGAAGGACTTGAACACCCTAACACAGAAGAAGTGGAAAAAATGACTTTATGAAAGCAATAGAGTCCCTTAAACAACATGTAAAAAACACCTTTATAGAAATAGAGGAGAAGTACGACAAAAAGTTTGAAGAAATGAGTAAAAAGTTTGAAGAAATGAGTAAATACGTACATGAGACCCTGGGGAAAACAGTTCAAGAATTGAAAACTGAAATGGAAGCAAGGAAGAAAACACAGACTGAGGACCAGCTGGATATGGAAAATCTAAGTCAACGAGCAGAGTCTACAGAAACAAGTATAATCAATAGAATACAAGAGATAGAAGAAAGAATCTCAGATTCTGAGGACACCATAGAGAAAATAAATGCACTGATCAAAGAAAACAGCAAAGCCAACAAATACTCATCACAAAACATTCAGGAAATATGGGACACAATAAAAAGACCAAACATAAAAATAATAGGGATAAAAGAAGGAGAAGAGTCACAGCACAAAGGCCCAGAAAATATTTTTAACAAAATTATGGAAGAAAACTTTTCCAACATAAAGAAAGATATTCCTTTGAATATTCAAGAAGCATACAGAACACCAAACAGACTGGATCAAAGAAAAACATCCCCTCGCCAGATAATAATCAAAACACAAAATATACAGGTTAAAGAAAGAATATTAAGAGCTGCAAAGGAAAAGGGGCAAGTAACTTATAAAGGTAAACCAATCAGACTTACAGCTGACTTCTCTATGGAAACTATGAAAGCCAGAAGGTCCTGGATAGAGGTTCTGCAAAAACTAAGGGATCATGGATGCAAACCCAAACTACTATACCCAGCCAAGCTATTGTTCACTATCAATGGAGAAAACAAGACTTTCCAAGATAAGAACAAATTTAAACAATATGTAGCCACAAACCCAGCCCTACAGAAAATAATAGAAGGAAAATCACAACCTAAGAAATCCAGCATTGCCAACACTGCCTACAATAAGTCAGGCGTCTAGCGAACCTTCACCTGCACACCTCAAAGAAGGGAGACACACAAACGCTACTACCAAAACCAATAATAATAACCGGAGTAAACAACCACTGGTCATTAGTATCACTTAATATTAATGGCCTCAATTCACCCATAAAAAGGCACAGGCTAAGGGATTGGATACGAAAACAGGACCCAACATTCTGCTGTTTGCAAGAAACACATCTCAACCACAAAGACAGGCATCTACTCAGAGTAAAGGGTTGGGAAAAGGTGTTTCAAGCAAATGGTCCTAAGAAAAAAGCAGGTGTGGCCATACTAATTTCTAACAAAACTGACTTCAAACTAAAGTCAATCAGAAGAGATCGAGATGGACACTTTATACTCATAACAGGAACAATTCATCAGGATGAAGTCTCAATTCTGAATATCTACGCCCCTAACATAAAAGCACCCACCTATGTAAAAGAAATATTACTAGAACTCAAGGCAGACATCAAACCACACACACTAGTAATAGGAGACTTCAATACACCTCTTTCTCCAATGGACAGGTCAATCAGACAGAAACCTAATAGAGAATTAAGAGAATTATTGGAGGTAATGAAGCAAATGGACTTAACAGACATCTATAGAACATTCCACCCAAAAAGGAAAGAATATACCTTCTTCTCTGCAGCTCATGGAACCTTCTCAAAAATTGACCACATACTCGGAAACAAAGGAAACCTCCACAGATACAAAAAAATATCAGTGTCCACCTGTGTCTTATCAGATCACCACGGACTAAAGCTAGAAGGCAATAACAATGCTACCCCCAGAAAGCCGACAAACTCATGGAAACTGAACAGTCAACTACTGAACCACACATGGGTCAAGGAAGAAATTAAGAAAGAAATTAAAGTCTTCCTTGAATTTAATGAAAATAAAGAGACAACATACTCAAACCTATGGGACACGTTGAAAGCAGTGCTAAGAGGAAAGTTCATAGCACTAAGTGCCCACTTAAAGAAAACAGAGAAAGCATACATTGAGGACTTAACAGCACACCTGAAAGCTCTAGAAAAAAAAAGAAGCAGATGTGCCCAGGAGGAGTAGAAGACTGGAAATAATCAAACTGAGGGCAGAAATCAACAAAATAGAAACACAGATAACAGTCCAAAGAATCAATGAAACAAAAAGTTGGTTCTTGGAGAAAATCAACAAGATCGACAAACCCCTATCCAAACTAATTAAACAACAGAGAGAGAACACGCAAATAAATAAGATCAGCAATGAAAAGGGGGACATAACCACAGACACAGAGGAAATTCAGAGAATCATTAGATCTTACTACAAAAGCCTATATGCCACAAAACTGGAAAATGCAAAAGAAATGGACAGTTTTTTAGATAAGTACCACATACCAAAGCTAAACCAAGACCAGGTGAACAATCTAAATAGACCTGTTAGTCGTGAAGAACTAGAAACTGTTATCAAAAATCTCCCTACCAAAAAAAGCCCAGGACCAGATGGTTTCAATGCAGAATTCTACCAGAACTTCCAAGAAGAGCTAATACCTATACTCCTTAATGTAGTTCACAATATAGAAACAGAAGAGTCATTGCCAAATTCCTTTTATAAAGCCACAGTTACCCTGATACCAAAACCACACAAAGACCCAACCAAGAAAGAGAATTATAGGCCTATTTCACTCATGAATATCGACGCAAAAATTCTCAATAAAATACTGGCAAACCGAATCCAAGAACACATTAGAAAAATTATCCATTATGATCAAGTAGGCTTCATCCCAGAGATGCAGGGCTGGTTCAACATACGCAAATCTATCAATGTAATCCACCATATAAATAAACTGAAAGAAAAAACCATATGATCATTTCATTAGATGCTGAAAAAGCATTCGACAAAATTCAACACCCCTTTATGATAAAGGTCTTGGAGAGATTAGGGATACAAGGGTTATACCTAAATATAATAAAAGCTATTTACAGCAAGCCGGCAGCTAACATTAAATTGAACGGAGAAAAACTCAAAGCCATCCCACTAAAATCAGGAACAAGACAAGGATGTCCACTCTCTCCATACCTCTTCAATATAGTGCTTGAAGTTCTAGCAATAGCAATTAGACAACATAAGAGGATCAAGGGGATTCGTATTGGAAAGGAAGAAGTTAAGCTTTCGTTATTTGCAGATGATATGATAGTATACATAAGCGACCCCAAAAACTCTACCAAAGAATTCCTACAGCTGATAAACGCCTTTAGTAATGTGGCAGGATACAAGATCAACTCCAAAAAGTCAGTGGCCTTCCTATACACTAAGGATAAGGAAGCAGAGAGGGAAATCAGAGAAGCATCACCTTTCACGATAGCCACAAATAGCATAAAATATCTAGGGGTAACTCTAACCAAGGAAGTGAAAGATCTATTTGACAAGAACTTTAAGTCTTTGAAGAAAGAAATTGAAGATGACACCAGAAAATGGAAGGATCTCCCTTGCTCTTGGATTGGGAGGATCAACATAGTAAAAATGGCAATTCTACCAAAAGCAATTTATAGATTCAATGCAATCCCCATCAAAATACCATGAAAATTCTTCACAGATCTGGAGAAGACAATAATCAACTTTATATGGAAAAACAAAAAACCCAGGATAGCCAAAACAATCTTATACAATAAAGGAACGTCTGGAGGCATTACCATCCCTGACTTCAAACTCTATTACAGAGCTACAGTATTGAAAACAGCTTGGTATTGGCATAAAAACAGAGAAGTCGACCAATGGAATCAAATAGAAGACCCTGACTTTAACCCACAAACCTACGAGCACCTGATTTTCGATAAAGGAGCTAAAAGTATACAATGGAAAAAAGAGAGCATCTTCAACAAATTGTGCTGGCAAAACTGGATGTCAATCTGTAGAAGAATGAAAATAGATCCATATCTATCACCATGCACAAAACTCAAGTCCAAGTGGATTAAAGACCTCAATATCAGTCCGAAAACACTGAACCTGATAGAAGAGAAAGTGGGAAGTACTCTACAACACGTGGGCACAGGAGACCACTTCCTACGTAAAACCCCAGCAGCACAGACAGTAAGGGCCTCATTGAATAAATGGGACCTCCTGAGACTGAGAAGCTTCTGTAAAGCAAAGGACACTGTCACTAAGACAGAAAGGCAACCCACTGACTGGGAGAAAATCTTCACCAACCCCGCAACTGACAAAGGTCTGATCTCCAAAATATATAAAGAACTCAAGAAACTAGACCATAAAAGGCTAATCAACCCAATTATAAAATGGGGCACTGAGCTGAACAGAGATCTCTCAACAGAAGAAGTTCAAATGGCCAAAAGACACCTAAAGTCATGCTCAAGCTCCTTAGCGATCAGGGAAATGCAAATCAAGGCAACTTTAAGATACCGTCTTACACCTGTCAGAATGGCGAAAATAAAAAACACCAATGCTAGCCTTTGCTGGAGAGGTTGTGGAGAAAGGGGTACACTCATCCATTGCTGGTGGGAATGCAAACTTGTGCATCCACTCTGGAAAGCAGTGTGGAGGTTTCTCAGGAAATTCGAGATCAACCTACCCATGGACCCAGCAATACCACTCTTGGGAATATACCCAAGAGAGGCCATATCATACAACAAAAGTATATGCTCTACTATGTTCATAGCAGCATTGTTTGTAATAGCCAGAACCTGGAAACAACCTAGATGCCCTTCAATTGAAGAATGGATGAAGAAACTATGGAATATATACATATTAGAGTACTACTCAGCAGTAAAAAACAAGGACTTCTTGAAGTTTGCAGGCAAATGGATGGAAATTGAAAACACTATCCTGAGTGAGGTAAGCCAGACCCAAAAAGAGGAACATGGGATGTACTCACTCATATTTGGTTTCTAGCCTTAAATAAAGGACATTGAGCCTATAATTCGGGTTCTTAGAGAAGCCAAATAAGAAAGAGAACCCGAAGAAAAACATATAGGCATCCTCCTGAATATTAACCTTCATCAGGCGATGAAAGGAGACAGAGACAGAGACCTACATTGGAGCACCGGACTGAAATCTCAAGGTCCAAGTCTGGAGCGGAAGGAGAGAGAGCACGAGCAGGGATCTCAGGACCGCGAGGGGTGCACCACACACTGAGACAATGGGGATTTTCTACCGGGAACTCACCAAGGCCAGCTGGCCTGGGTCTGAAAAAGCCTGGGTTAAAACCGGTCTCGCTGAACATAGCGGACAATGAGGACTACTGAGACCTCAAGAACAATGGCAATGGGTTTTTGATCCTACTGCACCTATTGGCTTTGTGGGAGCCTAGGCAGTTTGGATGCTCACCTTACTAGACCTGGATAGAGGTGGGTGGTCCTTGGACTCCCCACAGGGCAGGGAACCCTGATTGCTCTCTGGGCGGTCGAGGAAGGGGGATTTGATTGGGGGAGGGAAGGGGAGGCGGCGGTGGGGAAGAGACAGAAATCTTTAATAAATAAAAAAAAATAAATAAATAAAAGAAATTTGGTGATTCAGTCATCGATAACAGTTTTTGTTGCTGTTCGATCGGAAGTAAGTTGCCTAGGTCATCGTGAGCTCTAGGGCTTTAAGTGGGAGTTGAAGGAGGGGAATCAGTGCTGTCCAGACCCTGGAGCCGCCGCTACCGTGCGATAATTCTGGGTACAGAATTTACCTTGTGCTCTCCACAGACCCCACGCAAACAGATCTCAGACATAAATTCGGATAGTATAGAAGAGATTTAGGAGTGGAGACCAGAAATCTTTTAATCTGGACGGTTGATGGAGGAGCAACATCGACCTGTCAGGCCTGAGAAGGCTCAACTGAGATTGGAACACGTGAAGGCGAAGGGGTTTGTGCTGCCCGCCACTTCTGTTCCCACCCTGTTAGCTCCACAGAGATGCATGCAGTCAGCAGTGGGCTCTTCTGCGGCGGCATGCGGGTGATCTGCTGTGTCTTTCAAAACCATGAGATTCGTGTGCGCAAACCCTGTCTTTTTCTGTGGGTGAGACCAATGTGACTGCCATCCTTACAGTATCAGGATGCTGTTCGCAGAAGACCACATAGGTAGAGAAGACCAAGCCAGGAGAAAGAATCCTTAGGAAGAAATTCTTGATCTTTGCCTTGTAGTCTCCCAAACTATGAGAGAAGAAATTCCTGTTTTGACGTGTGTGTAATGTGTGTACATACATACATACATACATATATTTACACACACACGTTAACAAAGCAAAAGCCAAGCAAATGAACAAAAAGAAATTCTTTTGCTTAACTATTGTACCCTGCAGTATTCATTATGGCGCTCTAGAGGACTAATATTTTGTCTTTATCCATCCTAGAACGCCAGCCGTTGAGACTCTCTCTCTCTTCACCTCTACCTCTCTCTTCTTCCTTTCCTTCTTCCTCCCCATAGGATCTCACACTGTGGATTGGGATACCCTGGAATTCACTAGGTAGCCCCAGACCAGCCTCAAATTGGAAGTTTATCTTCTTAATAGTGTGTTTCCAGCCTGATTTTACCGGCTACTCTTTCTAAGACTTATTCCAGCTTGTGGGGCGAGAAGATCAAGTCTCAAATCTGACCTCAGGGATCTGCTTTGAAGGTTTTAAGGGGCCAAGGAGCAAGAACAAAGTGAATGAGTCAAACTGTATGAGCTCTTACCATGACCCACCCGTCAGAGCCGCTCGTCCTCAACTAAAAGCAACTAAGAGCAGCTGGTGTGTAGAGGTTGAGAATAAGGAACAAAGGGATTGTTCAGATTTGTCTTGCTTTTCAGGAGAATATTAGCCTTGTCATGATGGTACAGGCCTAGAGTCCCAACACTGCAGAGCACCGGGAGTTTGAAGGTCATTTCCAGATACTTGGGAAGCTTGAGGCAAGGCTGGACCACTCAAGACCCTCCCTAAAACAAGCAAATGAAAAACAGAGAAGAAATAAAGCGCTCAAAGAATACACATCTATACTATCAAAACAATGGGAGACTCCTCAATGTTTTCTCTGCAGCTCATCCGGATGTTTGATTAAAACATATACTTTTGATTCATTTTCAGATTCAGCATCAGGAATTTTTTTTTATTATTAATTCCCAGCTGCAGGAAGGTTCTGGCATGAAAACCCAGCATTTGGTAGACTGAGGCAGAAAAAGTCAAGGCAAGATCTTGTCTTAAAACTCGTAGTAAAAGGCTCTTTGGCACTCATACTCAAGTAGCCGGCCGCTTTGCTTCAGAATACAGTCTTTTGCTTCTTTGCAAAAACTCAGGACTCCCTCCCTCCACCCCAGGAACAACAGCAATAATAGAATTTCTGAGACCCACGGAACTGAGGACTATCTCAGCAAGGCTGATTTGCTTGGGGGTTATTGATGTGAACTGAGCGAGCCGTGGAGTCTTTACGAGTGCGAAGAAGCCGGTGAACTCTGACCCGGAGGCGAGGCTTTGGGGACCCTACTTTGTGGCCCTCCAGGGGCTGGTTCGCGTGGCGCATTGCAAAGCTTAGCAGCGCTGGTCTAGGGGAGGAAGAGATGTTTCTTGGTCCTGTTTGCTGCGAATCTAAGCTCCATACAACTTTTTTTTTTTTTTTCCTAAAAAATAGAAACCAAATGAGAAAACCGTGTGTAAGAAGCAAGCGCGTTTGGGAGTTACGGTTAAAGCAGGGGAAGTCCTTACTCTGTCAGGAAAGACCGTAATGAAACTGTGTATTGTGAGGACGCAGTAGACCAAATTTCAAAATAACAGTAAACTATTTTAGCACAGGTGAGAAGTCTGTTAGGGTCCTTAAATTAGCCTGAAAGCACTGTGAGGCTGTGACCTCGTGGCGCAACGGTAGCGCGTCTGACTCCAGATCAGAAGGTTGCGTGTTCAAATCACGTCGGGGTCAAGTGTTTTGGTCAGGGTGGGTTTAAGAAGATTCTAATAACCTCCTGTAGGCTGTAGCTTGAGGACTGTGCAGACTGTGTGGTGTGTTTTTCTCTTGGGTTGTGGGATCCCAACCTTTTGATACTCTCTCAAGGGTTTGTAGAGAACGCTTAGAACAAATAAAATCAAATGTGGTGGTTCACAAGATGGAGCACTCCTGACATCAGACCCAGCTATCCGCAGAAGAGAGCGCCTGAGTAACCAACCAGCAAGGTCTGGGAGCCGGCTGCAGCAGTATTCAGGAGCGAGGACCAAAAATCAGCAAGGATGGGATAAACCTGTGTGCTGGCTAATATGGAATTTGACACTAGAGTAATCTGAAAGGAGGGACCTTCAACTGAAAAAATGCTTCCTTAAGAATCTGACTGCAGGGCATTTTCTTAATGAGTGATTGATGTGGGAAGGCTTAGCCCCTTGTGGGTGGTTCCCTCCCTGGGCAAGTGGTCCTGGGGGTGTCTATAAAAGCCATGAGGAGCGAGCCAGTAAGCAACACCCTTCATGACCTCTCTGCATCATCAGCTCCCGCCTCTAGCTTTCTGCCCTCTTTGAGCTCCTGTCCTGACTTCCTTCAATGATGGACCACAATGTTAAATAAACCTTTCATCCCCAACTTGATTTTTGGGCATGGTATTTCCTCACAGCAATAGAAACCCTAACTAAGACAACTCTGAGGAGCTATAAAAACCCAGGCTCCAGGAGCTAGTCGCCAGCGTGCCTCAACTCAAGACTCAAGTACTAGCAACACCAGACCGCGCACCTGGATCTCGGCACCCTGGCTGATCCGGTTAGCCTCTGCTGCTTTCAAAAACCATCGCTCCTAAGGATACTGCAGAACCAGCATCCATTCACTGCCCCTCCCACCAGTGGATGTGGTGGCTGGCTGTGCCCTGGGTTATTGGACTTGCAATCAGCTTTGTTTTATCTTTACGTATGTTAATCCCACCAAAGAATAAAGGTAATTACCAAAATTCTTTGGTCACATTAAGCAAGCTTTATTTTCTGTCAGACAGGGCTATCTCCCTAAACCAGGGCTTGAAAAAATATCATTGAACATAGGAGGAGGCAGGGTTTATATAGTCAAAAACAAAAACAAAAAACAAAAACCCTGCAAGACTAGGGATTGAGAAATTTCCAGAGAAATTTTGGTTTCATAGAAATTTGGCTGAACATTTTTTTTTGTTTTGTTTTGTCGTTCTTTTTTTTTTTCTTTTTTCAAGACAGGGTTTCTCTGTGTAACAGCCCTAGCTGTCCTGCAACTAGCTATTATAGACAAGGCCGGCCTCAAACTCACAGAGATCTGCCTGCCTCTTTCTTCCAAATGCTGGGATTAAAGGTGTGCACCACCACCACCTGGCCATTGGAGGAACATTTTTCAAATTATTTGGCAGAACATCTTATCAGGGCATATTCAAAGTGTGAGTCAAACTCCATAGGATGGGGAGCATGCTAAATTCCAGAAACAGGTTAATGCATCATCAGCTTGAACTTTGCAGTAAACAGAAATGAACTTGTTCTGACCTTATAGCAAAATGGCTTCCATCCTTAGGATGTAGTCAGACTGGTCCATCATCTGCTGTCCGTGGGTGAACTCTACCTCCAATTATCAGTGGTACCACTTAGGGATGGCTTGTTAGGTTATAGATCCATGTACTATAAATTGTTCCCCCCCTTTTTTTGTGAACTATAAATCATGCATTTGAAAACTACCTAGCTGCCTGTCTGATGTGTAAGTCAGAAGGACACCGACATGAATCTATCCACTTACCTTCCCATTTTTTCCTTTTGCTCAATTAGATCAGTGTCTTTATTATGCTTGATTTTAAAATTAAGATTGTTTTTATGAGACAAATCAACACTGTGCACATTTGTGGAGCCACTATGGTATTTTAATGTTATGCTTGTATTATGCTTTTTGAGCATGTAGCTGAAGCTGGTCTTAAATCCTCCTTCCTCAGTTTCCAAAGTGTTGGGATTACAGACATGCACTTGACCTCTAATTATGTTGGTTATAATAAATTTATAATTATAAATCTTATCCTGGAGGACACCTGTGCCTGTTAGCCCCCTTGTCACACTGGCCTTTCGGGTCCCAAAGTGCATTTTGTGCTTTTTCTCCACAGGGCTTTTGTGCCTGTGGTCTCTGACAAGGTGCTCTGAAAAGGTATTCTCTGCCTTTCACTGCTTGATTTAGATACTCACTTGTCATGGCTCAACCAAAACGTATCGGTTCTCTGAAGACAGCCTTTCTTTTTACTCTTGTCAGGCCTTCACTTCCTGAACGGTCTCCACTGGCAAGTACTAGAAAAGTCAGTGTGTGCAAAGGCTGTCGCCTCAGTGCCTAGCAAAACATGTGGTAGACAGAAGGTGCTTCATCATTTTGAAGGAGCTAGGGATGGTGATGGGAGATATATTGAAAATGGATGGTCAATGAATACTTTACCATTTATTGTCAAGCAAAGTCTGTGCACAAAAATAACAAGACTCTAAGGGGAATCTGAATTGAGTCACCAGCCAATGCCTCCTCCACCAGTTTCTCGTTCTAGCTAGCTTTGAACTTACAGGGGTATACTTGCCTCTGCCTTCAGTGCTGAGATGAAAGACCTGTAACACTCTATCCACAATCATGGCTTTCTTACGAATATAAGTGTTGTGCCCAGATAACAACCCTCAGAGAAGCCACCAGGAACCAGAGAAGAAAGACTGGTTATGGTGAAATATGGCATGCATCATTTTTTAAAATTCTCATTTATTGTATACTCTGCTTTCTGTTGTTAATAGCATGATATGATACCATACACCAGGGAATAAAATCGGTTTATTTTGGATTGTGAGTCTGGTCCAAGAACAAGGGACCACATCTGGTGATGGCTTTCTTCGTAGAGGAGTCCAAGGTAGTGAAGGATATCACATAACAGTGCCCGAGGCCTGGTCAAATTGAATTTTGACAATTACCAAGATAAACTATCAAAAAATGAATTTATTAATCATATAAATTGAAGGTCATTTAAGGGTGGTTTGGAAACCTAGTGCAGTAGAAATGTTTTATAATATATAAAGGCAATCCCAGTGAAGTCTCCGAATAGTGAAGGAGATGAGATTCCCAACTAGCCATCTTTTGTCACCAAATGAAGCTTCCAGCGCCAGGATTGGGTTTCATTCAGCTGAGTTGTTGGTTGAAAAAAAAAAAAACTCATGGAAATCCCTAATAATCCAAGTTGTTTCCAAGAAAATAGGTTGCTCTACACAAACTGACAGTAAGGCCCCATTGCTGAAAACAACACCCACCCAACTCATTGAATACGGAATGGTTACAGCTGGTGTCTACATAGAACCTTCATCCCCATGTTCGAATGTCTATGACATAGAAAGATACTCTGTAGGCCCCTAAAGCAACTATAAAACCATTGATCTACAATCTGTGTCTGTCTTGCATGAAAAATATACTAAGGCAATGATGGCATAAACCTAAAGGGAGTAACCAACCAATGTCTTATTTGACTTAAGACCCACTCCATTGACAAAACCCATACCTGACACTGCTTGAATGACCAAGAACCATATACTAGATATTCCAGAGACCTAAGGTAAAAGCAAATACTACTGGTCTGGGAAAAAAAGTAACAATAAAAGACTCCCAATGATATTCTGCTATACCCGTGGATCAGTACCTTATTCAGCCATCACTGGAGAGGCTTTTTCTTGCAGCAAATGAAAACAAATACAGAGACCTGCAGCCAAATATTATGGAGAGAGAGAGAGAGAGAGAGAGAGAGAGAGAGAGAGAGAGAGAGAGAGAGAGCCTTGGAACACATAGCTCTAAATGATTTTCTTCCATCAAATCCTTACCCTCAGAGCTAGAGAAATCCATGGAAGAGGAGGCAGAAGAAGTGGGGGACACAGAGAGGACTGAGGACACACGGGAAACAGGCCATCTAAAACAGCTGAGCAAAGTTCAGATGAACTCACATAGACTGAAGCAGCAACCACAGGGCCTACAGGGTTCTGCTCCAGGTCCTTTGTATATACACCACAGCTTTCAGTACTTTGTTTTCCATGACAAGATTTCTCTGTGTAACAGCCTAGCTCTTGTAGACCAGGCTGTCCTTGAACTCACAGAGATCTGCCTGCATCTGCCTCCCAAGTGCTGGGATTAAAGGCGTGTGCCACCACGGCCCAGCACAGGAAATACTTTTATGAGAATCCTGAATATATGAGCAAGTAGGTCTCTGGTTCTTGTGTCTTCTTTTGAGGCTCTTTTATTTTTCTGTTGTTGATCTTGTTCAACTTTGATATGGTAATTTTTGTTTTTATCTTATGATATTTTATTGTCATGTTTTGTTGTTATCTCTTAGAAACCTGTTTTTTTTTTTTAATGAGAGACAGAAAGGGAGTGGATCAAGATGAGAGAGGAGGTGGGAAGGAACTTGGAGGAGTAGAGGAAGAGGAAACTGTATTCAGACTATAGCGCATGAGAAAAGAATCTATGTTTAATAAATGGGAAAAATTCCTGTGATAAAATAAAAAGATAACAACTAAGAATAAGTAAAAGAAAATTTATATTTTTGGATAAGTACAGAGTTGAGAACCTTTTATGTTTATTACTTACGTGTGTGTGTGTGTGTGTGTGTGCATATGTGTATGTAACAGAGAGGAGGGAGAAAGAGAGAGAAGAGAGGGATTATTTCTCATGTCTTTATATCTTTGGAAACTTTTTGTTATTTTTGTTGGTGCCAGAGTTCTTACGGTTCTGTGGCATGAATCTTTAAAAAAAATGTTGTATGGGATTTCTGCAGATCTTTTCATGTAGGCGTTTAGAACTATGAACTCT
The DNA here is from genome assembly GCA_963919715.1 of Microtus obscurus. Classification (NCBI taxonomy): domain Eukaryota; kingdom Metazoa; phylum Chordata; class Mammalia; order Rodentia; family Cricetidae; genus Microtus; species Microtus obscurus. The sequence goes on along the minus strand of CAWTZC010000010.1, from coordinate 34,102,578 downwards.
ACTCTTAGAATTACCATCACCATGCTCCATTGGTTTGAATATGTTGTGTTCTCATTTTCACTCAATTCTAAATGTTTTTATTTTTCTTCTTGACTTTTGTCTTGATCCAATTTCCATTCTGTAGTGATTTGTTTAGTTTCCATGAGTGTGTACACTTTCTGACACTTCTATTGTTGGTATTCAGGTTAGTTCATGGTGGTCAGGTAGGGTTCAGTGTGTTATTTCAACTTTTAATAGCTGCTGAGACTTCCTTCATGACATAATGTGTGGTTAATTTTGGAGAAAGTTCTGAAGGCTGCTGAGAAGAAAGCATATTCTTTTGTGTTTTGGTGGTGTGTTTTGTAGATGTCTGTTAAGTCCATGTGACTCATGTTGTTATTTAACTCCATAATTTCTCTGTTTAGTTGTCATTCAGATAACCTATTGGTAATATTGAGGTATTGAAGTCACCAACTATCACTGTGCTAATATCAGTGTGTAGTTTTAGCTGTAGCAGGGTTTCTTTTTATGAACTCAGGAGTCCTTACATTTTGCTCTCAAATTGCAATATCCTCTCATTGGATTTTTTTCCTTTAATAAGTATGTAGTGTCCTTCGTCTGATTAGTTTTTGTTTGAAGTCTGTTTATTAGGCATAAAGTAGCCACATCCTCTTGCTTCTTCATTACATTGGCTTAAAATATCTTCTTCTAGCCGGGCAGTGGTGGCGCACGCCTTTAATCCCAGCACTCGGGAGGCAGAGGCAGGCGGATCTCTGTGAGTTCGAGACCAGCCTGGTCTACAGAGCTAGTTCCAGGACAGGCTCCAAAGCCACAGAGAAACCCTGTCTCGAAAAACCCAAAAAAAAAAAAAATCTTCTATCCTTTTACTCTGAGGTGATGTCTGTCCTTGATGGTGAGGTGTATTTCTTGGATGCAGTAGAAAAATAAATCCTGTTTTTCTAATGCAACCTGTTAGTTTATGTCTTTTTATTGTCTCTTTACTAATTGAGATCTTTAATATTGGGAATTATTAATAAGAAGTGTTTATTAATTCCTGTCACCCCCTGACTCTTTTGACTAATTATTCTGGGATTGTTTGTTATTTGTATCCTCCTTGGTTTAGTTAACCTCATATTCAGATGAATGTTTTTCTTTTGGTGTTTTTTATAGACCTGGATTGATGGACATAAATTGATTAAATTTATTTTTAACATAAATTTTTTCCCTATAATTGTTATTGATATTTTTGCTGGGTATGGTAGACTGAGAAAGCATCTATTGTTTCTTAGAGGTTGTAGAACATCTGTCCCGACATTTTTGGTCTTTCAGGCCTTCATTGAAAATTCAATTATTATCCCAATGGGCCTGGCTTTATATGTGCTTGTTGCTATATTTATAATAGCCAAAGACCAGAAACAGTCTACATGTTCATTGATAGATTGATGGACGAATAATGAATATGTAGTACATTTATACAATGGAAAATCATATAGCTTTTAAGAATAAAAATGAAATTATGAAATTTTCAGATAAACAGATGGAGCTAAAAACAGTCATTCTAGGTGAGGTAATCCCCAAAGACAAATACTTCATGTTTGGTTTTATAAGTGGATATTATCTTTTAGGCTTTAGATACATATGTTTCAATCTGTATCACCACAGTTGTGTAGCTAGTAAGCGGCCATGGAGGAGGGGGAGTAGAGCATCTTCAAATGAATGGGAAATAAAGTATAGTGTTATAAGGAGATAAAGGGAAAAGTCGATTAGGAGGATTAAATGGAGAAGTGAGGTGAGTGGGTAGGGTGAAGAAGGGAATATGGGGGAACAGCTAACATTTAAAAGCCTTTTGGAAACATACTACTGTAGAAGTTTCTCAAAATATATATGAAATGAGAAGAACTTAAATGAAGTCACTATATAATGGGGGAAGAGAATGCCCCAACTAGATATCTTATGCCACCAAACAAAACTTCCAATTCCAGGAATGGGTTATATCTTGTTGAGTCATTGTCCAAAGGGTGTTCCGTGGAACCCTTCCTAAACATTATAGACTATTGTCAAGACTATGGGCTACTATCCATAATCTGATGGTAAGACTCTATTGCGGAAGACACAACTTACATATATTATCAAATGAATTGAGCTGAGCTAATTCTAAACTAGAATTTTCACCCCTACTGACTAGCACTCATGGTGGTATAAGATACTTTACATACTATCAGAGGAGCAAGGTAACCATCAGTTTCTCCCAGCTACAAATTCCTTGGCCTACAACAGAGAACTGCCTAAAAGGTATAGTGGTGTAATAGTGGCACAAACGTTATGGGAGTAATCAATCATTTTTGATGATATTGTTAAAATGAACATAAAACTGAGACTAAATAAATTATGGACCTAGTAGAAAGCCTGCTATTCTTATTCTGCTAAAGGAACATAGCAATACAATGACTCCTACTGATGTATCACTATACTCAGAGAGGAGCATCACTCAGTCCTCATCAGACAAGCTTCTTTTTGCAGTGGATGGAAATCAGCACAGAGACTCATGATTAGACAATGTGCAGATAGTGAGAAACTTTGGACTCAGCCCTAAATGGGATGACTTTATCAACTCCCTCCCCTCAAAGCTCAGTGATCTATGCAGAAGAGGAGACAGAAAGGTTGTAAGAGCCAGAAGTGGTGGATGGCTCTAAGGAAACAGTGTCTTCAGACACAACAGGTCTGATGCATGGATGATCTCACAGAGACTGGACCAACATGAACAAGACCAGCATAGGTTCAAATAGACAAAACCACAACACTGAGAGAGAAATGGCATGTGATCCCACCTTAACCAAGAAGCTATTTACAACTTTTACCAATTTATCTGTGCTGGGAAAGAAAAAATCAATTTGTACAATAGAATTTCACTGTGTATATCATCCACTCTAAGGCAGGCCCCATTCCCAGGAGTAGCTGGCTGACCAACATGAAACAGACTCCATTGTATGTGTGTGTGCTCTTTTTGTTTTGTTTTTGATATTTTTACCTTATTGATTTTATTTTTATTTGTTTGCTTGTATATTTTTATTTTTTGTTGTTTTCCAGGTTTTGAGAGAGAGGAAGAGAGACAATTTGAAATTGGATGAGGAGGGAGGTGGAGAGGGTCTAGGAGGAGGTGGGGGAGGTGAAAGAACATGATCAAATATATTGCTTAGAATATTTAAAATAATTTTTTAAAATCAGGTGTATATGTGGTGTGGCAAGACCTCTCAGAAGTTGTTTCATAGATTTAAAGTTCTCAGCACTATCTCTTACTGTGAACATTTTAAATTTTAATGCATCTTACTTTTATCATTTTATCTATGTATTGTGTACCTTTAATGGCTGGTTTTAAAAAGCCTACAATTACTCAAAACCATAAAGACATTTTACAACTAATTTTGCAGTTAGCATGTAAAGAAATGGATCTCATTGTGACACTTACCACTGTTCTTTGCTCTAAATGCCCCCGCCCTCTTCTTTCTGCCACCCTTTCCTCCAGCTTGCTGTCCTCATTATCTGCCCAAATACTCCATTCCAGTTCAACAACACAAGCATTTATTCCAGTTCCCTCTTTTGTTTCCCCCTCTTCTCTAAAAGGGTATTAAAAGAATTGCAATGGTCAAACCTTGGCCCTTGTGCGACAGGGTAAGTTCTCTGCCTCTGAGTTGCATCCTGAACCTCTTGTTCATGTTCTCTTCCCCAGGGAGTAGATCATTTTTAAGGTTGCCATTGGTTCCTTCCCCTCTTGGAATTCACAAAGCCAGTTCCCAACAGGAAAATGAACTTCCTTTCCTTTTGAGGACAACTGACTATCTTTTTTGTTTTAGAATTAGAAGCCAATTTTGCCTCCATCTGCACATTTATTTGGACATCACCTCATTCTTTACAAATCTATTGAATTTTTGACTTTTTGAAACCAAATACTGCCTCTCTCTTTTCATCTATTAACTTGAATAAAATTTAAAGATGTGCTTGTTTTATATCGGTCATTCACTTTCATGGCATTTAGTCTTTTTGTGAATTAATACCAAGTTCAGAATAATAACTTAGCAGCTTACTCTAAGAAGCTGAGCTTTATCTACATCGTGGTGACTGTGGCTGATGTACACTGGCTTGGGATAGAGTTCAGTGTGCTTAGTCAGCTTGGCATGCTGGCATGCATCTGTAACCCCAGCGCTGTGCAGATGGAGGCGAAGGAGGATCAGAAGTTTAAGGACATCTTTGGCTATTTATTTAGTGTGAAGAAAGGCTGGCTTACATGAAACTGTCTCAACCAAAGCAAAACCAAAAGAGTACCTCTGAGTGTCCAATACATTAGCTGAATTTATTATAAACAAACAACAGGTGCATTTGAATAAAACCGCTTGGGACTTTGTAACTCATTGTTTGCTTCTGCCCATCAGTGCCTCCCACAAACCTTCTTCAGTGCCCCCTTCACTTCCTTGTTCCTTAAAGTATAGATGAGCGGATTCAGCATGGGAGTCACCAAGTTATAGAAGAGAGTGAGAAATTTCCCCTGGTCCTGGGAAGAGCTATTCCCAGGCTGCATGTACATATAGATGATGCTTCCATAGAACAGGGACACCACAGTGATGTGGGAGCTACAGGTGTTGAAAGCTTTCCATCTTCCAGCAGCCGACTTGATCCTCAGCACGGCGGCAGCTATGTAGCCGTAGGAAACAAGAATCAGCGTGAGGGGCAGCAGGACAATAAGGATGGCGAAGGTGAAAGCCAGCATTTCCACCGCGCGAGCATCCACACAGGCCATCTTGATCAGAGCCGGCATTTCACAAAGGAAATGGTTGACCCTGCGGCGGCCGCATCTGGACAGGGTCATTGTTAGTGGTGACATGACGATAGCGTTGATGAGCCCACTCCCCCAGGCCAGAGCCACCAGTCTCACACACAGCTGTGGGTGCATAATGACCATGTAATGCAAAGGTTTGCAAACGGCAGCGTAGCGGTCGAACGCCATGACAGCCAGTAGGATGCACTCTATGCCCCCAACCGACAGGAAGGAGAAAAGTTGGACCACGCAGCCAGCATAGCTGATGGTCTTGTCTGGGCCCCAGAGGTTTACTAGCATTTGTGGGATGCAGCTGGTACTAAAGCAGAGATCCAGAAATGAGAGATTTGCCAGAAAGAAGTACATAGGGGTGTGAAGCCGGGGGTCCAATATACACACAAGGATTATGGTTGCGTTTCCTAGCACAGCCACCGAGTACAGAGTGAAATTTACTATGAAGAGCACCATCTCCAGGCGAGGGCGATCCGAGAAGCCCACTAGGATGAACCCATACTCGGAGCTGTCGTTTGACTTCTCCATTGCCTTTCTTTCACATCATCAGATCTGTGCAGCTGGGAGGAGCCAAACAAAAAAGAGTTAATCTCTATTTCCTAAAAGCAGGCAGCAACAGGATCCAGGGAGGCGCATTTGGTGACCGAGTCTAACTATGCCATGTATAGGAGACAACTCTTCACACAGAAGTTAAGACTGTCATTGACACAAATTATTTCATGTTGGAAAATTTTGACATAATCACCTTTTAATTTGAATTAGTTAATTTTTGAATTTTGGAGACTGGGTTTTATGTAGCCCATGCTGGCCTCATACTTCCTATGTAGCCAATTGACATTGAACTCCTGACCTTCCTGCCTTCACTTTGCAAGTACTAAGATCACAGGCAAGAAGCACAACATCCAGCTGCCATCTTTTATTATGTGAGGTGTAATTACATCTGCCAAGTGTCTCGGGTCTGCCAAATGACATCTCTACCAAGAGTAAATGCATCTTGCAACCTAAGTTGCTAAGGTTAGGGAGCATAGTCTGTCTAGAAATGAAGCACCTACTTGGCTGTGTTTTGTCTTCTAGTCACCCTTTAGAATTATCAAAACAATTGTAGAAGTGAGGTGAATAGCAAGAGGGATGAATGGAGGGAAAGTGAAGGAGAGTGTAAGAAATAAAAAACAATTAGAGCCAAGTGGTGGTGGTGGAGGCAGAGGCGGGCAGATCACTGAGTTCGAGGTTAGTCAGGTCTATAGAGCAAGTTTCAGGACAGCCAGGGATACACAGAGGAACTCTGTATCAAAAAGAAAGCAAGCAAAAAAGCAATTAGAAAAGAGTAATTTTAAAACACATTGATCATAATTTATCTAAAAAAAAAAAAACCAGAGAGAGCTCGACTCATAAATAACACAGTCAAAATTGGATTAAAGACGCCAAGATGATACACAGCAGAGCTAGGCAAGAGAGCAGGCGTCTGTTGGCTCCACAGGAAACATGGCTCCCACCCTCAGTCTGTCAGCCTTTGGATAACCAGAAAGAGTGACACAATTAGGATTCCTAAGTGGGCACTACAACAGATGCAGACTGTTATGTGAGAAATGCATCTGACCATAGTGTGCTCAATTAGTAAACCAGGAACAAAATAGCAGCAGAACCTAAGGTTTTTTTTTTTTAGCAGATATGTTGGTTTTCAAATAATGCATAGCTCCAAAAATATGCATTATTTGAAAAACTTCTAAAATCAATGGTCCTATAGTAAATTAATTTTTCCACAAATAAATATACCAAAGTAAAAAGCAAGAACAGTGTCCCCACTTTTTAGTTCTTTAGGCTCACCTGTTTTCAACTTTCCCCAACAATTCAGGCGTAACATGTATTAATGTTTTCTTCTTCTTATTTTGTTATCTGGGATTTTGTGATGGTTGTGCATTTGATATATGTAGAAAAAGATAGGATTATAAAACTAAAGCACCTTGAATTATATAGTAATAGTTACAAAGACTGAAAATCAAATCTCCAATTCATTTTCTGTGCATGACAGTTTCTTTCTGAAGTTGTATAAAGACCATTTGACTACAATGATAGGAATAATGGTCTAACACAGCTTCAGAGAAAAGAGCCAATGATGCAACCACCTAGGCTAGTTAAATTACACAGTAAATAGGCAACTACAGTAGGATCTATCCTCTGTCTAGCTGCCATTTAGGTCAAGTACCCAGCCTTCTATGGGCTTTAGGAACTGTCACCAAAGCCCTACAATGGGGACTTCCTAAAGACCTCAGAAAATAAACAAGGTGGATGGAAATACTCTTATAGCCCACGAAAGCAGGGCTGATCTTTCAGCATCAAGATGATGCCTACAAATCGGTGGAACCTGGTTTCTTGACAACACCATGGGGACCGTTCCCTCCTTTGGGAAACTAATTGGTGCTGCACATGAAAATAGAAGAGGAAACTCCTGTGGGGAGATGAGGAAACCACATCTGGCAGGAGTCATAACCCAGGTTAAGTTTTTAGTTTCCATTTGGAGCCAGAGATGCTCATATCCACAAGATTCGATGATTTTTATGGTAAAACATTCTTGTTGACTGGGGCAAAACCATCACTAGTAGCCAGGGCTCTGGCAAACCTCCAAAGCCTTGCCCTGAATGACTGAGAGGACACAATTTTCTGAGGAGAGAATTTTAAATTCACATTTATCTCTATTTTAATATGATTTTTAATTGACAATTCAAGAGTAGACTATTTTAATAGTCTAAATATTTTAATAGTACGATTAGTAGCATTAGTAAAATACTAATTTTAATAGTCTAAGCCAGTCTAACAATTTTCCATTTTTATATGGAAATAGATTTTCAAAAGATATTCCAAGAGTAGACAAGTCATTGTCACTTGTCTTCTAGGTTTTATTTCAGTCTGGATTGATAAAGTTACCCAAACACAACACATAGAAAATGAGTACAAATAATTTGATTCTTTAACTTACATTTAAAGATTGTGTGTGTGTGTGCGCGCGCGCGCCTGCACACAGGTGGCCCTGGAGGCCAGAAGAGGGTCCTGTTGGATCCTCGGGAACTGGAGCTATTGGTGTTGTAAGCTGCTAGATGTGGGTGCTGGGAACTGAATTCTGGAACTCTGGAAGAACAAGTGTTCTTAAACTGCTGAGCCATTGCTCCAGCTCTTTAATCTATATTTAAACAAAAAACTAATTTCCCTTTTTAAGGGAAAACATTAATTACTCATTGGATGAGATAAAAATTTTCCCCTCTCAGAAATTCAAAATGATAACTGTCTCGATCAGTATAATTAAAAGCTAGAGTGAGTCCTTGAACTTGGTGCATAGCTGAAGAATAAACTACAGGCACACTCACTGATGCTCAGTATTCATGTTTGATGGTTTCTTTTAATCCGAGGTTATCTGAAATGCAAGACAGGCCCAGAAAACTCATTTCATAAGTAGAGTGTGTATATAAATTGTTAAGTTTAAAATAGTATCATTTTATTATAAATATGTAGGAATCAAATATGTTGAGCAGTGAGCAAATTGCAATGACTTAAAATTTTCTGATAAATCCTAATCATTTATGAAAACAGTGAAAATTATTACAAAAAATAAGTGGAACAGACAGCAAATATTTTTAATAATCAAAGAACTTTTCTAATACTCTCTCTCTCTCTCCTTCTTTTTTGAGACAGGGGCTCATGTACTAGACTGATAAAGATGACACTAGCCAGACATGATGACCATACCTGTAATTCCAGCTTTTGGAATATTGAAGCAGGAGAATCAAGAGTTCAAAGTCATTCCCAGCTATACATTAGCTTGTGGTACATGAGACCCTGTTTCAACAAAATCAAACAAAACAAAAAGATCCTATTTCTCTGGAAAAGAAAATGTATGAAGAATAATGAGATACAATTTCCTGAAATGTAACTTGTAAAATTTTCAACTTTTTGAATAGTTAGATACAAATCAACATAGTGTATAAGTTTAAAAAGACACACTCACACACATGACTTAGCTATATAAGAGGAAATGGATGAAATGCCTATTAATTCAATAATAATTAAGTAAATGTTTGTATTGCTACAAATAAGTAATGTGGTATATGCATATTGAACTAAATATCCTCAAATTATCTTAAACATACATTAGATTATGGTAAATTATACTACATTAACATTAATGAACACTTAATATATTACATAGTACAATATTATATATGTTAAAGTTGAAAAATGTTTCATAATTTCATATATACATTGTTGCAGTCCTGTTTCTAACATGGAAACTGAGCTATAGCTCAGTCAGTAGAGTGCTTGCCTTGGTTTGATCCCAGCACTATATAAACTGGCTGTGGTCAGCACGCTGGTAACTCCAGCACTCCAGAGGTGCAGGCAGGAGAAACCAAAGTTCAAATCCATTCATGGCCACAAATGGTCACCCTAGGCTACATTAAATCCCATCTCAAAACAAAACAAAACTATCAAAGGCGTTTAAGAGCCATCCTTAAAAGTCTTCTCTCAGGGTTCAAAGAGGATGCTATGATAAACAAAAGAACAAAATCTAAGGGTTATAGAAAAAGAATCTTCTCACAACACATTCTTTCTATTCTTGTACTCTTTATGTTCTTCTGGTCACTGTTCTCTATTCTTCTGTCTCTACACTAATAATCCTGTCCTACTTCTAATTTCTCGTAACTTCTTATTCCTTGGTCTTGTCTCTCAAAAATCTCCTCCTCCACCCCAGAGGCTTAAAGCAAAAAAAGTTTCAAGAATTGGTCAGAAGCACATTCCCAGGCTAAGTGATAAGGACAGGGCCATTTCCATGGCAATGTAAGGTCCTAAGGCAAAAGGAGCAAACCCATGACCAGACAAGGGAGGCACAATGCCCAATGATAATTTTGAGACACAGATCCATTGTAGTAGACTGGCGAGTGGAGAATTGGTGTGCTTTTCTCAGTAACCTTGGTTGGACATCTGTGACTCTGACCTTGTGCATAGCTGTAAAGTTTCAAACCTATGATCTGTTTACAAAAGGCCTTTAGTCTAGTTTGAACATGCTCTGAGGTGAAAATGAGCAAATTGTGTTCAGTTAGTTTGAGCAAAAGAACAAATAGGCTTTTAAATGTCTACAGACCTTGTGGAACAAACACATTCAGTTATGAAGCATGCCACAGTACACATCCTATGTATCAAAACTGTATAGCTGAATGAAAGTCATATTCTGACCATCCACAGATATGTGTGCCCAGTTAACAATTAATACACTGTCGTGCTGTGGGAAAAATCCCCTAGGTGTAATGTGAGGGAACTCTTCACACAAGAAATCTGCAGTGAGGGCAGCTAACACGTTCAGAAGGCCGTGCTTCTTTATAGCCTTGCTAAAGGAGGTTTGTCTCCATGGCTTGTGCATCTCTGAGGGGCTGACCTCTAAAGTGCTTGCCAAGTTCTCACTGCAGAGTTCTGTGGTCCATAGCACAAAACCAAGACCAAAAAGAAACTACCTTGGTTTACATAAATATGTAAAATTAACTGGAGTTTGAAAAAAGTGGATTGTGAAAATTAAATTTGTGTGTGTGTGTGTGTGTGTGTGTGTGTGTGTGTGTGTGTAGGTGAGAGACAACATGAAGAAGTCACTTCTCATCTTCTAGCATTTAGGTCCCAGGACTTGAACTTAAATTATCAGACTTGGTGGCAAACACCTTTACTTTCTGAGCCATCTTGCCATTCCCAAAAATTGGATTTCCAATTTCTAGCTAATATATTTCCACTTAAAATGCTAATATATCGCCACATAAACACATAATATATAAGTATTATGTGATGTTGCTTCAATATTTAAAAAATAAAGAAGAGTTTGAAAGTCCGTACAAATAATTTGGTATAGTGGTATATTATTTGTGCTTTAATAAACAAACCTTGCCTGAAGATCAGAAAAGCAAAGCAGCCAACGACTAGAGAGATCTTTTACCTTTACCAAACCTTCAGATCAAAGGTATGAGATCCTTGTCTCAACAACTCCTCAGACTCCACACTCCAGTCAGTTCCTGTCTCTTCCCCCTTTATTTTCCTCTCTCTGCCCAGCTATATGACTCTTGTCTCTACCTCCCCAGTGCTGGAATTAAAGGTGTGTGACTCCCAAATACTGGGATGAAAAGTGTGAGTCACCACCACCTGGATCTCTTTCTGGATTGATTTTGTGTAGCCCAGGATAGCCTTGAACTCACAGAGATCCGTCTGCCTCTGTCTCCTGAGTCCTAGGATTAAAGGTGTGGCAGTGTGACTGCTTTGCCTTCAGGCAGGCTTTATTTATTAAAACACAAATAATATGCCACTATAATTATGTGTACTGTGCAGATTTGACTCTGATTGTATATATCTTTACCATCTTGTTCCTAAAACTAACAAACTATTTCGTGCTTGATAGACCCCGTGATTCTACATTTGTTGAGGCAACAGGCTTATACAGATTCAGAGCTCTGACTGACAGGAACAGATCCCATAATGAAAGGGATAGCCCAATCATCTCAGAGCACCTAGGAATTCAGTAGGAATTAAATAGTGCTGGTATTTTCACATAATATCTGTTTGGTAGAGAAAAAGCTGAAGTTAAATAAAAAACAAACAAACAAAAACAAAAACTGGAGTGCTGATATTTGTTGGGTTCTTTTCCAAAACAAAACAACACCACAACGTCCATTAGTCTATATAACACTTTAATTTGTAGGTTCAAGTGCATTCCATAATCACAGTACTACCAATTATTTTCATACAAGCCACTTGCTTGTTAATGAAGAGGCTTAAGATTCTTTTGGCATTTATCAAAGCAATGAGGTGAATAAATCTGGAAGACTAGATATACTAGTGCATTATTTTCTACTTTCAATAACTCGTGTGTTTTCCTCTAAACATCTGGGAAACCTTTGGGGATTCTTGCTGCTGAAGTCAGGGGGTAATATTTAAAATGAGAACAGGCATGATGAGAGAGGGTGATTTCCAACTTCTGAAGTTCTTTACAGAAGTTACAAAGAACGAGCCCTTGGGGATCTTGTTATAGTTGTTAGAGGAGATAATGACAAATGTGCTTCCCCAAGTCCACAGGGATCTGGCTCTTGTAAGAGTGAAACTTGTTAGTACAGTCTTTCATAATGCGTGCAACTATTAAAAGTTTCAGAAGTTTCATAATAATTTACAAAGTGAAGTTGTCTCCAGGGTTATCTTACTCCAGGGTTATCTTAGAAGAAGCAGGCAATTATTCAGAGAGCTCAGTGAGTTCGCTCCTGTCACATTCTTCCCTTTACAGTTGCCTCTCTGCTGTTCTTGTAGCCCTGGAGACTTCCTTATGATTTGTTACACCACTAAACCTCAAACTTCCTCATTGTAACTGGAATAAGCATTCTTTCCCTTGCAGCAGGGATTTCATTGGTCAGGGACTTACTGTAAGTGCCTAGGAGACTTATTCTCATAGTGACCTTACTTTGTTTGTATTTCCCTTCAGAAATAATTCTCTTTAAAATTTTGTATTGTAATAATGCCCTGTGAATGTAATAATTATTTATCAACCACATTTTCAGTAAAAATATTTGGTCCACATGTGTTATTTATCTACCCTTAAAGATATCACAATCCAAAAAAGTAAAAACTAGGTTGTTACAACATTGTGTCAAAAACTAGCATGTTCCCAATAGACAAAAAGATAAACATTGAGCTACTAATGCTATTGTGTTTGCTAACTGCTTATCGTTTTTCTACTTTAATATTTTCACATTCTATTACGATAGTGTTTGCTGATGAATTTCTAATCTTCACAAAAATGCTAACACAAGCAATCCCTCAAAAATTGTTGATTCTATTATTATAAAAAGAGATTTAAAAGTGATGGTATGCATATACATGATTTGTTTAATTTTATTTTGAAAAAAGCTTGGATAATTTTTAGATAAAGCAGATACTGCAGTGAAATGCTGTCCTTTGAGCTAACTCGCTTGATGAAGCAGATTCTAAGGCAATTATTACAGCACTTACCTGGTATTGACACAACATGGTAACGATGAATATTTGATTTCTTTTTCATGTATCTTCATTTTTCATGAACAAAAATTTCTCATCTTACTCGTTATTATGTAACAGTAGCTTCATAAATTAATATATACATATAGGTTAAGATATATGTTATATAATAAAACAAAAGACTCACATTTACATGGAACATTGATGTTTCATGCCCCACAGAAAAACATATAACCAAGGAATATGCACAAGATTTGGTGCAGTGGCATATGTCTTCAATCCTAGCTCTTGGAAGGGAGAGGCAAGAGGATTAGGATTTCAAGGCTAGCCTTGGCTACATAGTGAATTTGAGGCCAGCATGAACAAATAATACTCCGAGTGATGTTTAGCTTTGGTTTTCAGCTTGACAATATCTAGAATTACTTAAGAGACAAGCTCCTGGGCACAACTGTGAGGAATTATCTAGAGTAAGCTAAGTAAGGCAAGAAGATCCACCTAAATGTAGATGGTGCTGTTCCTGTGTGTTGCGATCCAGGACTGAATGAAAAGAAAGAAAGAAGTCAAGAGCAGACATTCATTGCTATCTGCTTCTTAATTATGGGCTCAATCAGACCAGTTCCTGCGCCCATGACTTCCCCACCACCGTGGAGGAAATAAACCCTTTCTTCCCTGGGTTTCTTTCGTCAGATATTTATCACAGCAACAGGAAAAGTGACTAAGCTACCCTATGCTGAGAAAACAAAAAAGAGAAAGAAGAAAGAAAAAAATGTGGGTAACCGTTTCATAATAGCAAAAAATTTGAACACACTTAGAAAAGTATGAACATCAGACTTGATTAAACTACAACCATCAATCCATAAAAGGGAATATACTACAGCACATAAATCAAATAAAGATGGATGACTGTCACATAACAATTAATGGAAAGTGAGGAAAGTTTTAATATTGGTGGCATGGGGCGTTGCAATGGAGCTGTAAGAGTTTGGGGATAGGGCGGGTTACTGATGACGTCTAACATGGAGAACATCACAAGAAACTGGTGTTGTAGTATAAGCTCTTCAGCAACTAAGGGTTCAAATGCAAGGGGAGCAAGGGAAGCAGTCAAAAGACAAACTGGGACATTACTTGTAGTAGCATGTAAGAGACAGAGGTGGGAATTAATAAAAAAAAATCAAGAAATATAAATACTGAGGAAGAAAGTGTCTTGCAATTATGTACTCAATGCCAACAATGTGAAAGGATCCTGACCCATAGATGACACCTGTGTAATTAAGCCTGGCCTGTTTACAGTGATGCACATGATATTCAATCACTAAGTGAGGAACTGATGAATTCCTAAGAAAGGGATTTGCTCATGCTACAGCCAAGAGAGGAGACAAGACAAAAAGTCTCAGACAGCCCCCTTGAATAGTTTATGGATGTTTATGGGATAAAGAAATGGATGCCCAACCACTGTGGTTGGTATATAAAATAAATAAAAATATTTAAAATAATAATGAAAAGGAAGTGGATGCTCTGAGGCCTGAGGGTATGCGTATGGAAAGGTGAAGTAGTACAGTGGCCCATGCACACACAATCAAGCCTCATGAGTCTTTATTAGTTGCGTGTTGAGAAGATGACGGTGCTAGTATGCTCACTCCAGGGACAGTTTTGGCATTTTGGCTTCAAGAGGTCACCCATTAGATATCCATTTTTTTCCTGTTAATCTGGGTAGCACTGTACCTGCCGCTGTGTAACAGATCACCTGAAACCTTAGCAGCTTAAAACAAACTAGATACATTGCTTCATAGCTTCTGTTGGATGGGGCCCTGGTCCCTGACAGCGGTGTTTCATTGACTCGGAGTCTCTCACAAGGCTGCAATCAAGGTATTTTGGTCTTAACATTAACTGAGTACCAAACCCACTAATCGTCCATTAGCAGGCCCAGAAGACTTATTCCAAGCACATTCATTATAGCGTATTTCCAAGTTCCTCCATGACAGAGTACCTGGCTTCCTCCATAGTGGACTTATGAGAGAGCATTCAAGAAGAAAGTCAGTCTGCTTAGACAACATCTCTAAAGGGATCTACACCACTTCTACTCTATTCTATGTATTAGGAACAAGTCAGCAAGTAGAACTCATATTCAAATGAATATTACACAGGATTATTACATGAAAGCCAAGACATATAGGTCATATGTGCTATATCAGAGAACATCTGCCATACACAGTGACTCCTCATCTGCTGATTTTCACCACAAGAAGTCTCTAGAGCCTGACAACAGTCTTAGATTATCAAGATACCTTTCTGTTTCTCATCAACATTGAGAGCATCATTTTCAAACATCAAAGGCTTTAAGGTCCAAAGTTGCAAGCATCCCCCTGTGAATGTTTGAGAGCAAATGGAGCAACTTCAGTTTCTATTTCTGGGTTCCTAGACCTACCCATGTACCATTCCCGTTAGAGACACAGCACAGTAGAGGGATCTCTAATTTAATTATGAGAGACTGAATAAAAACTCATAATGATAAAGTTTTATATGAAACAATCTTGACCATCCTGAGAAGCCAAACTACAGCCTTGGTAGTAATCTAATTGAAGAAGTAAATATTTGGTTAAAAATCACTACTTTCTTCTTCCACATCAGGATCAATCAGGAAAGAACAAACATATTCCCAACACAATAAAAGAAAAAGCATATTTTCTTTCTTTAGACTTCTCTGACAATTTCTTCATTTTAGGAACTTCCAACCAGCTGGAAATCAACTACTTTGTCATTGCAAGTATGTAGAGTAATCCTGCTCATCCCCATGTGGGTGATATATTAGTCTGCTCTTCCTGTTGCTATAATACAACATTTGAGGCTAGGCACATGAGAGAGTATTTTCTTTAGCAGAGAATTTCAGTTTGGCAGCTCCATCTGTTTGGATTGTGATGAGGTTTCAGTCCTTTGTGTCACAAAGCTGAAGGAGGCACAATGACAAGAAGAGGAGCCAGAATGATCACATGGTGAGTTAGAAGGCAAGAAGAATTTGGAGTCCAGGGTTGCTCTGTTTATAATAACTTGTTACTGTGGGAACTGCCTGGGGAAGTACTTCACTCCTGTGATCTAATTACCTTGTACAAGCACCCAGATTTAAGATTTGCACTGCTAGCCCGGCAGTGGTGGCGCACGCCTTTAATCCCAGCACTTGGGAGGCAGAGGCAGGCGGATCTCTGTGAGTTCGAGACCAGCCTGGTCTACAAGAGCTAGTTCCAGGACAGGCTCCAAAACCACAGAGAAACCCTGTCTCGAAAAACCAAAAAAAAAAAAAAAAAAAAAAAAAAAAGATTTGCACTGCTTTTACATCACCACTGGGGACCAAGCTTCTACCACACAAACCTTTAGAAGCTACAATCAATCATAGTGCAAAATTATTAGGAGTCTTCTTTTATTTACAGTGAATAGTCTATACCCTGAGGAGCAGATTCTTTGAAATGTGCCTCTAGATGGTTGCTGCTGAGCCTGGAGAAGGCTATTCAAACATTCTGTGACCAGTTGCTACTGTATTATACAGCATCTATCATGACCAATGGAACCCTTAAATTTGAGTTCCCTCTCTTACCTGATTTCCTTTGAAATGGGTTGCATGGTTAGGTACAAGGCCACATGGGATTCCGTGCTGCCCAGCCAAAGTTTTGCACATGATCCCATTGCCTACATAAGTTTTTTTTTTTTTTTACAAGAAAGACATACCTGAAAATTCTATAACTTTTAAAGATACATTACTAGCACTTTCAGGATGGAAAAGGGCAGAGATAGCAAATTCATTACCATATTTCAAGGAGTTCTTGGGGAATAATTCCATACCAGGGTCTGATCAACTGGTTATTGGCATTCAAAGTCAGAGGTTGGATCAGGCTTGGCTGGTGAGTCTGTGGTATATCACTGCGCCCTTTTCATTTGTGCACTCAATGTAGCAACTCCAGGGAGCCAATAACGAAGACTAGCTGATGTCAGCTTAATTATTTCATTTGATTGGGGTCCCATGCACAATGGATGGTGCTGGTAAGAACTAAGATACAACATCATAGTATTTGATGTCTATCTACTTGATTTTTTTTTTTTTTTTTTGGTTTTTCGAGACAGGGTTTCTCTGTGGCTTTGGAGCCTGTCCTGGAACTAGCTCTGTAGACCAGGCTGGTCTCGAACTCACAGAGATCCGCCTGCCTCTGCCTCCCTAGTGCTGGGATTAAAGGCATGCGCCACCATCGCCCGGCTTCTACTTGATTTTTTATTTATATTTGCTTGTTTGTCTTTTCAGACAGGAGATGATATCCTAAGCTGGCTTCAAATTCACACAGCTTTATTGTCTCAACTGAGATTATAAATATATATCTATTATGACATGCTTGGCTTGGCTAGATTTTTTTTTGTCAATTTGACACAGTTTGGAGTCATTTGGGAAGAGGTAACCCCAAATAGGAGAATGCCTGTCTCAGATTGGCCTAAATATAAGCTTGTGGGGCATATTCCTGATTTGATCGGTATGAGCGAGCCCAGATCACTGAAGGCTGTGATGGTTCTCATAAAAGAAAACAGTCTGAGCAAGGCATGTGGAACAAACCAGTAAGCAGCATTCCTCCATAGGTTCTGCTTCAATTTCTTTTTCCTGGTTCTTGTATTCAGTACCTGTCCTGAATCCCTTCATGCTAGCCTACAACTGCAAGCTGAAATAAACCCCTTCCTCCTTCATTGTTTTTGGCCACCAGAAAGGAAATTCCTCACAATACATATTCAGAAAATAAATGTTCAAAACAAAGAAAGTATATTGAAAGCTATGTAGGAAAATGGCCAAGTTGCATATAAAGTCAAGCTCATTTGAATAACACCTGACTTTTCAATGGAGACTGAAGGCCAAAAAGACAAGGGTGGATATTGTATAAGCTCTATGAGACCACAAATGGGAGCCCACACTCCTAGGGCCAGGAAAACTACCAACCACAACCAATGGATAAAGAAAATCATTTTTTTTTAACAAAACTAAAGTTAACCAATTTTGTTCACCAATGCAGCTCCACAGAAGAAACTAGAAGGAATACTTCAGTCTGAAGAGGTTAACTACACCCGAGAAGACACAGAAAGAAATAGTCCTAGACCAATTAATCAAAAGAGGAGAAAACCTACACTGTCACCACACCAAAATAATGGAAAATAATAAACAATTCTCATTAGCAACTCTCAGTATTTAATAGTCTCAGTTACCCAATAAAAGACATAGACTAACAGGTTGAATTGGAAAACATTATCCATATTTCTGCTGCATGCAAGAAACACACCTTACCACCAAAGATAGATGTTGTCAGATAGTTGTTCACTCTGTGTGAAAATGTGTTCCTGTTTTATTCTGATGGCTTTAATAAAGAGCTGAATGACCAGTAGATAGGTAGGAGAAGTTAGGCATGGCTTCTTGGAGAGAGAGGAACTCAGGGCTAGAATCTAGGTATGCAGGAGAAACCAGCAAGGCATGGAGGGCACCAGACATACAGAATGGAGGAGAGGTAAAAAGCCACATGACAGAACATAAATTAATAGAAGCAGGTTAAATTAAGTAGCTAGTTGAAAACAAGCCTAAGCAAAAGGCCAAGTTTTAACAATAAGTCTATGCCATTGTTTGGGGACTGGTGTTCTGAAGACAGTTTGATGAGAAAGACCTCCATCAGACAGACATCACCTCAGGGTAAAAGGATGAAAAACAGTGTTCCGAGGAAAATGGAAACAGGAAGTAAGGAAGTGTATCTATTTTAATATCTGATAAAAGAGTCTTCAATTTATCAGAAGAGATGGAGGAGGACACTGCATACTCATTAAAGGAAAACATACTAAAAGGACATTGTAATTCTTAATATTCATGCACCAAACACAAGGGCGCTCAGGTTCATGAAAGAAACCCTACTACAGTTTAAATCACATTGACTCTCATACACTGAGGGTGGGAGTTTTCAATACCTCAGTCTTGCCAATAGCCAGGTCATCGAGACAAAAGCTAAACAGAAAAAAATCTGAAGTTAAATAACATCATAAATCAAATGGACCTAACAGACACCTACAGAACATTCCATCCGAACACAATAGAATACACTTTCTTCTCAGCAGCCCATAGAATGTTCTCCAAAATTGGCCATATATTAGGGCACAAACAAGTTTAAGCAGTGATTAAATATTGAAATAACACCCTGCATCTTATCTGGACACCATGGATGAAAGATGAATATCAACAACAGAAACAGCAGAAAGTGTACAAACTCATGGGAGCTCCTGTCTCCTACCGCCTTATATTTCTCTCTCTGCCCAGTCATATCCTTCCTGTCTCCACCTCCTTCGTGCTGGGATTAAAGGTGTGTGTCTCCCAAGTACTGGGATTAAAGGTATGAACCACTGCCACCTGGCTCTGTTTATCTTTTAGCTTAGATCAATTTCGTGTAGCCCAGGGTGGTCTTGAACTCATAGAGATCTGTCTGATTTTGTGTCCTGAGTGCTGGGATTAAAGGTGCATGCCACAGCCAGCTTCTATGGCTAGCTAGTGGCTTGGCTACACACTCGGATCTTCAGGCAAGCTTTATTTGTTAGATTACGAAGTATCACTCATTCTGCCTCCTCTTTGTGGAGCTTGCAGATGCCAATCAGGTCATGAAGCTTGGTAGCAAGAGCATCTCACTGGCCCAATGAAGACGAATGCTAAAAAGAAATCCCACACTAGCTCAGAAATGAGTATAACAAAGGGTTATTTATTTAGGGGTAGACTCACAGATCACAGTCCTCTACACAAACGGGGAACAGGAACTGAATCCAGCAGCTGGAAGAGAGGGAACATGTGCTTTCCATCAGCATTTATAGTGTAAGGGGCCACGCCCAAGTGGGCAGGTAACTTAAAGGCTTTCCTTCAGCACCCAAGAACTGCATTGATTTTTTTTTAAGAACTGCATTTATTACCCTGATCCCTAACCCTGCATCTCAATAAAGTTAGTATAATGATATTTTGAGTCTCCTGCAAACAGTGACAACACAGACTCTTTGTTTCTATTCCTCAAACCCCAGAAACTTTAACCATAAGAGGATGAGGTAAATATAGAATACTGGAGAAAAACTAACTGATTTGATTAATAATTAAGTAATAATTTTTAATTATTTAATTTAATGATAATTTTATATGAGTTTTAAGAAACCTAATTCTGCTTGATGGCCTGGAACTGGAGACTGGATACCTTAGAGACCTAGGGTAGAACCAACCAGAGCTGGCAAAAAAAAAAAATAAAGAAAGAAAGAAAGAAAGAAAGGAAAAAAAGGAAAAAGAAAATATATCGAAATGATTCCTAATGATATTTTTCTATTATATTCCTTGATCAGTGCCTTGTCTAGTCATCATCAGAGAAGTTCTTCCCATAGCAGATGGGAGCTGGTCCAGAGACCCACAGCCAGATACTATATACCAAGATAGAATCTAAATTGCAGGTCTCCATTGGGTTCCTTCTCTCAGAGTGCAGGGAATCCTGTGGAAGAGAGGAAAAGAAGGCTGTAGGAGTCAGAGGGGATGAACTATACCAGGAGAACATGGCCCCCTGAATCATCAACTAAGCAGGATGGAAAGAACTCACAGACTGAAGCAAAAAGTAAGGGGCCTGCACCTATCCACATCAGCTCTTCTGATCTTCTGTGTGTGCTATTACTGTTAGCTTGGTGGGTTGTTTTTTTTTCCTCCTCACAGTGGGTACGGGTATATCTCACATTCTTTTACCTGCTCTTCCGACACTTTTAGTCCAGTTGGTTTGCCTTGTCCAGTCTTAGTATGAGGGCTTTTACCTTGTTTTACTATAGCTTGTTTCGTTGTGTTTGGTTGTTGTTTCTTGGAGTCTTGCTCTTTTCTGAACGGAAATATGGGTGGGGGGAGTGGGTCTGGGGAAGAGGAGAGGTGTGGGAAGTGGGAGGAGTGGAGGGAGGGGAAGCTGTGGTTGGTATGTATTGTATGAAAGAAGAATCTATTAAAAAAACAGAAATCTAATTATGAACTTACCTTATCATAAATTACTTTTTGTGTATGGAAGTGAATCAACCTATAAATTAGTTATTATTAGTTGAACAAGTGTGCTACAGCCAGCGCAGCCTGGATAGCCGAGACTGGCAGGGGGTGCCGGGATTGACACACGGAGGCTTCTTTTAAGTTGGAAGAACAGCAAGCTTTAGTTTGCCCACCAACCTTTTATACCTCTACTCCTTCTGTGGAGACCCACCAGCCAGAAAGAACACAAACATCCTCATCAATTACAGACCACAAAGAAGTTCCGCTGTCAGTCAGGGGGCGTGAGGGCAGCTGGATCACAACACAAGCGCATCTAGTTTGTGTTCATTTCTGTAGCACTGATGTCCATATGCATACACAGTTAGATTCTGATTTATGTGCATTCTGCAGAAACCACCAGTCTGCTCTTTATTATTGTTATTGTGTGTTCAAACTGTCATGCGTATTTCTAATTTGGTGACATAACAACAAAACATAAAAAGATGGTGTCATTTTTTATTGCAAATCCAAATGACAAAGAAACAACAACACATACCTATTCAATGATGAAATGAGAAGTTTTAGAAAAAGATATTGGTAGTAGTTACATGACGCTTTGAACACACAATACCACTGATGTGTTTTAAAATGGTTACAATGGTAAATATCATACTAGCTGTATACAATAAAAAACCAAATACAGTCTAAATCTGTTTATATAACATTTGCAATATTATTATAATGATAAAAAAGATTAATGCAGTTCATTTTAAAGTTGGAATGTATTTTCATACTACTGACTTAGAAGGCTTTTGTATAGTTTGGATATAAAGTCTTTATGAGATATGCATTTTACAATATTTTTTCCTAATCACTATTTTTTGGCAAAGTTTAATTTTTAATTTGGGTTATAGTTACCAGTCTTCTTTCATACATTGTGACTTAGGTGATGTATCTAAAAATTAATAGCAAAAGCCAGGATGGAATAGATTTTAAAAATGTTTTTACTTGGAATTTTTACTTTTTTAAGTTAGATCTGTAATCAATTTTGAATATATAGCCTATATCTAGTTTCATATTCTTGCATGTAACAATGGTCGAGTAAAGGAACACATTTTATTGTGTGTTGATTATATTTTAATAAAGACATTTAAAAAGAACATGAAAAGTCATATGTTGAGAGAAAATAACTATTAAAAATGTTTGACAAGGGACTAATTACCTGAAAGAAACAGATGATCTAAATCAAAAAAGTCAGATATAAAAAGGGACACATTAGAAGAGACACCAAGGAAATTCAGAATAGTATAAAGTTATACTTTAAAAACTGGTATAGCATTAAATTAGAAAATCTAAGAGAAATGGAAACATTTCTAGATTCACCCAAACCACAAAGTTAAACTGAAAAGAGATCAAAAGTTTAAACAGATTCACAAAAACATGGAGATTGAGACAGAGATAAAAGGCCTTCTGGTTAAAGAAAGTTCAGGCCCAGAATAATTCACAGCAAAGCTCCAGGGGACTTTCAAAGAACCAAGACTTGTTAAATTATTAAAAATAGAAGTACATGGGGCACTTTTAAGTTCCCTTGATAAAGCCAGTATTACTCTAAGACTAAGACAAGGTAAGACCTTTCCCCTCCACAGAACCCTACAGGCCAATATCCCTCATTAACATAGATGCAAAAATAATTTATAAAATACCTGCAACCAAACCACAGGCATATGAAAACTCACCATGGTCAAGTTGACTTTATTCTACAAGGATGGTTCAACAGATGTAAGTCAACAAATATAATAAATCATGTCAGTAGACATGCAGACAAAATTCTAATGATTATCACAATAGAAGCAGAAAATGCTGCTTTTGGCAAAACTCAGCATGCTTTCATAATAGAAAACCTAGAGCAAATAGGGATGGGGGGGAACATGTACAATGCAATCAAGGGTACAGATGACAAACCCATAACCAACATCATTCTAACAGAAAAAAAGCTCTGGGAAATCCAACTAAAATCAGGAGGAAGCCCACTATCACTACTCCCTTTCCATATAGGGTTGAAGGAGCTATGTGAGCTGCCAGTGGTACCTTCCCCTGATGAATAGTGAGACAAAGATGTTCCAACACATCTTCCACGGAGTAAAAGGGTTGCAATGTGGTGTTTATGAGATGACTTAAAGATTTAGGCTCAGGGATAAAGCTGAATTCAGAGTTCTCAACAACAATCTAAACACGTTTATCAACACTAGGGAACGTTCAGGGTTCAAGCCTCTGGAGAAAACTATGCCACAGTGCAGTTAGAGGACTACGTTTCTCCCTCAGCCCAACAGGAAGAGGAGAGCAGCCCGGGTGCCCTTAGCTTATCTTTCCAATATCATTTAATTCTTGGTTAAGAAGACTCTCTTGACCAGCCTTTTAAAGGCTTCTTTTACCTCTTTGTTCCTAAGTGTGTAGATTAGGGGGTTCAGCATGGGGGCAATAATTCCATAGAAGAGGGAAACCATCTTCCTTGGGTCCTTGGAGTGGGATGAAGGTGGTAGTAGGTACATGGAAACAGCAGTGCCATAAAACAGTGAGACCACTATTAGATGGGAGCCACAGGTCCCAAATGCTTTCTGCCGCCCCTCAACAGACTGGATTTTCAAGATTGCTTTGGCAATGAAAGCATATGAGATAAGGATGAGTGTCAGAGGGACCAAATGGAAGATCACACTGACAAAGAATAGTTCGGCCTCATTTGCAGTTGTATCAACACAGGACAACTTGAGCAGTGCAGGCACTTCACAGAGAAAGTGGTCTATGACATAGTGGCCACACCGTGGCAGCTGGAAAGTCAGGATGGACAGCCACACTGCGTTTCCAAAGCCAATGATCCAGGATACAGATGCCAACTGCAGGCAGAGCCTTTGGTGCATGATGACCGAGTAGTGGAGAGGCCGGCAGATGGCTACAAACCTGTCGAAGGACATGACTGGTAGCAGAACGCACTCGGTAGCCCCCAAGGCCAGGAACATGAAAAGCTGGACCACACAGCCACCGTAACTGATAATTTTCCTAATGCTGTGTAAATTTACCAGCATTTGTGGAACTGTGCATGTGATATAACAAAGATCTATGACTGATAGATTAGTTAAAAAGAAGTACATGGGAGTGTGGAGTTTAGGGTCCAAACGGGACACCAAAATGATGTTGAGATTTCCAATGATGGTTACTATGTAAGAAGTCAAGAAGACCACAAAGAGTGGAAACTCCAGCCATGGTTGATCTGAGAAACCTAAGAGAACAAACTCTTCTATGATGCTCCCGTTTGCCCAACTCATGATTAGTGTTTTAACTTATGGTTTCCTGAAACATAAAAATTCAGGAAGTCAATTTACACATATTAACTATTCTATATTTAACATGTATTCATTAACTTTTATAGTTATTTATAATCACATGTTTATTAACTGTTTGAATTACATATTCTTACTTTACTCTAAGTTTTACTACATTTAAATAACTGGTATTGCATGCAACATACAAAAATACAGTTGAGATTACAGTTGAACCAGTTACCTAGCTATTTCCAAAGTTTCTATATCCACACCCACGCATCTAAACTGAAAGCTATATTTTAAAAACCAAATTCCCGACTTAGACAAGTTGTATAAGGTTTGTTCTTTGACTCTTTGACATTTGATTTATTTTTTGTTTATAGTACTTCCTACATAGCTATTAGCAGGAAGATTTAGACATAATCGCCATCACATTCTTAACTGTAAATGTCGAAACTGCTGAAGAACTTGAGTTATATTAGAGAGTTTTAGTAAAAACATGACCCTGTCATAAAGGCAGACCTGCTGACCAATAGAATCGAGGGTCCACACTCCAGTCAAATAGTTTTTTGACAAAGAAACCAGTGATAAACACTGAAGGATATATAGCATCTTTAAGCAAACTTGGTAGCTATATGTAGAATGAAAGTTGATCTTGATCTCTCACACTGCACAAAAATCAAGTCCATATGTACCATGACTTCAACATAAGACCTGATATTCGAATGGAGGAGAAAGAGAATATGATTAAACTCATTGGAATGGGACAGGACTTTCTGAACAGAATCCTGATGCATAGACATTGAAATGAACACATAATAAATGTGACCTCATGAAACGAAAAATCTCTGGACATTCCAGTGAAGGGGTAGTTTACAGATTGAGAAGCTTTTTCTTAACCAAGTAGGTATACATCTGACGGGGGGGGGTGATATCTAAATATGCAAAGAACTAAAAAGAAAAAAAACCTAAACAATAAGAAGATAAATAACTCAGTTTAAAAATGGGGCAATGAACTAAACAGAAAATAGGCAGTCAAGGGATAGAGGAAGGAAAGAAGAAGAAAAAGAAGGAAAATACTGCCAGTGGGAGGAATTCTGAACAGAACACATGGATGGGTAAGGAGAGATGCCACAACTTTGGGGTTTTCTGAGTATCTCAGGGCTTTAAAGTGCCAGGAAACTCCTATAACTAACATGATGCTATTATATAGTCCCTCCAAGGACTGCTAAGGGCATTCTGCTGTTCTGTTCTATCAGTAATAAAACTCACCCGTCCTAAGAAATGTTCTTTTTTAGAAGAAAAGCTGTAGGTTCTCCCTAAATATAATATCAAAGAGGTGCATAGCCTCAAATATTAGAAAGTGATTCATTCCATGGACATAACTACTGGGTCAGTGGCCTTTCCAGACCATTCCTCGGTATGGCACTTATTTGCTAGAATTCAGTCCCAAACAGACTCTGCAATAAGCTCTGGTAGATAAGAAGACAATACTTTCTCATATATAATAGGTCAGTTAATTACAAAAGCAACGAGCGTCCTCCTGTCATTCTAAAATGACTGTGCAGTGGCATTTGACAGCACAGGAACTATCTCCCCATATCTAACTCTCAGCAGTTAGAGCACTATGCAGGGACAGGTCGTTGCTGGGAAAGACAGGGAGACATCAAAAGAGAGGGCTGAAGGCAATGCACAGGGGAGATTGCAGTGCCTCTAAGTATTATATTGAACTTTTCTCACTTCAGAGCCAAGTTTTGCCATTTTGCAAACACTCCGTGATATTGATTAAACTCTTTATAAAAAGGAAATTGTTTGAATAAAACTAAAGTATCCTTTTGTACTAAGAAAGTTTAAGCACCTTGCATTGTTAGTATTATCAGTGTGTGGAAATGGGAAGACTTGTTAACAACTGAAACACACCCAGAACCTCCTGCTTCTGAAATTCTAGCACAGAAGTCAGGTGCTATCATCCACCTGATAGCTCCTGCAAGGGAGTCCCCTGTCTGAGCTGAGAGGCGAAAGGACACACAACCAGCCTCTCTGTTCCTGAGCGGAGTTCTGTTGGTAGCATCTGCAGAGACACCCTTTCTCAGCACTCAGGGCTGGAAAACTTTTCAGATACTAGACTGAACTTCCCCTTTTCCAGCTGGAGTGTAAGGATAAATGACAAGAGCAATTTTTCATCCAACATCCTAATTTAGGTTTAAAAACTATCAAAGCTGGCTGCTTTTTCTCTGCTTTGAAAGACCAAGTTGAGGGCAAATCTAAATTTAACGTTCACAGACACTACTTCATAAGCTGTGGGTAACAAAAGGTTAGGACACAAGGCTGCTGTGCTCCTGAGTTTGTTTCCCAGCAGAGAAGAAGCAAGTGCTTCCAGATTCCAACCACAAGAAAAACAAACAGAATGAAGAAACTAAGACTGAGCCAAATGTGTCTAAATGTTGTTAAGGTAAGTGATTTATAAGATAAATGGTCCCCAAATTTCAGTTT
The DNA here is from genome assembly GCA_963919715.1 of Microtus obscurus. Taxonomy (NCBI): domain Eukaryota; kingdom Metazoa; phylum Chordata; class Mammalia; order Rodentia; family Cricetidae; genus Microtus; species Microtus obscurus. The sequence goes on along the minus strand of CAWTZC010000010.1, from coordinate 34,075,949 downwards.
GTCTGTTTTCAGTATGTTTTATACAATGTTTTAAGAAAGTGTTCTACATACCCCACTTGGAACTTTAGGGACAGGATGGTTTGTGTCTTTGCGCTAGCTCAAGGAACTTTCAATTCCAAATGGACTCATTATAAGTATGCAGACCCAATAATGTCTTCATAAGCTCTTCAACATCAGCCTGATGGGATGAGCTGCTCCACTCTCTGGTAGCAAGTTCTTCACTCAGGAGTAACTCAGGAAATAAGGGAATAGTAAAGTCTTGTGGGTAACTGGGGCGTGTATTTTCTGGCATTGCATCGCATTGTGGGCATTCACTGATCTTTTCAAAGTCCTCCCCATCAGGACTGCAGAGTAAATGGCTAGACAGAGATTCCTCAGTGCTGCTCTGCGCTCTGACTTGTTCAAAAGGGTGGCAACTTTTGTTATAACCAAGAATGATGCCCAGTGGGGTTCTCTGGGAATCAGCGCTTCCCCTTTCACACACATTTTGCTCTACAGTGCTATTCCTCTGGGGACGTTCTCCTCCACTGTGTCCAAGACAAAAGGAATGACAATAGGGACTACAATACTTTATGCAGTAAAGATGCAAATTTGTGCCATCAATGCAGGAAATTTTCCTTTTGTTAAAGGTGTCAAGAGAATTCTGTGAAGCTACAGAGAACTATGGATTTGCTGTGGAATTGGGATCTGAGATCAATGTTTATACAGTGGATATCCACAGATTTCCTATAGACATGTTTTTATTACCTTAGTTCAGAGAAAGCTACTTTTGTTTCTTACATAGCCAAATAGTTCTTTTCTTTCTTAGGTTTTGCTTAGTTAAGCTGTTTCTCTGTTCAATGAAGTTTCTTATTTTTTTTTACATATATTTTACAATATTTTTTAATAAATTGAATTGCATTTTTAATAATCTTCTCTAATAGAGATTTATTTTATATGTTTTAATACATAGTCTCCTATCAATTTTTCAAATGAATAGGTACAAGAAAAATAAAGTATGTCTTATTACTCCAGATTCTGTAAACAGTATAGTAGTAAAGGGCTAAAATTATTAATACAGGATTCAGATTGCAAATCTACCTGAGTAGGAATTAATTTTCTGAATAGTCAAGGAAATATAATAAAGATAAGTCATCTACTACATAAGGGAAGGTAGTCAACAGACCTCTTATTACCGGTACTGCTGACGGAGAAAAAAGTACTCACACAATGTTGTTTCCTGGCCTTCCAAATGTGAAAAGAACAATCTTAAAGACACATACCTATTACCCCAGCAATGGAAATCTAACTTGTAAAATGAATTACTTGTATGTAAAGATGGAATAAAGCAAACATTTTGTTGAAGCCATGTTTATAATGACAAAATATGGGAGGCAGAGAATCTCTCTCAATAGGGAATGGACTAAATTATAATCACTCGTAGTCAGAAGTATTCAAGTGTGATATTGTTGAGTGAGTGATAGAAAAATAAATAGCATAGTGTTAATTATGAAATAGTCACCCAACTGATCTAAACATACTTTATGCTCCCTTTTTACAGAATTTTCTGTGTTGTCCTCTTATCACTGAGGAAAACTGATGCAGACACAAAGAAAACATCAGCAAGTCATGTCTGCTTGAGTAAAACTCTACTTGCCTGGATAGGGGTGGAACATACAGAAGAGAACAGCAGCTGTAGGTCTCAGGAGATGTTTTATTTTTATTTTTTTATTTTATTTTGTTTTTTACCTTTTCTGCTCAAATAATCCACTCCTCTTCTTTTTAATTGGTGGCTTTAAAATTGCAATTTTATACATATTTTATTTGTTGCCTATATATGTGTGTGTGTGTGTACTTGTGTTGTCCTGCACATCCTGCTGTGTATGTGTGTGGAGCCCAGAGGGAAACTAGTGAGAAGTGGTTCTTTCCTTCTATCTTGTAAATCCTGGGGATTGAACTGAGGTCATCAGGTTTGATGGCAGGCACCTTTGCCTGCTGAGCCATGTTGGTAGACTGAACTGCCAATTTTAGAGCTTATGTCTTCCAATGTATATTCCCATCAACAGTAGTTTGAAATAGAAGCTCTTTGCTTTCTTTTTAGCATAAATGTCAACAATGTGTGAATGGGTCTAATGTCCCATGACTTGGTCTCATAATACTTGACTCTAATATCCTGTTGCCACACAGATGGCCCCTTCTGGCCATTGCTGAAATATCTCCTTAATACTTTCAAGTATCAATGTATCTATATTTTTATTCTGCTACTGTGATATATGTAAAAGCTTACAATAGAATTTCATGTCCTTATTCCTATTTCATTGTAAGAAGAAAAACAATTAGAAAAGACCTCACAGAACTCCCATGATTTTATCAGCCCAAACATTAACATCTATTCTTAGACACGAGCCTTCATCTTACACTGTGAACGCTTGCCACTACTTAAAGCCAATCATTTGAATTTCCTGGATCTTTGTTGTGTTTGCCTACTTAAATACTTATTCTTGCAAAATTTCTACCTTTGCATGTCATTATTTTGTGGCTAGATCATTATCTTTTTATCTTATAAGCATGCTCTAATATCTCTCATCTTAAAAATTCTCTCCTTTATCCTACAACCCTTGCTAACATTCCCCCCTTCCTCTGCTCTTCTTTACTGTTTGCCTCCAACAGGAGATTCACCTCGATTGCCGGCCTCTCAGAAGTTCCCTGCCTGTCTTTCACATTCTCTACTCAGAGTTCCTACAGTGATTCCACTTGTGCAGATTTGTTGGTTCTCACAGGACTAAACCTAAGGCTTGGTTTTCAGGTCCTACCTCACTTGGCCAGTGAGCCACATTTGACAGCGTTGCTCACATTTACCTACTGGAAACACCTTTCTTTTCCAGATGGCCCCTGTTCCTGACCCCCTCCTATTTCTCCATCCCTCATTTTGACGCCTTCTCATCATCCCGATCTAAAAGTTGTACTGCTACCTCTGCTGGGAACACTCTCCTAATTGTCTGCTCATTGCTTCCTCATCTCTGTCGTACAGAACTTGGCTGGAATGTACTTTCTGATGCCTTGCTCAGTACAATCCTGGTGATCTTTATGACCAAATGCCCGTCTTTTGAAAACATTAATTGGTAAGGATGACTCATGAATAGTGAAAGGAAAAACTCATAGAGCATAAGATAAAATGTTTCTTCTATACTTTATTTTAAATGATATTCTACAATGTTCATAAGAGGATATGGTATTTTTAATTTATACTACTTTATGCTAAGTAGCATACTTTGTAAATTCGTCTATAAACTGCTAGACTGTGGGAACATTAATAAGACACAGTGATGTTTTCATCATGAGTTCTCACATTGTTAGTCCCTGTAACCAATTTCAGGGATATTAAATATTTTAGAGAAAAATGTGGTTAAAAACAAAAAAAAAGCCTCATGGGAAATGAATTTATCTGGAATTCCATTAAGGGGCTTACAAAATCAGTGTTTCGATAGAAATATCTATTCTGTCTTTTAATATCTTCTTTTACACATAGTAAGACTTTGTTGTCAATTAAAAAACAACAACTTAAGAAGTGTTTAATTATACTTATAGTTTATTTGGTTTATATGCCAACATGGCGGGGAAAACACGGTAGCAATATCATCATGCATGAGAGTGTGGCCGGGTCTCCTCATCGCCTCACATGTCTGTAGAACAGAAAGCAGGAAGAGGACAAGGAGATGGAGTAAGGCTGTAAAATCTCAAGACCAAATCTCACTGACTTACTTCCTATAGTGAAGCTCTACTTCCCACAAGGCCTCACAACTTTACAACACAGTGCCACCAGCTGGGGCCCACACACTGCAGCCTGTGGTGCATATTTAAATAAGTACAATGTGAACTGCTCAAGTTAATCACCACGATAGCAGGGGAGGCTCTGCTGTCAGTAATATAAACATGAATAGATCAATATCCAGAAAGTAACCAATACCAACATTGCAACATTTGCCACAATTCCTCTCATTTCTTCCTTCATACATTCAAAATATTTTCATAACATAAGGGAACTAAACATTTGAAGCACGAAGATCCCTCTGCCATCTCTTGGTAGTGACAGGCAGATTAAATATTAGCAAGAACTTTCTCCTCTTAATCTTGCTTTACATATTTTCTTCTTTAGTCTCTCTTGTTTGAAAGTCAAACACAAATCTTTGAGGTCAATTATGTGTGTCTGTGATTTAAACTATACAGACTCTGTGAGTCAATTACAGTGTTGGAGATATTAAAGCCATAGGGTTGAACTAATTGTTTTGGCTCTTGGGTAGGCATTTGGCACTAGAAAAGCACATTGGAATTTTCTAGAAAATAACTAGTGTTTCTCCTGTAGTATTTCTAAGATCCTTCCTTTCATATTTGTTAAGGACCCACTAGGCACAGTCGTTGCAGTTTTGTTGTTGTTGTTGTTTAAAGTGGTGATGACATTCCCAGTAGATATTTTGCAAAGATTGATTATTGTTTTATTCAAGTTAGAATCCCTTGGTTATGAACTTGAGAAACTTGAGAAGACCCAATGCTTTTCCATATAGGACGGGGTATCATATTCCCTCAACCCATCTTTTCTCATTAAGTGTCTGTTCTGTCTGTAATTCTACGACCATCCCTAGGTCTAATCATATATAAAGAAGGTGGTTAAAAAGTCAATACCTATACTTGATTATTCCTTGCTATAGGTCTGTGCTCCCCTTCCCTAGCACTTTCTTTATGGCCTCTTTGACATCTTTGTTTCTCAGAGTATAGATCAGGGGGTTAACACTAGGTGTGACAATGGTGTAGAAAAGAGTGAGGAACTTGCCCTGGTCCTGGGAGTAGGTGTTTGCCGGCTGGAGGTACATGTATATAATAGTGCCGTAGAAGAGAGAGACAACGATTAAGTGGGAGCTGCAGGTGTTGAAGGCTTTCTTTCGTCCCGCAGCTGACTTGATCCTAAGCACTGCCCGGGCGATGTAACCGTAGGAGATAAGGATGAGAATAAGCGGTGCCAAGATGATAAAAATCGCCAAGGCAAAAGCCAGTGCCTCCAGGGCCGTAGTGTCCACACAGGCCATGCCAATCAGCGCTGGCATCTCACAGAGAAAGTGGTCCACACGCCTGTGCCCACAGCGGGGCAGCATCAAAGTCTGGGGTGCCATTATGAGAGAATTGCCGAAGCCGCTCAACCATGCCACAGAAGTCAGCTGCCCGCAGAGGCGAGGGTGCATGATGACGGTGTAGTGCAGGGGCCTGCAGACAGCAGCATAACGGTCGTACGCCATGACAGCCAGCAGGACACATTCTACCCCTCCCAAGGCTAAGACGAAGTATAGCTGAATAGCGCAACCCACGTAGCTGATGGTCTTGTCTGGACCCCAGAGGTTATAGAGCATCTGTGGGATGGAGCCCGTGGTGAAACACATGTCCAGGAACGAGAGGTTGGCCAGAAAGAAATACATGGGTGTGTGCAGCCGGGAATCCAGGGCCGAAAGCAAGATGATGGTCATGTTACCAAGTAAAGTCAGCAGATAAAAGGAGAGAACTATGACGAAGAGGATCAACTCTAGGCGAGGACGGTCAGAGAAGCCCACCAGGATGAAGCCCTCAAAAGAGCTCCTGTTGTTTTTTTCCATCACCTGTGACCACATATTACCTAGGAGGAGAAAGACAAGGGTCGGTGAGAATCGCAGATTGCTGTCTCCAAACACCATGACTGGTGAGGCGGTACAGTGGGACCCGCTTTAGAAATGCCGGGTGCGGTGACCTCAAGTTTCAATAGGCACTGATATAGAACGTGGTCTGGTCTGAAAAGAATCAAATTTGAGTTTGTAAAGCTCCAGCTTGTGATTATCTGTCAACATTTCGAATCACAATCTTTCATTAGCAGTCTGTAAAATGCTACCTTCCAAACGGTGATTGTTACCAGGCTTGGTGGTGCCCTCCTGTAACCTTGTACCTCAGACACAAGAAAGGGTGGATCAGGAGTTCAAGGCCAGTGAGTTGGAGACCCAGAAGGGGCTATGTAAAAGCCTGTCTCCCAAAAAGGCTGATTCTTGTACAAAGGAATCAGTACTCAAAAATTTCCATCACTTTTAAAAATGGAAAAATACCTAGTTGTCATTGTAGCCTGTGCCCTGTGGGTATGATAAGGGCGTGTTCCTAGATCAGGGACTTGGACTTCCGGTCGGGTGAAAAGTCATTCTGAAAACTTCCCCATCACTGCTGAGAAATCTAGAATCCAAGCCAAAACCAGGGTAGAAGTGACCCAGCAAAATAGTAGAAGGAAGCTTATCTTGTCATTATTCACGTCTGTATCTGCTGGTCCCATCCATACTGCGGACTGAAAAATGACCCCAATATCCTGTGCCAGGTAAAAAAAGAACAAAAAATGTACATCATTACCTCAGCATTCTCAGCTCTATACCTCTATGACATTGCTATGGCTCACATCACTAAGGTGTGTTTTATCCCCGGAGCTGGGGGTTTTCTCACGCTGGGAAAGCCTTCCCCACAAAGATCAAAAAGGACAAGTGAAGCCCCAGAGCCCATCCCGGTGGAATGAATATGTAGAATCCTCTTAGTTTTCTCTTCCTCTTATGTTTTATTCTCACAGCGAGCCCTGTTTCTAGGGAATCTATACTGATTATTTTCTTTATCTGTCCCAGTTTCACTGCACTGAAAGGTTTGTATCTTCTATAATGTTTTACATTCTTTGTTTGGGGCAGCAGTTTTATGTCTTAGGGTAAATGTTCTATGTGATACAAATCAGCTACTTTTTTTTTTTCATATTTTCCTAAGCAGTTAGTAAAAAGTCCCAGGACACTGACTTCTTTATTAGCAAATACATCTCTTGAGTACACTAGAGCACAAAAATATTTTGTCCATTAAACATAAACACAAATTGGAAATGAAATGTTTATCAAAATTATCCCAGTAGAGTCTGCAATGATTTCTCTAGTTGTGGAGAAATGGGTGGGCGTGATAATATTGATAAGAAATAATACTTTGATAGCTGGAAGCCAGTGCTTACGATGAGCCACCAAGGCTTTACTGATTCCTCTTGTAAAATGAAAATTTAGAAAATTACAAATAAACGAAGGTGCGGGGATATCACCCAAATAGAGATAAGGGCTTCAAACTTTGTGATTTAGAGTGTTTATTATTTTCTAATAGCTAAAAGGGAACAGCAGCTAATTTTGAATGGTAGAATGATTGTATTTTTTTCTGTTAGTCTTTATAAATTCTCTTTACATTTTAAACAACTTAAAATATAACAGAAAATAATGAGTTATAGGCCATCTAAAAAATAATAGGACTAATATTACTTAGCTGTTCTGAACTGGGCACTAATGTTAACTATTGGATGTAGTCAAGCCCACTTCATTTTCTCATTCTTGCCAAGAGATCAGTCATGTGACTATTCAACAGTGCTGATTAAGCCACTGAGGCCAAGACAACCATCAAATAACCAGTCTTGACTCATAAGGCTAGCACATATGATCTCCTTCAGTTTTATCCCATAATCATCCTGTCAGTAAGCCACAAATGATCATGCCAAATATGCACACAGCAAAACTTGAGTTGTAATGTTGAGACTTCATCTCAGGTGTTTTGACTTACTAGATCAAGTTTAATAAAGAACCTTGCTTCTAAATTCAGCAAGGTCAGTAGCTATCTTGGCAAAGACAAGATATAAAATATATATCATATTTTTCAGGAAATGAGAAGCACAATTAAATTTATCTGTTGTGTTAATATTGAGCACTGTGCCCTCAGTATTCTGCAGAATAAGGCTAATGAAGACATGGGTGTCTGGAGAGACTGACTGGGACTGACAATGACTTTATTCTGTGGCTACTGTTCTCAGAATTTTCCTATGACATTCATGCATGCACTTGTTTATTGATTGTACAACAGAACACAGATCCTGGTTCCTTTCTTTTCCTCTTAATCCAACCAGAGATCATTCAAATATAAGTACAGTCATCAGTGCTCCATGCTGATTCATTGGCTCAGTAACTTCTGTTCTTTACCCAGCCTTTCCTTGGGGACAATTGCTTCCTTACATTTCGTACTTTAAACAGCGAACACTACACTTTTATTGGTCTAAAATTTTATTTTAAATATGTGTGTGTCTATCCTTACTTGAACCTAAATGAATGACTTTAAACAGACACATGGCCATTCCTTCACAAGGGACACTACATTAACTATTTAGCTTTGGTAATACAGTTTGTGATTTTTAGAATGTAAATGTTTTTCCATCATTTTGAAAAAGAGTACAAACATTTACCTGTTTTGTGATTTCTGGATCTCTGGCCAGATAATTTAAACTTTACATATTCTAAAAAAAATCAAATAATGCTCTCATATCAGCTGCTATCTAATTACCTTGCCAGGTACCAGCATAGAGTTTATTGTTTGATGGTTCAGAGGAGCTGAACTAAGAAGTCGTGGAGTAAGAATGACACGGGTGCTTCAGAGTTAGCCCACTGCTCACTCTGTGCATGCAGTGGTCACAAAGCTGTAAGACCCAGTAAGGACATCTTGTGTTCTCTTTACAGGTTGTCCATGTTGAAGTTCAATATCACAGCATCACTCAGCATTCCTTACTGAGAGGTCTCACATGATACAGGATTAGAATCAGTATCTCTATCCTTAGGATAGTTATCCTTACATTTAGTATGTTCCAATGTTTACTAAGTTCATTTTGGGAAGAACAAGTGCACTAAAGCACTCACAAAACTTTCTCTAGTCTCAACACAGAATGAATTATGTTTAACCACAACTTTTAACATATGATAGAGTCTCTGGAAATGAGCATACTGATTTGACCACAGCCTGAGCTTCTCAAACATCAGATAATTTATAGGCCTAGGTCACAGGATCAATAACTTACCAAATTTAATGGCACCCTCAGAAATGCCATGTCCACAGCTTGTTCTCTTTCCTGGGACTTCACTTGGAAGTCAAGTGGAATTACCAAAGTGTGGACCAGGAGAGTAGAAAGGATGACTTTAGAAAGTCTATGAGAAAACAGCTAAATCAAGGGACAATAGGACCTAGTATAGTGGAATCGGCCTGGGTAAAGAAAGAATGTTGGTGAGCACACCAGGATCACTCCACCCACGCTGTAACATGAAGTCCATCTACAGCCTCCCAACCGCATATGAGGAGCCAAAGAAAGGGCAGCTTGGGCTGATCCCTAACATAGGTGCATGGTGCGTAAGAATCTAAGCACTCACATCTAGCAAGTAAGAACATCTTATGGCTGTCAGAGTTAATCTAGGATTGGTTGCTTCCTGCCTCACTCTGTGGGGGACTCCTAACACCCCCAGCCAAATTCCCTTAGCTAATTATTGCTAACAAGAATTGGGAGAGTGTATGGTCTCATAGGGAATACCACTATTTCCAGCACATTCTCTCCCTCTTTGAAATTTGCCGTGTGTGTGTGTGTGTGTGTGTGTGTGTATGGTGTGGTGTGTATGCATGTGTGTGTGTATGGTGTGGTGTGGTGTATGCGGTGTGTATGTGAGAGAGAGAGAGAGAGAGAGAGAGAGAGAGAGAGAGAGAGAGAGAGAAGGAGGGGGAGGGAATGAGAGGGAGAAGAGAGGGAGAGAATCAAATCTTCCTGATGGAGTCCATTTTGATCAAGGCTGACAGTTAATAACGAGCATTAGGCACAGGAAGTGACCGCCCCATTTTGGTCCAGAATGTAACATAGAGCCAAGAAAAAGAAGCACAAGGCTACATGATTGTGTCATTTTCCTCTTGTGGTAATAGCCTATACAGTGTGCTCAGTCGTGCAAATTAAAGAAGCACTGTTATTTAATTATCTTCACCAATTTATTTAGTTAATGGTCTATGCAGTTTTAGGAGCCATAGTGGACAATTTTCTATTTAGAATAGGTCTGTCATAAAGGAGGATGGCTTAAAAAGAGAAAAAAGATTCCATTTGATATTTAAAATTAACACAAAAATGTTAAAGTAATTTCACTCCCATATTTGTAATTTAACATAAATTGGTTATGTGAGTCCGGGTTTTAACCAGACAAATATGGGAGTGAAATTACTTTAACATTTTTGTGTTAATTTTAAATATCAAATGGAATCTTTTTTCTCTTTTAAAACCGGACTCGCTGAACATAGTGGACAATGAGGACTACTGAGAACTCAAGAACAATGGCAATGGGTTTTTGATTCTACTGCACGAACTGGCTTTGTGGGAGCCTAGGCAGTTTGAATGCTCACCTTACTAGACCTGGATAGAGGTGGGTGGTCCTTGGACTTCCCACAGGGCAGGGAAACCTGATTGCTCTTTGGGCTAATGTGGGAGAGGGATTTGATTGGGGGAAGGGGAGGGAAATGGGAGGCGGTGGCGGGGAAGAGTCAGAAATCTTTAATAAATAAATAAATTAAAAAAACATAAACTGGTTATGACCTGACTGATAACTTCAACTCAGAAAGCAAGTTAATCCGTGTAGGTTAAAAGCAATACATAGCTGTGTCCGCTCACTTTATTGTATGTTAAGGTCAGAAGTAAATAACATAGGAACAAATACAAATCGCAAGCATGTATTCTGTACTTAGCTGTCAGTGACTTGTATGGGAGATAAATTTCACATTTCTTCCTGACATCTTAGTGGATATACAAGAGTGTGTCATGTGTAAGTGTGCACTGTACATAAGATATATCTAAATTGTAATCATCAATACTAGGAACATACTGATGTCACTGGTCATTTCTGGGTACTTTTGTGAAATAGAAATAGACACATGATAATTATCATGCTAGATACTTTATCTTAAATATAAACATTATTAAAGTAGTGGAATTTGACTTTAGCCCCACTATACTGATGAGGATGGACTATTTTTGACTAGACACAATATTACTATATCTATTTAGAGACAGTATCTACTGTTTTTGTTGTCAGCCAGAACTGAGCACAAAGGTGAGCAATTAAAGTGATTCTCAGGAACTCTGCTTTTCAACTTGCTGGCACACGCGAGCCACCCCACATTTAGATTCAGCCCATGGCTTGTGCTAATGTCTTACTTTAGCATTTTCTTATGGAAACTGGGAAGAAAAACCTACAGAATTTGATGCTCTCAAGAATTTTTGAGATAATGAGTCCCTCTGAGAAATGAAGAAAATGAGTTCCACAGGGGCAGAAACAATGGAAGCACAAAATGGTTAGCCAGAAAAAAAATTCAAAACAATCTTTGCTTTTATTTTTTTCCATTTCACCATTCTTTTGTTCACACTTAGCCTATAACTCACTCAAAATCCATACGCTTCCAGAGATCCCCATAACATCTTGCACAATAAGAACACTGGGATACAGATACACACTACTGCATCTGGGTTTACATGGGTATTGGGATCCCTGTATGCCCCGAGTCATCTCTTGCTCCAGCTTCTAACAATTTTCTCTTTATTTTATGGGTTTGAGTCCTTGCTACCCAAGTAAAAAACTCGGGGGTGGCTCCATGCCCATGCAACCCTGGTGTTGGAGAGGATGGGGCAGAGAAAGGAGGATCCCCAAGGCTTGCTAGCTGGCCTGTCTACAAATCTGGCGAACTCTAGCTCTATCAAGAGACCCTGTTTTGAGAAAACAACGAGGAGCCACAACAGAGAAGGAAACTCAATGTCAAATTCTCTGCATGCAAATGAACATATAGAAGCTCACATGCACGCCCACAAGTGCGTCTGCACATACCCAGATGAAAAGTTACAATTATCACTAACAAAGAAATGAAAGGTCAGCCCTAATTTCTTACATTGCTTTAAAAAAGTATATACCGTCGGGCGGTAATGGCGCATGCCTTTAATCCCAGCACTCGGGAGGCAGAAACAGGCAGATCTCTGTGAGTTTGAGGCCAGCCTGGTCTACAAGAGCTAGTTCCAGGACAGGGTCTAAAAGCTACAGAGAAACCCTGCCTCAACCCCCCCCAAAGTATATATTTACATAATACATATATGTGTATATGTATTTGTTGATGTAAAATATGTGCACAGCTATATTTTAAAAGCTGGGATTTTATTTTTTATAGCCAAATAATATTACATGATGTATATGTACTATATTTTTTATTATCCATTCATCAGTTGAAGATCAGTTGTCTCCATTTCCAACCTAGTGTGTATACGGCAGCAACAAACATGACTGAACAAATATCTGTGGTATTTGATGTCGAGTCCTTTGGGTATAAGCCAAGGAGTGGTATAGCTGGGTCAAACGGGAAATTTATTTTTATTTTAGCTTCTTGAGAATTCTCAATACTGATTTCATTGTGTCTGCACTGTTTGCTGTCCCACCACCAATGAACGAGGACTCCCCTTCCCCCATATCCTCACCAGCATTTGTTGTGAGTTATTTTCTTGATCTTATCAATTAAGAGGAAGGTAGCATCTCAAAACGTTTTAATTTGCATTTTTCTAATTGCTAAGGGTGCTGAACATTTTCATGTTATTTCTTAGCAATTTTAATTCTTCCTTTGAGAATTCTCTGTTAAAGTTCAAAGTTTATGTTTTGAATGGGTTACTTGCATTTTTTTTTTTACTGTATTTTGGGTTCTTTATATATTCTGGATCTTCTTCTTCTGTCGGAAGTACAACTGGGAAAGATTTTTCTCCCACTTTGTGGGCATAATGGCCACTCAATTGATTATTTCCTTGACTGTACATAAGACTCTTTGTCTCACGAGGTTCCATTTATCAGTTGTTAATCGTAATTTCTAGGCTAATTCAGAAAGTCTTTTCCTACACTTATATCTTGAGGAGTACTGCCTATGTTTTCTTCTAACATCTTCAGCAATTTAGGTTTCACCGTGGGTTTTTTTTGATCCACTTGGAGTTGATTTTTGTGCAGGGTGCCCAATATGGATCTAATTTCATTCTTCTATATATGGACATACAGTTTTCCTAATATCATTTGTTGAAAATGCTATATTTTCCCCAGTGTATAAAACATGTTTGGCATCTTGGTCAAATAGTAGATGACTGTAGCTATGGGTACTGCTGTTTGAGATTTCTGTTTTGTCCCATTAGTCTATAGGTCCACGTTTGTGCTAGTACCATACTGTTTTTAGTGCTATGGCTCTGTGATATATCTAGAAATCTAGAATAGTAACCCCCTCCCCAGCATTGTCCTTTTGCTCAGCTTTACTTAGGCTATTCAGGATCCAGGTGAATTTTAGGACAGCCTTTTTCCTATTTCTGTAAGACTGAGATGGGGATTTTGATTAGGACTGCATTGAAGCTGTAAGAAGCTTTTAATAGAATGGTCATTTCACAATATTATCTCTGCTTTCCATGATATGGGATATCTTTCCATTTTCTAGTGTCTTCCTCAATCTCTTTCTTCAGAGAGTTGAAGTTTTCATTGTGAGGTCTTTCATCCACTTGCTTAGTTTACTCCCAGATGGAACTAGAAATTTTATATATATATATGTATATATATAATTATTATTATTAATTATTAATATTGAGTGAGGTGGTCCAGACCCAGAAAGACAAGCACATATTCTCTGTCGTCTGTGGTTTCCAGATGAGAAAGATATGAGTATAGCCTTGAATAACTGTAGAGACAAGGGAAGTAAAAAGGTACCACAGTAGGGGGCAGGGAAGAGGATGAATGCTAGAAAGGGGACAGCAGGGCACAAGTGCTATGAAGGGGAAATGGAAAACCCAGAGTCTGGGGATTTAACTGTCGGAAGTCTTTACAAGAGAGAGAGGCAAGAGGGGAAAATTATACTAAGAATGTATGAAAAAGTCATAAAGTTATATTTTTATTTACCTAAAATTGCATACAATACACACAAATGTATGTGTATACAAATACATATACAGATTAAATGAACTTATACCATTAGGGCTGACAATGTTCTCTCCAAGTGCTAAAGCTAACAAAATACTCAATACATGCACGATAACCCCTTTCCAAGTTGTTGGTTAAGGGAGTCAAGAAGTGCAATACAGAATATTGCTGTTGCCCTTGATGGCTTCTCAGACAGAAGGTGAGTCCCTATTGCTGAAGATAACGTGCACTTCAGACCAAGAATTCAGAGAATCTGAGCTGGTTCTGGCCTGGAAGCCTCCTCCCTGAGGATGAGCTTTCATAGTGATGAAGGGTGTTATACAAGGTTCCAAGGGAGGAAGTAACCCACAGTCCCACCCAACCGTGAAGCCTATAAAATATAATGATTACTAGTTTGGCAATATCTCACTGAGGGTATGATAGAGGCAGTTATACCTTGGTGGTAACCAACACCTCTCTGATTGGACTTAATTCTTGTTCCACAGGATGGAAATCATGCCTGGTACTGCAAACCGTAGCCAATACCCCATGATCAGGAGGTCATGGATCTTAAAAGATAATCTACTACGGCTACTTTACAAACCTGGCATAATTCATAAAAACATTCTGCATGCTTATCCTTATATATAGATAAATGTAGCTCTCACCCCTCATCAAAAGCTTCTCTTTGTAACAGACAGAAACCATTATAGAAAAGCCATAATTGTTCAAAATGCAGAGAACAGTTGGTCCTGGGGTATACAGCCCAATGGGTGTATTTATAATACAATTCCTGGGCTTAAGGCTCAGGAACATTGATGAAGAGGTGGTAGAAAGTCTATAAGCCAGACTACCAGGGTATCTGATGTAAGACTGTGACACCTAGCTTCACCCATGCTAGCCCAACAATATGTCTGCATGAACGAGAACAATACCAATAGACATACTAAAGGCTCAGAGGCCCTCCCTCTAAACAAAGAACAACAGGCAAATGAGCAATGCTGAAGGGGAAGAATTAGTTTTCCCCAAGGGTCAGTTCTTTAATTGGTTATCCATTATTAAGTAAGTGGTCAGTTATATCTATCTATATATCTCAATGAAGAAAAAATAGGCTTATCAGTTTAAGAGAGGATGGGGTGAGGGACATGGGACAAGTTGAAAGGATAGAAAGGTGAGAAAGGATGTAAATATATTTTAGTTTCTAAAAAGAGATAAAATCAGGCTGAGTGGTAGTGGTGCACACCTTTAATCCCAGAACTCAGTAGGCAGAGGCAGGCGGATCTCTATGAGTTCACAGCCACCCTGGTCTACAAGAGCTAGTTCTAGGACAGGCTCCAAAGCTACAGTGAAACCCTGTCTCATAAAAATAATAAATAAATAAAATTTTTAAAACGTTGGTTCTAAATTTAGAACAACTATAATATAACATCATTGAGCATTTCTAAATGTGTAAAAATGTATAGATCAAATTTTAAAAATTAATAAAAATAGATAATAAAGCTAAACATACATTTCACAAAAGAAGACATAAAATAGCAAATATATTTCATTTAAAGTCATTGATCATCAGGGAAATGCAAATCAAAGCCATAGTGAGAAAAGACTGGGTTTTATCAAAAAAGGTAAGACTGCTGAGGTGTTGTAGGAAGGCCGCTAGTTAGTTCCTGGCTGCCCAGTCCTGAAATAATCACACAGAAACTATATTATTTCCCATTAACCCTAGCTTCTTATTGGCTAACTCTTAAATATTAATTTAACCTATCTCCATTAATCTGTATATTGCCATGTGGCAGTGGCTTTTCAGCAAAGTTTTGGCATGTCTATCTCTGGCAGCGGCTTCATAGCTTCTCTAAACTCTGCCGTCTTTCTCCCTGCATTCAATTTAGTTTTCCCCACCTAGCCCTTGTATACCCTATAAGGCCAAGCCAGTTTTCTTTATTCATTAATGGTAATCACAGCATACAGAAGGAAATCCGACATCAGTGAAGGTGTAGGAAAAAATAAAAACTGCTACAGAACAAAGTTTAAGTAAGCAAGACATTATAGAAAACAGTTTGAAGGTCAATGAAGAATGAAAAAAAGAGCTAACATATGACCTGGATATTTCGCTATTGGACATTCAACAGAGAGAATAGCCATTTGTATTCACTTGCCCACTGTAACACTACTTACAATACAGGAGATAAAGGCAGCAGGATGTCCATCAGTGATGGCTGTTAAAGAAAATGCAGCAACACTCAGGAGACAGAGGTAGGAGGATCTCTATGAGTTCGAAACCAGCCTAGTCTACCCAGCACGTTCAAGACCAGCCAGGGCTTCACAGACAAACCCTGTCTTTAATAAGAAGGAGAGAGAGAAAGAGAGAGAGAGAGAGAGAGAGAGAGAGAGAGAGAGAGGAGAGAGAAGAAAGAAAAAGCAGCAGCATAATCTATTTCAGTATACATAATGGAGTGTTACGTGAATGTGAAAGGAATAAAAGCCTTCTTGCAACGGTTAGAACTGGAGAGCGTTATGCTGAGTGAAATGGCCCAGACACCTATGATAGGCAATGCACCACTCCACTTGTGGAGTACAAAACACTGGCCTTAAGAAATAAAGAGTAGAACATTGGTTACCAAACACGGTAGTGACCAACGGAAGCTAAGCTACAGTTAGACAAGAGTAAGATGTTTTAGGGTGGGGTTGCATTGTGCATTGACTGAAATAAGTTTACTTCTTATAAAGTGTATTTCTTCTGATTAGCTTTTTTTTGCAGATGGGAAAGAATAAGACGTTAAGAGAAGTAGAAGCTATAAAAGTGAAAGAATTGGAGATCTGATGAAAATGAAATTATTATTGTATTTTTAATATAGTGCTGTTTCTTAAGCAGTGTGGAATTTTGCTCTGTCTGAAACTATGTACTTCTGATTAGGAAGAAGAAGCCACAGACAGTTTTACAGACTTATGCTAGATCTACAACTGTCTGAAAAATACTAGAGTTTTAATTTTTGGCAGGTAGATGAGAATATTCATGTGTACTAAAATATTATTATTATGGAAAAGATCCAAAAACATATATTTTAGCCCCAGAGATGACTATGAAGAAAAATGGTTTGAAAATGTGAAGCTTTTAAGGTTAGCAGATTTAGAGGATCTTAAAAGGTCACTTCCCAGGACTTGGGAATTAAATATATCTAGGCAGCAGAACACTAATATGGGTTTCTGTCAACAAGATTTTATTAATAGTTCAAAAGACAAAAGAGCAGTATAATTTATCAGGTTTTGAAACCTTACATCAATAGGCCTATCATATGTATTCCTTATTTTGTGACCAAGAAGACCCTGGCCACCAACCTCTTAAAAGCTCCCTTGACCTCTTTGTTCCTAAGTGTGTAGATCAGGGGGTTCAGCATGGGTGTGATGATCCCATAAAAGAGGGACACCATTTTCCCTCTGTCCTTGGAGGCAGGGGACGGTGGCTGCAGATACATGTAGATGGCAGTACCATAGAACAGCACCACCACAATTAGGTGGGAGCCACATGTTCCAAATGCCTTTCGCCGACCTTCAACTGACCTGATCCTCAACACTGCTTGGACAATAAAAGTATATGATATTAGGATGAGAATCAATGGTATTAAAAGGAAGACAACACTTATGAAAAATTGTTCAGCCTCAATAGTTGTGGTATCCACACATGAGAGTTTGAGCAGGGCAGGGATCTCACAGAGGAAGTGATCCACTTTCTTGTGACCACACCGTGGCATCTCAAGGGTCCACGTGGACTGCAATAATGAGTTGCTGAAGCCACTGATCCAACACGCAGCTGCCAACTGCAGGCAGCGCCTTTGGTGCATGATGACTGAGTAATGGAGAGGGCGACAGATGGCTACAAACCTGTCGAAGGACATGACACCCAGGAGAAAGCATTCAGTGCAACCCAAGGCCAGGAAAATGAAAAGCTGGACCACACAGCCTCCATAGCTGATCACCTTCCGGGAGCTGCAGATGTTGACGAGCATCTGGGGCACTGTGCTCGTGGTGTAGCACAGGTCCAGCAGGGACAGGTTCGTGAGGAAAAAGTACATGGGGGTGTGGAGTTTGGAATCCAGGCGGGACACCAGAATTATCGTCATATTCCCAAAGATGGTCAGGATATAGGACACCAGAAACACCACAAAGAGTGGCAGCTCCAGCCATGGCCGATCTGAGAACCCTAAGAGAATGAACTCCCCTGAGATGCTCTCATTGGCCAGAGTCATGGTAAATGGTGCAGTCTCCGGGTCCCTGGAACACAAAGGGTTAGTAAGCCGGTGAAAATGTTTATTGACAGCATCAATTAGATACAAAGTGATGATGTCAGAGCGTTTCCTGCCTTTCCAAACTGATTCTGTTAGTGTGGAAACCGTGTTGATAAAAGGTTAAGCGTCTGTCAAACCTGTCATAGGTGTTCATGGATTTCTAACAGTTTTTAACATAGCGATTTCGAGTTTGCAGTATTGAGTCATTTCTACAGTTTGCCTGTCCTGTGGACGGTTGTTCTGGGGTTTTTCTACCTGGGTATGTGCTGTTGAGGAGACAGAGATATTTCTCCTGTTACTTGAATTCGCTTATTTTTCTTCAGAATCAGTGAGAGTGTCTGGTTGCAGGCATTTGTTAGAATTATGTAAACCTCATTTCTCCACTATTCCTGCCGTTTTCTAAAATAAGTGCAGACATTAATTATGGCATCTACCTCGTACGTTTTCAGACACAGTGTCAGGAGAGTCATCCTCCAATGCTGTGTCACAGAATCCACAGGTACTGTTAGGTGCTGTGACAGTGAGGCTGGCGGGCCTGGCTCATCTGCCCTTCTGGAAATAGTTTCACTGTGTCTTGTGCTCTGATCTTAGGGTCCTCATCTGTAAGGTGAGGACACAGATGCATTTTCTGGCCTGTTGAAAGTCACAGGTGCTCCCACTCAGCTTGACTCTGGGAGGGAACAGAGGAGTGAGCTCAAAGCATCCACACTGACAGAGGGACAGAAGTGCTCAAAAGAGTCACTTGGAGCTTCTACAGTGTTCCTTTCCAAATGGGTCAGCGTGCAAGTGGTTATGTTATAATCTTCACAGTCAGCTTCAACCCCTGGGGCCAAAAAAGCATATTCTAAGTACGGATGTTATCTTTTGTGTAAACTGTTGGCAGTACCTGGTCCACAGGAGCTCAGGGTTGGGCCACAGATGTCAGAGAATTGGATACTTTGGGTGGAGGTGAGTCAAAATCCTAACTATCTTGGAAGCAGTGATATAACAACTCCAACATCTAAGGAGAATGTATCCCGGCCAGGCGGTGGTGGCGCACGCCTTTAATCCCAGCACTTAGGAGGCAGAGACAGACGGATCTCTGAGTTTGAGGCCAGCCTGGTCTACAAGAGCTAGCTTCAGGACAGGCTCCAAAGCTACAGAGAAACCCTGTCTCAAAAAAAACAAAGACAAAAAAATATGTATCCCAAAGAAATCTCCATAAAAACTAAGCTTTCAAATTTATTTTCCCAATATGAGAATGTATTTTTACAATTTAATCCATAGTCATTAAAATGTTAGCAATGGGTATTGGTTTTGTTCCCCACTTGTTGTAACACATCTAGTTCCCCTCATCATTTAGGTGTTCATAAATATAAGATATGAAATAGTGTTTCAGTGTATTTTTGAGTGTGCTTGTTTGTCTGCATGCTGGTTTGTGTGAGTTTGCACACACCCAAACTACAGCACATGTATGAAGGTCAGAGGGCACCTTGGTTGCGGCAGAATTTCTCTCCTGTTGTTCATGTTGCATATGACAAGCTGGCTGATTTGATCCTCCTCTTTGTCTCTTGTCTTGCTAGAAATGCTGGGGTTCTGAACAGAACCCTGTGCACCCTGTGCTCAGTCTAATGTGGTTCCTGTGGTTTTGAATTCAGGTCCTCAAACCTCTGTGATTTATTTATCTGTGTATTTATCTGCTGAGCCATTTCCTCAGTACCTCAAAATAGTTTTATATTTTTGAGGTGTGGTCTCATGTATCCCAGACTCTCCTCAGACTTGCTCACATATCACAGGATGACACCTTGTTATTTGATGTTTTCCCAAAGTATCTCATATCCTTATGAGAGGGTCTTTCAAATATTTTTTTTGAATTATGTAGATAAACCATAGGAGTCTTTTCCCCACACAGCTAATAAGGGAAGGATCTACTTAAAGTTTACCTTTTTAGAAAAGCTGAGTTCTGAAGACAGAAGCCTGGGTTTATAGTCTCCTCTAGCTTAGCTTGCTTCCTGAGATACCAGATCTGCTTCAGCAGCCAACAAAAGGGAAAACTGACCTGCTCTAAAGGCCATGGTTCCCACCAAGATCACAAATGTCTCCTAATGCTCAAATTCCAATGTGAGTCTATTTAGTAATTTCTTATATATTCTACTTACCTCTAATTTAAGCTTGAGAGACTGAAACCTTTGTTTTGACTTCCAAAATGTCTGGCATCATAACAGAAGTAATTTAAGTGGCATAAACACAATGGCGCTTCTATCTGCTACATAGTCGTCTACTTGTTCAGCTGAGGCGAACTGAAGTTCTAGTTCTGCTTGCTGGGCGTCCTGAGGTCTCCAGTCAGAGTGCAGTGGATGGAGAGCAGGATGTACCGGTGATGCCCAGAAAGTGTGGTACCGGAGTCATGTCCCGTACACGTCAGTGAGCCAATCACTATTTTTTTAATGAGATATTTTCTGATTGATTTTACAAAAATGAGGAAAAATGCATTTCCAGCCAAATACTGGTTTTGGCCTCTGGTAAAAATCCCAACATAGATGCTTCCTTTATAGGATTCACCAGGGGCTCAGCAAACCCCTGGTCCAATGGGAGACAGGAGGAGAGCTGTGAAGGGTTGGCTCTCTTTCATGGCTGTGCGGTTCAGGAGGAACTGCTCTCCAGGGACCAAATCCTTCACTTTTTAACATGACAGCAGCAATGATGGGAACAACAGCCACAAAATCTTAATAACTAAAAACCGAATGTTGTCCCCAACAGGGATTTATTGACACTTGTAAACTATGATTCAATGACTTCTCAAAAGTCATTCCTTTACTGTTGTTATTTTTTTTATTTTTGTTTTTGGTTTTGTTTTTTGAGTCAGAGTCAGTTTAATATACCCCAGGTCATCCTAAAGCTCAAGATCCTCCTGCCTCAGTGTTCCAAGTGTTGAGATTACAGGGGTGTGTCAACACATGGACATGGATTTACAGGGGTGTGCCCCCCACATCTTGTCGTCCTGTCCTCAGTTCTATCAGAAAGAAGAAAATTCATTTCATGTTCCCTACGACGCCATCTAAAATCATGTTGTCATACATTTGATTTGCACACCAGGAAAGAGACCATTATTTAACTGATCTTTTCAAATTCCTCATTAATTTTTTAATTTTTATTTATTTATTTATTTATTTATTTATTTATTTATTTTGGTTTTTCGAGACAGGGTTTCCCTGTGGCTTTGGAGCCTGTCCTGGAACTAGCTCTGTAGACCAGGCTGGTCTCGATCCTTATTAATTTTTTATGATATATTTCACATAAGAAAAATTTTGAAGACATATGTTTATATTCAGTATTCCAGAATACTTTATGGGTTCATGGTTAATTCTCTCTAAATTAAGTTACTATTAGCAGAGGATTATATGTGGCCCATTAAATAAATATGTTTAAAATTTATGTGCAATATATTATTTAATTCAACCAGAATACAATATATTTGTAGTTTCATTTTATGATGTGAAGGTTCACTTAATTTATTTTTAGACAGATATATTTAGAAGAAATGCTTGTAATTATAAAAATGAAAAATCTAAACTTTTAACAAATTTGAAGAAAAACTTTCATTAAAATACCAAATTTAAAAAAAAATGACAAACTGATATAGAGTAGCCAGGTTTGAGAAGAGGATGCCTATATGATCAATGTATAACAACAGATCCAGCTATCAAAGAGTCTATATCATTGAAATGATAAAACTCTATATTCTTATCAGCTTTTAAAGGAGACCTGAGTTTCGTAGGATTTCTGAAGAGACATAAGATACTAATTCCTTTCATTTATTTTCTTATTTTTTCTTGTTTTTGAGAATTCTACAGAATGGATTTTGATATTTGACCTCTCCCCAAATCCTCCACACCCATCTCCCCTTCCCAATCTACTCAACTGTATTCTCTCACCTTATTTAAACCCATCAAGTCCAATTTGTGCTGCCCATATGCTACTCCTGGATGTGTGACCTTCATCAGAGGCTGGCCAGCTCCCAAGGGGCTGTGCCCTTACAGAGCACTGACTCTCCTCTTCCAGAGGCTATCAATTGGCAGCAGATTTTAGCTAGAGATGGGACTTAGTTCCTGCCTCCCTCCTCTGGTGGGAATTTTGTCTGGCCTCATTCCTTTTCTGCATGCTGTCTGAACCGCCATGAATTCATATGTAGAGCTGTTTAGCTGGATACAGAAAACACCATTTCTTTTGGTTCTTAAACTATTTCAACCTTTCTTCTGCAATGATTTCAGAGCCTTGAGCAGATAAAGTGTGATACAGAAGTCCCATTTAGGGCTGAGCATTCTGCCACCTCTTATTATTGTACCTTGATCAATTGTGAGTCTTTCTCTGAGACTCCCTTCTAAGAGGGTGGAGAAATGCACTACTGTATGGGTACAATGTTAAGTCAGTAGGAGTTTATTTCATGTTATGTACAATGATAAGTCAGTAGGAGTTTATTTCATGTTATGCTCATTTAACAGAGTAAAGAAGTTTCTCCCCTAGAAACTAGGACCTGTCTAGTCACAAGTTCTTGATCCTAATAACAGGGACAAATACAAGTTTCTACTGGTGGAGAAAATAATTTATTTCAGCTTACACTTACAGGTCCCAATCTATCACCAAGAGAAATCAGGGCAGGAACTCAAGGCAGAAGCCTGGCAGTAGGAACTGAAGCAGAGAGTATGAAGGAGTGCTGCTTACTGGCTTGCTCTCAGCCTCCTTTCTTATATAACACTGGCTCTTCTGACCAAGGATGGTGTCATTAAGAGTGGACTGGCCCCTCTGTGTCAAACATCAATCAAGATAATATCTCACAGACTTGTCCAAGGCCAATCTTATCTGAGAAATTTCTCAGCTGAGTCTTCTCTTTCACAGTGACTCTAGATTTACATCAAGTTTACAATAAAACTAACCAGGGCACTATCTCTCCAACCCTTGAATGAAAACCCTAAGAGGTGGCATTTATGATTGCCCATCCCTGTGGATCCCAAATGTGTGACAGGCTTTGTTTCAGGCAAATCCTATTCTACATGTCTTTGAAAAATATCTATTTATTTAAATTTATCTGTTTAACCTTGAAAACATACCCGGCTATAAATTTGATTGTTATAGGTGACTAACTACTAATCCACATTTCTTTTTGTTTAACTTTGAATTTTCTTTTTCTTTTTTTTAATTGACTTTTATTGAGCTCTACATTTTTCTCTGCTCCCATCCCTGCCTTTTCCCTCCCCTTCAACTCTCTCCCACGGTCCGCATGCTTCCAATTTACTCTGGAGATCTTGTCTTTCTCTACTTCCCATGTAGATTAGATCCAATAATGTCTCTCGTAGGGTCCTCATTGTTGTCTAGGTTCTCTGGGATTGTGATTTTTTTCTTTGCTTTCTGTTTAAAAATCATTAATGAGTGAGTACATATGTTATTTATCTTTCTGGGTCTGGGTTACCTCACTGAAACTGATGTTTCCTAGCTCCATCCATTTGCCTGAAAATTTCAAGATGTTAATTTTTTTTCAGCTGTGTAGTACTCAATTGTGTAAATGTACCACATTTTCCTTATCCATTCTTCGGTTGAGGGGCATTTAGGTTGTTTCCAGGTTCTGGCTATGACAAACAATGCTGCTATGAACATAGTTGAGCACATGTCCTTGTGGTACGATTGGCAATCCTTTGGATATATACCCAAAAGTGGTATTGCTGGGTCTTGAGGAAGTTTGTTTCCTAATTCTGAGAATTCACCATGCTGATATCCAAAGAAGCTGTACCAGCTTGCACTCCCAATGGCAATGAAGGACTGTTCCCTTTTCCCCACATCTTCTCTAGTATAAGTTGTCATCAGTGTTTTTGATCTTGGCCATTCTTACAGGTGTAAGATGTAATCCACATTTCTTAATTATACATTACATTTTAAATGTGCTGCATATGCAATATACCTCCAAATAAGAGTAGAAACAAATACAGAATAAAAATTAACTTCAAATTTGTATCAATATACCAAAGTCTGTACCAATGTAAAATATCTGAGGTTAATAGTTTCTATTCCTATATCCCCACCAAATGTTGACAAACATCCATAACACACCAAATGACCAAAAACCACCCAGTCCATCATTCTCTGGGTGTTGTGTTCTCATCTGCTTCCTGTGTCTATGAATGACAGCATCTTTACAAGATCTTGAGATAATTGAGATAATGGTCAAGTCCTGGAAAACCTAGTTTTAACACTTCTTGTCCAAACTCAGAACTGTTCTCATACAGAGGGATCAGCAGATACACCACCTGTCTTGTAGATTTTCATGGATTATTTCTTTATGCCTATAGAAAAGATTTTCAGTTGGTCTCCACCCTCCCCATCAAATCTGATCTCTATTAACCTTTAAGGAATCCACAGACTGTTTTGTTTGTTTGTTTGTTTCCTCTGGAAACAAAAGCATAACCTCTTCCCCAAGGCAATACATATTCTGACTTCCATTTTAAAGTAAGGTATGACTAAATTATCTAGGTTGGTTTAATTTATCAGTGCCTTCTGCAATTCGATGTCTCTAACTCATTTGCTCATCATCATTCAAAACTTCAAAATCACCACAACACCATACAGGATCCAGATTCCCTGTATATTTCCCATCTTTATATGAATTATCCTTTTTCTATTATTATACTCTCTCTTTAAAGACTTTACTGTTATTTATAAGCTATTATTTTTTCTATGGTTTCCTATACCAATTTGTTCTTTCTTTTTTATCCTTTCTTTTCTTTCTCTTTTATTAAGAATTTTTATACAATCTTTTCCTATTTTACATAGCTATCCCCATTCCCACTCCCCTCCACCCACTTCCTCCACCTTCACCCCACCCCACCTCCCTATCCACTCCTCAGAAAAGGTAACACTTTGCATGGGGAGTCAACAAAGTCTGACACTGCACTTTGAGGCAAGACCAAGGCCCTCCCCCTATATCTAGACTAAAAAAGTTATCCCTCAAAAAAAAAAATGTGCTCCTAGATGCCAGTTCAAGCACTGGGATAAATCCTAGTCCCACTGCTGGTGGACCCACAGACTGTCCAAACCTCATAACTGTCTCCCACATGCAGTAGGCCTAGTTTGGTTCTATGCAGGTTTGCTCCCTATCAGTCCAGGGTCAGTGAGCTCTCTCTAACTCAGGTCAGCTGTTCCTGTGGGCATCACCATCTGGTCTTGACCCCTTTGCTAATATTATCCTCCTTTATCTTTTGGGCTGGTCTCAGGTTGCTTGGTCCTTGCTTCTCTGTAGATGTATATCTGCTTCTATCAGTTGCTAGTTGAAGGTTCTATGATGACAATTAAGGTAGTAGTCATCAATCTGGTTACAGAAGAAGGCCAGTTTAGGCATCCTCTCTATTGTTGCTTAGAGTCTTAGCTGGGCCATCCTTGAAGATTCCTGGGAATTTCCCTAGTGTTACATTTCTCTATAGCCCTTTAATGGCTCCCTCAATCAAGATATCGCTTTCCTTTCTCTCCCTCACTATCCTCCCCACTTCTTGAGCATCCCATTCTGTCTTATTCTCCTCCACCTTCCCATTCTTCCCTCCTCCTCCCCTTCTATCCTCCCTTCTTCATCCCCCCTCCCCCCAATTTTCTCAGGAGGTCTTGTTTATTTCCTCTTCCAGGGGGATCCATGTATATCTCTCTTAGGGTTCTCCTTGTTACCTAGCTTCTCTGTGGTGGTGGGCTATAGGCTGATTATCATTTGTTTTATGTCTATAACCACTTATGATTGAATACATGCCATGTTTGTCTATCTAGGTCTGAGTTACATCACTCGGGATGTTTTTTTTTTTTTGTTCCATCCATTGCATGCAAGTTTCAAGATGTCATTGTTTTTACCACTGAGTAGTACTCCATTGTGTAAATGTACCACATTTTCTTTATCCATTCTTCAGTTGAGGGGCATCTAGGTTATTTCCAGGTTCTGATTATACAAATAATGCTGCTATTAACACAGCTTCATATGGAAAAGCAAAAAACTCAGGATAACCAAAACAATACTATACAATAAAGGAACTTCTAGAGGAATCACCATCCCTGATGTCAAGCTCCATTATAGAGCTACAGTAATGAAAATAGTTTAATATTGTCATAAAAACAGATAGATGGACCAATGGAATTGAATAGAAGACCATGATATTGATCCACACACCTATGAACACCTGATTTTTGAGAAAGAAGCTAAAATTATACAATGGAATAAAGAAGGTATTTCCAACAAATGGTGCTGGCATAACTGGATGTCAGCATGTAAAAGAATGCAAATAAACCCATATCTATTCCCATGCACAAAATTTAAGTCCAAATGGATCAAAGACCTCAACATAAATTGAGCCACACTGAACCTGATAGAAGAGAAAGTGGGAAATAGCTTTGAATGCATGGGCACAGGAGACCACTTCCTAAATATAACCCCAGCAGCACAGACAATGCTGAAATAATTAATAAATGGGACCTCCAGAAACTGAAAATCTTCTGTAAAGCAAAGGACATGGTCAACAAGACAAAACGACAGCCTATAGAAAGGGAAAAGATCTTCACTAACCCCACATCAAACAGAGAACTCATCTTCAAAAATATAAAAAGAACTCAAGAAATTAGATATCAAATTTACCAAATAATTCAATCAAAAATGGGGTATAGATCTAAACAGAGAATTCTCACAAGAAAAAAATGCAAATGGCAGAAAGACACTTAAGGAATTGCTCAATATCCTTAGCCATTAGGGAACTACAAATCAAAATGACTCTGAGATACCATCTTACACCAGTCAGAATGACTAACATCAGAACACCAATGATAGCCTATGCTAGAGAGGACATGGAGTAAGAGGAACACTCATCCATTGCTGGTGGGAGTGCAAACTTGTCTAGCCACTTTGGAAATCAGTATGGTAATTTCTCAGAAAACTGAGAATCATTCTACCTCAGGACCCAGCAGTACCACTCTTGGGCAGATACCCAAAGGATGCATCCTCATACCCTAAGGACATTTGCTCAAAAATGTGTTCATTTTTTTCTTTCTTAAACATACACACATTTTTAAACACACTGTAACTTGTTTTTTTTTTTTCACCTGGATCTGTCTTTATTTTCACCTGGATCTAGTTTTTTCTGATTGCTGAGCCAAACTGCTAAGCTACCTATGGTTCTGGTGACTGGCTCTGGCCCCTCCTCTGGTCCTGACAGCCAACTTTAAGACCATGGACTCAGTAGAGAGCTGCTTTTAACCTAATCCTATTTAAGCATTTAACCTGGAGCTGCATTCAACTACCCAGGCTCTAGGAGATAGGTTCCCAGCACTGTGGAATTTCACTCTAGATCTCATAACTGTGCACTTCTGATTAAGGAGCAGAAACCACAGACAGTTTTATAGAATTACTCTAAATTTACAACTGTCAGAAAAAAGATAGTAGATTTTTGCATGTAGATGAAAATATTCATGTGTATTGAAATGTATTATTTCTGGAGAAAATGTCCACAAACATAGTTTAGACCATGAGATTTTTAAGAAACTGTGCCAAGCATAAACATGGTATTAAGTCTGAAAATGTGAAGATTGTAGGTGTAGTTGTTTGAGAGGATCATAAAAAGTCACCTCCCGTGTCATAGAGGTCCTCCTGCAGCCATGGATCTGCATACTAGGCCCCTTCATATGATCTAGCAGTTCCGGGATGAGGTGGATGTTGGGGTGGGCTAACTATAGCCCTGGTTCTGGCCTGAGTGGTAGCTAGATTGCTCAATCTACTGGTTTTTCCCTCATGACCACTAAAGTGAGCTCTCCAACACTGCCCTGTTGGAGCAGGCAGTAAGGTTCAGGGCCAGTACTCCTGTTCTCATGCCCTCAGGGCCGGCTCACCCACAACAATGCCCACACCCATGCCACCAAGGGCAGTTTTTCTGTTTTGCCCAGGCGAGGTGTGGGACCAGATGTTGCGATTGGTAGCCTCACCTGCATCCCCCACCACAGGTCAGTTCTAGTGTGCAGCCCAAGCAAAATTCAGGGCCCTCTATTATACGTGCTGCTGCCAGTGAGGGCCAGGAGCAGGTCTTGCAAGGCAACAACAGGATATCCAAGAGTAGTTCCAGTGAGGGACCTGTTTTGAAAGTGTAATAGAAGCCAGAGGCCTCTAATCAGACCGATGAATCCTTGCAATGAACACTTAATAAGTAAGGATGTATGGGCTAAACGGTATACCGTGTGACTCACTGGATCACAAAACGAGACTTTGTTTGTTATCTGTTTCTCTTTTAAGTTTTATTTTATTTTGGGGAGGCAGATTCAAGGGCAGGGGACAGACGGGCAATACAAGAGGATAGAGAGATGAATGGGATCAGGATAAAAGACATGAAATCCACAAACAATCAATACAAAGTTTATTTTGAAGAAAAAGCCAGGACTTGTAAAATGAATATATCTAGCAAGCAGAACAATAATATGGGTTTCTGTCAACAAGATTTAATTTGAGGAGGATCATCATAATAATTCCACAGGGAACAGAACAGTATAGTATATTTATCAGACTTTAAAATCTGATATCAATAAGGCTAGCATTTGTAGTCCTTATTTTGTGGCCAAGAAGACCCGTGTCATCAACCTCTTAAAAGCTCCCTTTACGTCTTTGTTCCTAAGTGTGTAGATCAAGGGGTTCAGCATGGGTGTGATGATCCCATAAAAGAGGGACACCATTTTCCCTCTGTCCTTGGAGGCAGGGGACGGTGGCTGCAGATACATGTAGATGGCAGTACCATAGAACAGCACCACCACAATTAGGTGGGAGCCACATGTTCCAAATGCCTTTCGCCGACCTTCAGCTGACCTGATCCTCAACACTGCTTGGACAATAAAAGTATATGATATGAATATAAGAGTCACGGGTATTATAAGGAAGATAGCACTTACTAAAAATAATTCAACTTCAATTGTTGTGGTATCCACACATGACAGTTTGAGCAGGGCAGGGATCTCACAGAGGAAGTGATCAACTTTCTTGTGGCCACAGCGTGGCATCTCAAGGGTCCACGTGGACTGCAATAATGAGTTGCTGAAGCCACTGATCCAACACGCAGCTGCCAACTGCAGGCAGCGCCTTTGGTGCATGATGACTGAGTAATGGAGAGGCCGACAGATGGCTACAAACCTGTCGAAGGACATGACGCCCAGGAGAAAGCATTCAGTGCAACCCAAGGCCAGGAAAATGAAAAGCTGGACCACACAGCCTCCATAGCTGATCACCTTCCGGGAGCTGCAGATGTTGACGAGCATCTGGGGCACTGTGCTCGTGGTGTAGCACAGGTCCAGCAGGGACAGGTTCGTGAGGAAAAAGTACATGGGGGTGTGAAGTTTGGAATCCAGGCGGGACACCAGAATTATCGTCATATTCCCAAAGATGGTCAGGATATAGGACACCAGAAACACCACAAAGAGTGGCAGCTCCAGCCATGGCCGATCTGAGAACCCTAAGAGAATGAACTCCCCTGAGATGCTCTCATTGGCCAGAGTCATGGTAAATGGTGCAGTCTCCAGGTCCCTGGAACACAAAGGGTTAGTAAGCTGGTGAAAATGTTTATTGACAGCATCAATTAGATACAAAGTGATGATGTCAGAGCGTTTCCTGCCTTTCCAAACTGATCCTGTTAGTGTGGAAACCGTGTTGATAAAAGGATAAGTGTCTGTCAAACCTGTCACAGGTGTTCATGGATTGCTAACAGTTTTTAACACAGCGATTTTGAGTTTGCAGCACTGTGTCCGTTTCTACAGTCACAGAGCTTCTCCTCTGTGTTTGCCTGTCCTGTGGACGGTTGTTCTGGGGTCTACCTGAATATGTACTTTTGTGGGGGACAGAGATATTGTTCCTGTTATTTAAATTCACTTAAGTTTCTTCCCAGAATCAGTGAGAGTGTCTGGTTGCAGGCATTTGGTAGAATTAGGTAAGCCTCATTTCCCCACTATTCCTGCCAGTTCTAAAATAAATCCATAATGTCATAAAGACATTATGACATCTATGTTGTAAGCTTTCAGATACGATGTCAGGAGACTCATCCTCCTATGCTACGTCACAGAATCCACAAAGGATTAGCTGGCGTGATAATGAGGCTGGCAGTCCTGGCACAGCCACCCCAAAGCCCTTCTCTAACTAATTTCATTACATCTTGTACTCTGATCTTCAGGTTCCTCATTAAGCAAATGATCTCCTAATTTTGTTGTCTGTATGTTTCATTTTCGGTTTTCATCTCTGCCAGATTTGGGGACTTCAAAAGAGTGGGTTGGGTTGTGAAACTGTGATGCCCGTGCCCAGTACTGTGATTCCCGCCCATCACCATGGTCCCTATTGCCTGTGGTCCTGATTTTCTCCTATCAACAAAGCCATGTAGGGACTAACTTATGTTTCTTGTTCAATGATGTTAATGACTTGTGTTTTTATCCAAAATTATATTGAAAAAATAAGCATATTCTGTAATGCAAACTGAAGGAATGTAATTAAAGAATAAATATACTTGGAAAAAAGATAAAGACACAAATATATTTTCTGATCTTTTGAGAGTCACAGGTGCATCCTACTCAGCCTGATTCTGGGAGGGAACAGAGGAATGAGCTCAAAGCGCCACAGTGACAAAGGGACAGAAGGGCTCAAAGGTGTCACTTGGAGCTCCTACAGTGTTCCTTTTTTAAATACATCAGGGTGCACGTGGTTATGTTACAACCCTCAGGGTCAGTTTCAAATCCAGGGGCCAAGGATTTGAAACATCCTAAGCATCGATGTTATCTTTTGGTTAAACAGTTGGCAGTGCCTTCGCCACAGGAGCTCAGGTGCTGGCCACAGGTGTCAGAGCACTGGGATACTTCGTGTGGAGGTGAGTGAGAATCCTAAAATATCTTGGAAGTAATGATATAGCAACTCCAACATATAAAGAGTATGTATCCCAAAGAAATCTCCATGAAAAACTAAGTTTTCAAATTTATTTTACCAATATGAGAATGTACTTTTTACAATTTGTCCATAGTTATTAAAATCAGCTATGGGTATTGGTTTTTCCCCACCTGTTGTAAAATATTTAGTTCCCCTCATCTGCTAAGTGTTCATGAAAATAATTTCAATGTATTGTGTGTGTGTGTGTGTGTGCATGCTGGTGTGTGAGAGTTTTTACACACCCAAGCTACAGCACAAATATGAAGCTCAGGGAACATCTTGGTTGAGACAGAATTTCTCTCCTATTGTTCACGCTACATATGACAAGCTAGCTGACCCTCCAGATTATTCTGATTCTCCCCCCTGTCTCTCACTTTGCTAGAAACACTGGGGTTCTGAATAGAACCCTGTGCACCCTGTGCTCAGCCTAATGTGGTTCCTGTGGTTTTGAACTCAGGTCCTCAAACCTCTGTGGTAAGACATTTATCTGCTGAGCCATTTTTTCAGTACCTCAAGATAGTTTTATATTTTTGAGGTGTGGTCTCATGTATCCCAGACACTCCTCAGACTTGCTCACATATCACAGGATGACACCTTGTTATTTGATGTTTTCCCAAAGTATCTCATATTCTTATGAGAGGGTCTTTCAAATATTTTTTCTGAATTATGTAAATAAACCATAGGAGTCTTTCCCCCCACACAATTAATAAGGTTTTACTTACAGTTTACCCTTTAGAAAAGCTGAGCCCTGAAGGCAGAAGCCTGGGTTTATAGTCTCCTCTAGCTTAGCTTGCTTCCTTGGAGCCCAGATCTGCTTGAGCAGCCAACAGAAGGGAAAACTGACCTGCTCTGGAGGCCATGGTTCCCACCGAGATCACAAATGTCTCCTAATGCTCAAATTCCAATGCAAATCTATTTAGTAATTTCTTTTTTTTTTTTTATTGGACCCGGATTTTAACCCACAAACCTATGAACACCTCATTTTCGATAAAGGTGCTAAAAGTATACAATGGAAGAAAGAAAGCATCTTCAACAAATGGTGCTGGCACAACTGGATGTCAACCTGTAGAAGAATGAAAATAGACCCATATCTATCACCATGCACAAAACTCAAGTCCAAATGGATCAAAGACCTCAATATCAATATGAACACACTGAACCTGATAGAAGAGAAAGTGGGAAGTACCCTACAACAGATGGGCACAGGCGATCGCTTCCTAGGTATAACCGCAGCAGCACAGTCATTAAGGGCAACATTGAATAAATGGGACCTACTGAAACTGAGAAGCTTCTGTAACGCAAAAGACACTGTCACTAAGACAAAAAGGCAACCCACTGACTGGGAGAAGATCTTCACCAACCCCGCAACAGACAAAGGTCTGATCTCCAAAATATATAAAGAACTCAAGAAACTAGACTTTAAAATGCTAATTAACCCAATTAAAAAATGGGGCACTGATCTGAAGAGGGAATTCTCAACAGAAGAAGTTCAAATGGCCAAAAGGCACTTAAGGTCATGCTCAGCCTCCTTAGCGATCAGGGAAATGCAAATCAAAACAACATTGAGATATCACCTTACACCTGTCAGAATGGCTAAAATCAAAAACACCAATGATAGCCTTTGCTGGAGAGGCTGTGGAGAAAGGGGCACCCTCATCCATTGCTGGTGGGAATGCAAACTTGTGCAACCACTTTGGAAAGCAGTGTGGCGGTTTCTCAGGAAATTTGGGATCAACATACCCATGGACCCAGCAATGCCACTCTTGGGAATATACCCACGAGATGCCCGATCATATGACAAGGACATTTGTTCAACTATGTTCATTGCAGCATTATTTGTAATAGCCAGAACCTGGAAACAACCTAGATGCCCTTCAATGGAAGAATGGATGAAGAAAGTATGGAATATATATTTAGTAATTTCTTATATATTCTACTTACCTCTAATTTAAGCATGAGAGACAGAAAAATTCATTTTGCCTTCCAAAACGTTTGGCATTATAACAGAAGTAATTTAAGTGGCACAAACACAATGGTGCTTCTGTCTGCTACATAGTCGTCTACTTGTTCAGCTGAGGCGAACTGAAGTTCTAGTTCTGCTTGCTGGGCGTCCTGAGGTCTCCAGTCAGAGTGCAGTGGATGGAGAGCAGGATGCACCGCTGATGCCCAGAAAGTGTGGTACCGGAATCATGTCCAGTACACTTCGGTGAGCTAATCATTATTTTTAATGAGATATTTTCTGATTGATTTTACAAAAATAGGAAGCATACATTTATAACCAAATACTGGTTTTGGCCTCTGCTAAAATCTCAACACTGATGCTTCCTTTATAGGATTCACCAGGGGCTCAGCAAACCCCTGGTCCAATGGGAGACAGGAGGAGAGCTGTGAAGGGTTGGCTCTGTTACATGGCTGTGCGGTTCAGGAGAAGCCGCTCTCCAGGGACCAAATCTTTAACTTTGTAACATGACAGCAGCGATAATGGGAACAACAGCAACAAAATCTTAACAACTAAAAGCCGATTTTGTTCCCAACAGGGATTTATTGACACTTGCAAACTATTATTCAATGACTTCTCTAAACTCATTTTATTACTGTTATTTTTCTTTTTGTTTTCTTTTTTGGCTTTTTTGAGACAGAGTTTTTTTCCATAGTTCTCAGTATGTTATAAAGCTCAAGATCCTCCTGCCTCAGTGTTCCAAGTGTTGAGATTACAGGCGTGTGTCACCACATGGATTTGCAAGGGTGTCACCATATCTGTCCATCATTTAGACGCTTACATCAGAAAGAAGCAAATTCATTTCATGTTCCCTAAGATGTCATCAAAAATCATGTTTTCACACCTTTGATTTGCACATCAGAAAAGAGAGGGCTAGTTGTCTGATCTTTTCAAATTGCTTATTAACTTTATATGTTCTATTTCATGTAAGAAAATAATTGAAAACATATTTATATCCAGTATATTCAGAATATCTTTTTATTCATGCGTTCACTCTCTCTAGATTAAGTTACTATTAGCAGAGGATTATCTGTGGCCCATTAAATTGTTTTGTTTAAAATCTAGCTGCAAAATGTTATTTAATTCAACTAGAATAAAATGTCTTTGACATTTTTATCATATGTAGGTTCACTTCAATTTTATTTTAGACAGACATATTTAGAAGAAATGCTTATAATTGTGAAAAACAAAACTAAGGTTTTAACAAATTTGAAGAAAAAAGTCTAATAAACTAGCAAAATAAAAAAAATGGCAAACTGATGAAGAGTAGCCAGGTTTGAGAAGAGTATGCCTATATGATCAATGTAGGAGAACAGATCTAATTATCAAGGAGTTTATATTTTCATCAGATTTTTAAATGATACCTGAGTGTCATATAATTTCTGAAGAGACATAAGCTATCAATTCCTTTCATTTATTTTCTTATTTATACTTGCTTTTGAGAATTCCACAGAATGGATTTTGATCATATTTGCCCTCTCCCCAAATCCTCCACACCCATCTCCCTTTCCCAATCCACTCAGCTGTGTTCTCTCACCTTATTTAAACCCATCAAGTCCATTTTGCAGTGCCCATAAGCTATTTCTGGATGTGCGATCTTCATCAGAGGGTGGCCAGCTCCCAAAGGGCTGTGCCCTTACAGAACACTGACTCTCCCCTTCACATGTATACAGGTACTTGCAGAAGCCAGGAGAAGGTGCCAGATCCCTGGAAGTTGTTAAGTCACCCAATGCAGGTCTGGAAATCAAACTCAGGTCCCCTGGGAAAGTAGCAGGCACTCTTAACTGCTGAACCACCTGTCTTGGTTTTCTTTGCATTACTGTGATAAATTCCATGACAAAGAGGAACCTTTGGAGTAAAGGGTTTATTTCATCTTATGCTTTCAGGTCCCAATCTATCACCAAGAGAAGACAGGGCAAGAACTCAAGGCAGGAGCCTGGAGGCAGGAACTGAAGCAGAGATCACGGAGGAGTGCTGCTTACTGACTTGCTCTCTGACTCATGCTCAGCCTGCTTTCTTATATAACACTGGCTCTCCTGACCAAGAATAGTGCCATTAAGAGTGGACTGTCCCCACCATGTCAATCATCAGTCAAGATAATCTCTCACAGACCATGATCAAGGCCAATCTTATCTGGGAAAACTCACTTGAGTTTTCTTTTTCACAGTGACTCTAAGTTGACAATAAAATCTAACCAGGACGCCATCTCTTGTAGGTAGAGACTATGCTTGCTTTTCCAGCCACCCAGACCCAAATAACCACACAAAAACTATATTAGTTACAACACTGTTTGACCAATAGCTTAGGCGTCTTTCTAACCAGGTCTTACATCTTGAATTAACCCATTTCTATTAGTCTGAGTATTACCACTAGGCTGTGGCTTATCAGTGCTGGCATGTTATCCTTTGGTAGCTACATGGTATCTCTCTACATACTTTCTTTCTATAGCTCTCTTCAGATTTCCCACCTGGCTTTGCTCTGCTAAGACATTGGCCAAAATAGCCTTATTCATTAGCCAATGGTAATAAAATATATTCACAACATACAGAGGAGATCCCCACATCAATCTCTCCAATCCCTGAATGAAAATCCTAAGAGGTAGCATTTATTATTCATCATTCATATGAATCCCAAATGTGTGACAGGCTTTCTCTTGGGCCACCAACCAGCAGCCAATTCATGACACAGAGACTTGGTATTAGTTATGAATGTTCAGCCTCATCTTAGCTCTTGTTTTAATCTGTTTCTCGTTAGCTATGTTTGTCTCAGGCTTTTTACCTTTCTTTCATTCTGTATATGTTACTTTCTGTTTCCTTTGTGTCTGGTTGCCTAGTGGCTGCCTGGCTTCTGGCCCCAGGTGTCTCTCTTTCTTTTCCCCCCATTCTCTCTCATTCCTCTCCTCTCTTCTCTTCTCTACTCTTATTCTCTCTGCCTGACAGTCCCACCTGTCCTTCCGCTGCTTAGCTATTGGCTGTCCAGCTTTTTATTAGATCATTCAGGTGCCTTAGGGAGGCAAGATAAAACAGCAACACAGCATAAACAATGTAGCACACTTTTACATAATTAAAGAAATATCTCACAACATAAACAAATGTAACACATCTTTGCCTGGTTAAAGTAATAATCCATAACACAAATGCCATCATAAATTCTCATGAGACAGGTAATAAGAGATCTTTTGTTTTGTTTTGTTTTGGTTTGGTTTGGTTTTTTGAGACCAGATTTCTCAGTAGCTATGGAGCCTGTCCTGGAACTTGCTCTATAGACCAGATTGGCTTTGAACTCACAGAGATCCACCTGCCTCTGCTTCCTGAGTGCTGGGATTAAAGGCATGCACCAATAATGCCCAGTGGTGATGAGAAATCTAACTGAGTTGCACACAGAAGAAAAAGAGATATAACAGTGAACCAAAAGTATCCCAGACTCAATCAACAAGCCATGCCTACAGTGACCACTAGTCAAATCAGGCAGGGAGGCTTTACTACTCTTTCTTTCTCTTCCACCATTTCAGAGAGAAGGCCTAACCAATACTGTGAATTCAAATGTAAGGCCTCTAGC
Organism: Microtus obscurus; assembly: GCA_963919715.1. NCBI lineage: Eukaryota > Metazoa > Chordata > Mammalia > Rodentia > Cricetidae > Microtus > Microtus obscurus. The sequence goes on along the minus strand of CAWTZC010000010.1, from coordinate 34,039,394 downwards.
ATTTCGAAAAGTAAGTTTTGTTTCTTCAATTCATCAAGAATTGGGCAACATGTTATAGTGGCCCTGGGTGATGAATACAACTGATTGCTTTATTGTGTCCAAGAGTTTATCTTCTGGAAACTAACTAAATTCTTCCTACACTATGATTGCCAGAGTCATAGACTTTTTTGGTTTAGAAGGGATCTTAGATGTATATCCCAACGTCCTCCAGCATTTGTAAATATCAGATATACTAACCCATCTTGTATTTTGTAGTGTGGTATCTATGAGAAGAGTTAGAATAGACTCTAGCAGTTCTGTCCTCAAATGACAAATCATCAGCCAAACTTCTACATGATACCTGCTATGTCATTCTTCCTTTTCTCTGGTTTGTGAATGCACAGACACCAATGTATGACATTTATTTTCACTATAGAAATATTCCTAAAACATAACTTAAATAGGAAATCATTAAGTAGATTTTAATTTGATCTTCATTTCATATAAATTTCTATTTTCTAAGATTGTCAGAAATGGCCAATTCTATTAGGATTGTATAAGGCCAATATCTTTATGAGTCCTTTCTTTCACTGCACTAAAATCACCTTCTTGATTTTTACCCACTAGAAGGAATTCTGCTCTTTGTGAAAGAAACTCCATTTCTTGAGCACCCTTCTAATACTGATGTCAGGGACAACAGGACAAAGCACTTCCTATTCTATGCTGAACAAATCCGTACCTTAAACATCTTCAAGAGTTTTGATATTCTGATTCCTCAATTCTTCACTCACTCCCTAGTCTATGAATTCATTTTAGTTGTAAAATAGATTGATTAAAATGCAAATCCTAGAGCCAAAACCAATAGTGTATTATTAGTACGTGTTTGTCTTAACTAGATTTTTTTTTTGTTTTTTTCATATTATTTTTATTGATTATTTGGAAATTCCCATCATGCACCCAGATCACAGTCACTTCCCAGTCCTCCCAGGTTTGCCAACCACCCTTGAGAAACTCCCAAAAGGGAAAAAAGCACAGCCCCAATTTGTGTTGCCTATATAGTCCCTAGAACATGCCCAAACTCCCAGTAGCCAGCACAAAAAAGAAACTGCATCTTTCCCTACCTACACCCCCACCAGAAGCTCTCAGTTGTGAACAGCTACACTTCAGCATCCTTATCTCAATTTTTAAAAGAATTCTTTAATGGTTTCTGTCTAGGCTGTTAATTGGGGGACGAGGATTGTAGAGGCTGTTACCAAAGCTACAATCACTCTTTCTCAACTGTGGGTCTACAGTCATTGATGCCACTGCAAAAGTAGCTTTCTTGCCCTTTACAGTCAGTGGAAGCACAGATCACGGACTGCCATGTGGTCTCCTGAGTTAGCACATGCCACAGACCGCAGCATGGTCTCTGCTGGCAGAATAGACCACAGACATCAAATGGGATCTCTGCCGTAGTATAGCCCACAGACACCATCATAACCATCATGTGAAGGCATAAGCCACGAACAATGCCACACCAGTTTGGAATTATTATTAATAGGGTAGTATTTATTTAAAGAGGAAAAACTTACAGATCACGATCCCAGACAACAGCCCTTTGCGCAATCATGAAGCGAGTCTAATCGCCAGCCGAACAGGAAGTCAAGAGGACCAGCGGAAGGAAATAGAAGCCTTTTGAAGGGAGAGAAACCACGCCCCAATGGGCTGGTATCTCAGCAGCTATTGGTTGGAGGGGCGGAAAGACCTCCCGCAACACCTCCCCCTTTTGTTTAAATAAGAGAGTTCTAAACCTACTATGAAATTATATACAATAAGTATAAATATCCTATTCTAACTAGCTTAGGACTTGTATAATAAATAACTTGGCCAAGTCATGAGAGAAAAGTAACTATAGTTATATAGTCTTCAACCCCATCGAAGATCTGAGAAGGGAAATAATGTTACCTGGGTATTTAGGAAGTTCAGTAAAACAACTTCCTAAACATGCAACAAATCACAGGGACAATTACCCAAAGTGACGTTTGCAGCGTTGAAGCAACCAACTTTGGCTAAGGCCTAACATAACTGACATACCATTTTCAAAGGCAAGCAACTTTTCAAAACTATCTTACCCTGTCTTGGCAGGATATGACAGTCCTGTTTTATCCATTGATGCACGCTCTGTATCTCTGTCAGTGGTTGAGGTATGGGCATTTCTTTGCCCCAAGGCCAGTTCTACCAAAAAGAAAGGCTCCAGGTGGAGTGTCTTTGGTGCTCAACATTCTCTCGGGAATAGAGCGGTGTTGCCAGGAGCAATTGTGTCTCACTACCACAAAACTCTGAGTTAGATTAAAGGCCATTTTCTACAGCTCTTTGAAGAGGTTGAAGATCATCTATCTATACTGAGTATAATCTCTATATATCTAAATAACCTGATTAGTCTAATTATAAATGGCAAACTTAGATGACTATTAATCTATATAATTCTCAATATCTATCTAACTTAAAGACTAAGACAATAAACATCTGTGTAACAAATGAGGATAATGACCTCCAAATATAAACAATGTACAAATATACATTGCAATATGGTAAATATACATCAATACACAAACAATATATAAGTATCTTAATCAAAGGTAGAAATGTACACTGCAATATGGTAAATATATACAATACATATATATCGATACAATATATGTCAATACATAAAAAATATTTTAAACAGAGGTAGAAACATGCATGCATACAATAGTCAATATAATTTAACTTTGTATCAATATACAAGAATCAATACCAATATATTTGTCTAAAAATTGTAACTCACAATTACAAATCTATTATCCCATCATCCCTCTTTTTTTTTTTCAATTTGATCCCTGAGCTTATAAAATTCCTCCCCTAACTTCCCAACCCCTAAATGATGTCCCTAAACCCAGGGGCAAACTTTACTGGGAGAGGGGACGTCGTCCTCTAGAATTACTTCCAGCTGTCATGGGGGCGACGTTCTTTCTGGGGGATCCTGTGAAAGCAAAATGATGGTTAAATTTCAAGATCAATGTCTTTTAAAATTGCAAATAGTCTCTGAGTATTTTGTGGAGGTCTGGCCAGAATGTTGTACAAGATGTGCACCATTTCAGCTAAACAAGTTGGGATCTTTTTGTGCAGCTGGTACCCAAAACAGGTCTTGGAGTAGTGCTATCAGTATCATGACGTCATATCAACCAGGTAGAGTTGTTGTTGTGGGGCCCCATCTTCTTCCTGGAAACTTCAAATGTCACTTCAGAAAAGACTCATTGTTTATTGTAAAAATACTTAAACATTAATTATATAGACATATATATATATATATTCAGTGAAAGGCATGATAGATATATTCAATGGAAGGTATGATAGGTATGAAGAAAAGCAAAGATGTTTTCTAAACTCATATTTCTTTCTGTCCCATATCATGGCTCTTGACATGAGACAGAAACTCCAGAAACTCTGGGTTTTTCTCTTACTAACAGGCTTGGATTTGGAGAGGGACTGAGCCAGAGTTCAACTTCAAAACAAGCTCTATAAATTTAGAAATATGGTTTAATATGTTTTACTTACACAACCCATTCAGTTTTCTTGATATTTCCTATTGGGCAGGTATTTTTCCATCTGTCAGTATCCAAATATCCAGGGTCCCTTGAATTTTTCAAAGGTGAGTGTTTTCCTGTGGAGATAAGAACAGAACCCTGCCCCCATTCTATATGTTTTTCTTACCACCTGTATGAATATCATTGTGGATGAGTTGTCATTTCTCCTTTCCAAGAGGTTTCTCCTCTTCAAATCGAAACTTTATTAATTTTGATGGTATCCACAATTTTTCTTCTCCTGTGGAAACAAGAGCAAAACCCCTTCCCCAACGTAGCACATCTCCTGGCTTCCATTGAGAGGTCAGCACATCTTTGAAATAAATCGGTTGATTTAGTTCAGCAGACTTTTCCATTATCCAATGTCTTTCTGCTGCTGTCGTTCCTTTCTCATTAGCGTTAAGAAAATTCAAGGTTAATAAAGCATTATGTAATCTATTTCTGGGGGTATTTTCAGTCCCTTTCTGTTTGTTCAGCATATCCTTTATAGTACGATTTGATCTTTCTATAACTGCCTGACCTGTAGGATTATTTGGTATACCTGTAATGTGTTTTATATTATAATAATCAAAAAAGCGTTTCATTTTCTTAGATACATATGCTGGACCATTATCTGTCTTTATTTGTACAGGTATACCCATGATGGCCATAACTTCCAATAAATGTGTGATTACTGAATCTGCCTTTTCTGAGCTCAGGGCAGTAGCCCATTGAAAACCTGAATACGTGTCTATGGTGTGGTGTACATATTTTAATTTACCAAACTCCATAAAGTAGAACACATCCATCTGCCAGATTTCATTTCTCTTAGTACCCTTTGGGTTACTCCCTGCAGGCAACGGTGTTTGATTATAGAAAGAACAAGTAGGACATCTCTTTATAATGTCCTTAGCTTGTTGCCAAGTAATGGAAAATTCTTTCTTTAGGCCTTTACTATTGACATGATGCTTTTTATGAAATCCCGAGGCCTGCAACACGCTTCCAATCAATAATTGATCAATCTCAGCGTTGCCTTGTGCTAGAGGACCAGGCAGACCTGTATGGGACCGGATGTGTGTTATGTACATCGGACAAAGCCTGTTCCTGATTATGTCTTGTACCTGGATAAACAATGAAGTCAACTCTGTGTCATCTGGTATAAATTCAGCGGTTTCAATATGCAAGATAACTCTTTCTGCATATTGTGAATCTGTAACTATATTAAGAGGTTTTTTAAAATCCCTTAGCACCATAAGAATGGCATATAATTCTGCCTTCTGGACAGAATTATAAGGGCTTTGTTCCACCTTACTCAATCCATCTGACTTGTAACCTGCTTTCCCTGATTTATTTGCATCAGTATAGAACGTACGGGCTCCAGTTATTGGAGCATCACGTACAATTTTAGGAAGAATCCAAGAAGTTCTCTTTATGAGGTTAAGTCTACCACTTTTGGGATAGTTGCTATTAATTTCTCCCAAAAAAATTAGCACAAGCTCTTTGCCACGGTTCATTGTCTTCCCATAACTTTTTTATTTCTTCAGTAGTAAAAGGCACTATAATTTCTGCTGGGTCTATACCTGCTAGTTGACGAAGTCTCAGCTTACCTTTTTACAATTAATTCAGAGACTTTTTCCACATAAGTTTTTAATTTTTTACTCGGTTTATTAGGTATAAATATCCACTCTAGAATAATATCTTCCTTCTGCATTAGAATCCCTGTAGGAGAGATTCTGGAAGGCAATATGACTAGGATGCAGCTAAGATTTGGGTTCACCCTATCCACATGTGCTTCCTGTAATTTTTCCTCAATCATTGTCAGTTCCTTTTCTGCTTCAGCTGTCAGTTTTCTTGGACTATTCAAATCCTTATCACCATCTAAGGTTTTGTTTAAATGAACTATTAGATCAGGTGTTATCCCAACAGCTGGTCGTAGACTGGAAATGTCTCCCAACAATCTTTGGAAGTCATTAAGAGTCTTTAACCGGTCTCTCCTAATTTGTGCCTTTTACGTTTTAATTTTCTCTAACCCTATTCTGTAACCTAGGTAATTAATAGAATTTCCTCTTTGAATCTTTTCAGGGGCAATTTGTAATCCCCACCTAGGCAAGACTTTCTTTACTTCTTCAAACATCCTTTCTAAAGTATCTTTATTTGAATCAGATAATAAGATGTCATCCATGTAATGATAAATTATGGACTTGGGAAATTGTTTACGAATTATTTCCAATGGCTTACTTACAAAATATTGGCACAATGTAGGACTATTGAGCATACCCTGTGGGAGGACAGTCCATTGATATCTCCTATTAGGCTGAGAATTATTATAAGTAGGCACCGTGAAGGCAAATTTTTCTCTATCCTTTTTTTGTAACGGTATAGTGAAAAAACAATCTTTCAAATCAATAACTATAAGAGGCCATCCCTTTGGTAATAGAGAAGGCAAAGGAATTCCAGATTGTAGTGGGCCCATAGGTTGAATTACTTTGTTGACAGCTCTTAGATCTATCACCATTCTCCATTTACCAGATTTCTTTTTTACAACAAACACAGGAGAATTCCAAGGGCTGGTTGATTCTTCAACATGGTGAGCATCTAATTGCTCTTGCACCAGCTGTTCCAATGCCTGTAATTTATCTTCAGCTAGGGGCCACTGTTTGATCCATAATGGCTTCTCAGTTAGCCATTTTAAAGGTAGGGCTGTTGGTACCTTTAAAGGTTTGGTATTTTCTATATGTTCTTGTATAGCCTGAATGGCGGTGACCTTTTTCCATAATACCTCATCATATCTTTCCCAGAATTATGAGTTCCTGGAACTGCAGGAATGTTAATCTGGGTATTCCATTGCTGTAACAGGTCACGGCCCCATAAATTTATTGCAATATTGGCTATATATGGCCTTAGTCTTCCTATTTGCCCTTCAGGCCCTATGCATTCCACCCATCTTGTGCTTTGTTTTACACGAGATAGGGTTCCAATTCCCAGAAACTGAACATCTACCTCTTGAAGAGGCCAATTCGGATGCCAAGATTCTGGGGTAATGATACTTACATCCGCACCTGTGTCTAATAAGCCTTCAATAAAAATGCCATTTATACAGACTTTTAGCTTTGGTCTTTGGTCGTTAATAGAAGTCTGCCAAAATATACGTTTACTCTGTCCTACTGGGTTTTTTGACTCATCCTCCACACATAATTCATCATTTAGACCAGTATTACTTTTTACAGCAGAAATTGGAGCTTTTAATTTTCTTGGTGAGGCACGTTCTCCACTGTGACTGGGAATGACTGGGCCACTGTTGGCTTCGGGGCCTGCGAGAGGCCCCTCAAGGAGTTTCCCGATGGGATCGGGTTGCCTTGTTTGTCTGTTGTTGACCTGCATTCGTTGGACCAATGACGGCCTTTACCACATCTCCTACATATACCTGAAGGCCTAGGTCTCCTATTTTTGTCATTCCCAGAGGAGATATTATTCCTAGAAATTCTGTGCCTGCAGTCCCTTTTCAGATGTTCTAATTTACCACAATTAAAACACCTGGCAGTTTGATGTCTCCTCATTGCTGTGGAAATCGCTTCTCCTACCCAAGATTCATCATTATAGCTAAACGTCTCAACATTCATCGTATGCTGAATCCATTCATCCATAGGTGCTGATCTAGACTTTAAAGGCCCAATTATCTTTTTGCATTCTATGTTTGCATTCTCAAATGCTAGAGATTCAAGAAGTATTCATCTCGATTCTGGGTCTGTTACCCCTATGTCCAGAGCCTTAATTAATCTTTGCAAAAAGTCAATAAAGGGTTCTCTCTGTCCCTGCCTAATTCTGGTATATGATTCAACCCTTTTTGCTGGATCTTGTATCCTATTCCAAGCATTTAAAGCTGCTTGGTGACATAGACACAGTACTTCATCGTCATAAAGAGCTTGGACCTGTGGATCAGCATATTCTCCTGCACCAAGAATTTGATCTTGGGAAACCTCAACACCTTTTGCTCTTCCTTGCTGTTCCATATGTTTGGATTCTTCTCTGAAATAAATTCCAAACATCAAGGAAGGTCCCTTATCTAAAACTGCAGACACTAACTGATGGAAATCATAGGGGGGTAGCTCTAGCATTAGAAGCCCAAGTCCTTATCATTTCCTTTACATATGCGGATTGCAGCCCAAAATTAACAACAGCTTGTTTAATTTCTTTCAGATCATTCATTGCTATTGGCATCTATCTAGCTTCTCTGACTCCCTTTGAGCCTTTAGAAGTTGACACTTTGTCAGAATTAAGTATAGGGTATGCCGCTAAAACCCTGGGTAAGCCAGTTCTAATAGCTGGTGTTGGCTTTGTATCCTGTCCTTGTGCCTTATTACTCTGTTCACCAGTTCCAATCATTTTTTCAAGCATTTCAAGTCTTTTCATTATTGTCTTTATTATTGCCTCTTTTGAATCCTGAGTCTCCTGACCTGCATGAGTTTCTAGTAAAGATAGTATGGTTCTTGAGAGTACCATAATCTTCCTAAATGATAGAATATTCAAAAGAATACTAAAACATAGTAACCAGTAAATTAAGTTATCCTCATAGTCATATAAATTTTGCATGATTAGACCCATTGCATTGGTAGCCCAAACAGTGAAATTCATGCTGGAAACAAAAACTGCCATATTACCTATTATCCAGCTAGCCTCTAACTCACCGAAATCCGCCTGTCTCTGCTTCCTGAGTGCTGGGATTAAAGGCGTGCACCACCACCGCCTGGCTGGCCTTGAACTCACCGAGATCCGCCTGCCTCTGCCTCCCAAGTGCTGGGATTAAAGGCGTATGCCACCACCACCTGGTCGGCCTCAGAGATCTGCCTCTCTGGATGTTATGGGCCTGAAGGCCAAGTGTATCTCTGACTCGGCACTGGGGCCTAAGTCACAAACTAAACAAAAAACGGCGTACACAGAACCATAAACCCAGAATCCAGGGGTAGAGAAGAATAACCCAGAAGCTGTGTATGCCTCCACGTGACAGAGTCACCCTGAGGGGTTGCAGCTTCCGCACGGCTGAGGAAGGGAAGGCTCGCACCAAGCCGAACTCGCAGCTGGCAGCCTAGGGGTCCTAAAAGCCAAACGTTCGGGCGCCAGGTGAAGGCGTAAGCCACGAACAATGCCACACCAGTTTGGAATTATTATTAATAGGGTAGTATTTATTTAAAGAGGAAAAACTTACAGATCACGATCCCAGACAACAGCCCTTTGCGCAATCATGAAGCGAGTCTAATCGCCAGCCGAACAGGAAGTCAAGAGGACCAGCGGAAGGAAATAGAAGCCTTTTGAAGGGAGAGAAACCACGCCCCAATGGGCTGGTATCTCAGCAGCTATTGGTTGGAGGGGCGGAAAGACCTCCCGCAACAATCATGGTCCTGGGTGGCAGTACAGTATTTATCTGAGATTAATATATTTTTCCTTTACATAATCTCCAAGAGCATCCATTGCCGAAGTCAAATGTAATGACCAAAAGCAACATGGGGAGGAAAGGATTTAGTTCGTCTTACAGCTGATCCATCATCCAGGGAACTTGGGGCAGGAACTCAGGGCAGGAACTCAGAGGCAGGAACTGAAGCAGAAACCATGGAGGAATATGTATTACTGGCTTGGTCCAAAAGGCTTGTTCAGCCTGTTTCCTTTTGCCATCCAGAATCACCTGCCCAGGGATGGCACTGAACACAGTGGGTAAGGCCCTTCTCATCAACCATGAATCAGGAAAATGTCCTACAGACTCGTCTATAACCCAAATTTATGGAGGATGTTTCTTAATTAAAATCCCCTCATCCAAGATATACTTAGGTTTGTGTCTAGTTGACAAAAGCCAGCCAGCACAATGTCATTATCAGTAACCGATCCAGGTGAAGCTTTTATGGAATTGGTTGTCAAGATAGTTCACTATCTTGTAGTATATAAAATTATATATATACATATATATATACATATATTATACATATATTGAGTTTTGTTAAATTTCACCAGCTTTTTTCTTGTTTTTGCTTTTATTCTTATTTCATACATCTTTAGAATAATTTTTCTCTCATTCCATTTTCCTTTTTGTATCATTTATTTTTATGCATATTGGTGTTTTGCCTGCTTGTTTATCTGTGCACCTCCTTTGTACCTATTGCCCACAGAGGCCAGAAGGTCAGAAGAGGACATCAGATCTCCTGGGACTGTAATCACAGATGATTGTGTGAGCCATGTGGACACTGGGAATCAAAGAGCACTGGTTGCTTTTCGAGAGTGCTGGGGTTCAGTTCCCACCATCCACATGGTGTCTTGTAATGGTTTGAAACTGTGGACCCTCTCACTGCCATGAACACTGCATGAATATGGTGCATAGATATATAAGATATAAGTAGATAAAACACCAGTACACATAAAAATAAAATAATGTTCTTTAGCACTTGGTTGATTCTGAGAGTCAAGTGGAAGATGTATGAATCACAGTATGTTCTAGTTCAAGAAAATTAATAAAGATTCAATGAGCATTCTTCTTGAATATGAAAAGTGATTTAAAGAAGTGGAGGACAGCATTGTATGATGAACATTTGAGAAATCATTTAAACTGCAAGTAGTGTTTTAATGGTTAAAGGAGAGAGATGTATGGCCAGGAGAAATTGTTCAAAATGCCCAAAAGAAGTTTGACTCAGATTATAAAATACAGCTTTACTATTTTTATTTATTTAATTTTTGGTACATGAAATAGAATAAGACTTTAAGAGAAGTAGAAACTACAAAAATAAAAGAATTGAAGATTTGATTAAAACTGTAGAAATTATCAATGAATTTTTCAGTATAGTGTTGTTTCTTTTTCTTTTCTTTTTATTTTGGTTTTTCAAGACAGCGTTTCTCAGTGACTTGGAGCCTGTCCAGAAACTAGCTCTTAAACACCAGGCTGGCCTCGAACTCACAGAGACCCGCCTGCCTCTTCCTCCTTAGTATTGGGATTAAAGGTGTGCACCACCACCACCCAGCTAGTGTTTGTTCAATAGTGTGGAATTTCACTCTAGGTCTCATAACTGTGCACTTCTGATTAGAGAACAGAAGCCGCAGACAGTTTTGGAGCATTATGCAGGATCTACAGTTGTCGAAAAAAATCATAGAGTTCTAATTTATGAATGTAGATGAGAACATTCATGTGTATTAAAATGTATTATTTCCAGGGAAAAGATCCACAAACATAGTTTAGACCTTAAGATTTTAAGAAACATTGCCAAGTATAAAAATTGTATAAGTCCTGAAAATGGGAAACTTGTAAGGAAGATCATTTCTTTTTATTTTGTATTTTTTAATTTATTTCTTTTTTTAAAAAATACATATATTGTTAAAAATAAGAATTTAGATAAGGCTCACTTGTCAGAAAACAGCATGTTTTATTTATTTATTTATTTATTTATTTATTTAAGATTTCTGCCTCCTCCCGCCACCGCCTCCCATTTTCCTCCCCCAATCAAGTCCCCCTCTCTCGTCAGCCCGAAGAGCAATCAGGGTTCCCTGCCCTGTGGGAAGTCTAAGGACCATCATTAAAAAGTCATTTCTTTCATCTTGTAGATCCTCCTACAGCTGAGGAACTGCAGGTCCCGCCCCTTCACATGCTCCAGCAGTTCCAGGATGGGATGGATGTAGAGGTGAGCTAACTATAGCCCTGGTTAGCTCCAGTGTTCTAGAGGAAGCTCCACCCGAGACCCTGGCATCCATATACCCAAAGAGTCTGGAATATTCTGCTGGAAGTTCTACCCAAAATCCTCCCCCTCATCTCTCTCCAAACCCTGCCATGGTGTAGGATGTCCTGTATATATGTTGCTTTTATTGGTTAATGAATAAAGAAGTTGCTTTGGCCTGTGATAGGGCAGAGTAGAGCTAAACAGGGAAATCTAAACCGAATGCTGAGAGAGAGTAGGCGGAATCAAGGAGAAGCCACGGAACCCAGTAGGAAACAGACACAGGAGACAGACACCAGACAGAACCTTACCAGAAGGCCACAACCATGTGGTGATACAGAAATGAATAGAAATGGGTTAATTTCAGATATAAGAGCTACCTAGCAATTCACTTAAGCTATTGGCCAAACAGTATTGCAAATAATATGGTTTCTGTGTGATTATTTTGGGTCTGGGTGATTGGGAACGAACAAGTTGCTTTCTGCAAACACTTCCACATCTCAGAAAGCCTGCCAAATAATGACCCCCTCCCTCACAGATGCCCAAGACCATTCCTGCAGGGTATTTAAACTGCACCCCCCCCCACCAAAAACAGACACATGTTTTTCCAGTCTCTCTTTCCTGTCTCCTCCCTGGGGGAGTGGAAAATCATCTGGGAGTGTTGCATCCATTAAACGTGGGATTTTTCTATTTGGTTTGATTTGGTCTGATCTGGATTGCTGCATTGGCAAGAAGGCTTGTTCCGGTGCAGAAACTTTTTCTCCAGTACTGTCCTGGTTAGCTCACCCAGTGCCAGTGCAGCAGGCAGCAAGGATCAGAGCTGCTTCTCCTGTTCCCATGTGTTGTAATAGGAGCGGCGGGGCTGTGTCCCCAGCACCCCGGCCACCCAGCTAGCTCTGTAGAGCATGGGACTCTTGATCCCAGGGTCGTGGGTTCGAGCCCAGACCAGGAAAGCAGAAACAGTGTCTGGGAGCACGCTCGCCAAATTTATAGGCAAACATTAGCCCTAGGCGAACACGACCCCTAAGGGGAGGGATTTATCCCTACACCCATGCCCACAGGGCTGGCTCACCCACACCCACACCACCAGAGATAACTCTTCTGTTTTGCCCATGAGAGTTGCAGGACCAAATTTCCCAGCTGCTGGAGAGACCAGCTTTCTATCCTGCCACAGTGGACAAAAAGGGTGAGAGGGCCTCAATGATGCCACCACATGGTAGGAGTGGAGGGTGTAAATTCTTCTGCTCTTATGCCATCAGGTTCCCTGTCCCCTCCCTGCCCCTGGCAGCAGTGTCAGCTCTAGTGTGCAAGCCAGGCAAGATTCAGGGCCTACTACTCTGTGTGCTGCAGCCAGTGAAGGGCAGGAGCAGGTCTCCCAAGGCAAGAAAAGGATATCCAAGAGGAGGTCCAGTGAGGACCCAAGTTGATGCTGCAGTAGAGGTCAGAGGCCTTGAGGCAAACCAATGACTCATTGCAATCAACACTTAGAAGCGAAGATGTGTGGACTAAAGCCAAAAGTGTGTAACCCACTGCTTCGCACCACAGCTTCCATGCTGAGACTGGTTTGTTTTTATTTTTTGTTTTTCTGTTATATTTTTTTCTATTTGGGGGAGAAGGTGGCAAGGGTAGAGGGAAGAAGGCAGATGACCAGTACAAAGGGACAGTGAGATGAACGGGATCGGGATGCACCATGTGAAATCCAGAATCAACACAAAGTTTTTCGTTGTTGTTGTTTTTAAAAAATGGTCACTTCTCAGGACATGTGTGATGAATATATCGAGGAAGCAGAACACTAATACAGGTTTCAGAAAACAAGATGATATTTGAGTAGGATCATCATGATAGTTCCAGAAGGAACAGAACATTATAATTTATCAGGCTGTAAAAGGTTATGTTCATAGGACTCTAGTATGCCAACTCCTTATTTTGTGGCCAAGAAGACCCGTGTCATCAACCTCTTAAAAGCTCCCTTGACCTCTTTGTTCCTAAGTGTGTAGATCAGGGGGTTCAGCATGGGTGTGATGATCCCATAAAAGAGGGACACCATTTTCCCTCTGTCCTTGGAGGCAGGGGACGGTGGCTGCAGATACATGTAAATGGCAGTACCATAGAACAGCACCACCACAATTAGGTGGGAGCCACATGTCCCAAATGCCTTTCGCCGACCTTCAGCTGACCTGATCCTCAACACTGCTTGAACGATAAAAGTATATGATATGAGTATAAGAGTCACAGGTATTATAAGGAACACAATACTAACAAAAAATAGTTCAGCCTCAATAGTGGTGGTATCCACACAGGACAGCTTGAGCAGGGCAGGAATCTCACAGAGGAAGTGATCAACTTTCTTGTGACCACAGCGTGGCAACTGAAGGGTCCAAGTGGACTGCAATACTGAGTTGCTGAAGCCACTGATCCAACACGCAGCCGCCAACTGCAGGCAGCGCCTTTGGTGCATGATGACTGAGTAATGGAGAGGCCAACAGATGGCTACAAACCTGTCGAAGGACATGACGCCCAGGAGAAAGCATTCAGTGCAACCCAAGGCCAGGAAAATGAAAAGCTGGACCACACAGCCTCCATAGCTGATCACCTTCCGGGAGCTGCAGATGTTGACGAGCATCTGGGGCACTGTGCTCGTGGTGTAGCACAGGTCCAGCAGGGACAGGTTCGTGAGGAAAAAGTACATGGGGGTGTGGAGTTTGGAATCCAGGCGGGACACCAGAATTATCGTCATATTCCCAAAGATGGTCAGGATATAGGACACCAGAAACACCACAAAGAGTGGCAGCTCCAGCCATGGCCGATCTGAGAACCCTAAGAGAATGAACTCCCCTGAGATGCTCTCATTGGCCAGAGTCATGGTAAATGGTGCAGTCTCCGGGTCCCTGGAACACAAAGGGTTAGTAAGCTGGTGAAAATGTTTATTGACAGCATCAATTAGATAGGAAGTGACGATGCCAGAGCATTTCCTGCCTTTCCAAACTGATCCTGTTAGTGTGGAAACCGTGTTGATAAAAGGTTAAGCATCTGTCTAACCTTCCCCAGGTGCTCATGGATTGCTAACAGTTTTTAACACAGCGATTTCGAGTTTGCAGCACTGTGTCCATTTCTACAGTCACAGAGCTTCTCCTCTGTGTTTGCCTGTCCTGTGGACGGTTCTGGGATCTTTCTACCTGGGTATGTGCTGTTGGGGGGACAGAGATATTGCTCCTGTTATTTGAATTCACTTATTTTCCCCCAAAGTCAGTGAGAGTGTCTGGTTGCAGACATTTGTTAGAATTATGTAAACCTCATTTCCCCACTATTCCTACCATTCTCTAAAATAAGTCCAGATACTAATTATGGCATCTACCTCATAAGTTTTCAGACACAGTGTCAGGAGACTCATCCTCCAATGCTGTGTCACAGAATCCACAGGTGCTGTGACAGTGAGGCTGGCGGGCCTGGCTCATCTGCCCTTCTGGAACTAGTTTCACTGCGTCTTGTGATCTTGAGGACCCTGATCTTAGGGTCCTCATCTGTAAAGTGAGGACACGGATGCATTTTCTGGCCTGTTGCGAGTCACAGGTGCACAGCACTCAGCCTAACTTTGGGAGGGAACGGAAGAGTGAGCTCAAAGCATCCACACTGACCGAGGCACAGGGGTGCTCAAAAGAGTCACTTCAAGCTTCTATAGTGTTCCTTTCCAAATGGGTCAGCGTTCAAGTGGTTATGTTACAACCCTTACAGTCAGCTTCGAATCCAGGGGCCAAGGAAACATATCCTAAGCATTGATGTTATTTTTTGTGTAAACTGTTGGCAGTACCTGGTCCACAGGAGCACAGCTGCTGAGTCACAGGTGTAAGAGAGCTGGGATACTTTGGGTAGAGCTGAGTGAGAATCCGAAATATTTTGGAAGTAGTGATATAGCAACTCCAACCTCTAAAATATATGTATCCCAAAGAAATCTCCATGAAAAACTAAGTTTTCAAATTTATTTTACCAATATGAGAATATATATTTTACAATTTTGTCCATAGTTATTAAAATATTAGCTAAGGGTATTGATTTTTCTTCACTTACTGTAAAACATTTAGTTCCCATCATTTGCTAGGTGTTCATGAAAATAAAATATGAAATAATCTTTCAATGTATTTTTCTCTGTGTGTGTTTGTGTGCATGCTGGTGGTGCTAATTTTTGCACATGCAAGCTACAGCACAAATATGACGGTCAGAGGGCACCTTGGTTGGGACAGAATTTCTCTCCTGTTGTTCACGCTGCACATGACAAACTAGCTGACCCTCCAGATTGATCCGATTTTCTCCTCTGTCTCTCACTTTGCTAGAAACACTGGGGTTCTGAACAGAACCCTGTGCACCCTGTGCTCAGCCTAATGTGGTTCCTGTGGTTTTGAACTCAGGTCCTCAAACCTCTGTGGTAAGACATTTATCTGCTGAGCCATATTCTCAGTACCTCAAGATAGTTTTTTCAGTTTTTTGAGTTGTGGTCTCTTGTATCCCAGGTTCTCCTCAATCTTGTTCACATTTCCTTCCTTATGATATCTCATTATTTTAT
The DNA here is from genome assembly GCA_963919715.1 of Microtus obscurus. Classification (NCBI taxonomy): domain Eukaryota; kingdom Metazoa; phylum Chordata; class Mammalia; order Rodentia; family Cricetidae; genus Microtus; species Microtus obscurus. The sequence goes on along the minus strand of CAWTZC010000010.1, from coordinate 34,023,591 downwards.
GCTTTTCCAAATTGCATCATATTTTTTGAGAGTGTCTTTCGTATATATATATTTTTCTAAATTATGTAGATAAACCATAGGAGTCTTTTCCCCACACAGCTAATAAGGGAAGGATCTACTTACAGTTTACCTTTTAGAAAAGCTGAGTTTTGAAGACAGAAGCCTGGGTTTATAGTCTCCTCTAGCTTAGCTTGCTTCCTGAGATACCAGATCTGCTTCAGCAGCCAACAGAAGGGAAAGCTGACCTGCTCTGGAGGCCATGGTTCCCACCGAGATCACAAATGTCTCCTACTGCTCAAATTCCAATGTGAGTCTATTTAGTAATTTCTTATATATTCTACTTACCTCTAATTTAAGCATGAGAGACAGAAAAATTCATTTTGCCTTTCAAAACATCTGGCATTATAACAGAAGTAATTTAAGTGGCACAAACACAATGATGCTTCTGTCTGCTACATAGTCGTCTACTTGTTCAGCTGAGGCTAACTGAAGTTCTAGTTCTGCTTGCTAGGAGTCCCGAGGTCTCCAGTCAGAGTGCAGTGGATGGAGAGCAGGATGTACCGGTGATGCCCAGAAAGTGTGGTACCGGAGTCATGTCCAGTACACTTCGGTGAGCTAATAATTATTTTTAACGAGATATTTTCTGATTGATTTTACAAAAATAAGAAGCATACATTTATAACCAAATACTGGTTTTGGCCTCTGCTAAAATCCCAACACTGATCCCTCCTTTATAGGATTCACCAGGGGCTCAGCAAACTCCTGGTCCAATGGGAGACAGGAGGAGAGCTGTGAAGGGTTGGCTCTGTTACATGGCTGTGCGGTTCAGGAGGAGCCGTTCTCCAGGGACCAAATCCTTAGCTTTGTAACATGACAGTAGTGATGGCAGGTTTGGGGGGTGTGATGGGGTGAGGGGATGTGGTGGTGGGACACAACAAAAGAGAAAATGCAACAACAACAACAAAAAAACAACTTTACAACTAAAAGCTGAATTTTGTGCTGACAGGGATTTATTTATACTTGAAATGTATTATTCAGTGTGTTCTTTAACGTCATTCGATTGCTTTTGTTCTTTTGCCTTTCACTTTTTTCAGTTTTTTTGTTTGTTTTGCTTTGAGACAGGGTCTGGATATATAGCCCAGGCTGTTCTAAAGCTCAAGATTTTTCCAACTCAGTGTTTCAAGTGTTGAGATTTTAGGCATGTGCCACCACACGGATTTGCAGGGGTGTGTCACCCCATGGATAGACAGGGGTGTGTCACAACATGGATTTGCAGGGGTGTGTCATCACATGGATTTGCAGGGGTGTGTCACCACATCTAGCCATCATTTAGTCAATTCCATCAGAAAGAAGAAAATTCATTTCATTTTCTCATCTAAAACCATGTTCCCACACCTTTGATTTGCACATCAGAAAAGAGACTGCTTTTCATCCAACCTTTCCAAGTTGCTTATTAACCGTTTCTATGATATATTTCATACAGAAATTTTGAAAACATATATTTATAAACACTATACCCAGCATATCTTTCCTCTCATGGTTTCATTCTCTCTAGATTTAGTTACTTTTTTTTGAGGATCATATATTGCCGGTTAAATTGTTTTGTTTAAAATTTGTCTGCAATATATTATTCAGTTCTACCAGAATCAATTTATTTTGAAGGCAGATTTAGAAGACATGCTTATAAATGTTAAAGACAAAAAATCAACTTTTAAAAAATTTGGAAAAAAATTCCAATAAACTACCAATATTTTTTAGAATGGCAAACTGATATAGAGTAGCCAGGATTGAGAAGAGCACACCTCCATGATCAATACAAGAGAAGAGATCCAATTATCAAAGGAGTCTATATCATAGAAATAATAAAACTCTGCTCTCTCATCAGATTTAAAAGGAGAACTGAGTGTTGTAGGCTTTCTGAAGAGACATAAAAATAATACATTTTATTTGTTTTTCTCATTTATTTGTTTTTGAGAATTCCACAAAATGGATTTTGATCATATTTGCCCTCTCCCCAAATCCTCCACACCCATTCCCCCTTCCCAATGCACTCAACTGTATTCTCTCATTTTATTTAAACCCATCAAGTCCAGTTTGCGCTGCCCATATGCTATTCCTGGATGTGTGGCCTCACTGGGGGGTGGGCAACTCCCAAGGGGCTGCGCTCTTACAGAGCACTGAGCAGATGAAGTGTGATACAGAAGTCCCATTTGGGGCTGAGCATTCTGCTATCTCCTCTTATTGCACCTTGACTAGCGGTGAGCCTCTGTGTTTGTCTCTGTCTACTTTTGAAAAAACAGTTCCTCTAATGAGGAAGGAGAAATGCATACTGTATTGGTACAATTAGAAGTTATTAGGAGTTTATTTCATGTTATGCACACTTAACAGAGTAATAGCAGTTTCTCCCCTAGAAACTAGGACTTGTCTAGTCACAAGTTCTTGATCCTAACAACACGAACATACATGAGTTTCAACATGTATGGAGCAGATCTGAAGTCCAATCAGAAAGTGGTTGATTACTCCCATGATATTCAGGTCAGGGGCAGGTCTTATGTTGATTTATTTGTAGTTTAGTTATGCAGGCTTAGAGAAAAGTATTTAGTTTTATTCTACTCCATGTACCTATCCAGTTTGATCAGCATCATGGTTGAAGGTATTCACTTTTTTTTCCATTTGTATTGTCAGCTTTTTCGTCAAGAATCATGTGACTGTAGATATGTGGGTTTATGTGTGGATCTTCAATTTTATTTCACTGATCAACATGCATTTTTTATGCTAGTACCATGCTGTTCTTATTACCGTAACTCTGTAATATAACTTGAAATCTGGGATAATGGTTCCTCCAGTATCTCTTTTATCATTCTGTACTGTTTTCACTGTTTCTGATCTTTGTATTTCCACATAAAATTTAAGATTAATTTTTTTCAATTTCCAAGATGAATTGCATTAAAATTTTGATGGTGATTGTGTTAAAATTGCTTTTTGTAGGTTGGCCATTTTCACATTGTTATTTCTATGAATTCATGAACATAGGAGGTCTTTCTCATGCTATCTTCTTCCATCTGTTTTTTCAGTATCTTAAAATGTTCATTGTGTAAGTCTTTCACTTCCTTGGTTATGTTTATTTCAAGAATTTGGTTTGTTTTTACTTTTTAGGTTACTGTGAATGGATGGCTACATGTAGAAAAATGAAACTAGATACCAATGTCTTTCTTAGTGTGTTTGCCATTTATGATTAGTAGCTAATGATTTTTGTGTTTTAATTTGGTAGCCTACTGCTTTGTTGTAGGAGATTTGTGGTAGAGTCTTTAATGTAGAGAATCCTATTGTCTTCACATAAGGATACTTGAGATATTACTCCTAGACAGTTAGATCTTACACAGCTTTATTTTTTGGATAGTGCTATCACATCTCAGATCAGAAATGGAAAGTGGAAGAAATATCTAGAGAGGTTGATGGTCTTCAGAATTTCCTGTCTGAGATAATGAGTCCTTCTGAGAAATGAAGATGAGGTTCTCATAGGTCAGAAGCTCAATGAAAGTTGAGGAAAGTTAGCCAGGACAGAAAATTCAGCATGCTCTTTACTTTTTTCCATTTGTTCCAACCCTTTTCTTCACCCTTGGCCTATCCTTACCCATAACTCATTACAAGTATATTCAAATTTATAACCTATGAGAATATTGTGGCTATAGCAATCTCTTTTGGGTGAAATAATGTAATATGAAGTGTTGCAGTGACAATGTGACTTAATGTATTACATTTTGACACCATAGACTATCTCAGAAGAAGAAACAAAGTCTTTGCGCATCATTATTTCCACAAAGTCAATAATATTAAAACACGTTCTCTTTTATTGCAATGTAATCTAACTGTTTTCATGGTTGTTCTAGTGGAAGGAAAGAAGAGATCACACATAGTCTGTTCATTGTGCCAGTTCAGAGCATTTGATGTCAAGCACCCATTAACTCTTTGAACTTTATGTTCCCAAACGACTGTACATAATTTTAGCCTCTTTAAGGCTAGTGCAGATTCCACAGTTTAAAACAGCACAGATTTCTTGCATCATTTATCACTAGGTATTTATAGTAAGTCTACGCTGATACTTGCCTTTTAAATCCCCAACTTCTGCTTTCTCTCTGCTTTTCTTACCCTACCGTACTACCCCCAACATGGATATAAAGGCACCTTCATCAAATAAATTGTTTCTCTTTGGTAAACTTTTGGGGTTGAGTCTCACTCTGTTGTAAAGGCTTTCCTAAAACTCATGACAGTACTGCTTCTGCATCTTGAGTGACAGAATTATCACAGATGTGCACACCACACTCTGCTTCAGTTGTTAATTCTTGTGTCCTTTTCTTTTATTTCAAACTATTTTATTATAATTAATTCAGCTTTTTATTGTGACTGAAAAGATGGTCAATAGTTTAATAATTTTAGCACAAGATAAAGAGAAGCTCTTGGGGGAAAACCAGGAATATAAACACAATTAGATTCAAAATCAGCATTAAAGATTATTCACATCCTTCTCTAGGTAAAGGGTTTCCATGTCAGGATTTATAAATGCTTATTGTGGTCGGTAAGTGAAGGGATGTCGGTATAAGGGTAGAAGACAGGGATAGGGCAGAAAATGAAGCCCCTTAGCTGATCGACACACAGAAAAACTCCAGATTTTGTGATAATAACATCATCTAGTCCCTGTACAGTTTGTTATGCAAACCCCAGTATGCAATACAAAGCTACTAAATATGAGAAGAAATCAGAGTCATATACAATCAATAATCAAGATTTTTTTTTCAAAAGTGCTGTGGTAGTTTGAATGTAATTGACCCCTATAAGCTCATAGGCAGTAGCACTATTAGGAGATGTGGTTTTGTTGGAGTAGGGGCGGCCTTGTTGGAAGAAGTGTGTCACTGTGGAGGAGGGCTTTGAGGTCTCCTGTTCTCAAGCCATGCAATGTGTGTCACACAGACATTTTCTGGTTCCTGCAGATCAAGAGGTAGAACTCTCAGCCCCTTCTCTACCACCATGCCTGCCTGCATGCTGCTATGACCCACCATGATGATAATGGGCTAAACCTCTAAATAATTGTAAGCCACCGCAATTAAATGGTTTCGTTTATAAGAATTGCCATGGTCATGGTGTCTTTTCAGAGTTATAGAAACCCTAAGGCAATATTGTACTGTAGTTGTAAAAATATGTTATTGGGTAAAGAGTACACAGAGTATCTCTGTGCTATCTTTTTTGTGGCTTCCTATAAATGTATCATAGAAAAAATAAAGTAAAAATCATTTTTAAAAGATAGTCAGTGAGACTGGATAGATGGCTCAGTGGTTAAGTATGCACAGTGCCCTTGCAGAGGACCCTAGCATCCACTTGGGGCAGTTCATAGTTGCCCATAACTACAACTCCAAAGAATAGATGGCTTTTTCGGGCCTGTGAAGAAACTTGCACCCATGTGCACATACTCACACACAGACGCACATAGACACACCCGTACACATATGTTAAAGTGAAAATAAATCATGTTTTAAAAAGAGAACAAGAGGCTAGGGGATAGCTTGGTCAGTAAATTGCTTGCTGTGCAAGCATGAGGATTTGATTTCAATTCCAAGCACCCAGTTACAATGTTAAATGTAGCACAATATGATCATAATCCCAGTATTCAGGTGACTCCTCAGGATTTGCTGGCCACCTGCCTAGCCAAATTGGTAAGCCGCAGGAAAAGTGAAAGAGTCTGTCTCGAAAGACAATGTAGACAAATCTGACTGCTGGCCCCTGTTATGGGATAATGCTCTTGTACACTGTAAAGATTTGTCACTTGTATTGGTTTAATAAAATGCCGATTGAGAAGTAGCCAGGAAGAAAGTATAGGCGGGGTGACAAGACTAGGAGAATTCTGGAAAGAGGAAAGGCTCATTCTGCAGTCACCACCCAGATGCAGAGGAAGTAAGATGAGAATGCCTCACTGAGTAAGGTACCAAGCCACGTGCCTAAGATAAGAATTATGGGTTAATCACATGCTCATTCAGATCCAGTCCAGCTGGCCTTGGTGAGCTCCCATTAGATCAGTCCCACTGTCTCCATGGGTGGACGCACCCCCCACAGTCCTGACTTCCTTGCTCATGTTCTCCCTCCTTCTGCTCTTCATCTGGGCTTTGGGAGCTAAGTTTTGGATGCACACCTTCCTAGACCTGGATGCGGGAGGGGCTTGGACTTCCCACAAGGTAGGACACCCTGACTTCTCTTAGGACTGGAGAGCGAGGGGGAGGAGAAGAGGGGGAGAGAAGTGAGATGATGGGAGGAGGTGGGAATTTTAAAGAAAAAAAAATGAATGAATTATGGGTTAATTTAGATTGTTCAATTGAGCTAGTTAATAATAAGCCTCAGCAAATAGGCCAACCTGTTTATAATTAAGATAAGCCTTGTGTGTTTTGTTGGGGCTGAACATTATAGGACCCAGGCAGGACAAAAACCTCTGTCTACAAATGGTATCCAAACGTTTGGCAAGAATTTTCATATAAAGCCTGAAAATGCTTTTAAAAAAGATTCTACAAAGACAAAAGAACAGAGTCAAGTACAGCTTCTTGGTACAGAAGGAGAGATTAACAGTTCTGAAACTATCTTTGTAATAGGACTGAGCACAGAATAAATATATAGTGGATAAAAAAAAACAGCTTCCCATTGTTCAAGAAAGAAACAATAAAAAGAAAAGACCCTGGAAGGAATACTGTGGTGTTTAGATATGAATTAAGCGCATCAGAATAATGTGTGTATACATGCATGCATGCACACACAGAGAGATTGAAATAATACAATATGTGTATATTCGTTTTTCATGGCTATAACAAAATACTTGAAACTATGTTATATTTGAAGGAATGGCATATTTGGCCCACAGTTGGAAAAGGTAGAGTCCCAATATGGTACCACTATCGATGAGATGATTCTATTATAATTTGAGGAGTATTGATAATGGTTCTTCTTTGAAAGTCTTGTAGAATTCTGAACTGAAACCATCTGGTCCTGAGCTTTTATTGTCTCACAGTTGGAAAAGATAGAGTCCCAGTATGGTACCAGTTTTTGATGACTGTTTCTATTTCTTCAGCAGTTATAAGTCTGTTTAATTTGCTGATTTGGTCTTGATTTAATTTTGGTAAGTAATATTTATCCAGAAAGTTGTCCATTTCCTTTAAGTTTTCCAGTTTTGTGGAGTACAGTTTTCAAAATATGACCTGATGATTCTCTGGATTTCCTTTGCGTCTGTTGTTATGTCCTCCTTTTCATTTCTGATTTTGTTAATTTGGATATTCTCTCTCTGCCTTTTGGTTAGTTTGGATAAAGGTTTGTCTATCTTGTTGATTTTCTCGAAGAACCAACTCTTTGTCTCATTGATTTTTTTTGTATTTTTTTTTGTTTCTACCAAAAGACAAAGAGAAGACAGTTTCAGTGACAACTAAAACAGGGTCTAATCTGCAATTTCTAACAGCATTTTGTCAATGCTAATTCCCTGAATACAGAAAGTTTCTGAATTGTCTTCACAAACTTCTTAGAAATTTAAAACCAGTTTTAAACAAAATGCATTGAGAATAATTCATTTAAAGTACATTTAATTTAAATGTAAAAAATATATGCACACACACATACACACACAAATATATGTGTATAATTTATACTTCTTCAGAAAATTGAGACTATAAACCATAGTTTAAGGTGAACTTTTTACCTATTTTCTTCAGCTGGCCATTCTTTGACAAGGCATATATATTAGACTATATATATAGAATTGCTATAGTAATTTTTCTAAAACCCTTCTTTCAGCACTTACACAGCTTCCATATAGCATCCAAGCCACTTCAGGGAGATAAAACATCTTGCCTTTGCATGGATGGGTTCATAGCTTTCTCTTGGCTTAAAACCACACAAGTATTAATCTATATCTAAGTAAAAGCAGTACACCCAGATATAGTGTTTTTCCCCATCTATTTTAAAATTAGCTCAGTCTGTCCACTCCACGCAAATTTTTAACAAGCTGCTACTTGGTCACAACATAAATCAGAAGATCTCAAGACCAGAAATGCACTTTTGTCTACAAAACCCAAGATACCCTGACAAGCAGCCAGGTCCAGTGCTGAGCTGGAAAGCAGAAAAGTTCTTTTAACAAGAAACAAACTAGTCTTCACTGAGATCATTTAAACTAGAAGAAAAATAGCATTTTCACTCAAAATCCCCCCCCTAAGAAACTAAGTTGGAAAACTTAAGTGCAGATAGAGGGTTTAACTCATTGCTAAAGTGAGTTGATTCAAGGAATTCTGTTCTTATTCGAACCCAAGAGCAAGGACAAAAACAGGAAAGGTCAGTAGAAAGTATTAAATCTGAGTCAAGTACCTGGCCAGGCCCCTGTCTCTATTGCAGGTCCCCAAAATGCTCCAATGCAAACACAGCCTTAGGCTCCATAATGACTTTTCAGTTAGGGACCTACTGCATATATGGCTGTAACCCCACAGCGTCACAACAGGGATGAACTGTTATCTACCGCTATCTACCGACATTGTGATTGCTACAACTGCTAGAACAAGCCATTGCATCTGTGTTTGCTGTGGGACTGATGTAAAGAGACCTATGCTGCCCAGTGACAAACAAGTAGTTAAGTGCCACACACTATCCTGCACACTGTATGTATGCAGCACTTGATGAGTGGCCATGCTACTAGCTTACAGTATTGGGTTTCAGATTGCACTCTCTCTACTTACAAATGTTTCCTGTAAAGCATTATACTGTTTTGGGTTGGAAGCAACCTTATGTGTTTTGTAATTACTGCATTTTTTGATTAATTTGTTCAACTTATGTTCAAGGGGTGAAACCAATTGATGATGTATTTCTCAGAACATATCTCACTCGTGCCTCAACACCTTTGAATATGGCTGGCAGAGCAAGGATGGCAGGAAGGGCTGAGCCCTTGACTACAACACTCTCCAGAGACCCTCCATGGTACTGGTAGACTAAAGATAATGTAGGATAATGTATGCCATGGAATTTGAGAGCTTATGTGTCTCTGAGGCAAATGGGCCCCTCTATGTCTTCTTGTCTTCTTTTGGTATTACCAAATCATTGAAATGGCCTTTAAGAGCAGCCTTATCAGGACGGAAAGAAAGAGATGCCTGCAATTCCAGCACCCAAGAAGGAAGGAGAATTGAGAATTTGAAGCCAACCTGTGTTAAATATTAGTGAGACCCTGTCTTGACCCAAACCAAAATAACAGCATCCTTAACAATAATAATATAAGAGTTAAAGGGATAGGTCCATTCCAGAGTCAGCAGCTGAACAGATCCTTCCAGTAAAGGTGTCAACTTTATGGTCATTTGTGGTTATAATGGCTATGTGGTAAATGTTTCAACCCATGGATTCATCTGTCTTACACACTCTAAGCAGGCAATGTCACTAGAACCCAGCACATCTTTGAAGTCCTTCATGGAACTATTTTCTCAGGAGGGAGATCCTGAATACTTGGTCAACCATTAAGAGTGAAAGTTTCAGAAATCAAGTTATACAGGTTGTCTTCATTTATTTTGGTTCTACAGAGCTTCAGGGTATCCATAAATAAAATCTGTGACCATTTTCCCTAACTCTGGACATTATCTCTTTGCTAAGTGGATCAGAATCTGAGCCCCCTGTGCAGCAAGGGCCCAAACAGCCAAAAATCAGGCAGCCATAAGTCATATCTTGTTTTCTAGTGCTGTGATTAATACCATGACCTAAAACAAGTTGGGGTGGAAATGGCTTATTTCATCTTATGATTTATTGTTCATCATGGAGGGGGCATCAGGGCATTAGTTGAAGAAGAGACCATGGAGGAACGTTGTTTACTGGCTTGTTCTACAGGGCTTCCCACCCAGATGGGCACCCACCACAATCAATCATTAATTCAGAAAAAAATACCCCTACAGACTTGCTTGAAGGTCAGTCTTATGGGGGCATTTTTTTCAGTTGAGGAGTGCTGTTCCCAGATGACTCTGACTTGTGTCAAGGTGACAAAATCTAACTTGGAACACCCTATTGATTATAAAAGACTGGCATGTCTCTAGTTACTTTGAACTTTAGAGCATAGTCTCCCATGCCTTTCTGCTAAAGAGCTGTGAGTTCATCAGGGGCTATTCACTGTATTCACCATGAGGACTGGATTTTACTCCCCAGAACTGTAAGACTTGAAAATGCAACTGTTTTTCAGGGTTTTTCTTTTCTTTTCTTATAATTTTATTTTTCAATACTTTGACGGCCCTGGAACTCACTCTGTAGACCAGGCTGACCTCGAACTCAAAGATCTGCCTGCCTTTGTCACCTGGGTGCTGGGATTAAAGGTGTGCACCATCATGCCCAGCTGGGATTTTTATTTTCTTCTTTCTTTAGTGTAGTTTTTAAATTTTCATCTCTCCTACATTTAAAGCCTTGCTCAAAAAATTTTCTCCCCATCCCCTGCCCCTCATTCCTCATTAACTGTCCTTTTGCCAGATGGCCAGGATATGATTAGATTTATGAAGCCATCAGCTTCTGGCTGGCATCCAAACCCAGCACATTTCTCCAGGGACAGACAACTTCAGGTCCACTACTCATAGGTCTTCACTCTGTGGAATAGTAACCTTTTGTGTTTAGTACTTTAATAGCTCTGTGTTACTTACACAAATATTTTTGTTATTTATTATGACTTCTTCAGTTCTTGAAGGGTTAGCATACTTCCCAAGATGTTCTGTAGCCTAGCAGCAGAATTCACCACCTAAATTTGTACTAAGTTTGCAATAGAAGACATAGATTTCACTGCCACAGGTGACTTCACAGGTAGTGGTCATGGGTCACAGTTTCACCATGAAACTGAGCCTAATTTCATAGACTAGCACTTGCCCAGGGTCTTCCTAGGACTCTGGGGTGGGTCCTAATAATGTGTTTATATAAACATATTTCAGCCATAATTCATGACTCCCACTCTTTTTCATTTTCATATTAATTGGTAATGAAGTAACTATGAGAATTTTTATCATCTAGCTAAAAGAAGACGTGATTTATAGCATATTTGTATATACAGATAAGTGCTTATTAACCTTTCTGGAATAGGAACAGTCTACTAGTTATGTATGTGCCACTGTGATTAAAATGACAAAAACAACTTGAGGATGAAGGGGTTGTTGCTGTTGCTATTGTGGCTTGGCGAAGATTCAGTCATTGAGCCTGGAAGAGCATGGCAGCCAATATCAGTTCATGTCAGTTAGATCAGAGGACTATTTGGACAGCAGTGGGCCAAAAAGATCAGAGGGAGAGGAAGGAGGGAGGGTGAGGAGGAAAAAGAGGAGGAGAGGGAGGAGGAGGAAGAAGAAGAAACAAAAGGAATTGTAAACACAACACACCACTGTGTTGTAATATAGCAAACATGTAATGTACTGATGAAAAATTATATCCACCAGTCCCCACATAAACAGTGAAAGATCACAGATAAACAGCCAATTGCAGTGACCCAAGAAAGTGTGCTACTCAAGCAAACCAAACCCAAAAGCAGAAGGAAAACTTAATGAAGATGAAAAAAAAAGAGGAAAGAAAGATGAAACGCACTCCCTCAACCAAGAAATGAGCAGGCAATTGTTTATGTCGTCATAAAATGGACTCTAGGTGTAACAAGAGAAAAACACTCCTAGGATACCTGTGGTGATGTGGATAAATTTCAAAACATTATGCATAGTTGAAGAATCTAACAAAAGTATACAAACTGCATACATGAAAGTTTTGGTGTAGAGAGAAGTGTGTGGTGCTCACACCAGGTACCCGACATGTGTGAAGCTGTCAGAACTCGATGGGATGGCTTGTCTCAAAGCAAGGGTGATTACATGCGGAGGGTTCAATAAGCAAGGAATTGTGTCGAGGAGCTTGGTTTTTTTTCTACTTGGAGAAGTAATGGAAAAGTGAGAAAAGGGAAAAGACCTGAACAATTCTACAAATTAGATTGGAATGAAGGTATCACTGAGAACTGATGTGCTGATGAACACAGATGAATGAGCTAGAAAAAGGTGGAGAATGTCTGTGTGTGGGTAATACATACTAATGTGTTCATGCACTCTTAGATCATGCTTTTTTCCCCCATCCCCTCCTGCAGGAATCCAGAGTGTTGTGGAGAAATGGCAGTTCCAGACACATCTTGTACGTAATTTAAGGAAGTGTTTCTAAAAACAAGAGGACAGGACAAAAGGATGTAGTGGAAGCTTGGAGAGACTTATGTGGGCACAATTTGGGGAAATCTAAGGTCAAAATAACAACTGGATGGAAGTTCAACTGATAGGTTGGAGAGGGAATACACGAGTCCACACTGCTTTAAACTGTGAACACGAACGTGGGCACTTGGTAGAGTGTCAACTAATCAACACAGAAGACTGGAAAAGGAGCTCTTCAAAACCATGGTGTCCCAGATGCAGATGAGCATCGATGAGATGCAGGAAGCAGAGGGGGGTTTAGTCAGACAAAAGAGACCAACAGATATCAAAGGATAGCTAAAGGATTCTTCTTGATTAAATCAAAGGGTAGCAACATGACCTTGCATGCTATCTTAGGAAATTTATATGTAAAATAATTTTTTTTGTCCTCATCAAAGTAGTGAGCAGATGTGGTGACGCACCCCTGTAATCCCAGCACTTAGAAGGCTGAGGCCATCCTGGGCTATACAGCCAGACACTGTCTCAAAAATAAATATCAAGCAAACAAACAAAAGCAATTAAATGGTTTGGGGAAACTCACTGGATAGCTTACGAAAAGAAAATAAATCCCTACTGAACACAATTTTATTTTCCATTTGATAAAGCACCTCAGTTTCATGCCATTTCGTTGGTGCTTGAAAAAGTAGAGCATCCCATCCCTAGAGGGAAGTTCTTTCCTGAGCTAATCAGTGATGAGCCACCATTTCCAAGATTCCCTGCCTGTGTCCCATTGGGTCAAGTGCTGACTTTGTCACTATAAACAGAAGGCTTTGGCAATATAGAGTTGAGATTTCTTCCACAAGGCCAAAAAACAACAATAGCCTTCACAGAGGAAGTATTTTTACCCAGGTTTGCAAGACTGACAGGGGGAAATAATCTCTAAATATAACAGTAGAGTCCCTAAACTGTAAGAGACATGGAACCAATGGCACACCTTCCAGTCCTGAGCGATACTTCCGACTCACTTTCCAGACAACTGTGTTTGGGGACTTCAGAACTTCTCCATAGCAAGTGAAACTAAAGAACTTTATTTCATTTGCCAAGATGAGTATACAGCTAAGCAGTGCAGGAAGGGGCCACCGTATCTGTGCATGTTAAATTAATTCTACTTGCATTCAAGGCCACTTGGACGTCAAAGCAAGCCCATCCGTTCCCAATGCTTAAGTTGGTGGTAAGTAAATACATTTATACAAACTGCTAAAACACGCGTTAGAATTTGAGAGTTAGAAGACATCTCTCATGGTTTTCAAAGCAGGTCAGTGATGCCTTCTGTTGGCTGCTGAAGCAGATTTGGGCTCTCAGGAAAGCAAGCTAAGCTAGAGGAGACTATAAACCCAGGCTCTGCCTTCAGGGCTCAGCTTTTCTAAAGGGTAAATTTTAAGTAAAACCTTCCCTTAGTAGCAGGGCAGAGGGACCCCTTTTATTTATGCTTATAATTCAGCAAAACAGGAGAGTGTGGCCAGAGGGTGTATATATCTCATCAGGGTATAAGGTAATGTGAGAAAACACAAGGAAAGAGTTTCCCATAGAGATGAAAATAACAGCTCAATCCCACTGCAGAAAATGAAACTGATGTTCGAAATGCTTAATTCACTTGCTCAACTGTGCAGTTGGCAGACCTGGAATCGACTCTTCTTATTTCTTATTCCAATATTCTTGACTCATAAAATCTAAAGAGTTGTATCAAGATTTCGCTCACCTTTTTGAGTATTCGAGCTCAGATATGGGGCTAGGAAACTCAAGAGGGAGATGTGAAATACAAGGTCAACCCGTAACAGGCTAAAAAATAAATATATAAATAAATACGGTAATGATATTATTCATTAAGGAAACATCCTAAACTTTGGGTTAAAATACTCTTAGATGACTGCAGATAAAACTTGTAAAGACCTCTCGGCAACTTTCTAGAACTCTCAATAACTTCTGTCAACTTTTACCTCACTGCTGGGCTCTCCTGCGACCCAAATGTTTTCTGTTTATGTATTTATTTATTTATTTATTCACTGTTTGCTTTTTGCTGGCTAAGTGAATGTGTGTTCTTCCAAAGGAGAATGATGTCACCCTAAGGTGCTGCAATGCAGGTTTGTTTTAAAGGAGAGAAAAGCTATTCAGTGGCCTCAAAGACACCAGCAGTACCTGCAAGCAAGTAGAGTAGGCATTAAGAGGCAAGGATAATAGCATACATAACCTATGTCATTTTATTAATGCAGCTAAGGGCACCCTAACCTTTGGTTTTATGTTTTTTTTTTTATTAGGAAATACTTTTCCCTAAGGCAAAGGCTGTAAGTCTGAGTTCAAATCACTTAAAATACAGGATCATACCAATACTATATAAAGCTATGCTTTTAGGAGTTCATAAACACTTTAGGGTCTCACCTGGAAGATAGATACATTCAGCAAGCTGAATAAAGCACAGCGTGAGAACTGGAGTGTTAAATTCTTCCATTCTCTCCCTGCCTTTCCTGGCTGTCCCTCTGTGGTGGTACTCTGCTCCAACACTTCCTGCTAGAATGATAAGTGCTTTTGCTCCTCCCTGTGCTGTGACGATGGAGCATGAGAGGATGCCACGTATCACAGGTGCACTAATATGCCAGTCATAAAGCAGTTGTAAATTATGACTCTCAGGGTGAGGGGTCCTTTGATTAGAAATGAGTCGACTAACTTTCTCTCCTTTATCAATAATGAGGCTTCCTGGAGAGACAGTCTTTTGCTGAGTTCTCAGAAGAAACATCAGCATCGAGGCCAAGCCAGTGGGGTCATTAGTCATGTTAGAGGAAAACACATGCGTTGTCCTCACTGGTGAGATGCCTTTTTAGCAAAAATGCAGAGATCATTTTACTACTCAGTTAGAGAGACTTTACAACTTACCCAGTGAGGATCCAGTTTGGAAACGAAAGTAACTCTATCAGTTACTATACCAGGACAGCAAGTCCTTGGTGAACTGGGGTGATACACTCTTATTATACAAAGCTATGTCAACTGTATATTATGCTAAAGACCTGTACCCAGCATGTCAGAGGGAAAGGCAGGAGGATAATGCCAATATCAGCTGTATCAAGACTGAGGCTAGCCTCAGCTCCATAAGGCCCTTCCTAAGAAGAGGCAAAAATAACAAAAATAAAACTGTAAAGTATGTGAAATGTATATTTCTAATATTGTTTATCCTGTTCTTTCTACCTTGTTCCCACAATTCTTGGCAATGTATGTTTGTGACTAAGAGGATAAAAATGTGCTTCTTCAATCCATGTTTTAAATGCTTTCATAAAGTCATACTGGATTTTAAGAAAGCACTGAGTTAAAGAAATTAGATTTTTTATGAAGATTTGAGTCTGATGGCTATTGAAGTCTTATCTAAAGTTACACTAGTCTGAAATAGAAACACAAATAGACTGGGAAGTAAAGCAATTAAAAATATTATAAGAGAAACGTGCTTATTTTAAAACTCAACAGACTACTGTCAGAGTAGGCCAAGATGCCTTTGCTCTCCTCTCTCTGCCTCTGTTTCCCAGGGAGGAGCCTCTTCTGCCTTCCTCAGGGCGCCTGTCAATCTGCAGGCCCGGATTTAGATGCTGCATGCTGTATGTTCTTTAAATGGGAGGCATCATGCTGCACAGCTGTGCAGTCACATATTTTCACTTAAAAATCCATCCAAGACAGGGAATCCAGCTCAGATTTGCTGAATGCTCGCCTACTGCGCTTGAAGCCCAGGGTTCAGTCCCAGCACCACTAAACGGGGAGTAATAGTGCTCACCTGCTAACTGCACTCTAGAGGTGGGAGCAGGAGGAAGTTCCAGGTGAGCCTTGGTTACCAGGAAGTTCCATACAAGCTTTGGCACCTGATATCTTATCTCAAATAAAAACCTGACACTGAAAGTCCTTCTCTATAACCATATATTTCAGATTTCTGAGATGGAAGCAAGGGGATGCTTCCTTAGGGAGTAAATGTTCTGCAATGAGTAGAAAAAAATCAGCCCCGTTTGCTAACAAGCATTTTGATGAACAGGACCAAAACTGAAAAGCATAATTTCTAATGATGATTAAGTCATAAAATAATGTAGATTATCACTGAGAGTTGTTTGTGATGCGCACATTCACAACAGATTGTCTCAGAAGTGCTGTCACAATGCAGAGCTATGAACACTTTCTCAGAGTATCCCAGCTCTCTGATGCCTGTGGCCCAGCGCCTGCGCGCCTGTGGAGCAGACACTGCCAACTGTTTACACAAAAGATAGCATCAACACTTAGAATCTGTTTCTTTGATCCCAAGGTTGAACCTGACTGTGAGGGTTGTAGCATAACCACTTGCATGCTTACATATTTGGAAAGAGAACACTGTAGGAGCTCCAAGTGACTGTTTTGAGCACTTCCGGCCCTCTGTCAGTGTGGATGCTTTGAGCTCACTCCTCTGTTCCCTCCCAGAGTTAGGCTGGGTGGGGTGCACCTGTGACTCTCAACAGGCCAGAAAATGCATCTGACTCCTCACCTTACAGATGAGGACCCTAAGATCAGAGCATAAGACGCAGTGAAACTAGTTCCAGAAGGGCAGATGAGCCAGGCCCGCCAGCCTCACTGTCACAGCAGCTAACAGTACCTGTGGATTCTGTGACACAGCATTGGACGATGAGTCTCCTGACACCGTGTCTGAAAACTTACGAGGTAGATGCCATAATTAATGTTTGCACTTATTTGAGGGAAGGACGGGAATAGTGGGGAAATGAGGATTACATAATTCTAACAAATGCCTGCAACCAGACACTCTCACTGATTCTGGGAAGAAATTTAAGTGAATTTAAATAATAGGAACAATATCTCTGTCCCCCCAACAGCACATACCCAGGTAGAAAGATCCCAGAACAATCGATCACAGGACAGGCAAACACAGAGGAGAAGCTCTGTGACTGTAGAAACGGACACAGTGCTGCAAACTCGAAATCGCTGTGTTAAAAACTGTTAGAAATCCATGAACACCTGGGGAAGGTTTGACAGATGCTTAACCTTTTATCAACACGGTTTTCACACTAACAGGATCAGTTTGGAAAGGCAGGAAGCGCTCTGGCATCGTCACTTCATATCTAATTGATGCGGTCAATAAACATGTTCACCGGCTTACTAACCCTTTGTGTTCCAGGGACCCGGAGACTGCACCATTTACCATGACTCTGGCCAATGAGAGCATCTCAGGGGAGTTCATTCTCTTAGGGTTCTCAGATCGGCCATGGCTGGAGCTGCCACTCTTTGTGGTGTTTCTGGTGTCCTATATCCTGACCATCTTTGGGAATATGACGATAATTCTGGTGTCCCGCCTGGATTCCAAACTCCACACCCCCATGTACTTTTTCCTCACGAACCTGTCCCTGCTGGACCTGTGCTACACCACGAGCACGGTCCCCCAGATGCTCGTCAACATCTGCAGCTCCCGGAAGGTGATCAGCTATGGAGGCTGTGTGGTCCAGCTTTTCATTTTCCTGGCCTTGGGTTCCACTGAATGTCTTCTCCTGGGTGTCATGTCCTTTGACAGATTTATAGCCATCTGTCAACCTCTCCATTACTCAGTCATCATGCACCAAAGGCGCTGCCTGCAGTTGGCAGCTGCGTGTTGGATCAGTGGCTTCAGCAACTCAGTATTGCAGTCCACGTGGACCCTTGAGATGCCACGGTGTGGTCACAAGAAAGTTGATCACTTCTTCTGTGAGGTTCCTGCCCTGCTCAAGCTATCCTGTGTAGATACGATGGCGAATGAAGCAGAACTCTTCTTCATTAGTGTGCTGTTTCTTTTAATACCTGTGACCCTCATCCTCATATCGTATGCCTTTATTGTCCAAGCAGTGTTGAGGATCAGGTCAGCTGAAGGTCGGCGAAAGGCATTTGGGACATGTGGCTCCCACCTAATTGTGGTGGTGCTGTTCTATGGTACTGCCATCTACATGTATCTGCAGCCACCGTCCCCTGCCTCCAAGGACAGAGGGAAAATGGTGTCCCTCTTTTATGGGATCATCACACCCATGCTGAACCCCCTGATCTACACACTTAGGAACAAAGAGGTAAAGGGAGCTTTTAAGAGGTTGGTGACAAGGGTCTTCTTGATTAAAAAATAAGGAATGCCCAAATAACAATCCTTATTAGTGTAAGTTTTTACAACCTCATAAATTATATTGTTTTCTTCTTTATTGAACTATTATGATGATCCTCATCAAATAAAATCTTGCCGAGAAAAAACTACATCAGCGTTCTGCTGCCTAAATATATTCATTTCACAAGTCCTGGTAGCTGCCTTTTCTGATCCCCCCAAACAGCTAACCCTACACTGCACATTTTCAAGCTCATAATTTGTGTGTGCTTGGTAAGGCTCCTTAGATTTCTCAGGTACAAATCTGAGAATCCTTTCTACAGAAACAAGGCATTTACTATACATGCAGCTACTCTGTCAGATATATAAGCACACCCCCTCACTCTTTTAGAGATGTTTAGAAGCTTGAACAGAAGTATGTGATGCTGGCCATAGACCCATCTTTTTGAGGCTGTATAAAAATTCAGCTTTATTTCTACTCCAACACAATTTAAATTCCACAGTGAATCCCCCACCCAAAGGTTATTAAACTATTTCATTATTTTATTTTTACAGTTTCTACTTCTATTAAAGTGACATCCTGTTTCATCTACTAAAAAAGAAATAATAATAAAGAAATATTTTAACCTTTAATCGAACTCTTGTTTGGCATTTTAAATGCTTTTTTATAAATTATATATTTTTCTCATTAACTCCTAAAGGAAATATAGTTTAAATGATAAAGAAATCTTACCGTGATGCCCACTTATTTTCCCTGTACTTTTCTTATGTAAGAAGAAAGTTTGTTTTCTGTTAGTTGCCTTGTATCAACACAGATTATAATTTATAGTCCTTCCATGTTGCTTTCAGAATTCAACAGTGCTGAACAAAACTTTTGTATACTAGAAGTCATAACTCATCATGCTTATTATATATCACACTGTAATTGATCTCTTTGATTCTTTTTTCATCAAACTGATCTTAAAACAGAAAAGGCAGTAACAACAACACGCACACATGGAACACTTACACTGAGTCGCAACAACCTCAGGATTTCTAACCCAGTGGGTCTGAGGCTAGGCTAAGAAGTTCTCCCTCTACAAACTCCCAGGACATGTTGATGTTCTCTGGCAGGGACCAGACTTTAAGAACTGCTCTACTTACAGTTAAAGAAAATAGCAATTATACTGGGATCATATTTTTTATTTCTATCAGTGGAAATTAACGAGAGAAATGGGAGAGAATACTAAAAGTGTATTTTGCAAACCAGAGGGCATTTTCTAAGGGAAGAACATGCTTATCTTAAAGTCCAAGTAAAAGAAAGACCAAATTTCCAGAGACAACTTTTCATGTCACTTCAGCGTCAATGTCAGTGTCTTTAGAGATCTACGAGGAGCTGACTGTGATGGCTCTCAAAGGCCAGAGGCTGAAGAGAAACCCTTTGAAGCATGTGCTCCACCATGGCCCTCTGAGACAGTGCTGACTATTTTCTCAAATTCCATCTGGGATCAGATCCAGCCTTCAGAACTATCATGAGGCCAGCATAAGCTTTTTACTGACCCTTGACAGAAGCCAGAGGCAGGGTTGGAGGAGTAAGCAGAGTGAAGGAAATCGAGGCATTTTATGGTTTAAAAGATGAGCAATCTAATTGATCCAGCACACTGTATACTAGTGAATTTTAAAGGGATTTACATCTAAATTCTAGAAATATTTTCCTATTAGTTGATGCATATACATATGATATGTGTTTCTTTATCTCCCCAGGTGATTCTTATTACACTTTTGTACAATATGGAGCAATTTTGACTAAGGAGACAGAATCATTCTAAGTGCTCCTATCCGTGTTAAGACTGCTCATAAGAAGTTATTAATAAAATGCTACTATCTTGGGAAGAATTCACTATTGCTACAGGATTTAAATAGTTTGCTCTACTAATTGACACTTATCAATAGCCTGTGTGAATTTAAAAATGACAGGACGGACAACTTTAAAAGGATGATGTAATAAGAGATAATAATTCTAAAAATGTGAGAAATAAGGTTTGAAGTAAAAGCAACAAATGGGTGGTATTTAACATAAATTAGTATAGATATTTCAAATTCATTTTCTACACTAAAAGGTACAGAAATATGATTGACAATATATTCCATAAAACCCTCACCTGGGAGAACATACTGATCAATGATTGGCTGGAGCTCTGGGATTTGCATTTTAATAGACATACTAGGCATCTAAGATACCTTCATAGAATGGAAGGTAAGAATCAATCAGAATACCAAACTTCTCAAAGACTTTTTAAGGCATGCATTTGTTCATCATGGAGTAGGGAGTACTTTGTCCTGATGGCATTGACATCAGATTGGAAGAGTGCTCAGAAAATGTAGTTTCTTTCATAAGTAGAAGAATTCCTACCAGTGGGTTAAAAAAATAAAGAAGTTGATTTTAGGACAATTTGTTTGTGGAGGCTGCTCATTTATTTCCCAGATGCCCAGGCCTTAATAATCACACAGAAACTGTATTAATTGCAATTGTTTAGCATATTAGCTCAGGCTTATTATCTAACTCTTACATCCTAAATTAATCCATTTCTATTAATCTGTGTATCAACACAAGGCTGTGGCTTACCTAGTAAGGTTCTGTTCTGGCGTCTTTCTCTGTCAGCAGCTACATGACTTCTCTCTGACTTGTCTACTTTCTCTCTCTATCTCTTCCAGCCTGGCTTTATTCTGCTTTACTACAGGCCAAAGCAGCTTCTTTATTAACCAAAGGTAATAAAACATATTCATAACATACAGAGCGGAATCCCACATCAACAATGGAAGAACTCATAACAATATCAATACTGTAAAAGTCCTAACAAAGTTGACCATTTCTGACAATCTTGGAAACCAGATATTTATGAAACAAGGTTGAGTCAACAACCTACTCAATGCTTTTCTATTTCATTCTGTTTCAGGAGTTTTCAACAGTGAAATCAAACTTAATACACTAATTCCTCTAAATGACTAACGGAAAGAAAGCAGACAGAAAATGACAGCTATAACACTGGAAAGTCTGCTTTGTACACGAGTGTGCAACAGTGAGGTTTCTGCATTATAGATGAGTGTGCAAGAGTGAGGCTTCTGCACTGTAGATGAGTGTGCAACAGTGACATTTTTGTATTATGTGGTATTTCTAGGTCTTTGAGGAATCTTCAAACTGTTTTCTATAACGGATGTGCTAATTGAAATTGTGTTCTGTGGTGGGTAACTAATTTACATTAGCACCAACAGTACCTAAATGTTCTGCTTTATCTATGTCATCACCAGTATTATAAAGCCGAGTATTACTGGGGTGAAATGACAGAACGTCATTGTGGGTTTCATTTGCATTTCCCTGATAAAGTCAGGCTCAGCATTCTTAGAGAAACCACCCAGCCATCTTTATGTCATCCTTTTTGAAATGTCTGTCTAGGTCTGTTGCCATTTCTTCTGTCTTTTAAGGCCTTGCTGTATCTTGAATTCCTCCTATATTCTGAATATACATATACAATTTGCAGACATCTCCCATCTTTTATTTTCAGTTGCTTTCTCAGTGCAGAAGCATCTGAGCTTGATATGGTCCCATATACTTACTTTGGCTTTTATCTCTTATGCATTTAAGAGCTTGTCCAAAAAAGCCTTCCACATTCTAATGCTGTCAAATATTTCCTCTATTTTTTAATACAAAGCCTGCCCTATCTTGAAAATGTGTTTTTTTTGCATCTTTGTTAAAAATCAGTTGACATAGAAGTACAGGATTAATATCAATCTTTCTATTCTGCTATCGCTTTGTTTTTATGCCAGAGCTTTTTTATTTTGATTGTTTCTGCTTGATAGTATATTTTTAAACCAAGAAATGTGATTACAGTGTCTTTATTATTTTTGACCAAAAATTTTTTGGGGGGTGGGTGGGGGATTTGAGACAGGGTTTCTCTGTGTAGCTCTGGAGCCTGTCCTGGCACTCCCTCTGTGGTCCAGGCTGGACTTGAACTCATAGAGATCTGCCTGCCTCTGCCTCTCAAGGGCTGGGGAAGACTTAGTGTGTGTGTGTGGGGGGGGGAGATGAGGGTGTATATATGTTCATGGGTATATAAACATACATTTCAAGGGCCATTGAATATATCAAATGCCTTCTACACCTACAGAATTGAGGGTGAGGATTTTTGTCTCTACTGTGTGATATAGTATGCTTATTATCTGTTGGACTATCCTTTCAGCCCACTTAGTCATGGTGAACTTCAACAAATGCAATCATGAAGATAGATGGCTCACCCTGGGTCTTTAAATGGCCTGTCTCAAGGCTCCCACATCTTGTCAAACGTTGATCAAATATAGTTGCTATGTTTTCATCCTCTTAACCTCTTTTCTTAATAGAGGTGTTGGCTCTGTGCTTTACGAAGGACTCGAAAGGAATGATCTCCTTTAATGTCCTTACACCAGAAAAAGCCAGCGGTTGAGGAATTTAGACCAAAGGGCAGCACGACCATATCATATAATGCCTTACACACAAGGAAGCTGCTCTTGTTGCTTGGCTCGTGCTAAAAGGAGCAGCATTTAGTCCGTGAGCATTTTAGTCTGGCGGATGGCAAAGGTAAGCAAGTAGTTCAGCTCATCACTCAGCGACAAATAATGAGAATCTAGCTTTGTTGTAAGTAAACAAGAGGGGGCGGGCATCAGGGATGGAGGGATGGCTCCAACAGCAAAGGCACTTGTCATTCAGACCTGAAGACGGGAGTTCAATCCCAAGGCCCTATGCATAGCCTCTCAGCTTCAAAGGGCTGTCCTCTGACCTCCACGACACGCACAGCCTCACACTTGCAAGACACATACACAACACACAAATAATAATAACAAAGTAAAACTTTCAAAAACAATAGTGACACGTGAGCCTTCTGCCCTCTGAGTGGGTGAGAGGTTGAGAGGCAAATAGGAACACTGCTTCTGAGGCCCCAACCTTAGCATCAGTGTTCTCTGCGGCATAAAGCCCTTTGCCTTTTCTTCAGGAGTCCTTTTCTTGCTTTGCCATAACAATTTTTCATTGAAGTATCTCCTGAATGCAATTTTTTTTTAAGTTTCGTTTTTGGACAGTTTAGCTCTGAAAGTGTTCTTATTGCCATAGTCTCTCTCTTCAGTGCTCCTTCCAAACGGTCTCTCCTTCCTCAATATGGTTTTTAATTTAACAGTGTATTCTGGGGAAAATCTCTTTATCGGGAAAGTAGTGTATGTTTTCTGCTTGTCAGTGGCTTGTTTTTAAATTTCTATACAGCTCCTTTTGCTGAACAGGTTTTACATTTTGAAACAATACTGAATATCCTTTCTCCTCTACCACGGAATTTGGGATTTTGAGGCAACATACATAAAAGAGATTGATTGGTTTATCTCCCACCTTCCCCTACTTCTCTTACCCTCATCGCCCGGCTCCACCCTCAGCTTCTGTCCCATCGTATATTCGGAATCCTAAAGACTTTTGGAGAGAATTTCTCCACCCTTTCAACTTCTCCAGAAGTTTTTGTAGGGCTGCACATTTATATTCTCATCCGGGAAGTGCCTGAAAGGAGACTCCAGGCAAAGCCAGACTTAGTATGCGTAAAGGAAAACCTAGTTACGACCTCGTTCACACACTCATTTCGTCATTCCTGATCTCTTATGGAAAAGCTTCTCTTCTTTGGATTTTTTTGTTGATTGAGTACAGAAATCATATCTTGAGTTTGTTATATTATACAAAGTCGTCCAAAACGAGTTCATGTTTATATTTTTATGGAAGTCGTGATTGTGCCTTTTGGGAGAAGTTATCCCTTGTTGAGACGCTGCACTCGGTTTTCCTAACTTCCTAAATCAATGTAACCTTGACCAAAACTCTTAAGGCGACCAGCAGGGAGCAGCACTGGATCCCACGAAGTTGGGCAGGTGTGGGGTTCCTCTTCTCCCTCGGCTCTGCTCTTCTGCGCCCTCTGATTGGCCTGGGGAATTCCTTCCCTTGTGTGTGTGTGTGTGTGTGTGTGTGTGTGTGTGTGTGTGTGTGTGTGTGTGTGTGTGTGTGTGTTTTATTTTTTATTTATCTACCTTTTTTCATTCTCCTGCTCGCGTTCCTCCCGTTTCCGTCCAGATTCCTAAGCGAGTACTGAGAATTTTAGCCCTTGAGGTGATATTTACGGCCTCCGCAGGTGCTCTCCTCCTTACTCTCCCCCAACAATATCCGGGTCCCCCTTACTGCCCGGGTCCGAATACCTTTCCATCCCTGAAGGGAGACTTATGGTCTTCAAGGCGGTGTCAAGTTCCTGAGACTCCCAATGGTTGCAATAAATCAGAAAGAAGCATTACAATAAAACTGTAAAATAACATTCATACCTTCTTTTTTTAAAAAAAAAATCGTATTTTAATATTTTAAAAATAGGCAATATACACATTTGTAAGATTATTACAGCCACCCATTTACTAAGCATTGGTGGTTCAGTGGTAGAATTCTCGCCTGCCACGCGGGAGGCCCGGGTTCGATTCCCGGCCAATGCAAGGTACAGCTTTTTCTTTCCTCTTAAATACAATTTCCCTCAGAGTCAGACGTTTTACCTACTTACATTTTTCATGACTCGTATATGTTAATCATATTTTGATTAAAATCACCTTTTCAAATAAGAAGGACTAGTAGGTTAGCGACAAACTGTTTTCTTAAAGAAACAGTGAATTTTATTTCTCTGAGGCCATTTGAAATAAAAATTTTCTAAACGAATTTTGCAAAATCCAAATCTCTAAATAAGACAGTCAACCATTTTATTTTTTAAAAGAGCTGAGTTACATGAATCTGTAAAGGTAAGAATTCAAACCCACATTCCTGTGGTTAGCAGAGTGGCGCAGCGGAAGCGTGCTGGGCCCATAACCCAGAGGTCGATGGATCGAAACCATCCTCTGCTAGTATCTCTTTTTTCCCCTTAGCTTTTTCGCCACAATAGAATTAAAGCTTTATCAACTTCCTACCGTTTTCTTATAGAAACGGAAAATAATAGCCAATCAAAGCGTGCTGCACTCAAATATCCCTTCAAGTTGAAAACACCGCGTTTTCAATTAACTGAGACATGGTGACAGTCTCGGATTGGCGGTGTTAAACCCAGCGGCCAGAGTAGCGTGTCTGTTCGCCACAGTTCAAAGGAGCTTAAGGCTAACCCCGATTTAGAGTGTCAGAGAAAGTGATATGGAGCAGACTTTTCCTCGTACTCCCTTCTCCTCCTTGCCGATCATTACCACCAGCTCAGTATGGTGTGCTTTATTCCGTTGGCAGTGTTGAGAAGCTCTTTCAGTAGGACCGGGGTTATTGTATTTCTACTCCGTGATTTCCACTGTACCTTGAGCCCAGCCTGGTGACACTTGACACGTCTTGAATACTTGTGGTTTGGAATGAGTTAAAAGACACACTTTCTGGTTTACCACTCACCAGAATTTAACATTATTCTTCAAAGATTACAGAAATTAAAACATGGCATTGATCTATTTATTTTATATCATAACACACTGACTACAGGTTTCTTATATTTAAAGGAGAGGAGGGAGAGGAAGGAGGAAGAGAGAGAGAGAGACTCATACAATGAAAGTATTTTCCAAAATCATTGAGGTCGTATTATCCACTCCAGTTCTCAGTTTTTAGCCTCATAGAGATCTGAACACAAACTCAGTTTATCTAAAACAATTGTAGAAAAAGGAACGATCACTTTCTGTTCTGGGTCTTATTTAAGAAAGAGCTTTTCAGCTTGTTGGTGGATACTCTGATAGCCACTTACAGAATTTGTTTTTTAAGTGATGTATTCAATTCACCTCCTAGTTACTTACTAATTCTCCCTCTCTATGGAATTTTCTATTAGCAAGTACGATGGTTATTACTGTCCAGATGACAGTATCAAGAGTCACTGAAGACAGGGGAGGGGCATGTCCCTGGTCACGTCTGTGGGGAGCTATCATTGAGATGGGAAGACCCACCTTAAACATGGGTAACGCCATTCCCCAGACTTGGACCCTGGACCGAGTGCAAAGGAGAAGTGCGCTAAACTCCCTGGCTATGTGAACCTCGAGACCAGCACCCCCTCAAGTGTGCCACAATGACTTCTCTGCCCTGATCCCTTAGACCTTTAAGTCAGAGTCAACCTCTCCTCTCTTAAGTTGCTGTGGTGGTGGTCGGGAATTTATTTGGCTCCAGCAATGGGGAAAAGTCACTAATATGGTTATAGAAAGAGTAGGTCCTCGTAATGAGAAATCACTGTGTACATTAGAGATGAAGGATGACAGCAAATGCCCAAGCAAGAGACGGCATAGAACAGAAGATTCCCCTAACCTACGGACACTTTAGGTTATGTGTTCCACCACACTAGCAGGCTTAAATGACATTTTAAGGTCTTGTCCAGGCTACAATTTGAACAGAGGCAGGAGACCACTTGGAGAGATGGGAGATTTACACAGCCAAGATTGGCCAGAATTATTTCTGAAGTACACCAGTGTCGTTCTTGTCCACACAGTTGTCACCCAGGGCCATCTTGCCCACCTTGGAGAATTAGGCTTCTCATAATAAGAGCACGGGGACTTAATGGCAGGCCAGAACTTAGTGATTCAGGTTGCGATGCCTGTTAGAGTCTTGCTGTTTAGGGAATGGGCCTAATGGCCTGTCAATCCTAGTGAACATTTACAACCTAGCACTGTAAATTTGGCTTACCTCTAACAGACCTAGTTAAGCATACTAATTATTTTGGGGATCAGTGCCCCCTTAGTTAAATCCTACATTGTGTGATTGAATATCTCCCAAGCAAATCTATTAACCAACCCCTTACAACATTAATTCCATTATGTAACTCAGTTTCTATCTGGAGCCCATTCTGACTTCACAGTCATTTGAGTTCAAGCTTGCCTGCTCTGCCTGCTCCGGTATCCTTGAGGGCTGTGAGAAAGTTCTGATTAAGCCATGGGAAAGAACATTTTGCCCGTGATAGAGAACATATCATCTATTAAGACACAGGCTGTTGAACACCAGTCAAAGGCACATCCAGTTACAAAGTAAAAACTGCTTGTTGCCAGCAGGATCCACAGGATAGACAATGAGGCTACGATGCTTCTTTCTCTCAAGGACAGTACAGGATGATGTTGTTGTTCTGTGATCTGCTTTTTGCCTGTTATTAATACATATGCTGACTGAGAGATAAACTCAGAGCTGTTTGGCTTGACCAACAGACCTCCCGAACCTATCCTGTGTTTTCTGTCTTCATGTCTCTCAATCTAACATTTCGTTAGCCTCAGCACCCCCCATCCAGGTACCCTGGCTGACTTTGTGGGAGCAGGCTCTCATACCATGACTTTGAGTTCCTTCCACCCCAGCACAGCAAGTATAAAATCAAAAGAGAACAGCTGTATGAAGATACGTTTGAGCCAATTCATAGGACACAGGGGCACAAGAATCAAGAGTTTAGAGTCTTCCTTGTCTGCATAGCTAGTTCAAGGACAGTTGGCCTCCAGGACTCTTTGTTTCGACAAAGAAGACAGAGTCATTTTGAGAGAGCACCTCACGGAAGCCGTTTTCTTTGTACAGCAAATCCCTTTGCCAAGGCTGAAACACATCTTTTCGCATTCACATTTGTGAGTGAACGCAGCCTCCTACCAAGTCTGGAAGAGAGGCCTCAGAAGAAACACCACACCTGATCACACCTTGCTCTTGAACTTCAAGAAGTATGTCTGTGTTCTGTTGCTTGTCAGGCCTGCCGTTCTACTAAAGTGTTTTAATAAGATCTTTGCGCATGATTAAGCACTGCACACCATTAAAGGATCTAAAGCTAGAAAGCATGCCTCTAATTATTTCCAGTTATTTTAACTTGCTTTTGAGTGGTATTTTATTTTTTTGATAGCGTTGACCAGACACTCCCTCGATGCTCTCCCTAGTCCCCTCGGCCTTACACCCTCTCGCTCAGTCACACATGAATGACTCCTGTAGTTTCTAGGAAACAAATAGCAACCCTCCTGCAACTCACTCATCACAAGAAGGAAGCAGTTAGGTCTGAACAAGAAAACTCAACGTCATGGACTTGTGCTTCTACTTGATGCCACAAGATGGCAGAAAAGAGACATTTCACACAACCTGCCAAACCAGCTCCTTCCCTAAATAGCCCCACCTGCCATCAATCAACTGCAGTAAACAGGCTGAACGCTAAAAGGAATAAGGGCTTAAAATGTCCCCACGTCCACGACAAAAGACGCGAGTGCAACAACTTTTTTTGGTGAAAGCGTAGGTGGCTCTGAAAAGAGCCTTTGGGTTAAGAGAGAGACGGGAGCGCTCACTTGGAGCTGGTGTACTTGGTGACGGCCTTGGTGCCCTCGGACACGGCGTGCTTGGCCAGCTCCCCGGGCAGCAGCAGGCGCACGGCCGTCTGGATCTCTCGGGACGTGATGGTCGAGCGCTTGTTGTAATGCGCCAGGCGCGACGCCTCGCCCGCGATGCGCTCGAAGATGTCGTTGACGAACGAGTTCATGATGCCCATGGCCTTGGAAGAGATGCCGGTGTCGGGGTGGACCTGCTTCAGCACCTTGTACACGTACACCGAGTAGCTCTCCTTGCGGCTACGCTTGCGCTTCTTACCGTCCTTCTTCTGCGCCTTGGTCACGGCCTTCTTGGACCCCTTCTTCGGGGCGGGCGCGGACTTAGCGGGCTCAGGCATGGCGAAGAACAAACAGAAAACAAAGAGAAATGGAAGTGAGTGTATGAACGCAGGCTGCACAGGCCTCCTTTTAAATAAACTTGTGTCTATGCTTATCGCGATTTGCAAACGTCATTCACAAAGTGTCCAATCAAAGCAAGAATTTTTCAAAACCACGTTGTCACTGGCTTAGATGAAACTGCTACACGTAACCAATGAAACCGCTCCGTTTTCGCGCCATGCGTTGACTATAAATGGAACCAGTGTAGCGTTCTCATTGCTGAGCTCATTCTCACAGCTAATTTCCTACTATCATGTCTGGACGTGGCAAGCAGGGCGGCAAGGCTCGCGCCAAGGCCAAGACCCGCTCCTCCCGGGCCGGCCTGCAGTTCCCCGTGGGCCGCGTGCACCGCCTCCTCCGTAAGGGTAACTACGCGGAGCGGGTGGGCGCCGGCGCCCCGGTGTACCTGGCGGCCGTGCTGGAGTACCTGACGGCCGAGATCCTGGAGCTGGCTGGCAACGCGGCCCGCGACAACAAGAAGACGCGCATCATCCCGCGCCACCTGCAGCTGGCCATCCGCAACGACGAGGAGCTCAACAAGCTGCTGGGCCGCGTGACGATCGCGCAGGGCGGCGTCCTGCCCAACATCCAGGCGGTGCTGCTGCCCAAGAAGACCGAGAGCCACCACAAGGCCAAGGGAAAATAAGTCGTTTAAAGCAATCTTTTAGCTATGCCAAAGGCTCTTTTCAGAGCCACTCACTCTTTCTCTAAAAGAACTGGTCATTACGGGAAGAATAATTGCTGTTAGGGGCATTATGAGATTTCTTCTAGCTGAGAGGTGGCGCACGCCTTTAATTGCAGCACTCGGGAGGCAGAGGCAGGCGGATCCGAGTTAGAGGCCAGCCTGGTCCACCAGAGCTAGTTCCAGGACAGACTCAAAGAGCTACAGCGAAACCCTGTCTTGAACCCCTCTTCCCCCAAAACAACTGTTGCTCCACCGTTTGCTCAAATCACTGATCCTGTATGTTCTACATTAAATCAAAATTTATTAACTCCTGAGGTTTTTAGAGGTTAACACAGACACTTTGGCCACTGAATGTTCAACTCGACACTTGGAGAACTTCATATTTATTGGGAAGTAACTAATCAGTGTGTACAGTCCTCGCTTGAATGTTGAATCACACGCATGACTGGCAAATCAGCCGTCATTTCCTAACATCAAAATCAGCTAAAAATATCAAATTGGTGATACCACGGTTAAGCACATTTCCACTCCCCGCCTTCTTTGCTCTGTGCAAATTAAAATTCACGAATTGCAGGGCCCAAATTGCTAACCATTTAAAAACGCTTTCAAAAGTCACTACCTGATACGTTATCTTTTTATATAATCTGAAACAGAAAGAAGGCTCTAAAACAAACGCTTTAAGAAGAATTAACTGATTTCCACTAATGGCCGGTCGGGTTGTCTTTTAGTTAGTGGAAATTCCACACTATTGCTCAAAAAAAACCCACAAATCATGCAGAAAACAAAAGAAGTCAACAGCCAATTAGATTGTTCCTGCAACCATTTGGACCAATCAGAATCCGCTCCTCCGTATAAATTTTGGTCGCGCGCCTTCCAGGCTCAGAGTTTTCTTAGTGAACTTCGGACTGTAGTAATGGCTCGCACAAAGCAGACCGCTCGCAAGTCCACTGGCGGCAAGGCCCCGCGCAAGCAGCTGGCCACCAAGGCCGCTCGCAAGAGCGCCCCGGCCACCGGCGGCGTGAAGAAGCCGCACCGCTACCGGCCCGGCACCGTGGCGCTGCGCGAGATCCGGCGCTACCAGAAGTCGACCGAGCTGCTGATCCGCAAGCTGCCGTTCCAGCGTCTGGTGCGCGAGATCGCGCAGGACTTCAAGACCGACCTGCGCTTCCAGAGTTCGGCCGTCATGGCGCTGCAGGAGGCCTGCGAGGCCTACCTGGTGGGTCTGTTTGAGGACACCAACCTGTGCGCCATCCACGCCAAGCGCGTCACCATCATGCCCAAGGACATCCAGCTGGCCCGCCGCATCCGCGGGGAGAGGGCTTAAATTGGTCTCCGCACTGTTCTTTCAAAGGCTCTTTTCAGAGCCACCCATATCTGCACGGAAGGAGCTGTTTGCTTTTGTTTGAGCCTTGTCATTTTGGAATTTTCCCCTTAGGAAGGCACTAGCTCACTTCTAGTTTATTGCTGTCCGGTTTGTTTTGCTGAGGTATGTAATTAATAGGTGCCAAGATTTGTTTTCAAACGCCCCAAGTTAATAGTACCTTCCTGTACTATTTTGGAGCGAGCTGCTCCAAAAAAGTTTGTGTTAGAGGTTAGGTGTCAGTTCTCTGAGAAAGGCAAAAGAGGTGTCTCCCACCAAGACATTTATCCGCGGTATCCTTACTCCCAGGGACCAGAGAAAACACAGGCCTAAGTCAGGTCAGCCTAACAATGTCTCAAGGGCAAGTCCTGCAGCCCCCCCCCCCCCCCCCCCCCCACACACACTCAAAGTCCGAATTTGCCCAAACGTGCAAATATGTCCAAAAATGATAAGACAGTCTCAGCCAATTAAAAGTAAACGAATGTACCTGTTGTTTGTTTAACCAATTATATGTGAGATGACCTAACTTCTTGAAACTTTTAAGGAACTTACATGGTCCTCTTGGGGTCGTCACCATTTTGTATAGGTCAACGACCTGCATATTAATTAATCAAGAAATAAACACTTTGTTTTTACATACTGTTTGAGACTGGGGTATCCTTTAGCGGTTCCTCGCACCCTTATTTACCTCAGCCATCATGTGATCTTGGGAATCTGAGGTCTTTCTGGAGGAGGTACAAGCCGGTTTAGTCTCTCAGCCATCTCTCCAGTCCCATGAAGGGAATATGTGGTTTGTATACTCCTGGAACTGTGTTCAGAATCCTCGGATAAATGGATGAGTGCGCGGAGAAACAGCAAGAAAACCAGATAGAAGATGCAAAATTCCTGATCAGCCGGAGTACTTAAAGCAGCTTCCTGTGGCCCGTGAGGGCCGTCCTTGAGTTTCAGTATCCATGTGTCTTTCTAACATTCATTTTCCTTTCCCACAAGCATTCAGCTTCTCCTGGCCAAGTGACCTATATGACATTCCTGTCTCAACTTGTCAGTGAGCTCACTGGGAAAAAAAGCACTGTGCAAGAGAGGAGTTCTGGTCCCTAGCGATCCTGTGCCGCTTGTAACTCCAGTGCAAGGGAGGGGGAGGCAGAGATAAACTAATTTAACCGCCGGCTCTGTCAGCTCTGGATCAGATTAGGAGACCTCAACTGAAGATCACAGGAAGTGATCAAGCCAGTGTCAACCCCTGGCCACACACCTGCATTCCATGCACACACATTACCATTCACACTAAAAACAGAAACACAATACACACAACACACTACCCACAAAACACAGATTGAAAATTTAAAGATAATATAAATATGCAATAATATAAATATATAATAATATAAACATTTAAATAGAATAATAGCAGCATATGCTTCATATTGGCATCAGTCCCTAAAGCAAACTAAAGTCCCTCTCCAAGAAAGTGGCCCCTGGAAAGAAGATGAATATTTTGGAAGGAAGGCCAATGGCACCACTGCAGATGGAGAGTTTGTCTTTGGACCCAGGCTGAGCCTCTTGTTGACTGGACAGTAAGCAGAACACTCTTTCCTTTTAGAGCAGCACTATGTTCTATTACGGACTCTAGACGGCTTCACACAAGATTTTTTTTTTTTTCAGGTTTGCACTGATCAATACTCAGTATACATCTCACAGTTTTAGCTTTTCGGTTAGAATTCCGTGGAATGTTCTTTCAGGGGCAGTGATAAGATATGCCTACCTGTACATTTTATTCTGTTTCTGACAATATTCCACTTAGTGGCTATCACAATAGTGTGGTCAGGTGATCCTCGAAAGAAACGTTAAAAACTCGAGCACACCTCATCTCCCAGATAAGAATGTAGTTTTGCTTTAGTAATGGCATATAAAAGTGAATACCAGGTGGCACATACTTTTGGCATGTCCTAGTGGGTAGACATTAATGTTATTTATCAAGACAAGGACCCGTAAAGAATTGAATTGTTGAGTAATAGATCTAAGACATGTGTTTAGTTTTATTTTTGTTTTTTGTTTTCCTAGAAGAAATCTTGGAGTTAGAGGAAAGGTCACACAGAGAGGTTAAGTCTCCCACAGACATAAAGATGTGGAATTCAGTAGGATAGCAAACATATTTAAAACCAAAGAAGAGGGCTATCCCTTGGAACTTTTGCCTTATTGTCAACGTCAAACTTCCTAATTGGCTTGTTCCTCTCAGGCATGAATCTGTGCTTACGAGATTCCTTGCTGGATCCCCATTGTACCCCTCAATAATCATCTCCTTTAGCCTCCCGAGCAGATGTTACCATCTGTAGATTTTTATTCTTTGAAAGCACCATGCTCCTGTTCCCTAAGTCTGCACACTTCTTTACCCTTCTTATGATGTTCATTCACTTCTGGGTTTCTCCTCCCATTGTTTATGTAGGTCAGACACTAACCTATGTTGTCTAAGGGTGAGGTTAATTGGTTCTGAATGAATAATTAGAATTCAAGGAGGTAAAATAACAGTCATTGTGCTTGAGTTTCTTGAGACAACATAACTATTACATGATATAAATATAAATTTCCTTTTCCTTATCCAGATTTCCCGTATGCTAATATAGGCTGCATCAAGGGTATTTGACCCCACTGTTCTCCAAATAGCCTTTGGCTTTCCAGAGGAAATTAAACTTACTGAAGACAGGTTGTCTGCTTATTAGTATTAGTACTCTGGGGTTGGAATGACAACATTCAATATCATCATTATTACTGTAGTCTCATTTAGGAACCATCTCGCCCCCCCCCCCCGCGTGTGTGTGTGTGTGTGTGTGTGTGTGTGTGTGTGTGTGTGTGTAACTGTTCAGTATATAAACACTTAACTCTTTTGATTATGGCAAATGAATTTTTGTTTTTGAGATGGGGTCTCACTGTATAGCCCAGGCTGGCCTGGAATTCACAGAGATCTGCCTGTGTCTGCCTCTTGAACACTGGGTTTAGAGATGTGGAACACCCCGGCAAGGCAATGTTCCTAACAGTGTATGAGATGAGCCAGTAACGTAAGACAGCAAGTTACAGTGGTTAACTGCAAATATTCATAACAGGAAAATGAAGCTAGAAACATTTTATTTTCTAAGCTTTTGTTAATTTATAGACCCACCACAAACAGCAATCCTATTTCCTCAGCCCTTGGCTTCTTCTAACTCAGCTGTCCCAATGCCTCAAACAGCAACAGTTATTTCAGGGTAAGAACCACCCATACCTGGCTTGTGAAATTTAATTTCGGTGTTACAGCAGCAGAATCATGTATATGAATACTGGATCACTATAGAAAATTTAAGTTGTGTTCTCAATGTTTATAGATGGTCAACCTCTCCCTACGTGTAACTCCAGCTCCATTTTTATTTCCAAGCTGAGTCATAAACAGAGGTAATCAAAGACTAAGTCAAAACCAGCTAAGCTAATACTGCTTACTTTCTTTCAAAATATGTATCTATTCTTAGTTACAACTATTATATGGGTGGGGCGTGCACATGTGAAAGCCAGAAGACAAACTTGTGGGGATTGATTCTGTCTGCTTCCATGTGGGCTCACGGGATTGAACTCAACTATTAAGTGCAAGTAGGATTTCCTGGCTCTGGACTAGGTCACTAACTGAATTTTATTCATACAGAACCGGAAGATTACAGAAAACTTGTTTCTTAGATGTGATGCTCCAGGGACAAAGCAGTAAAACACAAACCTTTGCAGAGTTCCACGTTACAGGAACTCTAGACTGGAACGACACGGAAACCGAAACAGTGCTCCATTTGGAATAGCTTGTAGCCCAAAATAATTTTAGCAAGGTACTTGTCATGTAAACCTATAATATGAACTTGAACAGAACTGAGGTAGAGCCAAGTTGCCCGTTGACTTCCAGACAACTTCAATAACTCAACCGAACAAAATTAAAGATTTATCTCGTAACTATTCTAATGGATTAAGCACAGATCCAAGTGTCACTCTTTTTTTGAGTAGAGAATGGGGCTCTTAAAAGAGCCTTTGTTTCTAAGAGCTTTCCGAAAACAATACCGTTCACTTGGCCTTGTGGTGGCTGCTCTCGGTCTTCTTGGGCAGCAGCACCGCCTGGATGTTGGGCAGGACGCCGCCCTGCGCGATCGTCACGCGGCCCAGCAGCTTGTTGAGCTCCTCGTCGTTGCGGATGGCCAGCTGCAGGTGGCGCGGGATGATGCGCGTCTTCTTGTTGTCGCGGGCCGCGTTGCCAGCCAGCTCCAGGATCTCGGCCGTCAGGTACTCCAGCACGGCCGCCAGGTACACCGGGGCGCCGGCGCCCACCCGCTCCGCGTAGTTGCCCTTGCGGAGGAGGCGGTGCACGCGGCCCACGGGGAACTGCAGGCCGGCCCGGGAGGAGCGGGTCTTGGCCTTGGCGCGAGCCTTGCCGCCCTGTTTGCCTCGTCCAGACATCGCGAAGTAAACGCGTATAATAATTTACGGGCTGAATAGGAAGAGCAGTTCAATCTTTATATTTACACAGTGGCGCTAAAAAAGAAGCCGTGGTATTGGTTAGACGTTTATTTTCATGTTAACCAATAGAAGTACGGGTTTGGAAAGCTGTATTGTGATTGGATAAAACGAACTTCAGGTACCCAATAAGTTCGCGGCGAAATTTTCACCTCATTTACATATGGAAATCTATATAAGGAGAGCGTTCGCGTGTCTGTCAACGTTGTTAATCGACGTTATTAAATAGGCTAGCATGCCTGAGCCAACGAAATCCGCGCCCGCCCCGAAGAAGGGCTCCAAGAAGGCAGTGACCAAGGCGCAGAAGGACGGCAAGAAGCGCAAGCGCAGCCGCAAGGAGAGCTACTCGGTGTACGTGTACAAGGTGCTGAAGCAGGTCCACCCCGACATTGGCATCTCTTCCAAGGCCATGGGCATCATGAACTCGTTCGTCAACGACATCTTCGAGCGCATCGCGGGCGAGGCGTCGCGCCTGGCGCATTACAACAAGCGCTCGACCATCACGTCCCGAGAGATCCAGACGGCCGTGCGCCTGCTGCTGCCCGGGGAGCTGGCCAAGCACGCCGTGTCCGAGGGCACCAAGGCCGTCACCAAGTACACCAGCTCCAAGTGAGAGCTCCCGTCTTGCTCGTAACCCAAGGGCTCTTTTCAAAGCCACCACAACTTCGTATGAAATAGCTGTTACATGACACCCTTTCTCCCCTATTTCATGTATAGCTCTTTGGTAAGGCAAGCTTCGCTTCCCAATGCCAGGAGCAATGTGTGGCCCCCGAAAGTTTATTCTGGAGGGGCTTGTACACCATAACTTCTATGTTTTTAAAGACTGCTTCACATCACATTGCTATTTAGTGTTTAGTATTGGAACTCAAAATATCCCACATGTTCTCCAGACACTTCAGCTGATCCCCAGCTTGTCCCCAACTAGGCATTTTCAGTGTACCCTTGAGCTTTTTCAGTCGTAATTTGGTCCCATATTTAACAGTTTTGACGTCACAATTGTTTTGTGTAAGTTTGCCCTATTCTCGTTGCACCATAACTTTGCCACTACTCACGTGTGGATTTCACTTTGTATTCTGGGCACCAGGTCTCCTTGATTTCACCCTAACTTGAATTTGCCTCAAAATTTGTTTCTTTGGGCCTTAACTTTTTGGGTAGCTGAGGTTATAGGCCTGTACAACCAAGTGTGGTTTTACATGGCCCCGTTTTTTTCTATCGGGCTGCCTGGTAACCTTAGGTGAGTTGTTGATTTTAAAAACTGTCTTCTGTTGATTCTTAACTATGTATATAAGAATTTATTAGTGTGATGTTTCAAAAAGGAACTTAAAGGAGAAAATCTCAATGAGTCTTAATGTGATTTACCTTTTTATATAGTTTTGGCATTCTGCTTACAAAGAATTTTTGTTTCTTAATCATAAAATACTAGGTAAAGGTTCATTTAACTATAATAGAAATCTCAAGAAAATGAAAGTTATTTCTAAAGTCTCTTAGTAGCATAGAAAGTGCAATGGACTGGTAATTAATCACATAAAGATAGGTAATAGGATATTATAGTTTTGTGTTGCTGTTGTCAACACCATGTCCAAGAACAAGCTGAGGAGGAAAGGCTTTATTTGACTTACAAGTACTTCCTGATTTAGTCCACTGAAGAAAGTCAGGGCAGGAACTCAAGCATTAGCAGACGCAGAAACCAGACTCATTCAAACTTTTTCCCCTACCTCCCAGGACCACCTCAGCCAGGGATGGCACTGCTCCCTGTGAGCTTAGTTCAATCACATCAATCATTGATTGCGAAAACGTCCCACAAAAT
The DNA here is from genome assembly GCA_963919715.1 of Microtus obscurus. Lineage (NCBI taxonomy): Eukaryota > Metazoa > Chordata > Mammalia > Rodentia > Cricetidae > Microtus > Microtus obscurus. The sequence goes on along the minus strand of CAWTZC010000010.1, from coordinate 33,986,211 downwards.
TATCTACAGGGCAATCCGATAAAGGTATTCTTTTCAGCAGGCAGTGGTGGTGGACGCCTTTAATCCCAGCACTCAGGAGGCAGAGGTAGATGGATCTCTGTGAGTTGGAGGCCTGCCTGGTCTACAAGAGCTAGTTCCAGGACAGGCTCCAAAGCTACACAGAAGCCCTGTCTCAAAAAACAAAAAAACAAAACAAACAAACACAAAACAAAAATCAACAGCACTTGGGAGGCAGAGGCAGGCGGATCTCTGTGAGTTTGAGACCAGCCTGGTTTACAAGAGCTAGTTCCAGGACAGGCTCCAAAACCACAGAGAAACCCTGTCTTGAAAAACCAAAAAGAAAAAAAAAAAAAAAGGAAGGAAGGTATTCTTTTTAACTGAGCGTCCATCTTTCATCATATGACCCAGCTTGTGTCAAGTAGATGAAAACTAACCAGCCCAAATATCAGTGAATTTTAGCTACTGTAAAGTAAGATCTTAATATATGTGTCTAACCATTTGTTTATTATCTCTAATCTCTATAGTATCCTGTGGAACAAATTTTATTGTCTTCCTTCTTCTAAAGTTGAGGAAATTAAATGAGAATGGACTGCACAGAAGTCACAGCTAAAATCCTGTCTTGTTGGACTGCAAAGACTGAGCTGTGAACGATTCTCCAAAATAATCATACAGTCCCTGAAAAGAAAATCTGTACTACATTGTCAAGTGAAATACCTCAGATTCTGTCAAATTTCAATAAAATTTCTTTCATTGATTTGTTTACTTGTGGATTTTTGTTTGTTTGTTTGTTTTATTTTGTGAGTGAGAGTTTGCTTTATAGCCAGACTTGCATGGAACTGCTCCATGCTGTGGCTGGAGGCTGGTCCACCAGGCCCAGATATATACTCAGAGGCAGAGTTTCAGCCTGAATCCCTGTGAGAGGGTAAACTCTGACATTTACTACAGTCCACATAATGTTCTGTGATAACTATAACTTCAGTCTGTTTACTAAATATATAACAAATCAAAAGCAAATAAATAAAAATAATGAGAGATGCTACAGATAAACAGTAAAACCTCAACAAAACAGATCTCAAAACATCTGGCAGCCATCAGCTGAGGAAGCCATCAGTCAGCTGGATTTCACCGAGTCCTTTGCAGAAGGGGCTCTTCCTGTAAAGTAAAAGCAAAGAGCAGCTGTAGAGATAACACCATCAAATCAGATGCTCACAGCATGAAGCAGGAACCAACTGGGGAAGCTGCAGGCGGTTGGAGTTTCCTGTTGGGCCTTTGTAGTCCCTTACCGAGCTTCCCATAACCAAAGAACAAAAGTACGAGGTTTTTGTAGTTTTGTTTGTTTTTCCCTTTGAGGCAGGGTTCTTTGTAGATCTGACTGTCCTGCCTGGAACTTGCTCTGTAACATGAGGCTGGCCTCGAACACACAGACCCACCTGCCTCTGCTTCTTGGATAGTTTTTTGTTATGTTATGTTTTGTTTTTGCCCCTGAGAGCACTTTTTCATAATGGAACGGGAACAAACAAAATTAACGTTTGTTAGAAACCGTTCACCTTCTAAGGACACAATGGTTTTGTGCTTGGCTTGTTTCCTATTTTTTCCTAGCAACAGCATTAGGCGAGCCAGATGATTCTGGGGCCTTGTAAGAGACGGATGCTTTTTATGGGCAGGGTGAGGAGGGGATGTAGCCTGGCTGCCCCAGAACTCTCTGTTGACCAGACTGACCTCGAATTCAGAAACCTGCTAGCCTCTGACTCCCAAATGCTGGAATTAAAGGTGTGTGTTGTCAACCACTCCCAGACTCCAAAGAGACTTTGAGACAAGCACACTTGGGTCTGAACTGGTTGGGAGGTAGCTTTTCAGTGAACTCAAACATCATATGGCAATTCACCGATATAATGCTCATGATACCTAGTCTCATTGTTCCATGATTAAGTCAATGAGATAAACTGATAGACTAACAAAAGTGTATACATTTATTACATGAAGAAAGAGATCTGTAACTTTATATTTCTTCTCGGTGGAGTAGGGCAACCAGCAGACTAGTGGAAGGTAAGTTATACCCCTCATCTGGCCTTGGTGTTTCCAGAGGATACTCATGCTAATGCGGTTGTTTTTGGGTGACTAGTTTGTCATTGGCAATTTAATGGAAATTCAGATTAAGCATATCCATAAATTTGTTTCCAAAATACCCTCAGTTTGCACTGCAAAGGGCAAAATTTAGACTGGCATTTGCCAAATTTTTCTCTATCATATATGTAAGGAATATTAAATATATGAAAAAGAATGTTTCCATTGATGTGGGAGAAGCTAAGAGTAGTAAGTTAATGTTACAAAGAATTTGCGAATAAACTTACCTAGCAAATACTAAATAGCACTCTGCCCCGGTTCCTGAGGAAGCTGTGTGGTGCAGGGAGTCCAGGAAGCCCAGAATGAGTGGAGTCCTGAGTGAATGTGTGTTGACGTGGGAATGGCCATGTCAAGGACCCTAGAATCCCAGCCCCATGAAGGAATGGCAAAGCCTCCCACACCGGAATGAGGCTCAAAGCATGGTCAAACCTCCTCTTGTGAGTGGATGTTGATAGTGTGTGCAGAAAACGACTACCATAACTCCAAGCCCCAGGGTCATGGCTCAGAGTCTGCCTGCCTGCAGAGACCGCGCCTACAGAGTTTAGCAATGTTGCCTCTGATGGAGCTGTATGCCATGAACTCTGCCTCCCCCTTTATCTGTGTGCAATAACCCTATCTCCTTGCCCAGCTGTATGCAACAATCCTGCCTCCTGTTCAACTCTATATAAGAAACTCACTGAGCTTGTGGGTGCTGTTTTCTACAGCCTAGACACCAGTCTGTCCAATCTCAGCTTTCTGTCCATGAGTCTGTCTTCTATTTCTTCACAGTCCCAGCCATGACCCCTAGAAGTCATTTTGGTTGCATTTTTTGGATTTTGTTTTGTGGATATTTTTCAATTTGTCTAATTTTCCTAATTTGTTGGTCTATATTTTAAGTGTCCATAAATTTCCTTGTAACTACTGATGTCAACAGATGTATTGGAGTTTAGTTCTGTGGCAAGTCAAGCAGGGAGAGACTCAAAAATAGACACACTTCCTTTAACAAGCTTGACCTCCTGTCATGTGACATTTACAAGTGCATTTCCTAAGACCACTCTTATTTCCCCTGGATGTCCAGCATCAAGTTCAGAGGCTCACAGCTTTTCGGGCTTAATAACTTCTCAGCTGACTCAGGTATCAAGGGAAAGTGCTGAGATTTTATTACACTTTCATCATAAAGGATTCAGATCACTGTTTTAGACATTCTTTCCAGGCTTGGGAGGGCGATGAGCTGAGATGGGTGTCAGGCGATGAGGTCCTTCGACATCACAGCAAACCAAGCCCACCCACAGCACAAGGGGGAAATCTTTACATTCATGGCCATTAGAAGGAGAGGGTATCTGAGCTCTACAGATTATTAAAAGTCCTAAATAAGATATAAGACCACAATTTAGAAAGCTCTGTTATGGTGTACCCACAAGAAAAGATTATTCTGACACAGGTTTAAGCCTATGGAAAGTCTTGCCAGGCAGTGGTGGTACACACCTTTAATCCCAGCACTCGGGAGGCAGAGGCAGGTGGATCTCTGTGAGTTCTAGGCCAGCCTGGTCTACAAGAGCCAGTGCCAGGACAGGCTCCAAAGCTATAGAGAAACCATGTCTCGAAAAACTAATATATATATATCCTGGGTTGGCTTATTTCTGTTCACAAGAACAGTTAGCCAGAAGCAGAACTATAGAAGTCAAAAAGCAAGGATAATATATCTAGAGATTTTCTCAGAACTAGGGACTTTGATGGATTAGGTCTTGGTTTCTATCTTGGCAGGTGGTGCTGCCTACATGAGCTTTAGGGTCTGAATGGTACTTCCATCATGGAATCGGGGTGGGGTGGGGCTACTAACGTCCATTACAGGTCATCCTATTGCCCCACCCTACTTGGGGCTGTACTTGCTAGGTGTATAGCAGCTTAGAGAAAAACCTAGGTAGAATATTGTTCAGGTTAAACCCATTAGTGATTGATTCTGAATCACCAGTAGTACATGGGTGTCACATTAAGGGAAGAAATAAAATCTTTTCCCTTAGGAGTCACTTAACCAAGATCAAGTCCAAATCTGAGTTCTTTCTCTACTTCATGCTCCCTGCGTCATGTGTCTGTTCTGACTTAATGTCTGTCAGTGTGAATGAGTCTGAGTCTGAACTGCCTAAGCTGAAGGCTATCTTGTTGTCTCTGTCTCTGTGTGTCTGTCTGTTGTATGAACTCTGTGTGTGGATGGCGTCTGTCTCTCACAAAGGCTTCACTCTGTATTTTTTGGACAGCATAGAAAGCATCACATGGCCCCTAGTGCGTTGGTTTCAACCTGCAGGTTGCAGCCTCCTGGGCGGGGGTCACTTAGCAGATATCCTGCATATCAAATATTTACATTATGATTTATAACCATAGTAAAGTTACAGTTATGAAGGAGCAATGTAATAATTTTATGGTTGAGAGGGTCACCTTAATGCGAGGAACTGTATTAAAGGGTCACAGTATTAGGAAGATTGAGATTTGCAGAAATCTTTAACAGAGTTTTACAAGGATTATGTCACTGGCTACACCTGCTCATAAGTGAACCAGACAACAAACATTATTCCTTATAAACTAACATCCAAAAATTTTTTTTATCATGTTCCATTTATTTTTCCTATGCTCTCTCCGATGCTCTTGCGATGGACTCCTTGATGGTTCTTGCTGTTCCCAGTTCATGTTCTCTTTTTGTTTTGTTTTGTTGTTTTGTTTTTTGAGGCAGGGTTTCTCTGTAGCTTTGGAGCCTGTCCTGACACTAGCTCTTGTAGACCAGGCTGGCCTAGAACTCACAGAGATCCGCCTGCCTCTGCCTCCAGAGTGCTGGGATTAAAGGCATGTGCCGCCACCACCACCCGGCGTTCATGTTCTTTTGATGTCCCTCTCGAACCCACAAGGTTTCCAGTTTGTATACCCACACAGACACAGCTAACAATTCTCAGCTAAGTTACAATGATACCAAGCATGCATTTCTTAGGCCTAATAAGATGGATAAAGTATGCACCGGTTGTCTTACTACAGTCTCAGAAAGGTTGCAACTATGAGATACTGGGAGGATCAAATCAGTACAGAATTCCAAAAAGAGAAACGGGGGTGGAGGTTGTGTACTAACTACATTTCTTAAGTGTGGCAAGTTAAGCTAGAAGTTTGTAATTACTAACTGTAGAGAAAAATGCAGCAGTGTTGTTGCTCTTTCTGAGCACTTTGTTCCGGGTTGCAGTCGGGGTGCTGTGGGGAATTCCTTTCTCTGGGGCTGGTTTAGAGATCTAAGCTTTTTTTCTTATTTTTCTAGGGGTAAAGACTAAGACCCTTTGCCAATGAACCTAAGGTGGAGGGAAGTACGGAATATTAGTAGTTTGTTAGGGCAGAGCAAAGACCAGTAGATTATACTCTCCTGAGTTGGCTGTTGTAGATTTTAGGGCTATCCAGAGTTGCATATCAGTAAGGGTAGACTATCTCTCCTGCTCAATGTCTGTCCCTTTGAGATTCCCATGTGGTCCATAGCAGGGGCCCCTTCCTTGTCAAAAATCTTGTCAAAAAGGTTTGGCTGGGTGATGCTTTCACACCAGGGCCCCACAGTATGGGAAAAGATCATCCCATTGCTGGTACAGGGAAAATCATAATTATGGAATGATTTATACACTATTGGGATATTTCAGGACGAATCCTATCATGGAATGGAGAAAAGCCTTGGCCTCGCAAGACTTCTACAGAGTCGACAGTGACTATTCAAAAGGCAGGTTTCCAGAAGCTCTGCAAATCGGGCTTCTCACTGCTTCTCTGAGTTTGTCTAGTGATCTGTCCGCTGCACTTTTACTGTATAATGCTGTGGCTCACAGCAGTCTTACACCTGGGGAAGGAAACGCCATATGGAGAAGCAGAAAATATCATGAACAGAAAGTCCAGGCTGAGGTTTCCCAATAGTTCATCCCCACACCTTTGCTCTCTAATTCCACTAATACACAGCTGTCTGTTAGTGAAAATTCAGGAGAAAAAGAAGGGACGTTTTTCCTGAATCCTTGAATATTTGTTACAGAAGGCTTGGTGTCACATAAAAGTTTAATACAATTATCCTAGACCTTCTTCCCGGGTCTGTTTTAAAATTGTTTTATTAATGAGACAAGAACTTGAAAGGAAACCTGAGCTTCGCCAGTATCTAACCCAGGAAAGCTATGCTGATTAGCACGAAAGCCTATATTAAGCCACACTTCCCACATGGCAGGCCCATTGAGCAGCCAACCTTTCTGCTCTGATCTACTGTGTTCCGAAGTGTATTGTTAGAGGAGTAATAGGCCTTCGCAGTGAAGAATCACTCTGCACACTTTGGGGGTAAAGGTTCTAAAATGAGGGTGTTTATCCGGCTCTGACAGCTTCCCCAGGAGGAGCTGGTCTTGAATAGAAGATTTCACTAACTTACAGACATCTGGAGCTTCTGTGTTCTGCAGCTCTTGAATCTCTTTGGATCTCAGCCCCAGGTTACACTCTGAGCAATTTAAACAAAGACAAATCTGCATTTCTGGCCCCTCAGGCAGGTGGGAGATTTACACAGCAAAGATATTTCGAGAGAGTTTTTGTAGGGTCACCAGTGGTTTTCTTTATAAAATAGCTGTTGCCTGGGATCATCTTGCCCACCTGGTAGAATAATGCTTTCCTCAAGAAGTGAAGGGAGTCAGGCGGGTGAGTTGCTTTGTGGCAGGCCAGGGTTACACTGACTGTAACCCAACTCTGACCCCCTGGGATGCCCGCTTAGAGTCCTGTTCTTTGTTACTGGAATGTGCCTAACAGCTGTTGCAACTCACGGTTGTCTCTGTTGTTATGGAAATGAGCCTAAGGACCAGTTAATCCTGCTGAATAAACAGTTAGCTCCTAGCACCCTAAATTTCACTCCTCCCTAAGGGTACTGGTTAGTGCACTACTTATCTTTAGGGTTATTTGGAGGGCAGTGCTGTTTTTAAATTTTATCTCGTGTGATTTCACGTCTCCTAAACAAACCTATTATTAACAAATCCTTTATAATGTCATTTCTATTATTTTGAATCTCTTCCAAACCAGTATGGCAAGCATAAAATCAAGGGAAGAGCTACTTAAAGATACTTATTTAGAGTCAGCAAAAGAACCAGGAATACTAAGTCATCCAAGACTTTATGACTACCTCAAGGACAGCAGGCCTTCATGACAACTTGTTTGAACAACACTATAATAAAAAAAGATATAGCTGTTTTGTCTCAAAGCAAATGCATTCATAAACTTTTGGTATTATCAATTCTATTACTTCAAGTTTCTTCTCCATTAGTATCGTCTCTGCTTCTGCAGGAACTATATAACTTTGCTCAACTTGTTGAGAGAGGATATCTTCTTGCCATCCCTATGATGTAAATATCTGATAATGAATGAAACAAGACAATATGGTTTTTTAAAATGTTAAAATAATTTTAGATATTTTTATTTAAACTTGCCAGAAATCACAACTCTTAAAACATTTTTTTAATGGAGGAGCTAGAGAGATAGTTCAGCAATTAGGGACATTTGAAGCTTTTGTAGGATTCAGTTCCCAGCACCCACATGGTGGCTTCAAACCATCTGTTCAGTACCCCAGTGCCAGGACGCCTAATCCTCTTCTGAACTTCCTAACTGTTGGGCATCAGGTGTGCAGATGTTGCAGGTGCACAAAAAATATACCAGTACAAAAAAAAATTACATGAACATAATAAAGTAAAAAAAAAACATATTAAACACTTAAACATGTGCCAGGCAGTGGTGGCGCACGCCTTTAATCCCAGCACTGGGAAGCAGAGGTAGGCAGATCTCTGTGAGTTCAAGGCCAATCTGGTCAACAAGAGTTAGTACCAGGACAGTCAGGGCTACACTGAAAAACCCTGTCACAAAAATAAATAAATAAATAAATAAATAAATAAATAAATAAATAAAATTTAAAATAAAAACAAAAAAACCTTAAAAATTTTGGATGGAAACAATACAAAGTGCAATAACTGTTCTACTAGAATCAAGAAGTTACTATATTAGTGACAATATTTTATTTATTATAAAGAAATAAAAAAATCAAGGCAAGTGGCCTGTTGATGCATCAGACACTGAAAACACATTCTGAGCATAAAAGATATTTGGCTGTAGCTATATATTAAAGCCAGCCCTGTGTTGAAGTCTTTTGGCTCTCCCCAACAAGGAAACATAAAAACCATACCGTCTAAGTTACGCTAAATTTATATTCATCCAGAACACTTACAGCGGGCACTAGTGAGTATATTAAAGTCTTTAGAAGTCTTTGGAGGATACTATAATATTAATTAAATACTTTAACATTTTGAGCAAGAACTCTGGAAAAAATATTGGTGTCTTCAAAGACTGATTAGATGGTTAGAACTGCTGCCATGTGGAGACACTGGAGTCAGAGATGCAGGGCCAGAGACCAATTACAGTTTATCCTGGGCTCTTTCATCTCCTCAATAGCCCTTCCTTGCCCAGCACGGTGTTGATGGACCTAACCTTCTATGACTAACATATGAAATAAACTTATGGAATATATTAACTTAATAGACCCCTAATTTCCCACTAATCAAAAGGCTAAGAATGCAGTCGACTAACTTCTAAGGCCAGGCATTGGCTGTTCTCCATCTTGCAAGGATCTGATGAGTGTGTGTGATCGGGACACAGGAAAGAAACTGCTGGCATGACCTCTTCATGATATGCTAAGATCTTCACTATAGAGATGAGGGAGGGAAGCACCAGCGGCACCTGATGAGTCCAGAGCAGAGACGGAAAGATGTGGACTGAGCACAGCCAGAGCTAGGGAAGAGGGGAGCAGTAGAGAACAGTTGAGATATCGAGGAAGCCAGAGACGGAAACTAGAGCACAGGCAGAGAGAGTAGGGGAAAATGAGACAGTGACTGGGGGTGGGGTAGGGGGGAGCTAGGCTGCAAGAAGGTCCTGAGCCACCGGGAATTGAGGTAAAGGAGGAGGTGAGAAGGGCTGAAAAGCTAGTGGGGACTTAGAAATGTCTACCATATTCTTCTGATACTGTAGGAGCCTGGAGGCCAACATGGGAGTCCATATTCAGCCAGAGGTAGCCAGAGATCACTTCTGCCATAGGAAAGGAAACAGACTCCTTTTGGCAGATGGAAACAAGTTTGGCAAGTTCCTGAGGAATACTTACTGCCTTTTATCTAATGGCCAGAATTCCTGTAATTCAGGCTGAGCTCATTTCTGGATATATAAACTACCTATCTTTTGGAGCTTTGGGAAAATGAGTTTATTTTGGACCTGACAATGACCTCACATAAAAACAAATTTTAAAATCCCCTGAGTTGTGATTTTCCTATTTCTGTTATGATAAAAAGGTTCATATTACTACAAAAAGGGTACTATATTCTAGAAAGAGTTACTTGAACATGGAATTTGGGATAACTGAAATCTGTGTCTCTGGGGCCATGGTTACTCATATTTGGCTCCAGAATAAAGGATGTTATCTCTCTTTGATGAAAAAGTATTTTTTTTATTTTTTATTTATCACGATTGCCCATCCTCTCGGGTAAAGCATTTGAATTTCATATTATGGTCAGAATTATGTATTTTGTATACGAAAACATTCCATCAGCATGGTTTGGTTAAATGTGTGAGCTTTTGTTAAAGGCATGAGATTTCTTAAAATGTATGCCCACATAGTTATGTTGAAATATTAACTATACAAAAAAGTTTTAAAGTTTTTCTCCACACCATTTTAAACTATTTCACGGTACAGTTCCTCTGCCAAGAAATACTGATCAAATTAAAAGTAGTGGTAATATTCAATGTGGGTCTGAAAAGAGAAAATGCATATGTTTCTTATGTAATTCGTGAATTTCTTTGCAATTGATTAAAATTTTTTCTATAAGCGCTTAAAAAATAAGCAGACATGACCATTTAGAAAATTTAGCTACAGCCGGGGGGTGGTGGCGCACGCCTTTGATCCCAGCACTCGGGAGGCAGAGGCTTGCGGATCTCTGTGAGTTCGAGACCAGCCTGGTCTACAGAGCTAGTTCCAGGACAGGCTCCAAAGCCACAGAGAAACCCTGTCTCGAAAAACCAAAAAAAAAAAAAAAGAAAGAAAGAAAAGAAAAGAAAAGAAAATTTAGCTAGAGGAAATTATTTGAAATGTAGTCACTGTAGAGAAGGAACACAAGGTAAATGCAATTTATATATGAAGTTTATAATATAGTCAAAATGGAATGGAAATATCAGTATCGACCCTATATATTAAGTAAAATTATCTTATATGTGAAAAATGACCTTAAGCTTAACGCATTCAACAACTGATGCAGGTGACCAATTCACCGATTCATGTTGCTTTTATGAAAAATTCTTAAGAGAATAATACAGATATTAAGATGGCATTTTGAAAGCTTTAGCTAGAGGAAATTATTTGAAATGTAGTCACTGTAGAGAAGGAACACAAGGTAATTCACAGCGGTATGCGCCTTAGAAAGCGTGCACTGCCCGCCAGTGCTCTAAGCAGCAGCCTGCAGTGCACGCTCTGGACCGGGTAACCGGTTGTTAGGGGGCCGCTCGGCCTTTTGTATTTTGCACAGAGTCAGTGTTATTGCTTGTGCGCTCGATTCTCCAAATTTAAAACAGGATAAGGAGTTAGTTCCACTAGAAAGCACAGACAAGGAAACAAAAGCACCTTTCTTCCCCCTCCCCCCCTTAAGCCTTCCCCTCCCCCACAGCGGCGGGCGCAATTTCCCGCCTCCTCCCTCAGGTTCTCAGTTCGGTCCGCCGCCTGCTCTATATAAGCCGGTGCTCGGCTGCCGTCCCAGTGTTTCAGCTCTCAGCTCTCCAACTTCCAATCATGTCTGGTCGTGGCAAGGGCGGGAAAGGCCTGGGCAAAGGCGGCGCCAAGCGCCACCGCAAGGTCCTGCGCGACAACATCCAGGGCATCACCAAGCCCGCCATCCGCCGCCTGGCCCGGCGCGGAGGAGTCAAGCGCATCTCCGGCCTCATCTATGAGGAGACCCGCGGGGTGCTGAAGGTGTTCCTGGAGAACGTGATCCGCGACGCGGTCACCTACACGGAGCACGCCAAGCGCAAGACCGTCACCGCCATGGACGTGGTCTACGCGCTCAAGCGCCAGGGCCGCACCCTCTACGGCTTCGGAGGCTGAGCAGCTTTTGTCCATTTCATTCCAAAGGTCCTTTTCAGGGCCACCACATTTTCTTTAAGGAGCTTAAACGCTATGTTACGTTAAGAATACAATCGTTTGGATGGCGTCTGGGGCTAGAAGCCGACTGGTATGTGTCCAATCAAAGCAGAGCAGTCTATGCTCTTTATTTGCATGCCGTTTATCAAAGTTCTGTCTGCAGGATCGCTTTGGAGTCAGTCAAATGGTTGTCGAAGCACTTGAATTTACGCCCATGTTTAGAATTTTTCCACTTGTAGTTAAATATCCTCGCTCTTTTTCACAGCCCCCAGCCTCCTATCACAATTTGAGGTTGCTCTGACTTTTCACATTTTCTCATGCAGTGACACTTTCTGTTGACTGAAAGTTGCCACCTTAGGGGACTGAGCTTCTAAATTGAGATGGTTTTGTAAACTTAACCATCACCTAAGCAAAACTGATCGATCAAGAGCCTGTTGTGCTCAGGTTACGACCCCCTGAGAGAGACCACCAGAGAGGCCCAGACTGTAATAAGCAAGCTTTAATCAGCATAATACAAACATGTTTGGAACACATCCATCCTTGTTACAAGGTAGAAAGGAGCTGTATCTCCTCTGTGGGGTAAGCTTTTAAAGGCATAACTACAAAGTGAATCTTTGAAGATGCTTTGGCACGGGTACAAGGACTTTCGCTCCCTCCCAATCTGTTAAGTCAGCTTTTGCCTTGCCACTGTTCCTGAGTTAGGCCATCTTTATCAGCCTGTACCAGGTGGCTGGCTGGGCTGACCTAAGTGACCTTGTGCTTAGAATCTCCTGGGTGGAAGAGGGGAAAGGCTACTATCTTCCTGGGGAAACATTCTGCTAGGAAATTTCTTCTCGCCTCTTTGAGAATAAGGGGTGAGGGTCCCACAGAGTCAACAGCTAAAACTATAGTTAGTATACATTCTCAACTAACGCTTCAACGTTCAGAGTTTTAAGCATCAAATGTATTTTATGCCCTAATCCCTCTGAGAACAAAAGTCCAGGACAGAAATAGCACTAGGAAAATAATCAGTTTTAAATAACTTGTCCAATACCTGCACTCATTCTTTATTCTCTTATACATGTCCTTTCTTGTTCTCATCATGTTATGCTGTACCCTTATGTGCATTAGTTTACACATTTTTTTGCTAGATTCCGCGTTTGAGAGCATGTGGGTTTTTTTTCTAAGACTGTGTGTCCTTGCTTAAAATATATTTTATAATTACATTATAATTCCATCTATTTTACTGCATTTTCTGACTTCATTTTTCTTTAGAGCTGAATAATATTCAAGTTAATTACTTATATACTGAATTTTCATTATCTGTTCCTCTGTGGTAGACAACGTGGTTGATTCCAATTCTTCGCCATAGCGAACGAAGCAGCAATGAATATCGGGGTACAAATATCTCTATGGGATGTATGGCGTTCCCTGAGTATATGCTCAGGTATGAAATAGCTTCAGTATTTTTTTTTTCTTGAGAAATCTCCAACTGATTTCCACAGTGGCTGTATTTATTTGCACCGCCACCCACAGTGAATCATGTTTCTTCCACATCATTGCCAACATTTTTTAATGATTGCCATCCTTAGTGAAATGGTTTTTCAAAGTAGTTTTAATTTGTATATCCCTGGTGTCTTTGATTATTATTGGTCATCTGCCTTTAAATTTATTTTAACTATTCAATTTATGTACTGATTGGCAGTTTCATTTTGGGGTATTTAGTTCCTGTGATTCTTTGTAAATTTAGATATAGTTTCAGGCACAAAATGTAGCAGGCAGATTTGATCCCATTTTGTATGTTATCATTTGATGTTCTTATAGTGGTATATTATTTTTATTTTAATAAATTAATCTTGCCTGAAGACCGGAGGCAAAGCTCCAGCCACTGGAGGCTAGGTAATGGTGACACACACCTTTAATCCCAGGAACTGGGAGGCAGAGGCTCATGGATCTCTGTGACGTCAAGGCTACCCCGGGCTACACAAGATCAACTCAGAAACAAACCCAGGTGATGGTGTTTCACCTTTAATCCCAGCATTAGAGGGAATATAAAATGTGAGAAGAGAGAGGCTTGTCTAATTGGTTTTCAGTCGCCCAGCCTTAATATAAGTAAGACTTCATTAGTGGCTTGGCTGACTTGCTTTTCTGGTCTTCAGGCAAGATTTATTTATTAAAATACAAATAATATATGGCTATACGTTTTGATTGCTTATTTTGCTATACAGAAATTTTTATTTTCATATTGTTCCACCTGTTGATACTTGGCTTCAGTTCCTGTGTGGTTTGTGTTTTAACAATTCTTCCTACTACATAGCCTGAAGGGTATCCTCTGTGTCTTTGTATAAAAGTTTAAATGCTTTAGATTTTTGATCCATTCTGAAATGGTTTTTGTACAAGATGAAAGTTATAAATTTAAGTTAGAAATATAGTTTTATCAGTACTGCTTGTTAACTGCTTGATCTGTTCCAAAGTGTGTTTTCCCGTTTGTCAAAAATGTGGTGGGTAAAGATTTGCCTTTTTATTTCAAGGTCCTCTATTCTGTTTCAGTGGTCTGTCTACATGTCTCTTTTTATGCTATAGTTCTGTTGTATGATGAGATCAGGTACGGCCTCCAGCATTGTGCTTACTCATTAGCATTCCTGTGGCTATATCATGGTCTCTTCATGGTTTTATATGAATTATTCACATTTTTTCCTAAACCTGTGAAATGTGGCTTGGACATTTCCATAAGTATTGCATTAATTCTGTATATTAATTTTGCTGCTATAGATGTTTTTGTGATGTTATTTCAGTTATTCAGGAACGTGGGATTTTTTTTTTTCATTTTCTAGCATCTTCTGTTGCTATATTTTAGGTGAGAAACTTACACACCATCATACATATAAGGACAAATTAGTGTTTTTTTTTTATTTATTTTTGGCCAGCCACCAAGCATGGGCTAGAGCAGAATTATGTCTCTTGGTGCCGAAACTCAAAGGAGACTGTGTTTTTAAAAGTGCAACAGACCACAATTATGTCAATCTTAGGAGAGGGTGAAAGTGCCCTTATTTATGTTTTTCCTCAACATAGTAGTTATTTCAGATACCACAAAATAATTTTATCACTTACTTTAGTTTATTTTTAGTTTGTACAAACATTAATGATTTTGGTTACTACATGTGGACATCGGTCAGGGTCATCGACAGTGCAAATGTATCCCCCAAGACAGATAAAGCCATTGTAGGCCTAGAGAGCAGAGACGTGTCTACACACGCAGACAGAAAATGGAGTCAGAACAAGACGACCTGATCTTAGACACTTCACTGTGGTTTCCCTTTTTCAGTATCTTAAAGTTCTTATTGCAGAGCTTTTGAATTTTTTTTGGTTGGATATATTCATGAATTATTTATTGGGGGTATTTTGAATGGAGTGTTTTTCCTGACTAGTTTCTGGGAAGCTCAACTGTGTGTCACATGAAAACTACTGTATTGTTTGTTTGTTTTTGTTTTTATTGATTTTTTTATATGCTGGGACTTTACTATCTCTAAGAAGTCCATGGGGTTTCTAATTGACTCCATGAGATCTTTAACAGACTGCATAAGGATAGTTTGACTTCCTTGCTTTCTGTTATTACCCCTGGTATGTCTTTCTCTTGTCTGCTTGCTAAAGAGAAGCCATTCAGAACTACATGGACTATGAGCGGGGAGAACAGTCACCCTGTCTGCTCCTGCTCTCAGAGGAAATGTTCCCACTTTGTTTCCATTTAATACCCTGCTGGCTGGAAATTGGTTAAAGATAGTATTTATTATTTTGAGATATTTTCTATATATTCCTAAAGCCTGCAGAACTTTTATCAGGAAGGAATGTTAAACTTTATCAAATGCGTTTTTAGAGTCATCTGTAATCATTATGTGGATTCTGCTCATGAATTTGTTTCCATTTCTTTTTTTTAAAATTTAATATTCCCACTCGGGAGGCAGAGGCAGGCAGATCTCTGTGAGTTCGAGACCAGCCTGGTCTACAAGAGCTAGTTCCAGGACAGGCTTCAAAACCACAGAGAAACCCTGTCTCGAAAAACCAAAAAATAAAAAAATTAAAAAAATTAATATTCCCTCAATATCCTATAAAGGTTTATTATATATCTGTGATATGTAATATCTCAAATCAACTCTCCATTGAGTTATTGAATATTTTTGTTGGGCCCTAGAGTTCAAAAACGGAGGAGGAGACCCCCCCCCCCCCCCCCGAGAGACCATCCCTAACACCACAGCTGATGTAAAAGCATGAGGATTTTATTCTGTCATGACAGGGTCTTCGAGCATTCGGGAAGCCGAGAGACCCCGAATAGATGGTATAGGCTACTTTTAAAGGAAAAGCCATAGAAGTAAGGGGTTGTTCTTTGACTATTATGATTGGCTTATTCGGAAATGTTATTACCGTAATTGGCTGGAGAGCTGTTGCCAGATCAGATGAGGGAAGAGGTCACTTGGACCCCGTTTCCCAGGGACTGAGTCAAAATATACGTGTGTGGATAATTGTTCAGGAACTGATCAACATCAGGGAAATAGAAAGTTCCCAACATTTCAGTAGTTGTTAGGTCCTTGGTTCCCAGCGGGGAAGGGGCAAGCATCACTGCTGAGACTGAGAGAGCCCAGAATTGGTCAGAAATGGCTTCAGAATTGTCTCAAAGTTTTACATCTTTATTTTGATATCTAAGTAAAAAGGTGAAGTTTAGTGTATAAAATTTAATTCAAAAGTAATCTTATAGCTATAGTTTTAATAGTTTTTTTGAATGGATCCATGACTAAAACTTTTGGTTATTATTTTTTCCAGTTCAATGATATACTTTGAAAAGAGAAGTTTATAAAGTGTTATAGTAGATAGCTTTAAAGTTTACAAAGCACAGAGAACACATTACATTGTTTCCTCATTTATGTAGAAAAATAGTCATACAATTGAGAATAAGTAATTTACCTTATGATAATTTTATCACTGAAACAGCAGAACAACATATTTATATCTATAACATAATAAAAGATATTATATATTTATATCTATATATATGATATCATATCATTACATCTGTTCCAGGAATGAATGATACTTGGAAAAAAATCATAGTATCGGTATCCTGGCATTTTAAAAATGTCTCCCTGGTACTATTTGAATTACTTAGTTCTGATACTAAGAAACAAATATGATAAATAAAACAATAAAAAAATAAGTTGTGCAGTTGTGTTAAGGTGTTTAAAGGGATAAAGACTCAAGAGACTAATAGTACTTGTGAAGTACTTAAACATGAAAAATCTGGATACTAAATTCATGATATACTAAATATACTTGGTATATGGACTGCCCAAATTCAGTCACACAGTGATAATATCCATTCTAGATCTATGTCCTTTTATCCACCAAACCACAAATAAAACTTGAAAGTATTCTAGAGGTTTGTGTTGAGCCACAGCTGTGACTGGGTTTGTTTGTCTCCCAACTTAATAAAGGGAAACTTAATAAATTTGGAAGGCCTTCCAACTTTGCCCAAACTGGGACCTTTGTCTTCATAGCCAGTGAAGGAGCCTGATGCAGCAGTAAGAAAAATAAGCCAGAGGTGGTGTTGTCTGTTGTAATTCAGACACTCCAGAGATGCAATCAGGAAAATCAGCCAGGAGTTCAAAGCCGGCTTTGGCTACAAAGTTAATTCAAGCCTAGCTGGTAGTATGTGAGACCCGATCTCAAAAAAAAAAAAAAAAAATTCTCCTTGTTCCATTTCTTTCCCTTTGCTTTAGGATTTGAATTTGATTTTTTAAATTATTTTTATATCCTTTGAAATACCTGGGTAAAAAATTTCACACCTGGGTGCACATGAATGTGAGCCAGAAGAGATATTAAATGAAGTTGGAGTTGTCTCTAAGAGTACCAGGAAGTGAACTCCTGTCCCAAAGACCAGCAAATGCTCTTAAAACACCGAGAAATCATCTCTAGAAAGTATTTTGCACTCAAAATTTTATCCAAGTTGTTGCATAAAATTGGGTAGCTTAGTGGGACACTTGCATCTTTTTGTTTGCTTGTTTGTTTGTTTGTTTTTGTTTTTTCCAAGACAGGGTGTTCGGTGGCTTTGGAGCCTGTCCTAGAACTAGCTCTGTAGTCCAGGCTGGTCTCGAACAAGAGATCCGCCTGCCTCTGCCCCCCGAGTGCTGGGATTAAAGGCCTGCGCCACCATCGCTCGGCCGACACTTCCATTTTTAATTGCTTTGGCGCTGAGTTCGGATTAGAGGGTAGTGTTTACTTGCTATTAACACCTAACGATGTTCTGTAACATCGTTTGTGTTCAATCAAACACAAGAGAAAGTCAAAGGCCTCCACAGGGAGCAATGCAATCTAAGGACTGAACCTCTTGCCGTAAACATTGACAATGTTGCAACTCTTAAAATGATCCGAGTGGGTGGCCCTGAAAAGGGCCTTGAGAAAGCTGACCATGAAATAAAGCAGGTTAACCTCCGAAGCCGTAAAGGGTGCGGCCCTGGCGCTTGAGAGCGTAGACCACGTCCATGGCGGTGACGGTCTTGCGCTTGGCGTGCTCCGTGTAGGTGACCGCGTCGCGGATCACGTTCTCCAGGAACACCTTCAGCACCCCGCGGGTCTCCTCGTAGATGAGGCCGGAGATGCGCTTGACTCCTCCGCGCCGGGCCAGGCGGCGGATGGCGGGCTTGGTGATGCCCTGGATGTTGTCGCGCAGAACTTTGCGGTGGCGCTTGGCGCCGCCTTTGCCCAGGCCTTTCCCGCCCTTGCCACGACCAGACATGATTGGAAGTTGGAGAGCTGAGAGCTGAAACACTGGGAAGGCAGCCGAGCACCGGCTTTTATAGAGCAGGCGGCGGACCGAACTGAGAACCTGAGGGAGGAGGCGGGAAATTGCGCCCGCCGCTGTGGGGGAGGGGAAGGCTTAAGGGGGGGAGGGGGAAGAAAGGTGCTTTTGTTTCCTTGTCTGTGCTTTCTAGTGGAACTAACTCCTTATCCTGTTTTAAATTTGGAGAATCGAGCGCACAAGCAGTACACTGCCTTTGTGCAAAATACAAAAGGCCGAGCGGCCCCCTAACAACCGGTTACCCGGTCCAGAGAGAGCACCGCAGGCTGCTGCTTAGAGCACTGGCGGGCAGTGCACACTTTCTAAGGCGCAAACCGCTGTGAATTACCTTGTGTTCCTTCTCTACAGTGACTACATTTCAAATAATTTCCTCTAGCTAAAGCTTTCAAAATGCCATCTTAATATCTGTATTATTCTCTTAAGAATTTTTCATAAAAGCAACATGAATCGGTCACCTGCATCAGTTGTTGAATGCGTCAAGCTTAATGTCATTTTTCACATATAAGATAATTTTACTTAATATACTAGGGTCGATACTGATAGTTCCATTCCATTTTGACTATATTATAAATTTCATATATAAATTGCATCATATGGGAAATCTCATTTCTTCTCACATATTTTCTACTTAATTGGCTTTCACCAATTTTTTTAAATATTTATTATGGATACAATATTCTGTTTGCATATATGCCTGCTAGAAGAGGACACTAGACCTCATTACAGATCGCTGTGAGCCACCGTGTGGTTGCTGGGAATCGAACTCGGGTCCTTTTGAAGAGCAAGCAATGCTCTTAACCGCTGAGCCATCTCTCCAGCCCCCCTTTCATCCAAATGCTTCTATGAAGTTTGGATAAAATCTTTGAGGCTGGTCGTTCGTCTTTGACTGCTATGCATAGTCGAAGTAAAATGATTTTTTTTTTCTTAATCTCCTGAACTATTTTTTCCTTAACTTGTAAGTTAGGATCTGTGAAGAGAACTCCTGGGGAGCAGTGTCTTCAAAGACTCATTGACTAGGACTGAGATGATGTGGAGAGTTAGGGGTCCAGACCTAACACAGGATGGAATCTTACTGGTCCATAGGGAGGTTTTCTCATCTTTGGCTAGTTTTAAGGCCCTGAATGTGGTTGTCCACCTCTATGTTGAAACCAATACCTTGTGGCTAATAGATAAAAGTCAGTTGTAGCCTTAACATTGCAGACCACTAGCTTCCAAATCAATCCAAAACCTAAGAATACCGTCAGATGCAATCAATATAGATACTGGTAGCCATTGGCTGATTGGCAGTAGGTGTGTATCCAGGTCTCCTAAAAGGACCCCATTTGAAGTTGAACTGCAAGTATTTTCCTGTTTGAACTGCCAGGATAAACAGCCTCTGCAAGGACCAGTTTCACTGCCTGGATCTGAACAATGAACTGTGAGCTCGAATTAAATTTAACCACCAAACACAATATACTGACAGCTTCCCACATTGCAACACTGTGGCCCTAATTTGCATGAATAGAGTAGGCTGGGGATTTGGATGGAACTTTCTTTCTTTTTTATTTTTATTTTTTTACATATTTTATGTTCATTGGCATCAGATCTCGCGGAACTGGAGTTATAGACAAGTGTGAGCTGCCATATAGGTGCTGGGAATTGCACCCGGGTCCTATGGAAGAGCAGACAATGCTCTCAACCACTGAGCAATCTTTTCAGCCCCTGGGCAGGAACTTTCTACTAATAAAGACTACTCTTTTCTCAAACACACTTTACTTTTATGTGTAAAGATGTACATTTGCAAGCTAGTGTTGAAGTAATCTTTTTTACGTAAATTCTTTTTTAGTGTGAAAAATCCATGTTTTATTAATTTCCCAAGATTTTGCATTTACACTAAAATTTAAACCATTATTTAATAGGCAACTTAACATAAAGTATCTATAAGACATTATTAAACAATGTTTGGTAGCAGCTAAAACAGCACTGCAGTTCATGCTACCCAGACATGTTATGCCTAACCTCAGATTCTCGGTCATCCTGTCCCCTGAGCCCTGGTATTGCAGGCCTGAGTATCAGACTGGCTAATTAAGAAATTTTTTTTTTTACGCAAAAACTTTATAGAATACTTTGAATATTTTTTTTCTTCTTTTTTATTGTTTATTGTTTTTATTAGTTTACATATTTATAATTTCAATTTAGAACCTAAATAACTCTTATTTCTAAAAAAAAGGTATAACTTTTTCTTTTAATTTATTTAGCTTTATGTGGATGAGTGTTTTGCTTGCATATACATATATATATATATATATACATACAACATGTGCCCCTGATGTCTACAGAGGCCAGAATAAAGCATCAGATCTCCCGGAACTGAAGTAGACAGTTGTGCACTAGCATGTGGGTGTGAGAACTGAACCCAGGTTCTCTGAAAGAGACACAAAGGCTCCTAAATCTTGAGCCAACTTTTCAGGCCTCCATGCCACCCTACATTTTAATATAGAGATGGTTTTATACAAGGGAGAAGAGGGCTGTGTGGGTGGAGAACTGGTGGGTGGGACACTAGGCATTGCCAAGCACTGAAAGAACACTTCCTAGCTGTGTGTATGTGTGTGTGTGGACAAATACGCATGAGAGTGAACATGTACTTGCAAGTGTCTATGTGTGCAAGGGTGATGGATGACCCAAAGGGTTGTAAAAGAGATCAGTGAGGAAATACAGTGAGATCCCATCGTCTTCACTGAGCTCCTCAGTGGAAAAAGCAACACTGACTACTCTGATGAAGACTCGGTTTGTTGAGAACCAGTTTGCATGCTTGAAGCGTGTGACTGTGAATTTATAGTAAACCTAGTAAAATGCTGGCACTTTCTATAGGTGTTTTGGAGGGGTGCTCATGACTCTGTCTTTGCTGAGGAAGGCCAAGTCTCATGAGGAAAAAAAAAAATAACAATAAAAAGTGGAAGAGCTGGGATTTCTTATTCCTCTGAGTTTCAAATCTGTCATTTAAACACTAACTTGAAGATCTTGATCACAGAATCCCAAGGCAGGCAGGGCGATCCAGTAGAATGGTTTTGATTGACGGTCTTCCTTTAGTCCTTGAGTTCTGCGCGTGCAGAAATGATATGTTTGGTTCATTCCAAGTAACCAACGGTTGACAAAAAAACCACAGGCAGTATATTCTCAACCTATGACATGAATAGTTTTGTTTTGTTTGTTCTGTTTTGTTTGCATAAATTAGGTGTTTCTGTAGGCCTCAATGCCAGAACCGGACCCCACCCCACCGCTCACTCCCCTATCTGATGTTCAGTCCTAAGAACTAAACTCTGGTCTTCTTGTAAGATCAGCAACTGTTCTTAACCACTAAGCCATTTCTCCAGCACCCTTTTAAATGTAAATACTGCTAATATATACTGCAAGTAGTTTTCAGATAAAATAGGGATTCTGGTGATTAAATTTAGTAAATCATTATTTAAACTTTTTCTTTCTAGAGTTGCTCTTCCCACTAACGTCTATGAACTCGTGATAAATATAAAAGCACCGAATTTTGCATAGGTTTCTAAGTCCTTCGGCAGCAGAATTTTTTAACTTTTCTATTAGTCTATGGACTGCAAGATGTCTCAGAATTCCAGTCTCCCACCTTAGGCTTCGTCAAAGCCTGTGCCACCACCCCGCGCTTAATTTTGCGTGTACCTTCCAAAACTCAATACCAACCAAGGAATAGCAGCCTTCATAATTTTTACAAAAATACCAATGTAACAAAGCAAAAATTCAAAGTTGTAAACTAGCATATTACAAAGAATTAAGGTTTTGAAAAGACTATATATGTAAATCCTCATGTAAATGTAAATTATTACTTGAGATTCTCATGTAAGAGAACACGTGATTTTCAATGCTAATTTACTGTTATAACACTGGCTTCGCACAGTATTTAAATGGGTAACAAGTAGCTTATCGCCACTGAAGGTCTAATTTATTCATCAATAAATTTAGGGCTGCGTTCACTTAACATTTCTTTGTCCCTTTAACATAGAACTGATTGCTGGTTCTACCACCGTCAAGTAGTACAGCGCTTTCCAGTGTTTTCGTAGGTGGCTCTGAAAAGAGCCTTTGTTTTAAGATGACTTCCACCAGGACAGTCCAAGAGACAGGCAATCAACCTATTTTCCCTTGGCCTTGTGGTGGCTCTCGGTCTTCTTGGGCAGCAGCACCGCCTGGATGTTGGGCAGGACGCCGCCCTGCGCGATCGTCACGCGGCCCAGCAGCTTGTTGAGCTCCTCGTCGTTGCGGATGGCCAGCTGCAGGTGGCGCGGGATGATGCGCGTCTTCTTGTTGTCGCGGGCCGCGTTGCCAGCCAGCTCCAGGATCTCGGCCGTCAGGTACTCCAGCACGGCCGCCAGGTACACCGGGGCGCCGGCGCCCACCCGCTCCGCGTAGTTGCCCTTGCGGAGGAGGCGGTGCACGCGGCCCACGGGGAACTGCAGGCCGGCCCGGGAGGAGCGGGTCTTGGCCTTGGCGCGAGCCTTTCCACCTTGCTTTCCGCGTCCAGACATCTCGGAGATGAAACAGCTGTTAGCAACTGTGTAGCTGAAAATAACAAGAGCTTGGACTTTATAGTTTTCTCTGGGCGCGAAAAAGAACCGTTCCGATTGGCTGCCTTTTTCTTTTCATTTAGTCCAATGGGAAGCATTTGTATCATCGCTTATTTCTAATGGGCACTCCTCAACATGACATCACCGAAATATCACCCACTCAGAAGTCTCTTTTTCTAAACATCATTTAAATAATCACTTCTTGAAAGGGACAGGCCAGCAGGCTCAGTGTTCGTGTTCCTGTAGTGTGTCGATATGCCTGATCCTGCGAAATCCGCTCCTGCCCCGAAGAAGGGCTCCAAGAAGGCCGTGACCAAAGCCCAGAAGAAGGACGGCAAGAAGCGCAAGCGCAGCCGCAAGGAGAGCTACTCGGTGTACGTGTACAAGGTGCTGAAGCAGGTCCACCCCGACACCGGCATCTCTTCCAAGGCCATGGGCATCATGAACTCGTTCGTCAACGACATCTTCGAGCGCATCGCGGGCGAGGCGTCGCGCCTGGCGCATTACAACAAGCGCTCGACCATCACGTCCCGGGAGATCCAGACGGCCGTGCGCCTGCTGCTGCCCGGGGAGCTGGCCAAGCACGCCGTGTCCGAGGGCACCAAGGCCGTCACCAAGTACACCAGCTCCAAGTGAGCGTGCCCGTCTCGCTCTTAACTCAAAGGCTCTTTTCAGAGCCACCACAATTTCATATGAAATAGCTGTTACATGTCTTCAAACTTCCCGTATTTAGTGTGGCCTCTAACAAACCATAAAGGCTAATAATATGTAGTATGTACTAGGAAAGTTGATCCTATTTAATTTTTTGAAAGAGCTTTTTTGTAAGAGCACCAAATTCTCATAGCTTAAAAACGTTAAGTGTTTCATCGATGTTTGGTTCCTTCCAAAGTCTTCTATCTCCTAACTGGAAAACTGACTAACCACAAAACAGCACTGTTGTAGGAATCATGATCTATAGAAGACTGGGATTTGAATGTCCATGATCTCAAATTCAGCAGCAGAAGTCTTAGCTCAAATGATCTTTCCAGAGCCACTCTACTGGTAGGAAGTGGCACTATTGTGAATAGACATTTCTTAGCTGTAACAGCCAGCCACCCCGAGGTCGTCCGGATGTAGACTTGGTTAGGTTCTTGAGTACTTATTAAGGAAACGTTAGCGCCTTGGACACCAAAGTTTTTCCGGTCTTTGAAAGCTCCTGTGCACAGATAACACCTATTGCTCAGCTTTAACGTTTGCTTTTGTGTGCACTGCTGTTCATGCATGCTTATTTACTTTGACCCTGGAGCTTTGTTTTACCAAAAGTGAAACTAAGCAAAAGAATTTCTGCTAGTCTACTTAGTGACTTTATTGGCCAATCCACGCGCCGCGCGGGCAATTTAAAAATTGCGCCAAATCTTTTTCCCGAAGAGTAGACTCTTCCGCCGAGGCGTTTGGTTTCCCGCCTCTTCATGCGGTGCTTCCCTGTTAGTTTCTTTTGTCTGTTTCTGGCGCTTGGAAGAGACTTAAAAAGAAAAAACAGAATGCTTTTGCTTGCTGTTCCCCCCACCCCCCATAATTAAAATAGGCTCTTCGGTTCAAATATGTAGTAGCAAAATTGAAATATTTCAAAAATCTTTACCTAGAATCCACATTAAACCACTTCCACAATAAGTTTATTTTGCTCAGTTCTTTTGTTGGTACATTTTATATGATTAGGATATTCTAATGGCTCCCAGCTGTTTTCATGAAACTATGCTGCAAACAAGCAACAGGAGATGTGGAGTCAGGGGCTTGTTCGTTTTAGTAACAATGGTGTTCTTTCAGACTGACTAGTAGAAATAACAACATATTCATATAAAAGAAATACTATAGTTGAGATAATTGACATAATGCATGTCATATAAAGAAGAAAACGGCTGAAATAATTGAATTTCAGAGTCATGCCTCAAGAGGCTTGCAAACAATGGCATTTAATAAAACCCAAACCAAACTCATTAGTTTTAAAGTTCATTTACAAATTGGTAAATGAAAGTGTAAAACTATTAGACAGAGGCTACTTCAGTGCTAGTGGTTCCAAGGTAATGGATAAAGCACAGTAGTTTGGTCTCTGGTGCCTCATAGAATTGGCTTTACATTTTAGGTGTGTGTTTCCTGTAGCCTGCTTGTCATCAGATACTATATGATAGTGTAGATACAAAAGAGACATGAAGAACCCTGTGTAAACAAAGTTCTAAGCCTCTTTGAATGTAGAAAAATCTATGAAAACCTAGTTTTTCTGGGTATTCTTGTTTTCTTTTAAAAAGAGGAAAAAAGAAGAGAAATAAAGTACTAACGGAGGAGGCCAATAGCAAGGCTCATGGTTTCAGATTTAGGTGAAAATTAAGTATGAAAGATGAAAAGATCCAGTCAAAGAGACCACAGATGCCAAAAGGAAGAACAGAGTGCAGAACCTTATTCTTAGCCACACTATACGGTTGCAGCTCTGGTTACAAAAATACAGAGTGCCCAAGATACCAAGCTATAATGCTGGAATTTTTTTTTTCTTATTAGACAATGAGCAACTTTTTATATGTCCTTAATTGCGCATTTTCCCAGAAGATAAATTTTTTTTAAAAAATTACACCTGGCCAAGGAAAATGCTTTCTGGAGTGTGAAAACAGCATTCTGCCATAACACTGCAAACATCCTCTTGCTTTCAAGGGTTGTCTGACAAGTGTATTGTCCTGGGCTGACATCAGTTCACCAACTCGCCTTCATTTCCCACTTTTTGTTTAATCATATTTTGTTATATAATATTGAATACAGCTGCTCGGTGTTGAATTACTTTTTTGATGTTGGTTTTTTTTTCTAGACTATTAAAAATAAAAAAAAAAACGAGCAAATAATCAACATAAATATTACAGCATAGAAAGAGCTTGAAATCTCAAGTTAACTTCCCCAAGACACCAGCAATCCCCACCAATAATTTATTAACAGATAGTCTGTGCAATCAATTGTTCTGCAAACATGTAAATAATAGCATTCAGTAATTTTAATATTTTCAGATTCACAGTACCATGATTTAATAAATGTTTTCTAACCTTATCCCATCGAGTAGAAATGATTCACATTCCAAGCACATCTTAATGACAGTCTTTTCAAGTTAACAACTTGGTCACTTAACATAATCACAGCTGACTCTAAATCAGTGATTTCAACATGTAGTCTACCATCTATATGTCTTGGAGTAGTCCATAACTTTTCTGAATAAGAGTATCATTTTTAACATCATATGCATTTTGAAGACTTTGATGTAGTTAGAGCAGTGGTAGCAATGGCAATAATTCCCAATATTGATGTGGGATTTCCCTCTGTATGCTGTGATTACCATTGATAAATAAAGGAACTGCTATGGGCCTATAGCAGAGCCATGGGGAACAGAGCTAGGCAGGGGGAAACTAAACTGAATGCTGGGAGAGAGAAGGCAGTGTTGGGTGAGCCAAGCCTACATCAGAACTTACTAGTTATATATACCCATTCGCTTCTGATTTAAGCTTGTGTCAAAAACCCAACGAAAAAATATAAAGGTCACTGTGCCTCCTTATTTGCTCCTCTTCCCATTGTGAACACATTGAACAAATCCTCTTTTTCTGCTAGTCTCTATGGCTTGTCTCCTTAGTCAGCCACCGTATTGAGAATGGGTGACCATGCCCTGCTTGCTGTAGCCCAGGTTTAACTGTAAAGACTCCAGTACTAAACATGGTAGTGGGATTGTGAAGTCGCTGTCACATGGCCTCCATACCAAGAAGCAGAAAAATGAATGCTGGCATTCTTCTTGTTTCCTAAATTTTATTTTCATTCAGTCTAGGATCCAGACCAAGCTTGCGTCGGTCCAACCCACATTCAAGATATGACTTCCCTCCTCGGTCAAATGCTAGAAACGCCACCACAGACACACACAGAGGTGGGTCTCTTTTGTGATTCCAAATACAGTTCCTCTGGAGACGAACAGGAACCACAAGAACACATAAGCTGCCTTGATGCCCTTTAAGTACAGCACTGTGTGGCTCAGCTGGAGGGCACAGAATTGAAAGGTTCTGAAGTGCTTGGATGACTGAGTGGCAGTTCACAAAATTAACTTAAAGCACAGAACAAGAAGATGAGCACGCTAACAGTCTAAGGCACAGATGAGCTAAAGGGGCCAGCTCTCAGAATCGGGAGTTTGGAATTGGAAATCAATCATCTCTGCCTTACTTTGCACGATGACTTTGAGGGAGAGACAAGATGAGTAGACCTGACCACTGTTGGGACCCGTCCATTTATCTGCTGAAGAGCTAAGGAGTTCTTTTTCTTCCTCTCTTCTCCTCCTTCTCTTCTGTTGCCCTAACCCCTTTTCTTCCCTCCTTCCCTACCACTTCCACATAGAGTGCATGCTACCCATGCATGCAGCTCAGATTGGCTTTAATCTTATGATTCTCCTGTTCAGACTGCTGAGCATAGGAATTAGAGGCCTGTGCCACCATGCCCAGATGATATTATTTCTTCAGTACAGAATTAGGGTATCCCCAGCTTGGGTGTGATTTGAAAGTATGTGAGTAGTTAATGTTTGAGAGTATCCCGTGACGAATTCTATTTACTGTTTCCCATTTGTGTCTAAACATTAGCTGTCTCTTGGTACCGAGGCCCTTCTGTCTGTATTAAATTACATATGCTCTATTTACTAAGAACTTATATAGCCTTTAAATATCTTAAATTGTTTTGCCTATAACTTACAAACTAAAAGCATATTTATTTTCATAACAGAATTAAAACAAAGCCAGGCATAGTGGCACATGCCTTTAATCCCAGCACTCAAGAGGCAGAGGCAGGTGTATCTCTATGTGTTCAAAGCCAATCTGGCCTACATAATGAGAATCAGTCTCAATAAAGTACAAATGTTGGGGCTGGAGAGATGTGACTCAGCAGTTAAGAGCATTGGCTGAGAGGACTCAGGTTCAATTCTCAGCATGTACAAGTCCCCTCGCAACATTTGTAACTCCAGCTCCAGGGGATCCAGCCTCCTCTCACAGACATAGGTGTGGACAAAACACCAATACACATAAAGTAAAAAATAAACAAACAAGGAACTTAACAAAGACATTGATTTCAAATCTAAAGGCATACTACAATATAAAAAAATTCACTCCTTAATGCTACAATTTTTACATCACATATTATTATTTGTACATTTGTAAAAGTTTCCAGGTTTAATATTTAGCAGATTTTAGTGTTGTCAATAACAGAGTGAATCAAAGCCATACAATTCTGTTCTTATAAATGTGGAAATTCGGCTATAAATGGCTTGTTATGATGTCTTCACAAACATTTTGTAACGGTGACACGTTTGAGAATTACGGAAATAAAAAAAAGTTTGTTAGATGTTTCATTTTCTCTTTTTGCTTTTTTAAAAAAATAACAGCCAAAATAAATGGGTTTCATGGTGGCATTGTTGTTATGCCAAGATCCATGAGGTCAGCCAAAAAACCAACAAGGAGACGGAGTCCCGTATGTAAAAGCAAAGAGCCTTTATTTTATACAAGTTTGCAAACTTGGTCTCTCAGTGTATCCAACATATTGGAATAATCAGAGAACCCTGAGCTTTGTTACAGTTGGGTTTTTATAATAGTAAAGGCAGGGGAAGGGATTTCTAAGGTTCAGGACCCCTGATTGGCTGACATTTGTCTAGGGGTGGTCTGGTGAGTGTTTGCTGGCAGGGGATCCTATCTACAATGGTTGGAACTTTTAGGCATTTCCTTTGGAATGGTCAATTCTTGGGAGGTTGCTCAAGTAATCTCAGTTTGTGGTCCTTCCTGAAACCAGGTGTTGCTTCAGGGTAAACTACTGAGAGTCAGGCATCCATTAAACTTATCAATGGCTGAGTTCCACTCTAGCAGGTGATCATGGCTGGAAGTAAAGAACTTCCTTTGGGTGATGGCCACGCACCGCGCCCCTGTGTCTGCGCTCTGTGCGCTGGCACCCAGTTCGCGAGCTTCGGGCAAGGCAGCTGGAGGTTGAAGACACAGATGCAGAGACAGACGTCGGTCTCCCAAACCACAGAGACACGCAGTTCCCAAACGCTGGTTCAGAAAGTCCATCTTTATTAACACCATGTAGACTTAAATACACTGCAGTTAATGGTCAACAGGTGATCCTCTGATCCTCTACCTAGGCACAGCTTCTGGTAACTTATATTAGAAGGTTCTAGGAGGGAAAAGCTACTAAAGGCCAGGACTCATTAATCCTAACAGGTGATCTGTTTCTATTTCGCTTATCATGGCTGGCTAGCTCCTGCAATTGTCATTCTTGCTCATTATTGTTCCACCATGCTGCCCCCTTTAATATATGCTTTTCACCTTTCTCTTGGAGTGTCTAAGTCACTGTTCTATTGCTGTGCAAAGACTCTGCAACCAAAGCAACTCATCAAAGAAAGCATTTACTTGGTGAATTGCTTACAGTTTCAGAAGGTGAGTCCGTGACCATCATGGTGGGAAGCGTGGCAGGGGGCAGGCAGACAAGGAGCTGAAGGAGTCGCTGAGAGCTCACTCACATCTAATCCATCAGGAGGGGGAAGGGAGTAAGCAGAGAAAGACACAAAAACTGGGCCTGGCTTAGGCTTTTGAAACCTCAAAGCTTACCCCAGTGACATGCTCCTCCAACAAGGCCAGTCTCCTAATCCTTCCCAGAATAATGAATAGGGTCTTAGCCATGGAATATGGGAACCTATAGGAGCCATTCTCATCCAAACCACCACAGAGAGGAAATTTAATCAGCATGTATACTTTATTTAGACCAGAAAACCATCTATATAGTCAAAATAATGGAAACTAGACAAATTTTTTAAGTGAAAATGTTGACATAGAAAGTGGTCAAGATAAGGGGAAGGGGAAGAAACCATAAGAGTAAAATTTTTATTCATTGTAAATAAATGGATAATAAATAAGAATAAATAAATCAGAAGACTGAGTGTAATGGTCTATCCTGCCGTCCTGTCCCTTTAAGAAATAAGCCCCACCCACTTCCTCCCCCAGCCACCGAGGCAAGCTGATCTTCAGCTTCCAGCCTGAGACTTTGTGCCTCTCTCTCTCAAAGAGACTGTCATGGCTCCTCTTACTCCCCCCCCACCCCCCACACTCATTTTGTGTTCTCTCTCTCCCTTCCTTCTTCCTTCCTCTTCTCCTTCCTTCCCTTCCCCCTTTTCCTTCCATTATCCACTAAATAAATATCTGTATGACGTGCCTATCCAGCTCTGTCTCTCACCCACCACTTGGCTCCCTGCCTAGGACCCGCTGTCCCTCAGGGGCTCCCTGACTGGGACTGGCTGACTTCATGGCCCACCATGGTCTCGGGACCCGCTGCACACTGCCTGCGGCCACTCCGGGACCTGCAGCCTGGTCTCATGGCCTACTGCCCACTGCCGCCACTCGGGGACATGCAGCATCTTGTTTAAATCATAACACTGAGACAGGCAGATTATGGTTCACAGACCTGCCTGCTAGTCTCAAAGACCAAACAACAAGGACTGGAGAGATGGTCAGTGATGAAGGGTACATAACGTTCTGGTGCAGGACCCAATTTCAGTCGCAAGAACCAGGGGATCAGAGGCCATTTTCCTCACTCACAAGCACATGAACACAGTCAGTCAGACAGACAGACACACACACACACAAAGAAAAACTTAAAAAAATTTTTTTTTCATAAAAAAAGGTAATATATTGTGTGCATGTTCTGTTTTATGTGGATCCGTGGAAAAAATCAGTCACTTCCAGGATGCATTTTGACTTGAAGCAGCAGGAAAGTCTGTTTTTGGTGAAGTTGTAAAGGCTTAAATAAAAACGGGAGGAAGAGAGAGAGAGAGAAGAAAGATGGGTGAAGAACAGAGAGAGAGAGAGGAGAAAGGAGGGGGTAGAAGAGAAGTGGTGGGAAGGGAGTGAGGCAGACGCTGCCTCTTCAAGAGAGAGATGGAGAGGGAAGAGACTCTGGCTGCAAGCAGGAAGGAAGGTTTGCCTGCCTCTGCAGTGCTTGTGGAGCAGTGAATGGGCAGGGCTTGACTCTTATAGGGACAAGACAAACCATTACATTCTCATTTCTTTATAATAAAAAGGCAGGAGGTTAGGCACAACAGGTTAAAGGAATTGGGACGGCAGATTCTCAAGAATGCTTCCTGCTTATATGTGGACGTCAACTTGGGGTGTGACTTGAGAAAGCAGGGTGCTTGTCACATTCTGGGGTAGCTGGTCTCTGTTCTTGTCTGGTATTTGTGGTATAGAAATGTCTAATGTCTCTTACACATGTTTAAGGTATTGGCAGAACAGAGGACAAAATTAAGTTTAGGGAAAAAAAGTTTAGGACCAAGGAATTGACAGGGATGTATCTGACTGTTTAAGGTAGATCCTTTAATTCGGCTCCCTGGAACTCAGAAAAATTCTTTGGGTTTGTGAAAATTTAAACAGCAGTATATTTATATCAGAATGACTGTGACAGATATTTTTTGTATAATGAAAGTATTTTTAAGACTATGAATGAGAGAGAAATTTGATAACTTGTATTTGTCCTCACACCCTTATAACTTGCAGGTACACACACACCTTAATAACTTGTATTTGTAGTTTACTGAAATTTGTTTGGTGAGGTTGTTCTTTTAAACTGACAAAACCTCTCAGCTGCCAAACTGCATCAGAGATCTTTGAGAAGGATAAAATTTTACTTAAGTTATTGATTAAAAAAATAACAGATAACTTACTTGGTTGGCACCTAGCGCTACTCCTCATGGTCCTCCATGGTCGCTGAGGGTCGTATTTACCTTTGGCTATTTAGTGCAGGGTCTGCCAGACTACAGAAGATCCTGTGGGCTAAGAAATCTATAGGAAGACAGGCCTACCTTGGCCTGAACAGCTAGGCTGTCAATTCCAGCAATTCTTTCCATTGGTAATCTTTGGCTTAAATGAAAGGCAATTTTTCCCAGTGGTCAGTGCTTGGCAGTTGAAACACATTGCAGATGGACATTGTTGTGTGCCCATTTGTCTTCTGTCTTCTTTGGAGGATTTAGAGTACTGCTGCTAAGAACCAACCTCTCTTTTTGTTATAAAAAATCTTTTAATAATTAAATATTTAAATGCTATCTTCTCCAGATCTCTGAGCAGTTGAGAGCTGTTTACCGGTAAAGAAAAGTTATAACTACAGTATAGAATCTGCCTGAAGAGCTGGGTCCAAGCTTGACTGTACTGGCTCTCAATTTAACAGGTAAAGCAGGGTTGGATTAAATATACCTTTTTTTTTTTTTTGTAAGAGACTTAAAAGTACATACCATTACCTCACTCCCAGTACCAAAGGAAAAAAAAAGTACATACCAGTTTAAGACATAAGATTTATTTGTAGTCTGTAATGAGAAACAATGAACAATTATAACATTTAACAGTAAACATAGGTGTATTAAAGTTACATGTATAAACATACACACACAGAGTGAACAGGAATTGGGCAAAGTGGATGCTCTTGGCATGCCACTGCACAAAACACACAAGTAATAGAATCAGCTAGAGGAATTTACAGACAACAACGTAAGTAAACAGGGGAACCAGGCAGAGTATACTTCAGTAAAGATGGTGAGACTTGATGGCGGTAAGGTCACCTGATCTCAGTCAAAATGGCAGTGGTCACATGTTATATGAAAAAAAAAAACACATTTTGTTTGTTTGTTTTTTCCAGACAGGGTTTCTCTGTAGCTTTGGTGCCTGTCCTAGAACTAGCTCTTTGTAGATCAGGCTAGCCTCGAACTCACAGAGATCCAGTTGCCTCTTGGATCTTCCTATTACAGCAGGGTAGGGTGGGGACGACCACACTTTCTGAGCCACGGGAGTTTAAAATATAGTAACAAGAGAGACCTAGAGGCATGATCCACACTATTGCCTAGCAGGAGTGGCCACACAAGCCACAAAGGGAGCAAAGGCTGGAATTGAAAGCAGCCACCTTACTGGGCAGTGGTGGCGCACGCCTTTAATCTCAGCACTCGGGAGGCAGAGGCAGGCGGATCTCTGTGAGTTCGAGGCCAGCCTGGTCCACAAGAGCTAGCTCCAGGACAGGCTCCACAGCTACAGAGAAACCCTGTCTTGGGAAAAAAAAAAAAAAAAACAGCCACTTAATGGATCTTGTTAGCAGCAGTAGCAGTGGCAGGAATAGTATTAGGAAAAGTGGAGCTGGTGGGACCTCGGCAGAGTGAGATTTCATACCATAGCTGAAAATGTGAAAACCCGTGAACACCGCAGGGCCTGAAGAAAAGCGTTCTCTCCCTACAGGCCATGAACACCGCAGGGCCTGTAGAAGAGCGTTCTCTCCCTACAGGCCATGAACACCGCAGGGCCTGTAGAAGAGCGTTCTCTCCCTACAGGCCAGGTGTTAAAGCCTGACTGGCTCTGCTGAGGGCCATTCGGAAGCCAGAGAGGCTTCCAGGCACTGACTGCCCTTGCTTTGCAAAAAGGTCTTTTTTATTGTTATACAATTCTAAAAATCAAATGCTAACTAAAGCAATTCTCAGTCACAAGAGCTCTTGGTGTTTCAAGTCCTCTCATGACCAAATTTTGCAAAAGCTTTGAACCCTTCAGGAAGAACTCAGATAAGATTCAAACACACCAAACAAAAAGTAACATCACAAAAGGCAATTGGAGCCCAAGTGCTAACAGTCGGGGAAATCAAGCCAGCTGCAATGTAACAATAACGCTAGAGTATTAGCTAATTCTCTTCTGCTGTAATAAAACACCAAGATCAACTCAACTTATACAAGAAAGTTTATTTTGAAATACAACCTCAAAGAGAGTCCATAAAGGCAAAGACCAGGCGTGGCCACTGGGGCTGGAAGCTGAAGGTTGTGAGTTCAAATCTCACCATGAGAATGAAGCCAGCAGCAAACTGTAAATGGGGCCCGAGACTCTCAAACCTGGCCTCCCAGTGACAACTTTCTCCATCAATGCTTCATTTCTAAACCTCTCCAAACAGCATCAGCAACTGGGAACCAAGTGTTCAAATGCTGGTGACAACAAGGGACATCTCTCATTCACTCAAACCACTATAAGTAATAAGGCTGTTAAAAAATAATAATAAAAGTCCCTCCATCTCCCAGTATTTCTAACTTTTATGTTCCCCATTTCAATGTTTCTTGACCATGCCCTTAGAGGCAGGTTCACAGGTCAGCAGTGGGATCTTACAGTCACATCCTTCCGCATCTGACAGCCTGAGGACTAAAGTGGATGTGGCCCCAGATGAGCAGGGGCCTCGGAAAGTGGGAATGGCTGACACAAAAGTAAGGAAGGGTTCCTTAGAGCCCTACGTGGAGATGCAGGTATTAGACTCTAGCGTCCAAACACCGAGGAGGAGTCACCCCCAGAGACCACCTCACACACCACAGCCGATGCAAAAGCATGAGGATTTTATTAATTCTGTTATGACAGGGTCCCTCAGCATTCGGGAAGCTACAGGAGAAGGCCACAGAAGCAAAGGGGGTTGTTCTTTGACCATTATAGTTGACTTATTCAAAGGGGCTATTACCAATAATTGGCTGGAGAGCTATTGCCAGATCAGATGAGGTAAGAGGTCATTTTGACCCCATTTCCCAGGGGACAGAATCAAAACATACGTGTGTGGGTAATTGTTGAGGAACTGAGTACATGCAAGTGTAGCTGTTAGGTGCTTGGTTCCCAGGGGAGGAGGGGAAGCACTATGGCACGGAGGCTGAGAGGGTTCAGAATTGTCAGAAATGGCTTCAGAATTGTCTTAAAGTCTTACACAGGCTACCTGAACTTGAGCATGTAAGCTTTGAGGCAGGTCCTAAGGAGGAAAGAGAAGTGGAAAACAAGAAGTAAGAGGCATGCTGGGAAGGCTCTACTTTGTGAACTTGGTCACTTGGCCACTCCTAGGGCTTCTGCACTACTCACTCGTATTTCCAGCTCCCTTTGTCAATCTTTCTCAAATCCTACAAAATACCTAAAGCAGGCTCCTATTGAAGGACAGGCTCCTATTGAAGAACAGGCTCCTATTGAAGGACAGAGTTTTGGCTAGCTTACCATATTGGATACCAAAAGTCTAAAGATAGTGACAGACGCATGACAAATGCTGAGAATCCCTGAAAAGATCACTTCTTCCAAGAGAGGGACTTCAATGGAGGGCGGCTCACTCTCTGCAATAGCAATAAGCCTTTCTTCAGAATTAACTTAGGGCTTTCCACAATTACTTTGGTTACTTCCAAGGCCATTGCCCACAGTGACCTAAGGGCCTGCCAAAAGGGTCCTGTATGCTAAAGGTCGAGACTGTCTCCATATCACCAAACTGGCAGCAAATTCTCATTGTAGGAGCATTTGTAAACCAAACCAAACAAAGTCAAACAGTACCTGTCATCCATTATCCAGCCACCAGCCAGCAATCCACGCATCCATCTATCCACTCATCCCAGGTCAGGCATCCAGCCTTCTGTTGAGACACCATTCCCATCTGTCCTTCTTATTCATCTGCTTCCTGGTCTGTCTTGCCGCAGCGTGAGGCAGTGTGTCTGACTTCCAGCCTTGAGATAGTTGGCAAGGTCAGAGACCTTATATTTCAAAAAATATTTGATGGCTGGAGAACCGTCTCCATAGTTAAAAGCACTTGCTTGCTATTCTTGCAGCAATCCATGGTTCAGTCCCCAGAAGCCTCACAACCTTCTTTAACTCCAGTTCGAAAGGATCTGACTCCACCTTCTGGCTTCTACCGGCACTGCATACACATGGTTCACATACAGGCTTGCAGAAACAATGCGCATAGAAAAAAAAACTTTATTTAAATTGTGTGTGTGTGTGTGTGTGTGTGTGTGTGTGTGTGTGTGTGTTTATACAGGCATGAGTGTACAAATCTCTGGTAGCCAGGGTCATCAGATCCCTCTGGAGCTGGAGTTACAGGCGTGTGGTTGCTGCCTGAAGTACATGCAAGAAACTGAACTTGGTTCCTCTGCAAAAGCAGTGTATCTGTTCTAAACTACAGAGCCATCTCTCCAGCACCCCAGAGCAAGAGCACTCTTTCTAGTTCATTCTTTATATTTTTCTGTTTGAATGCAAATGTAAAGGCTGGAGTCAAAATACCTTTTTTGGACAAGACCTAGAGGGCAATAAGAAGAGCTTGAATAGTAGACCATGAACAGTGAAAATGGTCTGTGCTGTGTTTTAGGAGCTTTCCAACAACTCAGGCCAGAAGTTCCAAGTTTGATGAGGGTACTGTACTCCACCCAAAGTCTTAAAATAAAATGGCCAGCCTTTTCTCCCTGTCCTCAAGAGTGGCATTTAGATGTATGAGAGACAGCAGTCGATCTCCTACTCCCGCTCCCTCTCTTTGGCATTCTAATAGCCTGTCTGTGCAGCAGTTCAACCTGACCCAACTGGGATTTTCTACAATTATCTTTCTGGGCAATAACAATTCTCCATTTTGTTACTAGACAACACATTTTAAATGCTGTATGAAGTATGAGGGCAAATATGATGGCCAAAACATTCTAGTCAGAGGAATCAGAGAATATGTTTTCAATTGTTGCAGAATAATTCAGTCTGGGTTCCAAGTGTCATGCATCCCTCCCTGGATCTTGATGTGGTCTTAAGTCAAGAGCCCCAGAAGTACCAAATTCAGCTAACCTCAGTTCCACAAGCTTTGGAGAAATACTGAGACATGGGCTGGTATGTCAGAGCCCACTCCAGCAGAAATCAGCTGGGGGTACCCTGGGAGGGGGCACAGAGGCTGAGGATATGTTAGATTGAGAGAAATGAAAACTGAAACATATGATAGACTAGGAGGACTAAAAGCCAACACCAAACAGCCCCGAGTTTATTTCTCAGTTTCTGAGTGTATATACTACAGGCGAAAGGCAGAATAAAGAGCACCACAGTCAGCTAACCACCTCCCTGCACTGTCCTTGGGAGGAAGCTCAAACAGGTGCGTTATCTTATTCAGCTAAGCAGCTTCTATTCTCTAACGAGGAGTGCTCTGCCTGTCACACACCAGCCCAAATCTTAATAGAAAAAAAATGTGTTCTTTCATCTGGGCAAAAATGCTCGTTCTAAGAGCTAATACAGACGTTACTCATAGCCCTCAAGGTTCATGGAAAAAACAAAGCAGGCAAGCTTGAACTCAAATAACTTCTTTAAGTCAGAAATGACTCCAGATGGAAACTGAGTCACACGTGGGCTCCCACACTGGTACAAGTTCATCCTCAAGAGCAACTCCTGATGTGTACTTGGTCCCCAAAGAAGCAGAAAGGAGCACGATCTAGTGCAACAAGCCTTTTGTGCAGCTGAGAAATCCAAGCGTTTAGAATTGCTGGTCCCAAGGGTAGCATGGGAGGGCACACTGCAGGCATCCTGTCACAATAGGCTTCAGAGAAGCAGGAGCCTCTCCTGACCCAACTAGGAACCCTGTGCTGCTCCATTTCCTTTGTGTTCCATATTCTGCTCCTTCCCTCTCCCCTCTCCTTGGGGTTTCCCTGTCCCTTTGTCCTCCATGTTTCACTCTGTCTTCTGATTTACTCTCTCCTGTGTCTCTCTGAGCTGAGTCTCAGTGTACGGCACAGTGTGTTGCAGCACTAGAATTTATCCCTCTGGAATAATAAGTCCCAGTGTCGCTGTTCAACTCAGTCCTGAAGTAACCCAGCACATGAGACCTGGGTCTGGAAGTGACACATGCTTTGTGCAGATCCTACCCCACCCCGTCAAAGCACAGCCCCACCCCCAGTGGCTGACATAGAAGAACAATGGGTAGACAGGGTGGCCAAGCATGGCGGTAGAGATTGTCTTAAAGCCATTCCCAACTGCAAGTTCCTCTCTCTCCAGCCTGCTCCCTCCTAACCCACAGGATCATCCCTAGAAAAGTCAGGATTTCACTGTTTTGCAGTTGGTCCTAGATAGCGGGATTGAGGAGCATTTACAGCAAGCCTGGGCTATGTAACTGGGAGAGGAGGTCAGTTTTGTACCTCCGGCTTAATAGTGTTCACCCCGGGAAAAGCCCTGTAAACCTGTCTTTCTTCTCTATAGTCTGTCCTTTTCTAGTTAATTCCTATAAAATATAAGATTGCCACAGGCACAGTGGAGAATAAGTTCTTTCCCTGATTGGGGTCAAGCTATATATGAATCCATTTTCCTTAACCAATTTCTGTTTCATTTCTTTTGTAATACAGCAAAGTTAAAAAGCAGTGAAGGTGGACCTAAATGTCATGTAACAGTTGTGCCAAGGGCCAGAAAATGCCAGGGCTGGGAGTGACAGGAGCAGGAATGCAGGTAGGTGTGGGTGTTGAGGGGGAAGTCGGCTCTGGCTGACGGCTCCTCCACTAATGCTGCCATCTCTCCTTTCCAGGTCTGGGGCCCAGGGCTCTGTGCCTTCTGCATGGATGGCAGCAAGAAGAACCCCACCTAAATCAGTGATCCCTTTCCTCTCCTGCTGGTCTTGCCCTTCTACTCCAGAGGCTGGAGTCTTGGTATAACCACATTTACCACTCAACATCCTTGGTTTCCATTTCTTCAGCTTGTAAATAAATACAATTAATAACAAAAATGTCAAGATTCTCATCAACCCTGTCTTCTATCCCCTTCTGCTCTGGGTCGCCGTCCTGTCTTGGGCCTAGTGTTGTCATCCGTGTTCTACATCATCATTGCTACAGGGTCACTGCCCGGATTCTAGAGTAAAGGAAAAACCTCCTTGCAAACTATACTTCAGTTTTGCATATAGGAATCAATATAAGATTAAAAATTTAAATATTTAAAATGATAATGAAGTCAAAGCAGTAAAAATATCTATAAATTCACAAAACCTTCCAGTGTTCATTTTTAAACTACCAAACAAATAAATAAAGTAGCATTCCTATGAAGAGATACAAAAGACGAAATACAAAAAAGAATTCGGAGGTGTCGATTGCATTTTGGGGTGGGCTACAGTCTAGGGGTCGTAACCCACCCTGCAATCTGGTTACTCCAGGGTCTCTCGGAGGGGCGCTACCTGGAAGGATATGAGCTAGAAAAGAAGAAGAAGACCATGCTAAATTTGTCACGATCTCCGTTTATTAGGGACAGGGTTGCAGCTTATATAGCCCCTGGATTGGGGGGCAGGGAGGCAGGGCACAGGAGCATGGAATCTGGCCGCGTGGTCCCGGGTCATGTAACCTACATCCGATCAGGTAGGCCAAGAAGTCAGGAGTTGCCACACCTAGTTCCCTGGATAGCTGGAATTTGAGGCGGGTTCCGCTAACAGATAACAGCTAATTGGGTGTGGGGCAGGTTTTGTCAATAGAACTATTCTTAACATAATTATGGGTGTGGGGTTCCCTGCAGGCTCCCCAAGGTGATGGTTCCTGTAACGATTTTTAGGGGGGAAACGGCTCCTCACACAGAGGCAAAGATGATGCAAAATCTGTTTGCCTACTTATTTGTCTCTCAAGCAAACTTCTGAAAAACCTTTGTCAATCAACTTCAAATATATATTGTCCTACCAATTAGTCACTTAATGCCTAATTTTCTATTTGTTGAAAATACATATAAAAGCATATTGAGAACCTAAGGTGTTTAATCTACAACGAACTCAAAGTGGTCGTTTAACATCCCTCAAGAATGAAATCCTGAAATGGGGGTAGGGGACACTCCTGGTCTTTGCTTAAGGCAAGGAGGTATCACATTCAGAAATACTGCTTTATTGCTTAGAATTTTGTCCCCACATTGCAGAAGAGAAAATAGAGAAATGAAACAA
This sequence comes from Microtus obscurus, assembly GCA_963919715.1. Taxonomy (NCBI): domain Eukaryota; kingdom Metazoa; phylum Chordata; class Mammalia; order Rodentia; family Cricetidae; genus Microtus; species Microtus obscurus. The sequence goes on along the minus strand of CAWTZC010000010.1, from coordinate 33,946,793 downwards.
AGAGCTAATCTTACAGGGTTTCGGCTTTGGAGCCTGTCCTGGAACTAGCTCTTGTTGACCTAGAACTTGCCTGCATCTGCCTTCCAAGTGCTGGGATTAAGGGCGTGTGCCACCACCGCCCAGCCGCCAAAGAGCTAATCTTAGACAAATCTCCATTGTGGATGAAGGAAAATTCTAACACTGCGGAATTAATGACAAACAGGCAGGATGTCGCCCACATTCTAAAGCACTGCTATCCCAGCACTGAGGTTCAGTAAGAACTACTTTCTCGTGGCAATCAGTGTGGGCTGGGTTGTGATCACATGGGAAAAATAATAAGTAATCACAAAATAAAATTCTAGAGGGGCAAAACATTAGAAGGCAAATAAAACATGCAGCAAAATGAAGCTAGCAGTTTCCTCGTAGGAACTTCATTAAAAAGTATGGTCAACACTTGGGAGGCAGATGCAGGAGCATCTCTGTGAGTTCGAGGCCAGCCTGGTCTACAAGAACTAGTTCAAGGACAGGCTCCAAAGCCACAGAGAAACCCTGTCTCGAAAAAAATAAATAAGTAATAAAAAATGAAGGAAGGAAGGAAGAAAACATGGCAACAGAAATTCCAGTTACTTTGCTGGAATCAGATATACAAATCAACAGAAAAATTCGAATTGCCAGTATACTGTTTACACTAAAAGCCAATTCTAATTCCTACTGTGGATGCCTTGACTAAGTATAATTTAACTTCTTCATGAACATTCAGGCATTTCACGTAAATTAAGCCTGTGGTGACCAAGAATCTGCATTCCCAATACTTACATTGCTAAAGAAAACGTGACTTGAAAGTTGTTCCCTTAAAGACTATTTACTTAAGCATTCTTGACTGCCCTCCCAGGTGGGAAGCCTGAAACAGTTAACAATGGATCACTGAAATGTTGACAGCAATCCAACCTTAAAACTGAAAACAACACACAATCTCTAACGCCTAAAACCGACCTAATGTTAAATAAATAAGACACACCAGCCACGTTATTAAACCTTTAAAACAACAAAAGGACTGTTCTCAAGGAACTTCAATGTCTGTGTACCACCAATGGCAGAACACAGTACCATTGCATAAAATGTGTAAATGAGGACCGGGTGGTGGTGGTGCACGCCTTTAATCCCATCACTCCGGGGCAGACGCGACCGGATCTGAGTTCGAGGTCAGTCTCATCAACAGAACTAGTTCCAGGATAGTCAAGGCTGTCATACATTGTCTCAAAAAGAAGAAAAAAAAAAAGTGTAAATGACTTGGACAGTTTTGCTGCAGTCGGACGCGGCGTGTTTGGCACGGGGCGTTGGAAGAGATGCCAGTACTGGGTGTAGCTCCTTCAGCACGTGTAAACCTACACTGAGTAACTCTCCTTGGGGCTGTCTTCTAAAGTCCTGCGACCTGGTCACCGCCTTCATAGGGAAGGACTTCCAATCGGGCATGGACTTCGCAGGCTGAAGTACTGCGAAGAACGGGAACTTTAAAAAAAAAAAAAGTGTTTAAATCGCATTGGCAATTTAAACAAGTAACATGTATCGGTAAACGTCACCGACTAACTGTCCAATCAGGTTAAGATTAGAAGAAAACCATGGTGCCTTTTGGTTTGGATTGTTATGTTCAGCCAATAAACTCTGTCTCTTTTCGCGCCCAGCGTTACTTTTAAATTGTGAAAGCTTCACTGCAATACATGTGAACTGTAGAAAACTACATTCCTAACGTACTAACTTTTCACAGACGGTAATGGTGCACGCTTAAGGACAAGTTGGGGGGGGGGGGGGAGAGTGGGAACACCATCCGTAGTGTGCAGATTGCCGCCCACTACGCAGAAAGTTTAATCAAGTACCCACATCAGTACCTGAACGGTACATTAAAAAACACAATCTCTGCCAGTATTTCTAGCCTTAACGATTGAGCCAACAATTGCGGCCAGGTGCCTCGACTCAATAAAGAACAGACCATTTAAAAACAGTGTACAGCTACATTCACCGAGCTCTCTGGGTGGCTCTGAAAAGAGCCTTTGGGGCTTTGTTGCTGTCAGAAGCAAACCTACTTCTTTTTGGAAACAGCCTTCTTCGCCTTAGCAGCTTTAGGCTTAGCTGTCTTTGGCTTGGCAACTTTAGGTTTAGCTGCTTTTGGCTTCACAGCCTTGGGCTTCGCAGGGCTCTTAGCTGCCTTTTTAGGCTTCGCTGCAGCCTTGGCCTTCTTAGGGCTCTTGGCCACCTTCTTTACTCCAGCCGCCGCAGGCTTCTTTGCTTTCTTCGGAGTCTTCTTCACGGTCTTTTTGGCCCCCGCAGCCTTCTTAGGCTTTTTCGGGGTGGTGCCTGCAGGTTTCTTGGCCTTGGCAGCCCCCGCCTTCTTGGCTTTAGGCTTGGCCTCCCCGGAAGCCGCCTTCTTGTTGAGCTTGAAGGAGCCGGAGGCGCCGGTGCCCTTGGTCTGCACCAGGGTGCCCTTGCTCACCAGGCTCTTGAGCCCCAGCTTGATGCGGCTGTTGTTCTTCTCCACATCGTAGCCACCGGCAGCCAGAGCCTTCTTGAGCGCGGCCAGGGACACGCCGCTGCGCTCCTTGGAGGCAGACACAGCCTTAGTTATGAGCTCGGACACCGGCGGGCCGGTGGCCTTGCGTTTGGCAGCGCCAGCCTTTTTTGTCGTCTTCTTCTTCGCGGGAGACTTCTCCACAGGAGCTGGTGCAGCAGTCTCGGCAGGAGCAGTTTCGGACATGGCGAGATGCTAGTAAAGTTAAGAAAACCTAACTCAAAGAGCAAATTTTGCAGTGCTCCTTTGCTCAGGCTCCGGGCTTATATAAGGCAGAGCTGGACTGTGATTGGTGGAGTGTCCAATCCGCCGCCCTCTGGCCGCCGCGACTGAAGGTTACAATCCCAAATTGTGTTTGTTAGTCCCCAAATTTTTACTTACTGCTGAAAATAATGGCACAGAAATTGGCAATTTGGAGTTCCAAAGGAGAACAGCCTTCGGGTTCACATGCCTGTGTGTGCTTTTTTGAATCACACTCAACTGAGCAAAGATATTTTTAAAAATCCCTCCAGTGTTCACGAAGAATCCACCAAGCAGAAGGCATCCTCATAGTTACTTGGGTATTGTTGTAAATTTATACGAAGTAGAAAAGGAACATTATTTAAGAGGATTTGTCCACAAGTCCTGCCTTTAATTTTTGCAAGAGTAAAAGGAATAGATGTTTTGGTTTGAGAACAAACTTTGTTTCTGAGTGTAGCAAATAACACAGGTACTTAGGATGGGCTAAATTAACCATGGGAGATCTTTCTCGTTGAAATGGCTCAGGCTCCTGGTGCTTTCCACACATTGGTATCTTCAATGGGGAATGCAAGTTTTCAATTGTGAAAGTTTTTTTTTTTAATTAGGAAGATTAGACGTCATTGACTTTAGGAGTTGTGGAAATGGATTAGTAGGCAAATCTGCATTTGTTTCCCAGTACCCACAGGCACCCAACTGTCTAACGCTGACCCCAGGGATCTCGGGCTTCCTTATAGATTCTCCCGATATCTGGCATGTAAGTGCTGAACATATATGAACATATATGTGTGTGTGACATATGGTGTGTATATATATACATATATATATACATACATACGTATATATATACAGGTAGGTGAAACCTCATACAAAAAGCTTTAAAAAGTAACTCAAACATTCAAAAACAAGTGAGACTTCAGAGGCTAACCTAATTAATTCCGAGTAAGAATAAATTAGATGTGAATCAGACGGGGCTACTGTCACTTCCTAGTGATATTTAAAGACAGAAAATACAAAAGATAATTTACATTAGGAAAATTCTAAAATAGAAAATTATGAGGGTGGCCCTCCAGCCCACAAATGCATTCGGAAGAGACTGCCAGTGAGGAGTTGAAAACACAGAGCAAACAGGCAATACCAATATAGGGTTTTTTTTTTTTTTGGCATGTTCAGATGCCAAGCAGGAAAATATATTAGAATATTGTTAGGGGGCCAACAGTTATATTCAAATCTCAAAGAATTTGAGAAGAATAAGACAAGGTAAAGGGAAAAGGTGTGGAGAAGTATGCTATATGGGAAAAAAGTGAAGCTTTTTATGGGGAGAGACTATAGGTGGGGAAGATGAGCAGAGTTCTGTAGTTAGTAATTTATGACATCATCAGATTGATTTAGATGTAAAATAACAAAGGATGCTGTTGTTTTATTTTAAGAAGAAAAATGCAGTTTCTTTTGACAGTTACAGTCTTGATCCAGGTTTACCTGGGCATGCAGATAAACCTACAAATGCAGCGGAGGCAAGATTACAAGGTCATTTGTTGCTTCATCTTCAGGTGATTCCAACATTGAACAATAAGTTTCCTGAGAATTTATCTAAAAATAAATAAATAAAAACTGCCTTACCAATACTTAATACCAGACGTAATCAAGGACGCAAGAGACGCCAAGATATATTTTTGCTAGATATGATCTGAGAATGGTGTGTACAAAGTAGCCAAACTTACATAGTAAATATTATGACTCTCAAAGTAGGAACTTCTTTAACCACAAAAAATATCATTTAAAGAAAAAAATGTTAAAGATGGTATGTTACTTTGAAAACTTAAAACTTCACTTCTTCACCTAGCACCAGGCTAATTTAAACACGAACAGGCCAGGTTGCCAGAGTTGAAAATTAGCAATAGTTCCAGGAAAGCCTGGTCTAGAGTGAAGCATTGCTTGAAAGGAAAAAAAAAATGAATAGTTTTAAGCCAACAATTTCAACTAATAAAATCCCAGATCTTGGAAACACTGAAAAGCAGAATAACGGGTGGACGGTATTATACATTAACTAATAGCATAGGGTGTAGTTAAAGGACATACTTTTGATATTCCATTTTTGCAAATATTCGTGTGTGCAAACATCGGACCAGAAAGGATTAGAAACCCTTATGGATTTCATATCTAAAGGTGACCAAGAATGGGATTTATAGTAATGGAATTGTATGCTTAAATTGCTAACGAGATAACCACTACATTATGTGTTAAGCTATTGAAGCCTCAATAAGCAGCTATTTAAGGTGTATGACTAGATTAACCCTAAGTCAATACCATGAGTTCATAAAACTTGTGAATGAGGTTGAGCAGCTCCTTTTTGGTGACAAGGGAGGGGCTCTGAAAAGAGCCTTTTGCAGAATGAAAACAAGGAATTTTATGCCCTCTCCCCGCGGATGCGGCGGGCCAGCTGGATGTCCTTGGGCATGATGGTGACGCGCTTGGCGTGGATGGCACACAGGTTGGTGTCCTCAAACAGACCCACCAGGTAGGCCTCGCAGGCCTCCTGCAGCGCCATGACGGCAGAGCTCTGGAAGCGCAGGTCGGTCTTGAAGTCCTGCGCGATCTCGCGCACCAGACGCTGGAACGGCAGCTTGCGGATCAGCAGCTCGGTCGACTTCTGGTAGCGCCGGATCTCGCGCAGCGCCACGGTGCCGGGCCGGTAGCGGTGAGGCTTCTTGACGCCGCCGGTGGCCGGGGCGCTCTTCCGGGCGGCCTTGGTGGCCAGCTGCTTGCGCGGGGCCTTGCCGCCGGTGGACTTGCGAGCGGTCTGCTTTGTACGAGCCATGTCAGGAAACGAGAAGAGCGGAACGAATAAACTGCTCGAAAAACCCTGCGCTTATATAACGACTCTCCCTGCTGGATTGGACAGCAAACTTCTGACATCATAGAACCAGACAAGGGATTGGTCCGCGTTGAAACCCAGTCCTAGAAGGGAACTCGTCGCCTACATTTTCTTCTAAATGTACAATTTTCAATTTTGACGTAACAATTACTCTAGCATATCCCAGGAATTATGGTCACAAAAAATGTTCCTTTGAAAAAAATCAAAGTATGATTTTATTGCTTAGAAAAAGGAGCCATTTGGCGGTACAAACTTAATGAACCTTGAAAGGAAAATTGACAAGAAATTAATAATTCCTGGATTCATCCACACATCTCACACTTGATCGCACGCAAGAAGGGCTCCAACAGTTCTATCCCAGGAAACTGCGTTAGACACTGCAGTTCATACTGCCTTTCTCGCAACTGTTGCGGGTTTGGCGCGAAAACATTCAAAATGGTGAACCAGCAACTTCCTGTATTTACAACCCCCGAGGGCATTGAGATTTAACTTGGGACACTGGCTCGTGATTGGCATTCGTTTACTAGTTACAAAGTTACACAGTTCAAGGTGTAAAGAAACCCCGAAATTATACGAACAGCAGCCTATACAGAAATTTATGCTGCCCTGCTGCGCCAGACAGATGGCAGGCTAGGTGATGATCCTGTGTATTTTGTAGATCTTTGCAGGGGCGTTTAGCATGGGATTTAGCCAGGCCCTTCTCTCTTTTAATGTGGTCAGATTTGCCAGATACAAAAGACAATAAGATCAGACTGTTATTTTATAAACAGGTTTTTTTTTAATCTGATAGGGAACACTTTGTGCCACCAACATTTATTCAATATTTACCAGAGAACATTGTCAGAATTTTCAGTAAAAAGGAAAGCACTGGAACCCCAGAGTCTATAGAGGCCTATGGGAAAATCTCTCCAGCCACGTCATATTTGGAGCTACCCACTGCTAACGGGCCACCCTGGCTTCGGAGTCAGGCTCCCAGCCTGCTTCGCTCACAGCAAGGATACAATAGTCTCATGGCTGATGGGTTTGGGACTCTCAATTCTGATCGAGTTATTTCTGACGTGTGGTGTGCAAAGCGCTTTCTTCCTAACGGGAGCTAAACAGCCTGAACAGTGGATGCCTGCAGTGGCTGCAGGGTTACTGGAGCTTACATGTGGTTTGCCACCAATTGCCAACCGTACTTCTTGTCTCTGCTCCATATATAAATATCTCAGTAAGAGGGATTCAAACCCAAGTCGTGTGCTGCTTTCAATCCCTTTGTTTCTCTCAGACTTGCCATATTTCCGGTGAGAAGTGATCCATATTTTCTTCATTTTGAAATCATCCAAGAAGCAGAGTTTTTGCTCTGTATTAATTTGCAGTGTGCAGAGGTAGGAAAGTGCTGTGCAGACCTCGCTCCCGTCCCCTCTCTCTACCAGTGGAAAGCACCCAGACCTCTTACAAATAAGAGGAAGAATGACTGAGGATGGTTTTCTCACAGGAGGACCGGAAAGGCAAGAGTCCTGTTTGGTTCCCAGATTCAAGATGTTTGGCCCGGTCCTATCTTTCACAGCAACTGAGTTTTCTCCCACCCACCTACTCCTCTTATCTTCAGTGTCAGTGACTTTGCCTTTAAAATGTGTCAACAAGTTGAGAACTCTTGGGGAAAAAAAAAAAAAAAAAAGTCACATTAAATCTTAACCAGGCAGTTTGTCTAAGTACATTTTGAAGTGTGGTTTGCACATACAAAACAATACACACTCATGTCCCTTATTGAGTATTTCTTATGGAGTTACCGGTTTGTAAGTGACTGGTTTGGGTATTTTGCAGAAAAGGTTCAACAATCCCCTTTCCTTGCAAGAACTACTTTAAGGCCAAGAAGCATTCTATGAAATAGGAAGAGCCCTAGCAGCACAATTTCAATTCCTGAAAAAGAAATCGTGGCTCTGATTCTCTCTCTAACGAAAGTTCAAAACAGAAAAATAAAAATAATAAAAAAATATTTTCTGTACTTTAAGGTTCAGTGCCTGGGGCCTTTAAATTAACCTGACAAAAGGCACGTTAACAGGGAAAATTATTTACAAAGAAAAGTTTTGCAACAAGCCCAGAAAAGTCAACCATACAACTTATCAGCTATTCTAAGGGTAAGGGAAGTTAATATGTGGAATGGTAAATGCAGGAATAAATTTCTAACAGGAAAGGTAACCTCGTGGGAATTCCTGGGAGCATGATGTTCTGGTATGTCAGGCCCGACAACTTAGGGAAATTTCTATTTATGAACTTTTGAAGAAAAGGAAAACTTCTAACAAGTGTTTCCCAATCCTGTGTTCACTGTTTTGGCTTCAACTAATCCTTATATCTAAGTAATATACTTAGGCTCAAATATTAAGTACCCTGTGAGAGGTATTTTGAAAGGTAGCTAGTTTTGCTGACCTTGGCTTGTTTGGTAGTATTCACCTAGATGAGGTTCAGAGATCAGTACTAAAAGAGTGGAGGGCCTGAGAAAGAAGTCCCTGGCATTCCCCCACCCTCGTCTTTTCTCCCAAATCTAGTTACCAGACAGAATTCCTCTTCAACAGAACAGGAAGTAGAAACTAGAGTCGCAGTCCCCAAAAGCTAGACATTGGTGAAAGGAAGTTCATTCCTTTTTCTCCTTTGCAACGCCGCATTCCATACCCGTGAGTCTGATGCACACAGGTCAAAAACGTGGACCGACAAGCCTTGCAATTCCCCTTCGCACAAGCACCGGTCAAATACTGTATGGAGCTGCGTTTCCACCAAAACCAGTCTATTTCGTTTAATTTACTTCAAACACACAAGCACACATACTGTTGCCTTGGTACCTTCCAAAGAGCTTTCAGATAACCTAGTCGAGTTAGGAAGTTTCAAGCTGCAGGATCACTGCTGGCAACCTGAGAATTGGGAGTTAGGAGAAATAAGTGATTTTAATCGCTGGGACCTGCCACTCATGTGCCACGGAAAGTTATGAACTAAATCTTAAGTGAAATTTAGGTCTACTTTCCTAAGATTGTGTAGTACAATATTAATACATTAATACAAGTTGATATCCTGGGACGCTTAGTGCAACCAGCCTCTCTAGTGAGAAGTGTGGTGGCTCTGAAAAGAGCCTTTGGGGAAGAACACACCAGAAATAACTTAAGCCCTCTCCCCGCGGATGCGGCGGGCCAGCTGGATGTCCTTGGGCATGATGGTGACGCGCTTGGCGTGGATGGCACACAGGTTGGTGTCCTCAAACAGACCCACCAGGTAGGCCTCGCTGGCCTCCTGCAGCGCCATGACTGCCGAACTCTGGAAGCGCAGGTCGGTCTTGAAGTCCTGCGCGATCTCGCGCACCAGACGCTGGAACGGCAGCTTGCGGATCAGCAGCTCGGTCGACTTCTGGTAGCGCCGGATCTCGCGCAGCGCCACGGTGCCGGGCCGGTAGCGGTGAGGCTTCTTCACGCCGCCGGTGGCCGGGGCGCTCTTGCGAGCGGCCTTAGTGGCCAGCTGCTTGCGAGGGGCCTTGCCGCCGGTGGACTTGCGAGCGGTCTGCTTTGTGCGAGCCATCTCCTTGCAGAAGGAAGTATTGTGTTACTGACCCTGCTGAAGGTGTATTTATAATCAGAATCTGAAGCTGATTGGACGAGAGTACACTGGGCCCAGCCCACTCAACTATAAAGGTATTGGTCAAGTGCTCACGCGCGTTGGCTTTTTTTTTTTCTTTTCTAATCCTGCACTTAACGTCTGAAATGGAGATGTTAGAATCTTAAACTTTTACACCCGTCAATCAGGAAACTGAGTCAGGAGAATCGCTTCTAGGTGAACAGTCTAAATTATATAGTAAGTGATTTTGTTGCAAAGAAATGTTTGATACCCTTGGTGATCTCTGGGCTGTTTGTTTATTCCTCATAAATAAGTTGTCTCATACATGCTTTTTCCAGTTGACATAAGTGCGAGTGACAATTTTTCCCTAGTATACTAAAACGGTAAATAAATATGCCAGGTGATGTTTCCTCGCAGTTATCGCTCTCAAACGTTTTGCTTTTGCTTTGGATCTTAAAAATTTCAACACGTTCTATATATCAATTTTGGGGCTATCAAATTTCCAACTCAAATGGCAAGTGGCCACCGTCAGCCTCAAACCTGTACACAATTAAATTTTTCATCGGTTTTTAATATATGTTAAAGATTCAAGGACTAATTTTCCATCAACAGCATTGTACACGATTTAACTCAAAATAGCATGCTTACAATTCTTACTGAAAAGATGACTTTAATTAGACATACTAGTAAGACTATTACGTATTTTAAAGCAAGGTTGCCAAGCTTATGTGAGGAGTTATGAATGTGTAGAGGGACACTAAACAAGGAAAAAAAACTTTCAGATAAAACTTATTGCTTCCAATCCATAATGCTATCATCGAAAATGCTCAGTTCTTTTAAAAGACGGAGTGGGTGGCTCTGAAAAGAGCCTTTGGGAAACTTAAGGGAACTATTTCCCCTTGGCCTTGTGGTGGCTGCTCTCGGTCTTCTTGGGCAGCAGCACCGCCTGGATGTTGGGCAGGACGCCGCCCTGCGCGATCGTCACGCGGCCCAGCAGCTTGTTGAGCTCCTCGTCGTTGCGGATGGCCAGCTGCAGGTGGCGCGGGATGATGCGCGTCTTCTTGTTGTCGCGGGCCGCGTTGCCAGCCAGCTCCAGGATCTCGGCCGTCAGGTACTCCAGCACGGCCGCCAGGTACACCGGGGCGCCGGCGCCCACCCGCTCCGCGTAGTTGCCCTTGCGGAGGAGGCGGTGCACGCGGCCCACGGGAAACTGCAGGCCGGCCCGGGAGGAGCGAGTCTTGGCCTTGGCGCGAGCCTTGCCGCCCTGCTTGCCGCGTCCAGACATCTCGCAGAAAAAACAGCTATTAGCAACTGTGTAGATGAAAACAGCAAGAGCTTGGACTTTATAGTTTTCTCTGGGCGCGAAAAACAACCGTTCCGATTGGCTGCCTTTTTCTTTTCATTTAGACCAATGGGAAGCATTTGTGTCATCGCGTATTTCTATTGGACCATGCTTAAGATGACATCGCCCAAATATTGCCCAATTAGAAGTGTGCTTTTCCAATCCTCATTTGAATAACGCCCTATAAAAAGAAAGGACCCGGACGATTCGCCGTGGCAGTTCTGCTGGATTGTATCGCCATGCCTGAGCCAGTGAAATCCGCGCCCGCCCCGAAGAAGGGCTCCAAGAAGGCCGTGACCAAAGCCCAGAAGAAGGACGGCAAGAAGCGCAAGCGCAGCCGCAAGGAGAGCTACTCGGTGTACGTGTACAAGGTGCTGAAGCAGGTCCACCCCGACACCGGCATCTCTTCCAAGGCCATGGGCATCATGAACTCGTTCGTCAACGACATCTTCGAGCGCATCGCGGGCGAGGCGTCGCGCCTGGCGCATTACAACAAGCGCTCGACCATCACGTCCCGAGAGATCCAGACGGCCGTGCGCCTGCTGCTGCCCGGGGAGCTGGCCAAGCACGCCGTGTCCGAGGGCACCAAGGCCGTCACCAAGTACACCAGCTCCAAGTGAGAGCTCCCGTCTCGCTCTTAACCCAAAGGCTCTTTTCAGAGCCACAAACTTTCTCAAAGAGGAGCTGGTTTGCTTCTAAACTCGCTGGCAATAGTAACTGACCTTGTTTAGGCTTAGGAGCTCAGTTTTGTTTGTGTCCTGGTGCTAAAACTGTACACTCGCGGCACTAACGTTTTTGAAATTACAGATTCCACAAAAAGTGGAAATTTGCCCTGCCTTGTCCGTGTTGTGATGTAGTAATAGTACTTTCAATCCCACTGATAACTGCTAAAGCTAAGACATACAGCTTTTATTCAAAGTTACCTGTTTTTCTTTTACACCTAGGTTTTAGGGCCCAGAGCTCTGCATGTTTGGAGATGCTTACTGAAGATGTTAGAGGCATAGTCCAACGCAGCTCCACTTGACTGGGTCCCATTTTCTTTGTTTTGTTTACACTGTTTTGGGTTTTTGTTTGGTTTGACATCAGGTTTCACCATTTAGCTCTAATTAAATGGATCTTACTGCTTCAGACGTCATGAGTAGCTGAAATTAAAATCCGCTATCACCAGGCTTGGTCTTAAAACGACCCCACACTTGGAAAAGTAGAAAAGGTTTTTTTTTTTTTTTCCGTTTTCTTAAGTGGTTTGTTATGTAATTTTCTTCTATTTCACCTTCATTGTACTTATTTCTTGAGTTTAAGATTTTGTGTGTGTGGTTTGTATATAAATATATTCTTAAATATATTCTCTACTGATATAATGGAAAATAGATTGTGGAGGAGAAAACGCCAAAGAGGGTCTTAATGTGACTTAGTTTGCAATTGTGTTCGAGTTTTTTGGGCATCAAATACTAAATTAAGGTTTATTCAAAAAGAAATTTGGGGCCGGGCGGTGGTGGCGCACGCCTTTAATCCCAGCACTTGGGAGGCAGAGGCAGGCGGATCTCTGTGAGTTCGAGACCAGCCTGGTCTACAAGAGCTAGTTCCAGGACAGGCTCCAAAACCACAGAGAAACAAACCCTGTCTCAAACAAACAAAAAAACAAAAAAAAAAAAAGAAAGAAAGAAAAGAAAAAAAGAAATTTGGGTGGAAAAAGTCATTTTCTGTACATTCTCTAGTCTGGTATATGCAAATAAAGTATATGAACAGCCTAAACTAGTTGAATATCAAACAAATGTTAGGACACTACTTCTGAAAAATGTATGTCAACTATTGTCTGACTAGTGAGATGTTAATAAAGCCTAACCATTTTCCCTAATCATCCCCATTAATCTCTACAGTATATTGCGTGACAAAATCTGTTGTCATCCTTTCTTTTAAGAAGAGGAAATTAAAATGACCAAACTGAAGCCACAACATAAATTCAATCTTGTCTGAGGTGACACCAAACTGAAAGACCCATCAAAATATATTCCTGAGAAAGAACTACTTACTACATTATTAAATAAATGTTTTTATTTTTCCCAGAATGTAATACAATTGCATCCATTTGTTTCTTCATTTGGGTTTGGGTTTTCTGGGGATGGCTTATTTGCGCCCCCCCCCCCATTTTGTGTATGTGCGAACGAGGAGTCTTGCTCTGTAGCAAGGCTTAAGGAGAAAGCCTCCTTTCTCATCTATATTCATCTCCATCAGCTGCAGTTTCGAGATAGAAGGATTTCAGCTGAATTCCTCTGGAGGGTAAACTTTCCTTCTCTACTGAGAGTGTGCCATGATTAAGTAGATGATGATAAACAGAGAAGCCAAAGAAAAGTGTGTACATCTATTGCATGAAAGCAAAGTGAATGAATACCTTCACTTCAGAGATATCTTGAAGTCTATATTCTTTTTCAGTGGAGGAGGGAGAAAATACTGGAAAACTGGTGGAAAGGAACTGACCTGGCGCATGCTCTTGGGATATCACTTGCGGCAAGTCTACATGAGCAGGGAGTTGATCTTAAGTCTCTACTGGGACAGTCTGTACATTTGAAAGAAAGCCACGTTGTGGTAACTTCTAGACATTTACCTTTGTTCATTTAAGGGAAATTCAAGTCAAGTCCCACCCTGAATTTGATGTTTCTCAAACACCCTCAGTCGGCAGTGCGAAAAACATAATTTGAGGTAGCGTTTAGCAAATTCCTTCACTTCATATCTGTATATGAAAAGACAAATACTTAGATTTGGACATGTACTATTAGTCTCAGGAGCAAAAGGAAGAGACACATACCTCACTACTGCATCATAGCATAGGGAGTTCCCTTAATGTTGTGAGGGCACCGACTGGGTGCTACCAAGTCCTTAGTCCAACCTACTTTTGTCGGAACCTAGGCTCCTTTGCTCTCACTTTTGAGCTGGTGATGAGCGGCCTTGGGTAACCTAGCAACTGCTGAGCCTGCTCTCCGAGCTCCTTCTCAGTCATTCATTAGATGCAATCTCGACCTGACTTATTTAAGCCAGTATGTCCTTCTCAGACCTCATTAGGGGCGCCTGGCCTTTCTTCACTTCCACTGGACCTGGACATCAGTAGGTTTGTTCCTCGTGGTTCTAGAACGCTATCCTCCCTAACAGTTCCAAAACTCGAGGTTCAGGTAAGCTGCAACACCCTTTCCATTAGGTTTGCTGTCATCTTCATAGCATGGAAAGTAACAATTTATTCCTTGAAGTGAAGTTTTGGGTCATTCTCATCTTTTTAAGTTTTAGATCCTTGGTGCTGAGCCTAACATAATTAACATAATAGGTAAAGCCCACATGTTTTTGGTGAAGGAAGGACACTAGCCATAATTCCTCAGTTTATTTCATCCCTGTAGGAAGTAAAAGCATTCGGAGAAGAAAGGTAAATGCATCCATGAAGTAGCGCACGATGGAACTGCAAATGTCCATGGAATCAAGCTGTCAGTCACGGCCATGTGTATTCACCCAGCAGGGGCACGCTTTGAGTGAGCTGGGAAAGGGGACTGCCACCTTTTACTGGTGAGTTTTTGTCAACTTGACATCAACTGCAATCCCACTGAGAAAAGGTAACCTCAATAGAGGAACTGCCTCCATCAGATGAGCCTGAAGGGCATTTTCTTGATTTGTCACTAATGTACGGCGGCCAAGCTGCCTTTAGGTAGTGCCACCGTGGCCAGCTGCTGAAGGCTGCATAAGGAAGCTGGTATAGTACAAAGAATTGGAATAAGTCAGAAAACAGGATCCCTCTATGGTCTTTGCTTTAGTTTCTTTCTGCCTGCCTGTCTGTGGTGGCCCACAAGTGGCTCAGTTTCCATCTGGAGGCCATTCAGATTTAAGTCATTTGAGTTCAGGCTTCCCTGCTCTTCCTTCTCCAGTATCCTTGAGAGCTGTGAGAATGTTCTGATTAAGCCATGGGAAAGAGCATTTTGCCCACGAGAAAGAACGCATTATCTAAGATACGGGCTGCTGACTGCCAGCCAAAGGCATATTCAGATGAAAAAAAAGAAGCTGCTTGCTTCTAGCAGTTAGCAATAGATAGTAGCCACTTGCTCATTCTTCCAGGACAGAGAAGGGAGGTGGTAACTGACTGCATGGCTCTTTGTTCTGCTTTCTGTCCTTAATCTGTATAGAAGCAGGTTCTGAAATAAACTCTGGGCTGTTTGGGATTGGCCAAGAGCCCTCTCGAATCTATCCTGTGTCTCTGTCTCATTTCCCTTCGTTCACCATTTCCTCCATCTCTCGCACCCTTCCAGGTACTCAGGTTGACTGCAGAGATGTTAAAGATTGTTTTCCATGAAGCTCTACTGCCCTCTCGAGGCAGGTGTTGACAATACATGGGTGCTTTGCGTCACTGGAACATAAAATTGACATTTCACATTTTGCAAGGCAAGAAAGTCAGAGACTGAAGTCCTGCAGTGCCAAGACCAATTGTTGCCACGCAGAATGATCCCGAGGCCCTCCTATTGTTGGCGAACGTTTGGTCAAGTTTCCTGGGGAATCCTGTTGGGCAGTGAAATCCTTGCTCAGCTGTGCCTTCCACTGAAGCATCCTCTAAGACATATTTTCTTATGAAATGAAGCTTCACACCTGCCAACTGGATGTCCTGGGAACGCATTTTTCCAAACTTGAGCTATCAGATGGCAAATGTGACTCTCTGTAGCGGTGGGTTGTTTTGAGCGTCCCAGTACAACCAACATCCGTTGCCAGATACGTGGGGGCCGATCGGATGTGACCTTAAGCCTCTTTCCACCTAAATCTGCAAACCTACGAGATTTCAGCTGTGTTCAGTCCTAATCACTGACCCCAGAATCGGAGATTATAATACAAACTATCAAACGGAAGACCAGGAACTTACCAAGGCACACACCCTGAATCATAGGAACCAGGAGGCAGAGGCGGGTGTCTTTAGTCCGAGGCCAGCCTGCCCTACATACAGAACAAGTTCCAGGACAGTCGCGTTTACACAAAAAACCCCGTCCTGAAAAACAGGAAATGAACATGGTGATTATAGGGGGTTTTTCAAAGCTCGGAACCAACTCGACCCACAATATTACCTGGTTAAAAACAGTATTTAATGCTCGTGTTCAGTTTGATACTCCCTGTCACAAAAACACAACCTTTAAGTAATAGACAGCAGTTGCCTTAATCGCTGGCCTACACTCTTCTTTAGGTTAGCCAACAATTTTTGAACACAGGTCCAGTAACTAACGGACGACCAGGAACGTACCTGCCGCCTTTGACTTACTCGTTTTAATTCACTTTTTGGAAAGGCAGAAGAGGCCGAGGGTGTGGGCAGGAGCCTTGTAGACACTTGGTACCAGCATACCCACAGGGTATCAAAGGAGACAAGCTGAACGCTAAAAGGAATAAGGACTTAAAATGTCCCCACGCCCGCGACAAAAGATGCAAGTGCAACAACTTTTTTTGGTGAAAGTGTAGGTGGCTCTGAAAAGAGCCTTTGGGTTAAGAGCGAGACAGGCGCGCTCACTTGGAGCTGGTGTACTTGGTGACGGCCTTGGTGCCCTCGGACACGGCGTGCTTGGCCAGCTCCCCGGGCAGCAGCAGGCGCACGGCCGTCTGGATCTCTCGGGACGTGATGGTCGAGCGCTTGTTGTAATGCGCCAGGCGCGACGCCTCGCCCGCGATGCGCTCGAAGATGTCGTTGACGAACGAGTTCATGATGCCCATGGCCTTGGAAGAGATGCCGGTGTCGGGGTGGACCTGCTTCAGCACCTTGTACACGTACACCGAGTAGCTCTCCTTGCGGCTGCGCTTGCGCTTCTTGCCGTCCTTCTTCTGGGCCTTGGTCACGGCCTTCTTGGAGCCCTTCTTCGGGGCGGGCGCGGATTTCACTGGTTCAGGCATGGCGACTCAGTCCAGCAGAACTGCTACGGCGAGCGGTCCGGGTTCTTTCTTTTTATAGGGCGTTATTCAAATGAGGATTGGAAAAGCACACTTCTAATTGGGCAATATTTGGGTGATGTCATCTTAAGCATGGTCCAATAGAAATACGCGATGACACAAATGCTTCCCATTGGTCTAAATGAAAAGAAAAAGGCAGCCAATCGGAACGGTTCTTTTTCGCGCCCAGAGAAAACTATAAAGTCCAAGCTCTTGCTATTTTCATCTACACCGTTGCTAAGAGCTGTTCTATCTGCGATATGTCTGGACGTGGCAAGCAGGGAGGCAAGGCTCGCGCCAAGGCCAAGACCCGCTCCTCCCGTGCCGGCCTGCAGTTCCCCGTGGGCCGCGTGCACCGCCTCCTCCGCAAGGGCAACTACGCGGAGCGGGTGGGCGCCGGCGCCCCGGTGTACCTGGCGGCCGTGCTGGAGTACCTGACGGCCGAGATCCTGGAGCTGGCTGGCAACGCGGCCCGCGATAACAAGAAGACGCGCATCATCCCGCGCCACCTGCAGCTGGCCATCCGCAACGACGAGGAGCTCAACAAGCTGCTGGGCCGCGTGACGATCGCGCAGGGCGGCGTCCTGCCCAACATCCAGGCGGTGCTGCTGCCCAAGAAAACCGAGAGCCACCACAAGGCCAAGGGAAAATAGGTTGATTGCCTGTCTCTTGGACTGTCCTGGTGGAAGTCATCTTAAAACAAAGGCTCTTTTCAGAGCCACCTACAAAAACACTGGAAAGCGCTGTACTACATGACGGTGGTAGAACCTGCAATCTGTTCTATGTTAAAGGGACAGAGATGTTACGTGAACGCAGCCCTAAATTTGTTGATGAATAAATTAGACCAGTGGAGATAAGCTACTTGTTACCCATTTAAATACTGTGCGAAGCCAGTGTTATAGCAGTAAATTAGCATTGAAAATCACGTGTTCTCTTACATGAGAATCTCAAGTAATTTACATTTACAGGAGGATTTACATATAGTCTTTTCAAAACCTTAATTCTTTGTAATATGCTAGTTTTCAACTTTGAATTTTTGCTTTGTTACATGGGTATTTTTGTAAAAATTATGAAGGCTGCTATTCCTTGGTTGGTACTGAGTTTTGGAAGGTACACGCAAAATTAAGCGCGGGGTGATGGCACAGGCTTTGACGAAGCCTAAGGTGGGAGATTGGAATTCTGAGACATCATGGAGTCCATAGAATAACAGAAAAGTTAAAAAATTCTGCTGCCGAAGGACTTAGAAACTTATACAAAATGCAAAATTCTGTGCTTTTATATTTATCACGAGTTCATAGACGTTAGTGGGAAGAGCAACTCTAGAAAGAAAAAGTTTAAATAATGATTTACTAAATTTAATCACCAGAATCCCTATTTTATCTGAAAACTACCTGCAGTATATATTAGCAGTAGTTACATTTAAAAGGGTGCTGGAGAAATGGCTTAGTGATTAAGAATAGTTGCTAATCTTACTAGAAGACCAGAGTTTAGTTCTAAAGACTCAACATCAGATAGGGGGGTGTGCGGTGGGGTGGGGTCCAGTTCTGGCATTGAGGCCTACAGAAACACCTAATTTATGCAAACAAAACAGAACAAACGAAACTATTCATCTCATAGGTTGAGAATATACTGCCTGTGGTTTTTTTTGTCAACCGTCGGTTATTTGGAGTGAACCAAACATATCATTTCTGCAAGCGCAGAACTCAAGGACTAAAGGAAGACTGTCAATCAAAACCAGGAATTCTACTGGATCGCCCTGCCTGCCTTGGGATTCTGTGATCAAGATCTTCAAGTTAGTGTTTAAATGACAGATTTGAAACTCAGAGGAATAAGAAATCCCAGCTCTTCCACTTTTTATTGTTTTTTTTTTTCTCATGAGACTTGGCCTTCCTCAGCGAAGACAGAGTCATGAGCACCCATCCAAAACACCTATAGAAAGTGCCAGCATTTTACTAGGTTTACTATAATAGTCACAGTCACACGCTTGCTTCCAGCATGCAGACTGGTTCTCAACAAACCGAGTCTTCATCAGAGTAGTCAGTGTTGCTTTTTCCACTGTATTTCCTCACTGATCTCTTTTACAACCCTTTGGGTCATCCATCACCCTTGCACAATAGACACTTGCAAGTACATGTTCACACTCATGCGTATTTGTACACACACACACACACACCTAGGAAGTGTTCTTTCAGTGCCTGGCAATACCTAGTGGTCCCACCCACCAGTTCTCCACCCCACAGCCCTCATCCCCTTGTATACAATCATCTCTATATTAAAATGTAGGCTGGAGTGGAGGCCTGACGAGGTGGCTCAAGGTTTAGGGCCCTCGTGGCTCTTTCATAGAACCTGGGTTCAGTTCTCACACCCACATGCTAGTGCACAACTGTCTACTTCAGTTCCGGGAGAGCTGATGCTGTATTCTGGCCTCTGTAGACATCAGGGGCACATATTGGTGAAAGCCAATTAAACAGAAAATATGTGAGAAGAAACAAGATTTCCCATATGATGCAATTTTAAATGAAGTTTATAATATAGTCAAAATGGAATGGAAATATCAGTATTGACCCTATATATTAAGTAAAATTATCTTATATGTGAAAAATGACCTTAAGCTTAACGCATTCAACAACTGATGCAGGTGACCAATTCGCCGATTCATGTTGCTTTTATGAAAAATTCTTAAGAGAATAATACAGATATTAAGATGGCATTTTGAAAGCTTTAGCTAGAGGAAATTATTTGAAATGTAGTCACTGTAGAGAACGAACACAAGGTAATTCACAGCGGTGTGCGCCTTAGAAAATGTGCACTGCCCGCCAGTGCTCTAAGCAGCAGCCTGCGGTGCTCTCTCTGGACCGGGTAACCGGTTGTTAGGGGGCCGCTCGGCTTTTTGTATTTTGCACAAAGTCAGTGTTATTGCTTGTGCGCTCTATTCTCCAAATTTAAAACAGGATAAGGAGTTAGTTCCACTAGAAAGCACAGACAAGGAAACAAAAGCGCCTTTCTCCCCCCCCAAACCCCCCTTAAGCCTTCCCCTCCCCTACAGCGCCGGGCGCAATTTCCCGCCTCCTCCCTCAGGTTCTCAGTTCGGTCCGCCGCCTGCTCTATAAAATCCGGTGCTCGGCTGCCGTCCCACTGTTTCAGCTCTCAGCTCTCGAACTTCTAATCATGTCTGGTCGTGGCAAAGGCGGGAAAGGCCTGGGCAAAGGCGGCGCCAAGCGCCACCGCAAGGTCCTGCGCGACAACATCCAGGGCATCACCAAGCCCGCCATCCGCCGCCTGGCCCGGCGCGGAGGAGTCAAGCGCATCTCCGGCCTCATCTACGAGGAGACCCGCGGGGTGCTGAAGGTGTTCCTGGAGAACGTGATCCGCGACGCGGTCACCTACACGGAGCACGCCAAGCGCAAGACCGTCACTGCCATGGATGTGGTCTACGCTCTCAAGCGCCAGGGCCGCACCCTCTACGGCTTCGGAGGTTGAGCTGTTTTATTACATGGTCAGCTTTCTAAAGGCCCTTTTCAGGGCCACCCACTCGATCCTTTCAAAGAGTTGCGATATTGTCCATATTTATGGCGAGGGGGTTAATTGAAATGTCTACATCGCTAGATGTTAATATCAAGTAGGTAACAATCACTTGCCTTCTCTAATCCTTATTGGAAATGAATGCTCGACCACAAACTCGGCGTCACAACACTCATGCAAGTGTCTCACTAGGCTGCCCAATTTTATGCAACAACTTGGCTAGAATTTGAGTGCAAAATATTACCTTTCCAGGGAGATGATTGCTCGGTGCTTTAACAACATTTGCTGGTCTTTGTGACAGGAGTTCACTTCCTGGTACTCTTTAGAAACATTTTTTATCTCTTCTGGCTCACATTCATGTGCACACATGAAATTTTTTTACCCAGGTATTTTTTTTTTTAATATTTATACAGTAGTCATCTACATGTATGCCTGCAGGCCAGAAGAGGGCACCAGACCTCATTACAGATGGTTGTGAGCCACCATGTGGTTGCTGGGACTTGAACTCAGGACCTTTGGAAGAGCAGGCAATGCTCTTAACCACTGAGCGATCTCTCAGCCCCAACACAGGTATTTCAAAGGATATAAAAATTATTTAAAAAATAAAATTCAAATCCTAAAGCAAAGGGAAAGAAATGGAGCAAGGAGTTTTTTTTTTTTTTTTTTTTTTTTTGAGATTGGGTCTCACATACTACCAGCTAGGCTGGAATTAACTTTGTAGCCAAAGCTGGCTTTGAACTATTGGCTGATTTTCCTGATTGCATCTCTGGAGTGTCTGAATTGCAACAGACAGCACCACCTCTGGCTTATTTTTCTTACTGCTGCATCAGGCTCCTTCACTGTCTGTGAAGACAAAGGTCCCAGTTTGGGCAAAGTTTGAAGGCCTTCCAACTTTATTAAGTTCCCCTAAGTTGGGAGACAAACAAACCCAGTCACAGCTGTGGTTCAACACAAACCTCTAGAATACTTTCAAGTTTTATTTGTGGTTTGGTGGATAAAAGGACATAGATCTAGAATGGATATTATCACTGTGGGACTGAATTTGGGCAGGCCATATACCAAGTATATTTAGTATATCATGAATTTAGCATGCAGGTTTTTCATGTTTAAATACTACTTCACAAGTACTATTTGTCTCTTGAGTCTTTATCCCTTTAAACACATTATCATGATTGCACAACTTATTCTTTATTGTTTTATTTATCATATTTGTTTCTTAGTATCAGAACTAAGTAATTTCAAATAGTACCAGGGAGACATTTTTAAAATGCCAGGATACCAAGACTATGACTTTTTCCAAGTATCATCCACCCCTGGAACAGATGTAATTATATGGCATCATATATAGAGACATAAATATATAATATCTATTATATATAATAGATATTAATATGTTGTTCTGCTGTTTCAGTGATAAAATTATCATAAGGTAAATTACTTGTTCTCAATTGTATGACTATTTTTCTACATAAAGTTTGTCTTCTATAAAATGAGGAAACTAATGTGTTCTCTGTGCTTAGTAAAATTTCAAAACTATCTACTATAACACTATAAACTTCTGTTTTCAAAGTATATCATTGAACTGGAAAAAATAATAACCAAAATTTTAGTCATGGATCCATTAAAAAAACTATTAAAACTATAGCTATAAGATTACTTTTGAATTAAATTTTATACCCTAAACTTCACCTTTTTACTTAGATATCAAAATAAAGATGTAAAACTTTGTGACAATTCTGAAGCCATTTCTGACCAATTCTGGGCTCTCTCAGTCTCAGCAGTAATGCTTGCCCCTTCCCCGCTGGGAACCAAGGACCTAACAACTACTGAAATGTTGGGAACTTTCCATTTCCCTGATGTTGATCAGTTCCTGAACAATTTTCCACACATGTTAGAAGCTGTTTCCCCCCTAAAAATTATTTCAGGAACCATCACCTTGGGGGGCCTGCAGGGAACCCCACACTGACCTACCGACGGCGGTCCGCAGTGGCGCCCAAACCAGTGCACCGGAGTACGGTTAGCTATCGGATAACATCGCGCAGTCCCGGGACACCAAGAAGAAAAAAGAAGATTCTGCAGCTGTAGGACTCGGACAGGTCTGCAGGACAAGAGGTAGGTAGGCTGGCCAAAAAGGTGTGGGCTGTCCCGGAATCCCTGAGGGAGGACGGTCCAGGTTAGCTGTGTAGAGAAGTTAGTATCGGGGTCTGTCCAGGTAAAGGCAAAGATGTCTTGAGATTTAGGGCTGAGGGGGATGGAGAAAAAAGTGTCTTTTAAGTCCAAGACTGAGAAGTGGGAGGTTCCTGGAGGAATGTTAGACAGAAGGGTGAAGGGGTTAGGCACAACCGGATGTAATGGCACCATGGCAGAGTTGATGAGCCGGAGGTCCTGAACCAAACGATAAGTTCCGTTAGATTTTTTGACAGCCAAAATTGGGGTGTTGAAGGGAGAAGAGGTGGGGCGGAGCAACCCCTTTCTCAAAAGATCAGAGATTAAAGATTTTAACCCTCTGAGGCTTTTGGAAGGGAGGGGGTACTGGGCTTGTGCGATGTACTTAGTGGGGTTTTTTAATTGGATGACCACAGGTGAATGGTGTTTAGCAACGGCAGGATTTTGGGTGTCCCACACGAGCGGGTCCACTTGGGAGGCTGGAAGAGGAAAAGACGTGTTAATATCAGGAGATCGCGGGGCCAGGAGAAGCAGCAGCTGTGTCACCGGTGAATCTGGAACAAATCGGGTAGGGGGTGCAAAAGAAATGGAGGCTCCCAACTTGGTCAGAAAGTCTCTTCCCAAGAGAGGAACCGGACAGGTTGGTAGAACCAGGAATGAGTGAGTGAGGAAGATACCTCTAAATACACAATTAAGAGGTGGAGTCTGATGAGGTAGATAGGGCTGTCCTCCTACCCCAACAATAGGGGAGTTAGAGGGAGAGGTGGGCCCCCAGAATTCTCTTAGAACTGAATATGTTGCTCCGGTGTCCAGGAGAAATGAAATGAGGCGACCCGAAACGCTGAGAAGTACCCGGGGCTCCCGGTTGCAGATGGGCGTGGCGGTTGGGTCAATGGAGCCCGGGGACCGTCAATCTTCTAAAGCTAGGCCCAATAAGTCGGCCTGGGGGACCTCTGGACCCGTCGCCCCCGCATCAGCAAGCACATGAGGGCAGTCCACGGCCCAGTGGCCCTCCCTGTGACATCTAGGGCAGGGGCCCGGTGGGTTACGACGAGGATTGAGGCACCCCTTTGCTCAGTGACCTGGTTTCCCACACTTAAAGCAGGGGCCGGACGGCTCATGCGCCCCGGGGGCAGGGGAGCAGCACGAACAGGGCGGGTAATGGAGTTTCTCACCTCGGCTGGCCGGGCGGGTGCAGTGATTACGTGGCAGTGATTTTTGGCTTTCTCGTTTCTTGCATGGTAAATCTTGAAAGCCGTCTCCAGGAGCTCCGCCGGTGGAGTTAGAGGACCTCTTTCCATACGTCTGAGCTTTTGCCTGATGTCTGGGTAGGACTGGCTGATGAAATGGGACATTAGGAACTGTCTGCCCTCTGTGGATTCTGGATCCATATTTGTGAACTGTAGCATAGTTTTGGTTAGCCGCTCAAGAAATGCAGAAGGATTTTCCTTGGTATCCTGGAAAATCTCTGCAAGCTTAGAGTAGTTTACAGGTTTTAGGGCAGCCTTACGGAGCCCCGCCATGATGAAGGTTAGGAACTGGTCCCTGGCCAAAATACCTTCACGGGTATTGTAGTCCCAGTTGGGCTCTTGGTCTGGTACGCCTCTGCCCCCGGGGGGTGCGAGGCCTGAGTTTGGTGTGTCTCATCGGCATGCTGCCTCGCCTGATCCCAGACCCGCCAGCGTTCCTCAGGGAGTAAATTATTAAACAGTATAGTGAAAACGTCATGCCATGTTAAATTGTAACTTTGCGTTAGGAATTGAAACTCTCTTGTGAAATTAGTGGGGTCAGCCGTATATGACCCCAATAATTTAGAAACTTGAGACAGCTCTGATAAAGCAAAGGGAACATGAACCTTAACTAGTCCCTCAGCGCCTGCCACTTCTCGTAAGGGCAGAACTGTGGCTGGCTTAATTTGGCTAGCGCCAGTATCTACCGTAGCCCGTGAGCGTGTTAGGGGTGGGGTGAACTTTGGGGCAAGATGGCGGATGGGGGTGGAGCTTGAGGGTGTTTTGGAAGACCGCGGACGCGGAGTTGGGCGGGGAGGAGAAGGAGAGGAGTCCGACGTCATTTCCGGCTTTCTGTGACGGAAAGAAACTGTTAATTGTTTTTGCCGCCTGCTAGTGGAAAAACGTGAAGGTGAGTTGGACGAGCCGGAGGAGGAGCCAGAGCTCTGGCGGGAGCGGGAACTCCTTGGGGAAAGAGACCTGGATTTAGAGGCATGTCCGTGTGGCGAAGAACTCAAGGGGGACCTGAGAGCAGAGCGACTGGAAGCATCAAGGGGGAAGGGTTTAGGTGAGCCCTTCCAGTGTCCGGAACCTGTAGAAGGCAAGGAAGTGAATGAGACATCGCGAAGTCAGGCGGGGCGAGAGGGGGTGGTTCCTTGGAACCCGAAGGGCGGAGACTCGTCCGCTGGATCCATAGTCGTAGCTGGAGTGGGAGGTACCGTTTCCTGTGGGGGAGACATTGCTAAGAACATGTGTGCTGGGGAACATTGGGAAGTTGTGGACGGGTCAATCTTAAGAGCCATGTAGAAAAAAGCCATTATATACATCATTTCCTTCCATTTAGCCATCCGGTGACAAAAATTAGCAAGCTCCCGTAAAACATCGGGGTCAAAAGAGCCCTGAGGGGGCCAGGAGGCATCGCCCTCCAGCTTATACCGAGGCCAAGTTTTGGAGCAGAGACGCGTCAGCGTCTTTAGCTTAACAGAGGGGATTAAGGCATGTGGTTTTAGAGATTCCAGCAATTGACCTAGCGGAGAACTTGGAGAGATGGGTTTTGAGGTTTTGGATCCCATAGTTAAACTGTAGATTTGCCTGGATAGGGCACAAGAGAGGGTGCCCGTGAACACGGCAATCTCAGAATGAGGGCGTCCCCAAAATTCCGGAGGCCGCGGTAGGCAAAAATCGACTCTAGCCTAGCAATAGGAAAAATTCCAGCCAGGCAGAGAGAAGATTAAGCCGGATTTTAGGTACTCGCGCGCATACGCGAGACCAGTAGGCGTAAAAGCCGGATTTTAGGTACTCGCGAACAGGCGAGACCGGTAGGCGTAAAAGCCGGATAGAGAGAAGGAAGAAAAGAAAGAAAAGAGAATAAGGCGGAATCAGCGTTAACCAGGGGCGGGTAGAAGGGGAAAAGGGCCCGCGGTCAAACTCACGGATTGGCTGTCTGTGGCGGGAGGACACGGAAGTGGCTGCAAGCCCCGGTTGCGGCTTCGTCCGGGCGGGACGGCTCAAGACTCCGGGAGACGATGGAAGCCAGGAGGCCTCAGATGGAGGGGGCCCGGGACGAAAGTCACCGAGTTTAAACGGCACCAGAATGTTGTTCCAAAAAGAAAGGAACGGAGGGGTGCTGGCGGGATGCCAGCAGGGTGTGTGGGTGAACACGCGAGGTGAACAGACATGTACAACGGGACAAAGACAACTTTAATGGAAAGGGAATAACACACAAGGAAAGGGGCAGGTATGTGAAACACATGGGAAAGGGGAGAGGGAATGGAGAGCGGAAAAAGGGACGAGTGGGCCTCGTGGCTGTCTTTTTAACGGAGGCCGCGGGGATATTTGGGAAGGTGACCTCACATCCGTGAGCACCTGTGGGCAGGTAATACTGGAGGATTCTGGGAGCTGTAGTTTCCCAAGGAACGGCAAGGTTCAACAAAATTTTTATATGCTGAGGCCTTTGGCTCATTTAAACTGTACATGGAGATGGATATAGATCTATTTCCATTCTTCTACATGTTGGTGCCTAATGAGGCCAGAATTAGTAGTTAAAATGCTTCCTTTTTCCATTTTCCTATCTGCGAGGCAGACTTAAAACTTAAGAGGAGGATAGCTTACAAACTTTTAGTTGGATATACAATGGTTAAAGCCCTAGTTATAATATTCTTATGGGAGACCTTGAGCTGCTAGGTAAAATTCTTACAAAAAGCAGTTTCCAATAGAGAGAGCTTAAAGCTGCCTAACAGGTACTCAAGCAGGTAAAATATAAATCACAGGTAAAGTATACAATAGTCAACAAATACAGTATATTAATTATAATTCAGTTATGGCAAGTGTATATATTAAATGTAAAACTTATTCTACAACAGTTTTATAAAAAAATGCTGTTTATGGCAAAATCTTCTCAGTTTTGCCAGTTAAGATATTAAACTCTTAATTTAAAACAGTAGCCTGTCTGATACAAAAGGGCAGGGTAAAACATGGAAAATGGCTTGACAAAATATTGACTATGATCAATATTTCTTATACTAAACAATAGATTCATTAATAATTTTAAGATTGATTCCTGGACAATTGCCTTTGCTCAATTCAAAGGCCAAAAACAATGGTCTTTTCCCAGATAATTGCTACAATTCACAACTGTATAAAAATCCCTTAAAGGATTTTATGCTAACTTTTACAAATGGCTCTTTCAATGGAGGAACTGCATATATGGCTAATAAAAAAAAATATTATGGAGCATAACAAGGCTCCTTGGAAGCAGCTTATAAAAGTTGCAAGTGGATCCTGGTGCAAACGGATCTGACAGGATAACACCAAGCTGACCTTTGCTAAGGCAAGGTGGAAAAGCCCTTGCAATGCATTATGAAAAAACCCGACCTATATATATTTGGGGTCGAGGATATGTTTATATGCTTTTTTCACAGAAAGAAAATAAAAGCTGGACCTGATGTCGAGGCTGCAGACACAGAGGAGTTCCAGAGGCGATTGGAGAGAGATTGCTGAGAGGTCCTTGGTCCGGTCTTCCCTGCCCCCAAGGAGAGGAGTGTCTGATAACAGAACCTGCTCCTCCACTCTGCAGGGTGTCACTTCTGCCTCCTGAGCCCAGGGAGACCTGCCTGAGTCAGGATGTGCTTCAGATAGCTGAATCCAGCTCACTTCACCCAGGAATTCCACCTGCCCTGAAGCACAAGTGCTAAACTGCTTCTGCAGCTTGAACTCTGGTCTGCTTTGGAGCTAAGGTGCAGATTAACCATCAGACTGTTTTAATCTTTGGGACACAGAACTCATTTTAAATAAAACACTAACCTCTTCACTTAAGAAGGGGGAAGATTGGGGTTCCTGTCACTGTTGCTCAGAAACTGGAACTGATGCTATTTGATAACAACAATGTATGTCATTGTACTCTTACTACAATTGATCTGATATTTGTAACTGCTTTTAGATGTTGGGAAAGGTTTGACACATGCTGTAAAGTGTTTGGGTTTAATGCATATGTTAAGAATTTTAGATTTTGATCCCTTTTACACTGCCCTAATTTTTGGTAGGCAGCACACATAACTTTATGTGGAGTAGGCATTTAGGAAGGAGGATACCAAAGGCCAGACTAAAAGGTGAATACTGGGTTTGGAAAAAGCCCTTTCTTCTTGTCTGGAAGATGGAGTTATTGGTGCCAAAATTATATATCTTTTGTTTGAGGAGCTCCTCACAGTTTTTTCATTAATGATAGATACAGGGGCTCAATGACGGGAGTTAGTGTGGATCCTCGCCTGAATAGCACACCATACAGAGGCCGTACCGGCCGGCTCAACATGGCATGGTGCAGGTACGAGGAGCGCTCTCCAATAGACTAAGACAGGGTGCCCTGTGATCTGCTTACTTTAAATCCTGCTAGATACCTTTTATTTGAGGAGCTCCAAGGACAGGCGACTTATGGCAGGATATCCCCCAACCTAAGACAGGGACCTGGGAACCCTAGGACGGGTAAGGGGGAAAGAAAAAAGGCCTGGTCCCTACTCGACCTAAGATTCATCAGGCACCCCTCTGTTCCCAGGAGAGGTAAATTGCTTCACCAGTCGAAGGAGGGTCTCTCCTTATCTCAGTCCCTTCTCCTTTAGATCTGACACCATAATTGACTCTGACTTGGTGCCCTCCACCTACAGCTACCTGCCTTTATATAAGAAAGGGGGAATATGTTAGAAGCCGTTTCCCCCCTAAAAATTATTTCAGGAACCATCACCTTGGGGGGCCTGCAGGGAACCCCACACCCATAATTATGTTAAGAATAGTTCTATTGGCAAAACCTGCTCCACACCCAATTAGCTATTTGCTAATTGCTAACGAACTTAATCTGTTAGCAGACCCATCCCAAATTCCAGACAATCTAGAGAGAACTAGGTGTGTCAACTTGCGACTTCCTGACCAGGAGAATCAACACCTGACTAAAGGCATAAACCACGAACATTGCCACACCAGTTTGGGATTACTATTACTAGGGTAGTATTTATTTAAAGAGGGAAAACTTACAGATCACGATCCCGGACAACAGCTCTC
Organism: Microtus obscurus; assembly: GCA_963919715.1. Classification (NCBI taxonomy): domain Eukaryota; kingdom Metazoa; phylum Chordata; class Mammalia; order Rodentia; family Cricetidae; genus Microtus; species Microtus obscurus. The sequence goes on along the minus strand of CAWTZC010000010.1, from coordinate 33,918,327 downwards.
TGCACAACTAGAGAAAGAGTCTAGTCGCCAGACCAGCAGGAAGTCCAGAGAGCGCGAGCGGAAGGAAATAGAGGCTTTATGAATGGAGACAAACCACGCCCCAATGGGCTGGTATCTCAGCAGTTATTGGTTGGAGGGGCTGAAAGACCTCCTGCAACACCTCCCCCTTTTGTTTAAGTAAGAGAGTTCTAAACCTACTATGAAATTATATACAATAAATACAAATATCCTATTCTAACTAGCTTAGGACTTGTATAATAAATAACTTGGCCAAGTCATGAGAGAAAAGTAACTATAGTTATATAGTCTTCAACCCCATCAAAGATCTGAGAAGGGAAATAAATGTTACCTGGGTAATTAGGAAGTTCAGTAAAACAACTTCCAAAACCTGCAACAAATCACAGGGACAACTAGCTACCTGTGCAATCACCCAAAGTCACATTTGCAGCGTTGAGGCCTAACATAACTGACATACCATTTTCAAAGGCAAGCAACTTTTCAAAACTATCTTACCCTGTCTTGGCAGGATATGACAGTCCTGTTTTATCCATTGATGCACGCTCTGTATCTCTGTCAGTGGTTAAGGTATGGGCATTTCTTTGCCCCAAGGCCAGTTCTGTCAAAAAGAAAGGCTTCAGATGGAGTGTCTTTGGTGCTCAACATTCTCTCGGGAATAGAGCGGTGTTGCCAGGAGCAATTGTGTCTCACTACCACCAAATTCTGAGTTAGATTAAAGGCCATTTTCTACAGCTCTTTGAAGAGGTTGAAGATCATCTATCTATACTGAGTATAATCTCTATATATCTAAATAACCTGATTAGTCTAATTATAAATGGCAAACTTAGATGACTATTAATCTATATAATTCTCAATATCTATCTAACTTAAAGACTAAGACAATAAACATCAATAAACATCTGTGTAACAAATGAGGATAATGACCTCCAAATATAAACAATGTACAAATATACATTGCAATATGGTAAATATCGATACAATATATGTCAATACATAAAAAAATATTTTAAACAGGGGTAGAAATATGCATGCATACAATAGTCAATATAATTTAACTTTGTATCAATATACAAGTATCAATACCAATATATTTGTCTAAAAATTGTAACTCACAATTACAAATCTATTATCCCATCACCCTCTTTTTTTTTTTTCAAAATGATCCCTGACCTTATAAAATTCCTCCCCCAACCTCCCAACCCCTAAATGATGTCCCTAAACCCGGGGGCAAACTTTACTGGGAGAGGGGACATCGTCCTCTAGAATTACTTCCAGCTGTCATGGGGGCGACGTTCTTTCTGGGGGATCCTGTGAAAGTAAAATGATGGTTAAATTTCAAGATCAATGTCTTTTAAAATTGCAAATAGTCTCTGAGTATTTTGTGGAGGTCTGGCCAGAATGTTGTACAAGATGTGCACCATTTCAGCTAACCAAGTTGGGATCTTCTTGTGCAGCTGGTACCCAAAACAGGTCTTGTAGTAGCGCTATCAGTATCATGACGTCATATCAACCAGGTAGAGTTGTTGTTGTGGGGCCCCATCTTCTTCCACCTGTATGAATATCATTGTGGATGAGTTGTCATTTCTCCTTTCCAAGAGGTTTCTCCTCTTCAAATCGAAACTTTATTAATTTTGATGGTATCCACAATTTTTCTTCTCCTGTGGAAACAAGAGCAAAACCCCTTCCCCAACGTAGCACATCTCCTGGCTTCCATTGAGAGGTCAGCACATCTTTGAAATAAATCGGTTGATTTAGTTCAGCAGACTTTTCCATTATCCAATGTCTTTCTGCTGCTGTCGTTCCTTTCTCATTAGCGTTAAGAAAATTCAAGGTTAATAAAGCATTATGTAATCTATTTCTGGGGGTATTTTCGGTCCTTTTCTGTTTGTTCAGCATATCCTTTATAGTACGATTTGATCTTTCTATAACTGCCTGACCTGTAGGATTATTTGGTATACCTGTAATGTGTTTTATATTATAATAATCAAAAAAGCGTTTCATTTTCTTAGATACATATGCTGGACCATTATCTGTCTTTATTTGTGCAGGTATACCCATGATGGCCATAACTTCCAATAAATGTGTGATTACTGAATCTGCCTTTTCTGAGCTCAGGGCAGTAGCCCATTGAAAACCTGAATACGTGTCTATGATGTGGTGTACATATTTTAATTTACCAAATTCCATAAAGTGGAACACATCCATCTGCCAGATTTCATTTCTCTTAGTACCTTTTGGGTTACTCCCTGCAGGCAACGGTGTTTGATTATAGAAAAAACAAGTAGGACATCTCTGTATAATATCCTTAGCTTGTTGCCAAGTAATGGAAAATTCTTTCTTTAGGCCTTTACTATTGACATGATGCTTTTCATGAAATTCCGAGGCCTGCAACACGCTTCCAATCAATAATTGATCAATCTCAGCGTTGCCTTTTGCTAGAGGACCAGGCAGACCTGTATGGGACCGGATGTGTGTTATGTACATCGGACAAAGCCTGTTCCTGATTATGTCTTGTACCTGGATAAACAATGAAGTCAACTCTGTGTCATCTGGTATAAATTCAGCGGTTTCAATATGCAAGATAACTCTTTCTGCATATTGTGAATCTGTAACTATATTAAGAGGTTCTTTAAAATCCCTTAGCACCATAAGAATGGCATATAATTCTGCCTTCTGGACAGAATTATAAGGGCTTTGTTCCACCTAACTCAATTCATCTGACTTGTAACCTGCTTTCCCTGATTTATTTGCATCAGTATAGAACGTATGGGCTCCAGTTATTGGAGCATCACGTACAATTTTAGGAAGAATCCAAGAAGTTCTCTTTATGAGGTTAAGTCTACCACTTTTGGGATAGTTGCTATTAATTTCTCCCAAAAAATTAGCACAAGTTCTTTGCCACGGTTCATTGTCTTCCCATAACTTTTTTATTTCTTCAGTAGTAAAAGGCACTATAATTTCTGCTGGGTCTATACCTGCTAGTTGACGAAGTCTCAGCTTACCTTTTATAATTAATTCAGAGACTTTTTCCACATAAGTTTTTAATTTTTTACTTGGTTTATTGGGTATAAATATCCATTCTAAAATAATATCTTCCCTCTGCATTAGAATCCCTGTAGGAGAGATTCTGGAAGGCAATATGACTAGGATGCAGCTAAGATTTGGGTTCACCCTATCCACATGTGCTTCCTGTACTTTTTCCTCAATCATTGTCAGTTCCTTTTCTGCTTCAGCTGTCAGTTTTCTTGGACTATTCAAATCCTTATCACCATCTAAGGTTTTGTTTAAATGAACTATTAGATCAGGTGTTATCCCAACAGCTGGTCGTAGACTGGAAATGTCTCCCAACAATCTTTGGAAGTCATTAAGAGTCTTTAACCGGTCTCTCCTAATTTGTGCCTTTTGTGTTTTAATTTTCTCTAACCCTATTCTGTAACCTAGGTAATTAATAGAATTTCCTCTTTGAATCTTTTCAGGGGCAATTTGTAATCCCCACCTAGGCAAGACTTTCTTTACTTCTTCAAACATCCTTTCTAAAGTATCTTTATTTGAATCTGATAATAAGATGTCATCTATGTAATGATAAATTATGGACTTGGGAGATTGTTTACGAATTATTTCCAATGGCTTACTTACAAAATATTGGCACAATGTAGGACTATTGAGCATACCCTGTGAGAGGACAGTCCATTGATATCTCCTATTAGGCTGAGAATTATTATAAGTAGGCACCGTGAAGGCAAATTTTTCTCTATCCTTTTTTTGTAACAGTATAGTGAAAAAACAATCTTTCAAATCAATAACTATAAGAGGCCATCCTTTTGGTAATATGGCAGTTTTTGTTTCCAACATGACTTTCACTGTTTGGCCTACCAATACAATGGGTCTAATCATGCAAAATTTATATGACTATGAGGATAACTTAATTTACTGGTTACTAGGTTTTAGTATTCTTTTGAATATTCTATCATTTAGAAAGATTATGGTACTCTTAAGAAATCATGCAGGTCAGGAGATTCAGGAGATTTAGGATTCAAAAGAGGTAATAATAAACAAAATAATAAAAAGACTTGAAATGCTTGAAAAAATGATTGGAACTGGTGAACAGAGTAATAAGGCACAAGGACAGGATACAAAGCCAACACCAGCTATTAGAACTGGCTTACCCAGGGTTTTAGCAGCATACCCTATACTTGATTCTGACAAAGCGTCAACTTCTAAAGGCTCAAAGGGAGTCAGAGAAGCTAGATGGATGCCAATAGCAATGAATGATCTGAAAGAAATTAAACAGGCTATTGTTACTTTTGGCTTGCAAAATGCATATGTACAGGAAATGATAAGGACTTGGGCTTCTAATGCTAGAGCTACCCCCTATGATTTCCATCAGTTAGTGTCTGCAGTTTTAGATAAGGGACCTTCCTTGATGTTTGGAATTTATTTCAGAGAAGAATCCAAACATATGGAACAGCAAGGAAGAGCAAAAGGTGTCGAGGTTTCCCAAGATCAAATTCTTGGTGCAGGAGAATATGCTGATCCACAGGTCCAAGCTCTTTATGACGATGAAGTACTGCATCTATGTCACCAAGCAGCTTTAAATGCTTGGAATAGGATACAAGATCCAGCAAAAAGGGTTGAATCATATACCAGAATTAGGCAGGGACAGAGAGAACCCTTTATTGACTTTTTGCAAAGATTAATTAAGGCTCTGGACATAGGGGTAACAGACCCGGATTCTAGACAAATACTTCTTCAATCTCTAGCGTTTGAGAATGCAAACATAGAGTGCAAAAAGATAATTGGGCCTTTAAAGTCTAGATCAGCACCTATGGATGAATGGATTCAGCATACGATGAATGTTGAGACATTTAGCTATAATGATGAATCTTGGGTAGGAGAAGCGATTTCCACAGCAATGAGGAGACATCAAACTGCCAGGTGTTTTAATTGTGGAAAATTAGGACATCTCAAAAGGGATTGCAGGCACAGAATTTCTAGAAATAATATCTCCTCTGGGAATGACAAAAATAGGGGACCTAGGCCTTCAGGTATATGTAGGAGATGCGGTAAAGGCCGTCATTGGTCCAACGAATGCAGGTCAACAACAGACAAACAAGGCAACCCCATACCGTCGGGAAACTCCTTGAGGGGCCTCTCGCAGGCCCCCAAGCCAACAGTGGCCCAGTTATTCCCAGTCACAGTGGAGAACGTGCCTCACCAAGAAATCTAAAAGCTCCAATTTCTGCTGTAAAAAGTAATACTAGTCTAAATGGTGAATTACGTGTGGAGGATGAGTCAAAAAACCCAGTAGGACAGAGTAAACGTATATTTTGGCAGACTTCTATTAACGACCAAAGACCAAAGCTAAAAGTCTGTATAAATGGCACTTTTATTGAAGGCTTATTAGACACAGGTGCGGATTTAAGTATTATTACCCCAGAATCTTGGCATCCAAATTGGCCTCTTCAAGAGGTAGATGTTCAGTTTCTGGGAATTGGAACCCTATCTCGTGTAAAACAAAGCACAAGATGGGTGGAATGCATAGGGCCTGAAGGGCAAATAGGAAGACTAAGGCCATATATAGCCAATATTGCAATAAATTTATGGGGCCGTGACCTGTTACAGCAATGGAATACCCAGATTAACATTCCTGCAATTCCAGGAACTCATAATTCTGGGAAAGATATGATGAGGTATTATGGAAAAAGGTCACCAGCCATTCAAGCTGTACAAGAACATATAGCAAATACCAAACCTTTAGAGGTACCAACAGCCCTACCTTTAAAATGGCTAACTGAGAAGCCAATATGGATCAAACAGTGGCCTCTAGCTGAAGATAAATTACAGGCATTGGAACAGCTGGTGCAAGAGCAATTAGATGCTCACCATATTGAAGAATCAACCAGCCCTTGGAATTCTCCTGTGTTTGTTGTAAAAAAGAAATCTGGTAAATGGAGAATGGTGACAGATCTAAGAGCTGTCAACAAAGTACCTCAACCACTGACAGAGATACAGAGCGTGCATCAATGGATAAAACAGGACTGTCATATCCTGCCAAGACAGGGTAAGATAGTTTTGAAAAGTTGCTTGCCTTTGAAAATGGTATGTCAGTTATGTTAGGCCTTAGCCAAAGTTGGTTGCTTCAACGCTGCAAACGTCACTTTGGGTGATTGCCCAGTTAGCTAGTTGTCCCTGTGATTTGTTGCATGTTTAGGAAGTTGTTTTACTGAACTTCCTAAATACCCAGGTAACATTATTTCCCTTCTCAGATCTTTGATGGGGTTGAAGACTATATAACTATAGTTACTTTTCTCTCATGACTTGGCCAAGTTATTTACTATACAAGTCCTAAGCTAGTTAGAATAGGATATTTATACTTATTGTATATAATTTCGTAGTAGGTTTAGAACTCTCTTATTTAAACAAAAGGGGGAGGTGTTGCGTGAGGTCTTCCCGCCCCTCCAACCAATAGCTGCTGAGATACCAGCCCATTGGGGCGTGGTTTCTCTCCCTTCAAAAGGCTTCTATTTCCTTCCGCTGGCCCTCTTGACTTCCTGTTTGGCTGGCGATTAGTCTCGCTTCATGATTGCGCAAAGGGCTGTTGTCTGGGATCGTGATCTGTAAGTTTTTCCTCTTTAAATAAATACTACCCTATTAATAATAATTCCAAACTGGTGTGGCATTGTTCGTGGCTTACGCCTTCATACAGCCACTGTGGAAATCAGTTGGAGATTTCTCAAAAAAAAAAAAATACTGAAGCTATTTCATATCTGAACATATACTCAGGGAACGCCATACATCCCATAGAGATATTTGTACCCCGATGTTCATTGCTGCTTCATTCGCTATGGCGAAGAATTGGAATCAACCACATTGTCTACCACAGAGGAACGGATAATGAAAATTCAGTATGTAAATAATTAAACTTGAATATTATCCAGCTCTAAAGAAAAATAAAGTCAAAAAATGCAGTAAAAATGATGGAATTATAATGCAATTATAATTTATAATGTAATTATAAAATATATTTTAAGCAAGTACACACAGTCTTAGAAAAAAACCCACATGCTCTCAAAGGCGGAATCTAGAAAAAAAAATGTGTAAACTAATGCACATAAGGGTACAGCATAACATGATGAGAACAAGAAAGGACATGTATAAGAGAATAAAGAATGAGTGCAGGTATTGGACAAGTTATTTAAAACTGATTATTTTCCTAGTGCTATTTCTGTCCTGGACTTTTGTTCTCAGAGGGATTAGGGCATAAAATACATTTGATGCTTAAAACTCTGAACGTTGAAGCGTTAGTTGAGAATGTATACTAACTATAGTTTTAGCTGTTGACTCTGTGGGACCCTCACCCCTTATTCTCAAAGGGGCGAGAAGAAATTTCCTAGCAGAATGTTTTCCCAGGAAGATAGTGGTCTTTCCCCTCTCGCACCCAGGAGATTCTAAACACAAGGTTACTTAGGTCAGCCCAGCCAGCCACCTGGTACAGGCTGATGAAGATGGCCTAACTCAGGAACAGTGGCCTTGCTTATCTAAAAACAAGGAAAAAGCTGACTTAACAGAATGGGAGGGAGCGCAAGTCCTTGTACCCGTGCCAAAGCATCTTCAAAGATTCACTTTGTAGTTATGCCTTTAAAAGCTTACCCCACAGAGGAGATACAGCTCCTTTCTACCTTGTAACAAGGATGGATGTGTTCCAAACATGTTTGTATTATGCTGATTAAAGCTTGCTTATTACAGTCTGGGCCTCTCTGGTGGTCTCTCTCAGGGGGTCGTAACCTGAGCACAACAGGCTCTTGATCGATCAGTTTTGCTTAGGTGATGGTTAAGTTTACAAAACCATCTCAATTTAGAAGCTCAGTCCCCTAAGGTGGCAACTTTCAGTCAACAGAAAGTGTCACTGCATGAGAAAATGTGAAAAGTCAGAGCAACCTCAAATTGTGATAGGAGGCTGGGGGCTGTGAAAAAGAGCGAGGATATTTAACTACAAGTGGAAAAATTCTAAACATGGGCGTAAATTTAAGTGCTTCGACAACCATTTGACTGACTCCAAAGCGATCCTGCAGACAGAACTTTGATAAATGGCATGCAAATAAAGAGCAGACTGCTCTACTTTGATTGGACACATACCAGTCGGCTTCTAGCCTCCCACGCAATCCAAATGATTGTGTTCTTAACACAACGTAGCGTTTAAGCTCCTTAAAGAAAATGTGGTGGCCCTGAAAAGGACCTTTGGAATGAAATGGACAAAAGCTGCTCAGCCTCCGAAGCCGTAGAGGGTGCGGCCCTGGCGCTTGAGCGCGTAGACCACGTCCATGGCGGTGACGGTCTTGCGCTTGGCGTGCTCCGTGTAGGTGACCGCGTCGCGGATCACGTTCTCCAGGAACACCTTCAGCACCCCGCGGGTCTCCTCGTAGATGAGGCCGGAGATGCGCTTGACTCCTCCGCGCCGGGCCAGGCGGCGGATGGCGGGCTTGGTGATGCCCTGGATGTTGTCGCGCAGGACCTTGCGGTGGCGCTTGGCGCCGCCTTTGCCCAGGCCTTTCCCGCCTTTGCCACGACCAGACATGGTTAGAAGTTCGAGAGCTGAGAGCTGAAACAGTGGGACGGCAGCCGAGCACCGGATTTTATAGAGCAGGCGGCGGACCGAACTGAGAACCTGAGGGAGGAGGCGGGAAATTGCGCCCGGCGCTGTGGGGGAGGGGAAGGCTTAAGGGGTGGGGGTGGGGGGGAGAAAGGCGCTTTTGTTTCCTTGTCTGTGCTTTCTAATGGAACTAACTCCTTATCCTGTTTTAAATTTGGAGAATAGAGCGCACAAGCAATAACACTGACTTTGTGCAAAATACAAAAAGCCGAGCGGCCCCCTAACAACCGGTTACCCGGTCCAGAGAGAGCACCGCAGGCTGCTGCTTAGAGCACTGGCGGGCAGTGCACATTTTCTAAGGCGCACACCGCTGTGAATTACCTTGTGTTCGTTCTCTACAGTGACTACATTTCAAATAATTTCCTCTAGCTAAAGCTTTCAAAATGCCATCTTAATATCTGTATTATTCTCTTAAGAATTTTTCATAAAAGCAACATGAATCGGCGAATTGGTCACCTGCATCAGTTGTTGAATGCGTTAAGCTTAAGGTCATTTTTCACATATAAGATAATTTTACTTAATATATAGGGTCGATACTGATATTTCCATCCCATTTTGACTATATTATAAACTTCATATATAAATCATTTACCTTGTGTTCCTTCTCTACAGTGACTACATTTCAAATAATTTCCTCTAGCTAAATTTTCTTGTCTTTTTTTTTTTTAAATATTTATTTATTTATTATGTATACAATATTCTGTCTGTGTGTACATCTGCAGGCCAGAAGAGGGCACCAGATCTCATTACAGATGGTTGTGAGCCACCATGTGGTTGCTGGGAATTGAACTCAGGACCTTTGGAAGAGCAGGCAATGCTCTTAACCACTGAGCCATCTCTCCAGCCCTTTTTTTTTTTTTTTTTTTTTTTTTTGGTTTTTCAAGACAGGGTTTCTCTGTGGACCAGGCTGGTCTCGAACTCACAGAGATCCGCCTGCCTCTGCCTCCCGAGTGCTGGGATTAAAGGCGTGCGCCACCACCCCTGGCTCTAGCTAAATTTTCTAAATGGTCATGTCTGCTTATTTTTTAAGCGCTTATAGTAAAAATTTTAATAAATTGCAAAGAAATTCACGAATTACGTAAGAAAAATATGCATTTTCTCTTTTCAGACCCACATTGAATATTACCACTACTTTTAATTTGATCAGTATTTCTTCGCAGAGGGACTGTACCGTGAAATAGTTTAAAATGGTGTGGAGAAAAACTTTAAAACATTTTTGTATAGTTAATATTTCAACATACATTTTAAGAAATCTCATGCCTTTAACAAAAGCTCACACATTTAACCAAACCATGCTGATGGAATGTTTTCGTATACAAAATACATAATTCTGACCATAATATGAAATTCAAATGCTTTACCCGAGAGGATGGGCAATTGTGATAAGTAAAAAATAAAAAAAAATACTTTTTCATCAAAGGGAGATAACATCTTTTATTCTGGAGCCAAATATGAGTAACCATGGCCCCAGAGACACAGATTTCAGTTATCCCAAATTCCATGTTCAAGTAACTCTTTCTAGAATATAGTACCCTTTTTGTAGTAATATGAACCTTTTTATCATAACAGAAATAGGAAAATCACAACTCAGGGGATTTTAAAATTTGTTTTATGTCAGGTCCAAAATAAACTCATTTTCCCAAAGCTCCAAAAGATAGGTAGTTTATATATCCAGAAATGAGCTCAGCCTGAATTACAGGAATTCTGGCCATTAGATAAAAGGCAGTATTCCTCAGGAACTCGCCAAACTTGTTTCCATCTGCCAAAAGGAGTCTGTTTCCTTTCCTATGGCAGAAGTGATCTCTGGCTACCTCTGGCTGCATATGGACTCCCATGTTGGCCGCCAGGCTCCTACAGTATCAGAAGAATATAGTAGACATTTCTAAGTCCCCACTAGCTTTTCAGCCCTTCTCACCTCCTCCTTTACCTCAATTCCCGGTGGCTCAGGACCTTCTTGCAGCCTAGCTCCCCCCTACCCCACCCCCAGTCACTGTCTCATTTTCCCCTACTCTCTCTGCCTGTGCTCTAGTTTCCGTCTCTGGCTTCCTCGATATCTCAACTGTTCTCTACTGCTCCCCTCTTCCCTAGCTCTGGCTGTGCTCAGTCCACATCTTTCCGTCTCTGCTCTGGACTCATCAGGTGCCGCTGGTGCTTCCCTCCCTCATCTCTATAGTGAAGATCTTAGCATATCATGAAGAGGTCATGCCAGCAGTTTCTTTCCTGTGTCCCGATCACACACACTCATCAGATCCTTGCAAGATGGAGAACAGCCAATGCCTGGCCTTAGAAGTTAGTCGACTGCATTCTTAGCCCTTTGATTAGTGGGAAATTAGGGGTCTATTAAGTTAATATATTCCATAAGGTTATTTCATATGTTAGTCATAGAAGGTTAGGTCCATCAACACCGTGCTGGGCAAGGAATGATTATTGAGGAGATGAGAGAGCCCAGGATAAACTGTAATTGGTCTCTGGCCCTGCATCTCTGACTCCAGTGTCTCCACATGGCAGCAGTTCTAACCATCTAATCAGTCTTTGAAGACACCAATATTTTTTCCAGAGTTCTTGCTCAAAATGTTAAGGTATTTAATTAATATTATCGTATCCTCCAAAGACTTCTAAAGACTTTAATATACTCACTAGTACCCGCTGTAAGTGTTCTGGATAAATATAAATTTAGCGTAACTTAGACGGTATGGTTTTTATGTTTCCTTGTTGGGGAGAGCCAAAAGACTTCAACACAGGGCTGGCTTTAATATATAGCTACAGCCCAAATATCTTTTATGCTCAGAATGTGTTTTCAGTGTCTGATGCATCAACAGGCCACTTGCCTTGATTTTTTTTATTTCTTTATAATAAATAAAATATTGTCACTAATATAGTAACTTCTTGATTCTAGTAGGACAGTTATTGCACTTTGTATTGTTTCCATCCAAAATTTTTTAAGGGTTGTTTGTTTTTATTTTAAATTTTATTTATTTATTTATTTTTGTGACAGGGTTTTTCAGTGTAGCCCGGACTGTCCTGGTACTAACTCTTGTTGACCAGATTGACCTTAAACTCACAGAGATCTGCCTGCCTCTGCCTCCCAGTGCTGGGCTCAAAGGCGTGTGTCACCACTGCCTGGCACATGTTTAAGTGTTTAATATGATTTTTTTTTACTTTATTATGTTCATGTAATTTTTTTGTACTGGTATATTTTTTGTGCACCTGCAACATCTGCACACCTGATGCCCAACAGTTAGGAAGTTCAGAAGAGGATTAGGCGTCCTGGCACTGGGGTACTGAACAGATGGTTTGAAGCCACCATGTGGGTGCTGGGAACTGAATCCTACAAAAGCTTCAAGTGTCCTTAATTGCTGAACTATCTCTCTAGCTCCTCCATTAAAAAATGTTTTAAGATTTGTGATTTCTGGCAAGATTAAAGAAAAATATCTAGAATTATTTTAACATTTTAAAAAACCATATTGTCTTGTTTCATTCATTATCAGATATTTACATCATAGGGATGGCAAGAAGATATCCTCTCTCAACAACAAGTTGAGCAAAGTTATATAGTTCCTGCAGAAGCAGAGACGATACTAATGGAGAAGAAACTTGAAGTAATAGAATTGATAATACCAAAAGTTTATGAATGCATTTGCTTTGAGACAAAAGTTATATCTTTTTATATTATAGGATTGTTCAAACAAGTTGTCATGTAGGCCTGCTGTCCTTGAGGTAGTCATAAAGTCTTGGATGACTTAGTATTCCTGGTTCTTTTGCTGACCCTAAATAAGTATCTTTAAGTAGCTCTTCCCTTGATTTTATGCTTGCCATACTGGTTTGGAAGAGATTCAAAATAATAGAAATGACATTATAAAGGATTTGTTAATAATAGGTTTGTTTAGGAGACGTGAAATTAAATGAGATAAAATTTAAAAAGAGCACTGCCCTCCAAATAACCCTAAAGATAAGTAGTGCACTAACCAGTGCCCTTAGGGAGGAGTGAAATTTAGGGTGCTAGGAGCTAATTGTTTATTCAGCGGGATTAACTGGTCCTTGGGCTCATTTCCATAACAACAGAGACAACCGTGAGTTGCAACAGCTGTTAGGCACATTCCCATAACAAAGAACAGGACTCTAAGCAGGCATCCCAGGGGGTCAGAGTTGGGTTACAGTCAGTGTAACCCTGGCCTGCCACAAAGCAACCCACCGCCTGACTCCCTTCACTTCTTGAGGAAAGCATTATTCTACCAGGTGGGCAAGATGATCCCAGGCAACAGCTATTTTATAAAGAAAACCACTGGCGACCCTACAAAAACTCTGTCGAAATATCTTCGCTGTGTAAATCTCCCACCTGCCCGAGGGGCCAGAAATGCAGATTTGTCTTTGTTTAAATTGCTCAGAGTGTAACCTGGGGCTGAGATCCAAAGAGATTCAAGAGCTGCAGAACACAGAAGCTCCAGGTGTCTGTAAGTTAGTGAAATCTAGCTCCTCCTGGGGAAGCTGTCAGAGCCGGATAAACACCCTCATTTTAGAACCTTTACCCCCAAAGTGTGCAGAGTGATTTTTCACTGCGAAGGCCTATTACTCCTCTAACAATACACTTCAGAACACAGAACTTCAGAGCAGAAAGGTTGGCTGCTCAATGGGCCTGCCATGTGGGAAGTGTGGCTTAATATAGGCTTTTGTGCTAATCAGCATAGCCCCAGCTTTCCTGGGTTAGATACTGGGGAAGCTCAGGTTTCCTTTCAAGTTCTTGTCTCATTAATAAAACAATTTTAAAACAGACTTCGGAAGAAGGTCTAGGATAATTGTATTAAACTTTTATGTGACACCATGCCTTCTGTAACAAATATTCAAGGATTCAGGAAAAACGTCCCTTCTTTTTCTCCTGAATTTTCACTAACAGACAGCTGTGTATTAGTGGAATTAGAGAGCAAAGGTGTGGGGATGAACTAATGGGAAACCTCAGCCTGGACTTTCTGTTCATAATCTTTTCTGCTTTTCCATATGGCGTGTAGTAAGAAGAGCAGCCGGGCTGTTTCCCCGGCACCTGCATGGCCCAGCTTATGCCCCGAAATAATTACACGGAAACTGTAATCTTTTAAACACTGCCTGGCCCATTAGTTTCAGCCTCTTATTGGCTAGCTCTTACATATCAACCTAACCCATTTCTGATAATCTGTGTAGCACCCCAAGGTGTGCTTACCCGGGAGATTCTAGCCTGTGTCTGTCTGGAGAACGGGCATCATGGCGACTCCCGACTCAGCTTCCTTCTCCCAGAATCCTGTTCTGTTTACTCCACCCATCTAAGGGTGGGCCTATCGAATGGGCCAGGCAGTTTCTTTATTAATAAGAAATCACTCCCACATCATTTCCCCTTTTTCTGTTTAAACAAAAAAGAAATGCTTTAACTTTAACATAGTAAAATTATATGTAACAAAACAGTTATCAAGCAAGAATTACAGTTACAATATTTATATCTACTTTATCTTTTATCATAACTAAGGAAAACTATAACTATGCATTCTTTAACTCCATCAAAGACTTCAGAAGGATATAAAACTACAGTAAACAAGAAGTCCAAAATTCTAGAAATGACAGAGAAAACTCGCTGCCTGGACAGTCACCCAAAGTTCCTCTGTACTGTTGGGGCATCTATCTTTGGCCTCCAGGCCCATAGTATCCAGCAGACATTTCCATGAAGCAGGAAATTCCAAAGACAGTTCAGTCACTTTCTGCTGTGTCCTGCGTCCTGCAGAATGTCTCATAGACTCTCTCATAGGTCAGGAACCCCGAAAGACCATCTCACCTTTAGGCAAGTTTAGGAGTCCTCTTTCTGCGGGTTCTTTGTGTCCAGTTTATGCATCAGTCCAGGCAAGAGCAGTTTCTTGCCCAAATGGCTATCCAACTCCATAAGGATCCTCTTCAATGCCCATCTTCTTCTCAAAGTAGACTGGTTCTGCCAGGAGCAGACGTGTCTCATTGTCATGAAAAACCCTAAATTATTAAAACATTTAAATGCCATATTCTGCAGTCTTTGAAAGATATGAAGAATGCCTATCTAATTGAAATATATCTCTATATATCTAGAAAATCTAACTAACATGACTACAAGCTTGACTATTATTTACGATTATTCAACAACAACCTATATTTCCTAATTATACATTACATTTTAAAAATGAACTACACAATCACAATACCTTGATCAAGATCAGAAATACATATACAAATAACAAAATTGACCTCAAAATCCACACCAATGTAAATTATTTATATCTATATCATATCCCCCTTTAAATGTAAAAGAACATTTATAAACAGTATTTGGGAACATGGGCGCAGTTTTTTCTCTCTAAACTGCTTCCTGCTGAATGGGGGCGTCGTTAATTAGGTCTTTCATGGTGTAACCTGTGTGCCAGGGTCATCTCAGTTGGCAGTTGAGTGAAGTAATTTTTTGAGGGTGTTCACAGCAACCTTTCAGGAGGGCGTGGTCTATCATACCAATTTGGAATAGATGCAATCCATAGGGTCTGGTCCTCTGTGAAAACAAAAGAAGACCCTCTCCAAAGCATCATATCCTTAGACCCAAATTTTGAAATCGTAATACCCTTATATCCATTCTGGTTCAGCTTGGCAGCCCATATAATGAAATGACTCTCTGTACTTAGCTCCTTTAGTCAAAAATTTTAAAGAAAACACAATGTACATAATCCAGACTCTCTGTGAATTTTCCATTTTTACGTGGCTTATTTTTACTTTATTTCTGTTAATCTATAACTATCTATACTCTGTCTCTTTAAAGACTTTATCTTTTTTTTAAAACCATTAACTTTATTCTCTATATTCTTTTTCTTCTCTCTCTCAAGCCTATGTACATTCAGCCAACACTGTGATCCATTTAGTGGTCTGTCTGAATCTGTTTAATTGTGAATCTGTAATTTTTTTACTATCCAGGAGCATTTTTTAAAATGTTAAGCACTTCTTAAAAACTTAAGTTGCACCATGTAGGGGTAATACGGTACTGCCTGTGTCCTGTAAAGTCTAAACCTTATGTGCTCTGTTATCACAGTAATTACGGTAGTTCCTGCTTGAGACCAGCTCAGTTCAGCATGGTGGAGCTGAGCCAGTCCTGCCTCAGAGCCATTTGGTGCGCCTGAGCTGCGCACAGTTCCAGGCACACAGCAGTCCACATTGCCATCAAGCAAGCCGTAGAGCTTTAGTCCAAATGCTCCATTCAAAAGCTCTGTCTTCCGCAGGAGCCAGACAGAGATCACAATGGCGGCACAGCCCAGAAAGCCCGCATTTTAAAACAGCCGGTTTTTTCCTATTGCTGAGTCAGGACAATTTCTTCGTGGCACGCAACCCAGAAACAGCAAAAAGCTGTCTTAAATTCTCTCGCTCTCCTTTTTAAGCCCTCTCAGGTTTTACGTGGAGTTCATTAGCACATTGGGTGCCAATTTGTAGTAAGAAGAGTGGCCGGGCTGTTTCCCCGGCACCCGCATGGCCCAGCTTATACCCCGAAATAATTACGGAAACTGTAATCTTTTAAACACTGTCTGGCCCATTAGTTTCAGCCTCTTATTGGCTAGCTCTTACATATCAACCTAACCCATTTCTGATAATCTGTGTAGCACCCCAAGGTGTGCTTACCGGGGAGATTCTAGCCTGCCTCTGCCTGGAGTGGGAACCTCATGGCGACTCACTCAGCTTCTCTTTCCCAGAATCCTGTTCTGTTTACTCCACCCACGTAAGGGTTGGCCTATCAATGAGCTCAGGCAGTTTCTTTATTTTAACCAATGAAATCAACAGATTGATATATGACACTCCCACATCACTTCCCCTTTTTCTGTTTAAACAAAAAGGAAGGCTTTCATTTTAACATAGTAAAATTACATATTTGTAGTAAGAAGAGCGGCCGGGCTGTTTCCCTGGCACCCGCAAGGCCCAGCTTATGCCCCGAAATAATTACACGGAAACTGTAATCTTTTAAACACTGCCTGGCCCATTAGTTTCAGCCTCTTATTGGCTAGCTCTTGCACTTGGACTAGCCCATTTCTGATAATCTGTATAGCACCCCAAGGTGTGCTTACCGGGGAGATTCTAGCCTGTGTCTGTCTGGAGTGCGGGCATCATGGCGACTCCTGACTCAGCTTCCTTCTCCCAGAATCCTGTTCTGTTTACTCCACCCATCTAAGGGTGGGCCTATCAAATGGGCCAGGCAGTTTCTTTATTAATAAGAAATCACTCCCACATCAATGGCGTTTCCTTCCCCAGGTGTAAGACTGCTGTGAGCCACAGCATTATACAGTAAAAGTGCAGCGGACAGATCACTAGACAAACTCAGAGAAGCAGTGAGAAGCCCGATTTGCAGAGCTTCTGGAAACCTGCCTTTTGAATAGTCACTGTCAACTCTGTAGAAGTCTTGCGAGGCCAAGGCTTTTCTCCCTTCCATGATAGGATTCGTCCTGAAATATCCCAATAGTGTATAACTCATTCCACAATTATGATTTTCCCTGTACCAGCAACGGGATGATCTTTTCCCATACTGTGGGGCCCTGGTGTGAAAGCATCACCCAGCCAAACCTTTTTGACAAGACTTCTGACAAGGAAGGGGCCCCTGCTATGGACCACATGGGAATCTCAAAGGGACAGACATTGAGCAGGAGAGATAGTCTACCCTTACTGATATGCAAATCAGGATAGCCCTAAAATCTACAACAGCCAACTCAGGAGAGTATAATCTACTGGTCTTTGCTCTGCCCTAACAAACTACTAATATTCCGTACTTCCCTCCACCTCAGGTTCATTGGCACAAGGTCTTAGTCTTTACCCCTAGAAAAATAAGAAAAAAAGCTTAGATCTCTAAACCAGCCCCAGAGAAAGGAATTCCCCACAGCATCCCGACTGCAACCCGGAACAAAGTGCTCAGAAAGAGCAACAACACTGCTGCATTTTCCCTACAGTTAGTAATCACAAACTTCTAGCTTAACTTGCCACACTTAAGAAATGTAGTTAGTACACAACCTCCACGCCCGTTTCTCTTTTTGGAATTCTGTACTCATTTAATCCCTCAGTATCTCATAGTCGCAACCTTTCTGAGACTGTAGTAAGACAACCGGTGCATACTTTATCCATCTTATTAGGCCTAAGAAATGCATGCTTGGTATCATTGTTACTTAGCTGAGAATTGTTAGCTGTGTCTGTGTGGGTATACAAACTGGAAACCTTGTGGGTTCGAGAGGGACATCAAAAGAACATGAACGCCGGGTCGTGGTGGTGCATGCCTTTAATCCCAGCACTCGGGAGGCAGAGGCAGGCGGATCTCTGTGAGTTCTAGGCCAGCCTGGTCTACAAGAGCTAGTGCCAGGACAGGCTCCAAAGCTACAGAGAAACCCTGCCTCAAAAAAACAAAACAAAACAAAACAAAAAAAAAGAGAACATGAACTGGGAACAGCAAGAACCATCAAGGAGTCCATCGCAAGAGCATCAGAGAGAGCATAGGAAAAATGAATGGAACATGATAAAAAAATTTTTTTGGATGTTAGTTTATAAGGAATAATGTTTGTTGTCTGGTTCACTTATGAGCAGGTGTAGCCAGTGACATAATCCTTGTAAAACTCTGTTAAAGATTTCTGCAAATCTCAATCTTCCTAATACTGTGACCCTTTAATACAGTTCCTCGCATTAAGGTGACCCCCTCAACCATAAAATTATTACATTGCTCCTTCATAACTGTAACTTTACTATGGTTATAAATCATAATGTAAATATTTGATATGCAGGATATCTGCTAAGTGACCCCCGCCCAGGAGGCTGCAACCTGCAGGTTGAAACCAACGCACTAGGGGCCATGTGATGCTTTCTATGCTGTCCAAAAAATACAGAGTGAAGCCTTTGTGAGAGACAGACGCCATCCACACACAGAGTTCTGATGTGAGAGTGTCATATATCAATCTGTTTATCAATCTGTTGATTTCATTGGTTAAAATAAAGACACTGCTTGGCTGGTCCTATAGGTTAGAATATAGGTGGGTGGAGTAAACAGAATAGTATGCGGACAGGAAGAGGAAGTGATCTCAGAGAAGCACGCAGCTCCACTGAGAGACAGCAGCCTCCTGTCTAGCGGGCAGACAGGATGGCCCAGCTCTCTGAGGCACGCACGCGATGAAGCTCACGCGATGAAGCTCCGACCGACCCAAGATGGACGTAGGGTAGAATCTCCCCGGTAAGCACACCTTGGGGTGCCTACATGGATGATTAGGAATGGGTTAAGAGGTTGAAGTTAATGGGCCAAGCAGTCTTTAAATGAATGCAATTTGTGTGTTGTTATTTCGGGCATAAGCTACCAGGCGGCCCGGGGTGTTGGGGACGCAAAACCCGGCACCCCAATTTCAACAGAGTTCATACAACAGACAGACACACAGAGACAGAGACAACAAGATAGCCTTCAGCTTAGGCAGTTCAGACTCAGACTCATTCACACTGACAGACATCAAGTCAGAACAGACACATGACGCAGGGAGCATGAAGTAGAGAGAGAACTCAGATTTGGACTTGATCTTGGTTAAGTGACTCCTAAGGGAAAAGATTTTATTTCTTCCCTTAATGTGACACCTATGTACTACTGGTGATTCAGAATCAATCACTAATGGGTTTAACCTGAACCATATTCTACCTAGGTTTTTCTCTAAGCTGCTATACACCTAGCAAGTACAGCCCCAAGTAGGGTGGGGCAATAGGATGACCTGTAATGGACGTTAGTAGCCCCACCCCACCCCGATTCCATGATGGAAGTACCATTCAGACCCTAAAGCTCATGTAGGCAGCACCACCTGCCAAGATAGAAACCAAGACCTAATCCATCAAAGTCCCTAGTTCTGAGAAAATCTCTAGATATATTATCCTTGCTTTTTGACTTCTATAGTTCTGCTTCTGGCTAACTGTTCTTGTGAACAGAAATAAGCCAACCCAGGATATATATATATATATTAGTTTTTCGAGACAGGGTTTCTCTGTAGCTTTAGAGCCTGTCCTGGCACTGGCTCTTGTAGACCAGGCTGGCCTAGAACTTACAGAGATCCACCTGCCTCTGCCTCCCGAGTGCTGGGATTAAAGGTGTGTACCACCACTGCCTGGCAAGACTTTCCATAGGCTTAAACCCGTATCAGAATAATCTTTTCTTGTGGGTACACCATAACAGAGCTTTCTAAATTGTGGTCTTATATCTTATTTAGGACTTTTAATAATCTGTAGAGCTCAGATACCCTCTCCTTCTAATGGCCATGAATGTAAAGATTTCCCTTTTGTGCTGTGGGTGGGCTTGGTTTGCTGTGATGTTGAAGGACCTCATCGCCTGACACCCATCTCAGCTCATCGCCCTCCCAAGCCTGGAAAGAATGTCTAAAACAGTGATCTGAATCCTTTATGATGAAAGTGTAATAAAATCTCAGCACTTTCCCTTGATACCTGAGTCAGCTGAGAAGTTATTAAGCCCGAAAAGCTGTGAGCCTCTGAACTTGATGCCGGACATCCAGGGGAAATAAGAGTGGTCTTAGGAAATGTACTTGTAAATGTCACATGACAGGAAGTCAAGCTTGTTAAAGGAAGTGTGTCTATTTTTGAGTCTCTCTCTGCTTGACTTGCCACAGAACTAAACTCCAATACATGTGTTGACATCAGTAGTTACAAGGAAATTTATGGACACTTAAAATATAGACCAACAAATTAGGAAAATTAGACAAATTGAAAAATATCCACAAAACAAAATCCAAAAAATGCAACCAAAATGACTTCTAGGGGTCATGGCTGGGACTGTGAAGAAATAAAAGACAGACTCATGGACAGAAAGCTGAGATTGGACAGACTGGTGTCTAGGCTGTAGAAAACAGCACCCACAAGCTCAGTGAGTTTCTTATATAGAGTTGAACAGGAGGCAGGATTGTTGCATACAGCTGGGCAAGGAGATAGGGTTATTGCACACAGATAAAGGGGGAGGCAGAGTTCATGGCATACAGCTCCATCAGAGGCAACATTGCTAAACTCTGTAGGAGCGGTCTCTGCAGGCGGGCAGACTCTGAGCCATGACCCTGGGGCTGGGAGTTATGGTAGTCGTTTTCTGCACACACTGTCAACATCCACTCACAAGAGGAGGTTTGACCATGCTTTGAGCCTCATTCCGGTGTGGGAGGCTTTGCCATTCCTTCATGGGGCTGGGATTCTAGGGTCCTTGACATGGCCATTCCCACGTCAACACACATTCACTCAGGACTCCACTCATTCTGGGCTTCCTGGACTCCCTGCACCACACAGCTTTCTCAGGAACCGGGGCAGAGTGCTATTTAGTATTTGCTAGGTAAGTTTATTCGCAAATTCTTTGTAACATTAACTTACTACTCTTAGCTTCTCCCACATCGATGGAAACATTCTTTTTCATATATTTAATATTCCTTACATATATGATAGAGAAAAATTTGGCAAATGCCAGTCTAAATTTTGCCCTTTGCAGTGCAAACTGAGGGTATTTTGGAAACAAATTTATGGATATGCTTAATCTGAATTTCCATTAAATTACCAAAGACAAACTAGTCACCCAAAAATAACCGCATTAGCATGAGTATCCTCTGGAAACACCAAGGCCAGATGAGGGGTATAACTTACCTTCCACTAGTCTGCTGGTTGCCCTACTCCACCGAGAAGAAATATAAAGTTACAGATCTCTTTCTTCATGTAATAAATGTATACACTTTTGTTAGTCTATCAGTTTATCTCATTGACTTAATCATGGAACAATGAGACTAGGTATCATGAGCATTATATCGGTAAATTGCCATATGATGTTTGAGTTCACTGAAAAGCTACCTCCCAACCAGTTCAGACCCAAGTGTGCTTGTCTCAAAGTCTCTTTGGAGTCTGGGAGTGGTTGACAACACACACCTTTAATCCCAGCATTTGGGAGTCAGAGGCTAGCAGGTTTCTGAATTCGAGGTCAGTCTGGTCAACAGAGAGTTCTGGGGCAGCCAGGCTACATCCCCTCCTCACCCTGCCCATAAAAAAGCATCCGTCTCTTACAAGGCCCCAGAATCATCTGGCTCCCCTAATGCTGTTGCTAGGAAAAAAAATAGGAAACAAGCCAAGCACAAAACCATTGTGTCCTTAGAAGGTGAACGGTTTCTAACAAACGTTACTTTTGTTTGTTCCTGTTCCATTATGAAAAAGTGCTCTCAGGGGCAAAAACATAACAAAACAAAAAACTATCCAAAAAGCAGAGGCAGATGGATCTCTGTGTTCGAGGCCAGCCTGATGTTACAGAGCAAGTTCCAGGCAGGACAGTCAGATCTACAAAGAACCCTGCCTCAAAGGGAAAAACAAACAAAACTACAAAAACCTAGTACTTTTGTTCTTCGGTTATGGGAAGCTCAGTAACGTACGATAAAGGCCCAACAGGAAACTCCAACCGCCTGCAGCTTCCCCAGTTGGTTCCTGCTTCATGCTGTGAGCATCTGATTTGATGGTGTTATCTCTACAGCTGCTCTTTGCTTTTACTTTACAGGAAGAGCCCCTTCTGCAAAGGACTCGGTGAAATCCAGCTGACTGATGGCTTCCTCAGCTGATGGCTACCAGATGTTTTGAGATTCATTTTGTTGAGGTTTTACTGTTTATCTGCGGCATCTCTCATTATTTTTATGTATTTGCTTTTGACTTGTTATATATTTAGTAAACAGACTCAAGTTATAGTTATCACAGAACATTCTCTGGACTGTAGTGAATGTCAGAGTTTACCCTCTCACAGGGATTCAGGCTGAAACTCTGCCTCTGAGTGTATATCTGGGCCAGGTGGACAAGCCTCCAGCCACAGCATGGAGCAGGCTGAGAAAGGAGGACTCCAGTTTCATGCAAGTCTGGCTATAAAGCAAACTCTCACTCACAAAATAAAACAAACAAACAAAAATCCACAAGTAAACAAATCAATGAAAGAAATTTTATTGAAATTTGACAGAATCTGAGGTATTTCACTTGACAATGTAGTACAGATTTTCTTTTCAGGGACTGTATGATTATTTTGGAGAATCGTTCACAGCTCAGTCTTTGCAGTCCAACAAGACAGGATTTTAGCTGTGACTTCTGTGCGGCCCATTCTCATTTAATTTCTTCAACTTTAAAAGAAGGAAGACAATAAAATTTGTTCCACAGGATACTATAGAGATTAGAGATAATAAACAAATGGTTAGACACACATATTAAGATCTTACTATACAATAGCTAAAATTCACTGATGTTTGGGGCTGGTTAGTTTTCGTTTACTTGACACAAGCTGGGGATATGATGAAAGAGGGACCCTCAGTTAAAAAGAATACCTTCCTTCCTTTTTTTTTTTTTTTTTTTGGTTTTGTTTTGTGTTTGTTTGTTTTGTTTTTTGTTTTTCGAGACAGGGCTTCTGTGTAGCTTTGGAGCCTGTCCTGGAACTAGCTCTTGTAGACCAGGCAGGCCTCCAACTCACAGAGATCCATCTACCTCTGCCTCCTGGGTGCTGGGATTAAAGGCGTGCACCACCACTGCCTGCTGAAAAGAATACCTTTGTCGGATTTCCCTGTAGATAATTCTGTGGGACGTTTTCGCAATCAATGATTGATGTGATTGAACTAAGCTCACAGGGAGCAGTGCCATCCCTGGCTGAGGTGGTCCTGGGAGGTAGGGGGAAAGTTTGAATGAGTCTGGTTTCTGCGTCTGCTAATGCTTGAGTTCCTGCCCTGACTTTCTTCAGTGGACTAAATCAGGAAGGACTTGTAAGTCAAATAAAGCCTTTCCTCCTCAGCTTGTTCTTGGACATGGTGTTGACAACAGCAACACAAAACTATAATATCCTATTACCTATCTTTATGTGATTAATTACCAGTCCATTGCACTTTCTATGCTACTAAGAGACTTTAGAAATAACTTTCATTTTCTTGAGATTTCTATTATAGTTAAATGAACCTTTACCTAGTATTTTATGATTAAGAAACAAAAATTCTTTGTAAGCAGAATGCCAAAACTATATAAAAAGGTAAATCACATTAAGACTCATTGAGATTTTCTCCTTTAAGTTCCTTTTTGAAACATCACACTAATAAATTCTTATATACATAGTTAAGAATCAACAGAAGACAGTTTTTAAAATCAACAACTCACCTAAGGTTACCAGGCAGCCCGATAGAAAAAAACGGGGCCATGTAAAACCACACTTGGTTGTACAGGCCTATAACCCCAGCTACCCAAAAAGTTAAGGCCCAATGATGCAAATTTTGAGGCAAATTCAGGTTAGGGTGAAATCAAGGAGACCTGGTGCCCAGAATACAAAGTGAAATCCACAAGTGAGGGGTGGCCAAGTTATGGTGCAACGAGAACAAGGGCAAACTTACGCTTACACAAAACAATTGTGACGTCAACACTGTTAAATATGGGACCAAATTACGACTGAAAGAGCTCAAGGGTACACTGAAAATGCCTAGTTGGGGACAGAATACTCAGCTGAAGTGCCTGGAGGGCATGTGGGATATTTTGAGTTCCAATACTAAACACTAAATAGCAATGTGCTGTGAACCAATCTTTAAAAACATAGAACTTATGGTGTACAAGCCCTTCCAGAATAAACATTCGGGAGGACACATTGCTACGGGCATTGGGAAGCGAAGCTTGCCTCACAAAAGAGCTATACATGAAATAGGGGAGGAAAAAGGGTGTCATGTAACAGCTATTTCATACGAAGTTGTGGCTCTGAAAAGAGCCTTTGGGTTAAGAGCGAGACGGGCACGCTCACTTGGAGCTGGTGTACTTGGTGACGGCCTTGGTGCCCTCAGACACGGCGTGCTTGGCCAGCTCCCCGGGCAGCAGCAGGCGCACGGCCGTCTGGATCTCCCGGGACGTGATGGTCGAGCGCTTGTTGTAATGCGCCAGGCGCGACGCCTCGCCCGCGATGCGCTCGAAGATGTCGTTGACGAACGAGTTCATGATGCCCATGGCTTTGGAAGAGATGCCGGTGTCGGGGTGGACCTGCTTCAGCACCTTGTACACGTACACCGAGTAGCTCTCCTTGCGGCTGCGCTTGCGCTTCTTTCCATCCTTCTTCTGCGCCTTGGTCACGGCCTTCTTGGAGCCCTTCTTCGGGGCGGGCGCGGATTTCGTAGGCTCGGGCATGTTAATCTACTCAATAACGTCAGTTAACAACGTTCACAAACGTGAACACTCTCCTTATATAGATTTCCATATGCAAATAAGGTGAATATTTGGCCGCGATCTTATTGGGTACTTGAAGTTCGTTTTATCCAATCATAATACAGATTTCCAAGCCCGTACTTCTATTGGTTAACATGAAAATAGACGTCTAACCAATACCACGGCTTCTTTTTTAGCGCCACTGTGTAAATATAAAGATTGAACGGCTCTTCCAATTTAGCCGGTCAATTATTATACCCGTTTACTTCGTGATGTCTGGACGAGGCAAACAGGGAGGCAAGGCTCCCGCCAAGGCCAAGACCCGCTCCTCCCGGGCCGGCCTGCAGTTCCCCGTGGGCCGCGTGCACCGCCTCCTCCGCAAGGGCAACTACGCGGAGCGGGTGGGCGCCGGCGCCCCGGTGTACCTGGCGGCCGTGCTGGAGTACCTGACGGCCGAGATCCTGGAGCTGGCTGGCAACGCGGCCCGCGACAACAAGAAGACGCGCATCATCCCGCGCCACCTGCAGCTGGCCATTCGCAACGACGAGGAGCTCAACAAGCTGCTGGGCCGCGTGACGATCGCGCAGGGCGGCGTCCTGCCCAACATCCAGGCGGTGCTGCTGCCCAAGAAGACCGAGAGCAGCCACCACAAGGCCAAGGGAAAGTAATTTGACAACCATCAGGACTTTCAGAAACTTCAGACCCAAAGCTCTTTTCAGAGCCATCTACCATATCTCTTAAAGCGCTGAACATTTTTCTTTTTAACAGTGAAACTTATGTGCAAGGTTCCTGGTGATTTTTCTCTTAACATGTTTGTGATTTATGTCCCTGGAAAGGTGCGTCGGTATTTGGGCCTATGTTTAAAAGGCCGGGCGGTAATGTTGCACGCCTTTTCTCAGCACGCTACAGGCAGGGCCAGGCGGATCACTTGCTCCGAAACAAGCAAATCACAAAATTGAGGTTTAGTCCATCTAGTTTTACCCTGTCAGCCTCCCATCTGTAATTTAGCGTTAGACGTCCCACGAATTAACATCTATTTCAACTATGAAGGCTAAAGAATATGTGTTGACAATCTCGTGGTAGCAACTCAGGTGGCCACTTTTTTTAAGTTTTAAATTTTGAACCTGTTTTTTTTTTTTTGTTTTTTTTTTTTTTATTTTTAATTGCCTTCCGAGACAGGGTTTCTGTGCTGTATCACTGACTGTCCCTGACCTCGCCGTGGCCTCGAGCTAGACATCCGCCTGCCCCTGCCTCCGGAGTGCTGGAATAAAAGCACACATGGGGCTAAAAAATCTTGGTTTGTGTCTGGTTTTCGAGATCGGGGTTCTCTGTGTAGCCAGGGCTGACCAAGCTAGCCAGATCCGCCTGCCTCTGCCTCCCGAGTGCTGGGATTGAAGGCTAGCGCCACCACCGCCTGGCGCCTCTGTATATTTTATAATAAATTGTGTTTTATACCGGCACGTCAGGGATCACATTGAACGAAAATTGTCAAAAGCTTTTTAAAAACTCGCAAACATTGACTGTGCGCCTCACTCTTCGCTTGTTCGATACGTGTGAATTAAATAAGCATGGCCCTATACAAATAATACTAAAGAAGAATATTAAAAGATAGTGGGATTAGCTTCCTTTCCGTCTATAATCTGTAGCGTTAAATTGACGCTGAGGGCCCCTCCCCCAGACACGGGTAGTTCCCGCCACTGCGCTTCCTGTTTTCACTCCGGTCCGCACATTCCCTATAAGGGAGCTCTACTGGCTTGGGTATGCCGTCAGTTGGGTTTTCTCCCTCTGTCTTAGCAATGTCTGGCCGCGGCAAGGGCGGGAAAGGCCTGGGCAAAGGCGGCGCCAAGCGCCACCGCAAGGTCCTGCGCGACAACATCCAGGGCATCACCAAGCCCGCCATCCGCCGCCTGGCCCGGCGCGGAGGAGTCAAACGCATCTCCGGCCTCATCTACGAGGAGACCCGCGGGGTGCTGAAGGTGTTCCTGGAGAACGTGATCCGCGACGCGGTCACCTACACGGAGCACGCCAAGCGCAAGACTGTCACCGCCATGGACGTGGTCTACGCTCTCAAGCGCCAGGGCCGCACCCTCTACGGCTTCGGCGGCTGAGCTGCTCTAAGTAGTAACTTTTGTCGATTGCTTTCCGAAGGTCCTTTTCAGGGCCAACCACCTGTCTCCCTGAAGGGCTGCAGCATTATCGTGAGCTCCCATATCCTGCGCTTGTGGGCTGTGATGCACAGTCCGCTGCCTACTTTGTCCTTGAGTCACACAGTGAGTGCCTCCTTTTGCTGTGGTTATCGCGGTTAGCTGATGGCGTCTCCTGTATTTATTCGTGTTTGTCACTTGTGCAGTTCAATGTAGGACCGCAGGTAGCTTAGTCGTGTGCGTCTGGTCAAATGGCTTTAGGCATAGATGTAGTTAATATGAGTACCTGGTGGGACGTTGAAACGGTAATAAGAACTTCCAACAGGAGTGGCTTTCTTTGCAGAAAAAAAAAAATTTCCTTTGTACCCTTTGCCATTCCACCAGGAGCCCCTCTACCGACTGCCCTGGGTAACATGTCGAGTGATAGGGCCCGGCAGTTGGGACACTTCATCCTTCAGATCTTAATTACATGCTCTTAACTAGGAGAGTAAAACGAACCCAACTCTCGGTAAAGAGACATCTCACTGCCACGGTCTTAGCAGGGTCAGCATTTTCTAACACCCAGTTCCTGTGGAACTCTCATACTCCACGGTTTCTCTTTTAATTCAGTCCCTTGGAGAGATCATCCGCCCAGGCACTAAACAGCATCTGTCCTTCAATGCCTTCTAATTTTATATCTCTTTTTATTTTATCTCTAAAAACAAATTAAAGCAGAACCTCCAATCCCCCAACCACTTCTGCGCTGAAGAGATAGTTGATCTCTGGGTTCAAGGCCAGTCTGGTTTACAAGTCAAGTTCCAATACAGCCAGAGCTAAATAACACTCTGTCTTAAGCCAAACAAAAAGAATCTAGAAATTACTAATGCTTATTTTCTGATCTAATGAAACATTAAATGGTTGTAACAAACAGAAATATAAGATTATTTTTATTTTCTATTAGCTGGGCCTGGTGGTGCATGTCTTTACTAAGTATTTTTATTCGCTGTGTAAGTGTTATACACAGGTGTCCATGGAAAAAAGAAAGGGGTATAAGATTCCTAAACACAGGGTACAGGAGGTTATGAGCCCCTGATGGGTACTGGGAACTACTCAGGTATTGGTATATGCTCTTAACCACTTAAGGTTAACTCTTAACTCTCCAGGCCCGTGATATAACAACTATTTCTTTTTTCTCTCCCTTTCACAGTCAAAAAACCACATTTTGAAATAATGGAACTATTAAAATATTAGTTGTATCTCAGTTATCTTTGGAGTTTCCCAAATGACCACACCCATTACATTTCTTCCTTATTTTACAGAAGACATACTCAGTGTGTAAATACTCATACAATTGTGAAAACTGTTGTGTATAGAAAGGGGCAAATCACAACAGGAAGTTCACCAGAATAAACTCATAAGTAAGAATGTTTACCTGGCAGAAACCTCATACCGCACCAGAGGCCAGGCTGATATCCTGACACCAGGTATGATGTGGGATTCCCTTCTGTAAGCTATAAGTATGTTTTATTACCATTGCTTATCAAAGGCACTGTTTCAGCCAATGGTTTAGTAGAGTAAAGCCAAGCAGAGCTAGAGGAGAAAGTAGGGGGAGTCAGTGAGACACCATGCAGCCACCTAAGGAGAAAGACATGAGACTACCACCAGCCAGAACCTTACTGGTAAACCACCAGACTCGTGGTAAAATATAAAATAATAGGAATGGGTTAATTTAAGATGTATGAGTTAGTTAATAAGAATCTTAAGCTAATAGGCTAAGCAGTGTTGTAATTCATATAGTTTCTGTATGATTATTTCGGTTATGGGAAGTCGGGAAACAGACAAGCAGCCTCCACCTACACAGGTAGGACCGACCGCCTTCCAACCCACTCGTGTCAACTAGCATAGCCAAAATGTCCCTTACCTCCTTGTCAGCATATCCTGACCCACACCTCTGTGAAAGCCTCCTACCCCACCTGAGCCTAGCCTGCTCCCTGAAAACCAGGTAAGTCAATCTCTAGCCACAACTCCAGTCCCAACTTGGGCTGGAATGCCCTGCTGGACCAGAGGTCATCCAGCCATCAGAAGGTCAGCCAACTTGGGCAGAGACCCTCTTACTCAAGCACAGATCACTCTAGCCAGAAGATGACAGAACAAAGAGAAACCAAGGAAGAAAACACTCATCCGATAAATAAAAATCCAGAAATCAACACCTAAGCCAGGAATCACTCCAAATGCACACGTCTAATCTAATTCCAGTAAAAGAACACAATCAACAACAATCAGGGCAACATGTCACCACCAGAGCTCAGCCATCCAACTAAGCAAAGACCTGAATATTCCAACACAGCTGAAGCAAAAGACAACAACCTTAAAACCAACTTTATGGAGATGATAGAGGTCCTTAAAGAAGAAAAGAATAAATCACCTAAGGAAATTGAGACAAAGACAATCAAAAGTATTTAAGGAAATCATTAAATCCCTTAAAGAATGTCAAGAAAATCAAGAAAAAAAATGGTTGAAGGAAATGAATAAAACTGTTTAAGACCTACCTAAAAATGGGAAAAGAAGCAATAAAGAAAACACAAATTGAGGGAATTCTGGAAAAGCAAATTCTAGGTAAGTGAACAGAAACTAAAGATGCTAGCATTACAAACAGAAGACAAGAGATTAAATCGATAATCTGAGATTGAGGACACACTAGAAGAAATACATCAGTCAAAGAAAATTTCTTATATAAAACATTTAGGAAACCTGAAATAGTATGAAAAGACCAAACCTAAGAATAACAGAAATAAAAGAAGATTCCCAGCGCAAAGACCTAGAAAATATTTTTATCAAAGCCACAGAATAAAATTTTTCTAATCTAAAGAATTACATCCCTACAAAGGTACAAGAAGCTTCCAGAAGCCGGGCAGTGGTGGCGCACGCCTTTAATCCCAGCACTCGGGAGGCAGAGGCAGGCGGATCTCTGTGAGTTCGAGACCAGCCTGGTCTACAAGAGCTAGTTCCAGGACAGGCTCCAAAACCACTGAAAAACCCTGTCTTGAAAAACCAAAAAAAAAAAAAGAAAGACGAGACATCGATGGAGATTTGCATGTAGGACTAGGGGACGAACAAGAGATTGAAATGATATAGGAAAAGGAATTCATCATCTATGTATAATACTGAGTTTTAAGGGAAACTATAAAAAATGTTGAGATTTTTACCATGTGAAGTTAATTCTGGTTGACTTTCTTCATTAATAAGGCTGGTGATTCGTCACTGCAGAATAGTGATGTTAATAATGGGCTCATGTTCTCTAAAGGGGAAAGGAGGACTGAGGTCCTAAATACAAGTTACTAATTAATCGTCATATTGCAACCCTGAGTCACAGGGTTCTATGTGATCGGCCTCCTATGAAATGACAAAGCTAAAGCTCTTTGCTACTCAATTCCCAGCAACCACATGGTGGCTCACAACCATCTGTAATGAGATCTGGTGCCCTCTTCTGGCCTGCAGATGTACACACAGACAGAATATTGTATACATAATAAATAAATAAATAGTAAAAAAAAAAAGAAATAATGGTTGAAGGGGTATACAGAAATTATTACAAGATTTCTTGCTATTTTTCCTAACGCAAGCTCTCTGCCAACGCAAAAATTTCAATCTAGCCAAATCACAACAAGCCAAATTAAGAAATATCCAGGTTTAGTGGAATTCCTGCGCTCTGAGTGGCCCCAAGGGGGAACCGAGAGGCTGCAAACGCGACCACAGTGGGGGAGAGGAAAGAGACAATGAGAAACTTTCCAGAGAAGCAGTTTAAATAGACTGAGGATGTGGTCAAGATTTTCTACAATATGGATTTCAGTACAGATTCACAATACTAATATATCTGAAACTTTTATGTCCTTTTATAACATGGAGTGAAAGACCCTCAGACGGAGTGTCTTCCCTCTGAGGAGACCCTTCCCAAGGAGCAGTGAGACCACTTACGTGGATGCAAACAGCAAGAGGTTTATTCAAATACCAGGTACCTGGGGCCACAAAGTCTCTCAGGACTTGAGCGCCCTCAGGCTGGAACTAAGGGTTTATATAGGGTCCTAGAGCGAAAAGCACGGGTACAAAAGCGAGAAGCGTAGTTACAGAGTTTCTATTGGCTGATTCGAATGGGGGTCCAGGTGATACCGGGGTGAAATTGAGGGCATGTTCTCAGGCATGTATATATCATATAACTGTTTGATCCCGTTTCTTCTCAGGGTCATAAATTCCTCTTTAGGGTCTCAGTTTCTCCCCTGCACAGATGTACGTCATAAATATGCCAGAGGTCCTGATATATCCTGCTCTCCCCTGCACAGATGTATGCCATAAATATGCCAGAGGTCCTGATATATCCTTATCTTGCTCTGCAGCCAGGCACCCTGACCTCACTCTGCACTCTCATTTGTTTGTAGAGGGCCTTGTGAAATGTTGTTACAGCAGTTAAGATGGGATTCTTCATAGGGGGAATTGTTTCTTCTGTAAACTGCTGATATTTTAAGTTTGACGTATATGTCAACTATAGGCATCCTGCTTTCCTAGGAAAACAAGATGTTCTCATGAGAGCCGGCTAGCTGGTAGGAAATAAGTTGGCCTAAAGTTGAACTCTGTAACCAGTACAAGCCTTGCTTAAATGGCATTACCGTTGCTGTAGGCTGCAGGCTTTTAGCAGGGGTCTTTCAGGAGATTCATACAAACTTCAGAACATGGAGAGAAGTATAAAACTTGGATCCACTTCTCACAAATCAAAAGGATTGTGATATTTTCCCTTTCTCCTGGTCTTGAGATCCTTCCCCTTTCTCAATCACTGAGACTATGAATCTACAAGTTTCAAATGAGTTCGTAAATTTTAAGTTCTGCTACCAGTCTGCATCTGTTTTGTCAGGTTTCCATTTGCCTGACAGACACATCCATGCATCAATTGCTGATAACAACCTGCTCCAAATGAGTCCTAAACTTGCTGAAACCTGATGTAGACCAATCCAGTCAAAGTGATTGCTGCCTTTTCAGCTTGTCAATGAACCAGATACTTCTAAATCCCTATGTTGTCTTTGGCTCACATTCTAGCCTTTCAGGGCTCTAAGAACAATATCCTAATGTCAGCAGGAAGTAATTACAGAAGCCAATACATCGTCCGTACTCCCCCCCCCTTCCCCGCGCCTCCCGTGGGCCCATATTTCGATATGACACAAAAGCCATTAGCTCGGTCTGAGCTGATCAAGTAGCTCTGCAGACAAACTGTCTCTGCCTTAACAAAAGCCAGGATGTGCTGCTCCTTTCTTTTGTTAGAATGTAGATTACCTGAGAAGAGATGTTGACCAAAGCTGATGTCTTAAGAGTTTAGATGTTTGGTGCTTCCTTCCTTTTGTAATTTGGAGGATGTTTTATAGAGATGCTAATTCAGGGCTTACCTGACTGCCAGATGCGGATGTGACCTGAGCCCAGGCACCTGGTTGCCTATGCAACAGCCTTTGTGTGTTCCCGCTCAATTTGGTGTGGGTATATAAAATGTTTGGAGAATAAAGGATGAGTCTGGCTTTTTCCATAATGACCGAGTAAGCTGTGTCAGTTTTATTCCTCCCTACTCCGTTCCAGCCGGGTTAGGGAATCTATCTTGGACCCGAACGGGCTCTGACCGCCCCCCCCCCCCCCCATGTTAGATCAAAAGGGAATTTCTTGTTATAAAAAGCATGAGATAAAATACTTTTTGGTCCCCATTCTCGTTTCCAAGTTGATGTCTTAAATAAGTGATAATTCCTGTCTGGGTACCGTTAAGCTAATGGTGTTAAAACACCAATATCAGTCTCTAGAACAAACCTATCTCAAGAATTTGAGATGATGCACGATTAAAGGGCAGAAAATTGTTGAAAGGGCACATGGGAATTTTAAGACTCAATGAAAAATAAAGCCGAGTGGTGGTGGCGCACGTCTTTAATCCCAGCACTTGGGAGGCAGAGGCAGGCGGATCTCTGTGAGTTCAAGACCAGCCTGGTCTACAAGAGGCTCCAGAACCACAGAGAAAACCTGTCTCGAAAAAAGCAAAAAAAAAAAAAAAAAAAAAAGAAAGAAAGAAAAAAGAAAAATAAATAAAAAGGGGTGAGTTAGAATCATAGCCATAGTCACCATATATGTTCTTTATTTTAAATTTTTAAAATGTGGATGTCTATGAGCAATATTTCATGAATAATTTTTTGGCATGAAAGTACCACCACACACTTTGTTCAGGTCTAATGGAAAGATCCATCTAGGTTTCTGAAGGAGTTCTGATCTTGTTTTGTTATGGGAAGAGAACACATTTGTGTTATTTCACAGGATGAAAATAAAGCTCAATTGGTGCAATGTGTGAAGCCGAAAGATGCTGATCCTGATGCTGCTGCTGCTGATCCAGAAAAGCCAGAGAGACCTACTGAGCCTGTGCTCCCAGTCTACCTATTTTACATCCTGCTGTGTGGGAAGGAAGAGAAATGGTGGTCACAGCCGATGATACACACCTTTCAGACCGACCTGCCACACAAGAGTTCCTGATCACTTGAAAATTTTCCTATGCTGGGTATGGCAAAGGAATTCCTGTATGTTTTGCAAAGAATATTGCTTTTGAGGGATGTCTTGGAGTGTTCCCAACACTAATTGTGGGTTGTGATAAACAATGTACATATTATACCAAGTTATCACTCAAAGTAACTGGATAAATGATACTTCATTCCTGCAATGATTTCCTCCATTCACGGAAGAATTGCGAGGAGCTACTAGAACTTTGTTGTGGAGATGATGTAATCCCATTAAAGTACAACATGACAGTGACATCACAGTACATTCCTTGCTCGTCTGGAAACCAGTATTACAGTGACTGTTATCCTTTGTCTGTTGGCGGAGTCTGCTCATTTGTTCCTGGCTGCCCAGACCCGAAATGACCACAGAGAAACTATTTTAATTATGTCATTGCTTGGCCTATTAGCTTGTGCATATGTCTAGCTAGCTCCTACATCTTAAATTAACTCATTTCTATTAATTTGTGTATCATCATGTGGCTTGCTTACCAGGCAAAGTTCGGGCATTTGTCTCCTCTGGCCTCCCTGATTCTGCCTACCTTCTCCTCCATCTGCTTGGAATTCCTGCCTGCCTTGCAATAGACCCAAAGCAGCTTCTTTACAGTCACAGCATACAGAGCGGAATGCCACATCATTTGTCTAGAGCAGAACCTTAGGATCAAGGATTGTCAGGTGGAATTTGGTACTCTGGTACAAAATTTTCACAGACGTATATTTGAAAACGTGAGCTGCCTCGGGGAAAGTGGCAGGACAATTGAGTTCTTCAAAACCTGTTTGCCCCCTGAAAGGAGCTGTCTTGGTGTGTGTAGAAATGCCTGATGTTCTTTTGGTGGGAGAGATAAAAATCTCCATGACCGGTGTTGTTTAATGTATCATGCCCTGATTGTGTTTTGACTAATTGTACTTCTCAAGTGGATGATCATATCCGTGTATTGGTATTAAAACAACCTTCTTCTGTTACGTTGCCAGTACATGTAAATCATCCATGGTTTGATGACAAAGGATCTGTGTCGGATTTTGTTCTGTTTTTCTTTATAAGCAAGTTTTGAAATAAACTCTGGGCTGTTTGACTATTTTGGCATGAACCAGACAGACCTCCCGATTCTATTCTCTTCTATCTCAGCTTCTCTCTTCAGACTTTTGATTGGCCTTGAGGAGCCCCACTCTAGAAACCCCAGTTGACTTTGCAGGAGTGTGCTCCTACATTCTAAAGGCTTCAAGGGAGCCATTAACCTTAAATTACTATGCAAAATTAGTGAGTAAACACTATTACTTATGTTTATGCTTACCAGAAAAGGGACTCCTGACAGGTAAAGAATGTCTTTGGTGCTGCTTAGCAGAAAAGGAGTCATTACTGTAACATGGGTGAGAGACAGCTGAAGGGCAAAAGTTTGTACTGGTGGAATGCTGATGTATCTCATTTGGACGGAAATTTTGAGGTTTAGGCAAATGTTGCTTGCTTAAATATCAAAACCTGGGTTTTGTAGGTAGAGGTGCTGGAGCCTAAATCCAGGGTCAAGTAGGCACATCATCCTCTTGAGACAGGGTCTGTTGGCTCCCTTGAAGTCAGTCTATCACGAGGATAAACCCAAATGATTCAGAATAAAATACCACATAAGCCAGACACGGGGTGGCGTTGGGGGTGGGGGTGAAGACACTAGATAATTTGTGATTCTTTTATGTTATGTAAAACAATATAAAATTATATATTAATATTTGTTAGAAGCCGTTTCCCCCTTAAAAATTATTTCAGGAACCATCACCTTGGGGGGCCTGCAGGGAACCCCACACCCATAATTATGTTAAGAATAGTTCTATTGGCAAAACCTGCTCCACACCCAATTAGCTATTCGCTAATTGCTAACGAACTTAATCTGTTAGCAGACCCATCAAAAATTCCAGACAATCTAGAGAGAACTAGGTGTGTCAACTCGCGACATCCTGACCGGGAGAATCAACATCCGACTTCCTGGCCTACGTGACGAACCTGAGGAACCCAAACCACGTGATCGGGACCACGCGGCAAGATCCCGCTCCCCTGCCCCCCGAATCCCTTATCCAGGGACTATATAAGTTGTAACCCTGTCCCTAATAAACGGAGGCTTTGACAAATCTTTGCTTGGCCTCATTTCTTTATCTTAGCCCATCTCTTCCAGGTAGCGCCCCTCCGAGACCCTGGAGTAACAGGCTGCCAGGGCAGGTCACAACTACTAGACTAGTGACCTACCCATGGCGGTCCACAAATATTATATATAATAATAATAATAATGCATGCAGGTGAGCACAGGCTTGGCTGCATGGATAGGGAGACCAGTGAGAAAATGGCAAAGGCACAAGTTCTTGACACCTATTGTACCGTGCGTAAGGTGATGCCAACATGAGCGCTGCCTAGACCCCACATTCCTATCACACACGTACATGTACAGTGAGGTGAGGTATCAGACGTAAAACATTATCACTCCAAACCATGAAATACAAACTAAGGGTCTTGGTTGGGTTCGTTTTCTCTATCAACTAAATCCCCCAGTAGCAGAGGCCAAGCTGAAATATTTCACAGCTGGAAACAGAAGCAACAGTTAAGAAAGGCATTTAGTGGGGGTGAGGAAAAACACGCTAGCAACTGCCAGACCCGGGGACAGCTCTTGTGCAAACACTAGGAAGCCAGACAACCCAGTCTGTTTCTGGAGAGGTGGGTTCGTTTTGCACCAATTGAAAGCCTATCCTGTTTAAGATCGGATGGCTGAATATTCCCACTGTTGGGCAACGCCTAACAGGGACTCTAATTTGTTACCCAGGTTGGCCAGTAGGGGGCCTCCCTAGGTCTGTAATGTAAAGTTATAAAGCAAGATTTTCTGTAAAGGAGGAAACTCCTGTTGGAAGATCTCACTAACGTAGCAACATACCACGAGCACTCCTATGAACTGCATGTGTCTACAGACAGCTGAACAGACATAATATACCACTATAAGAACATCAAATGATAACCTACAAAATGGGATCAAATCTGCCTGCTACATTTTGTGCCTGAGACTATATCTAAATTTACAAAGAATCACAGGAATTAAATACCCCAAAATGAAACTGCCAATCAGTAAATAAATTGAATAGTTAAAAGAAATTTAAAGACAGATGACCAATAATAATCAAAGACACCAGGGATATACAAATTAAAACTACTTTGAAATACCATTTCACTAAGGATGGCAATCATCAAAAAATGTTGGCAATGATGTGGAAGAAACATGATTCACTGTGGGTGGAGGTGCAAATAAATACAGCCACTGTGGAAATCAGTTGGAGATTTCTCAAAAAAAAAAAAATACTGAAGCTATTTCATATCTGAACATATACTCAGGGAACGCCATACATCCCATAGAGATATTTGTACCCCGATGTTCATTGCTACTTCGTTCGCTATGGCGAAGAATTGGAATCAACCACATTGTCTACCACAGAGGAACGTATAATGAAAATTCAGTATATAAGTAACTAAACTTGAATATTATTCAGCTCTAAAGAAAAATGAAGTCAGAAAATGCAGTAAAATAGATGGAATTATAATGTAATTATAAAATATATTTTAAGCAAGGACACAGTCTTAGAAAAAAACCCACATGCTCTCAAACGCGGAATCTAGCAAAAAAAAAAAATGTGTAAACTAATGCACATAAGGGTACAACATAACACGACGAGAACAAGAAAGGACATGTATAAGAGAATAAAGAATGAGTGCAGGTATTGAACAAGTTATTTAAAACGAATTATTTTCCTAGTGCTATTTCTGTCCTGGACTTTTGTTCTCAGAGGGATTAGGGCATAAAATACATTTGATGCTTAAAACTCTGAACGTTGAAGCGTTAGTTGAGAATGTATACTAACTATAATTTTAGCTGTTGACTCTGTGGGACCCTCACCCCTTATTCTCAAAGGGGCAAGAAGAAATTTCCTAGCAGAATGTTTTCCTAGGAAGATAATGAGTGGCCTTCCCCTCTCCTACCCAGGAGATTCCAAGCACAAGGTCACTTAGCTCAGCCCAGCCAGCCACCTGGTACAGGCTGATAAAGATGGCCTAACTCAGGAACAGTGGCCTTGCTTATCTAAAAACAAGGAAAAAGCTGACTTAACAGAATGGAAGGGAGCGAAAGTCCTTGTACCCGTGCCAAAGCATCTTCAAAGATTCTCTTTGTAGTTATGCCTTTAAATGCTTACCTCACAGAGGATACAGCTCCTTTCTACCTTGTAACAGGGATGGAGATGAGTTCCAAACATGTTTGTATTATGCTGATTAAACCTTGCTTATTACAGTCTGGGCCTCTCTGGTGGTCTCTCTCTGGGGGTCGTAATCTGAGCACAACAGACTCTTGATCAATTTTGATTAGGTGATGTTTAAGTTTACAAAAAAAAAAAAAAAACAACTCAATTTAGAAGCTCAGTCCCCTAAGGTGGCAACTTTCAGTCACCAAAAAGTGTCTTTGAATGAGAAAACATGTTAAGTCAGAGCAACCTCA
The DNA here is from genome assembly GCA_963919715.1 of Microtus obscurus. NCBI lineage: Eukaryota > Metazoa > Chordata > Mammalia > Rodentia > Cricetidae > Microtus > Microtus obscurus. The sequence continues at coordinate 33,880,283 of CAWTZC010000010.1, read as the reverse complement.
AATTGTGATAGGAGGCTGGAAGCTCTGAAAAAGACCGAAGATATTTAACTACAAGTGGAAAGATTCTAAACATGGGCTCAATTTAAGTGCTTCGACAACCACTTGACTGATTCCAAAGCGATCCTGCAGACAGCACTTTTGACATGCAAATGAGGAGCATAGACAGGCCTGCTTAGACTTGACAGACTCATACTAGTTTACTTCTAGCCTCAGAGGCAACTCAGACGATTGTATTCTTAACAATCGTAGAGTTTAAGCTCCTTAAAGAAAATGTGGCGGCCCTGAAAAGGACCTTTGGAATGAAATGGACAAAAGCAGCCCAGCCGCCGAAGCCGTAGAGGGTGCGGCCCTGGCGCTTGAGCGCGTAGACCAAATCCATGGCGGTGACGGTCTTGCGCTTGGCATGCTCCGTGTAGGTGACCGCGTCGCGGATCACGTTCTCCAGGAACACCTTCAGCACCCCGCGGGTCTCCTCGTAGATGAGGCCGGAGATGCGCTTGACTCCTCCGCGCCGGGCCAGGCGGCGGATGGCGGGCTTGGTGATGCCCTGGATGTTGTCGCGCAGGATCTTGCGGTGGCGCTTGGCGCCGCCTTTGCCTAGGCCTTTCCCCTCCCTTGCCACGAAAAGACATTGCTAACACAGAGGGAGAAAACTCGAATGACGGCATGCCCAGGCCAGCAGGGCTCTCTTCTAGTGAATGTGCGGACCGGAGTGAAAACAGGAAGCGCAGTGGCGGGAACTGCTCGTGTCTGGGGGAGGGGCCTTCAGCGTCAATTTAACGCTACAGATTATAGACGGAAAGGAAGCTAATCCCATCCATTTCTATTAAAATTTTTCTTTAGTATTATTTGTATAGGGCCGTGCTTACTTAATTTACACGTATCGAACAACGGAAGTCAGGCGCGCAGTCAATGTTTGCAAGTTTTTAAAGAGCTTTTGACCATTTTCTTTCAATGTGATCCCTGACGTATCAGTATAAAACACAATTTATTATAAAATATACAGAGGCGGCGGGCGGTGGTGGCGCAAGTCTTCAATCCCAGCACTCGGGAGGCAGAGGCAGGCAGATCTCTGAGGTCAAGTCGGCCTGGTCTACATGTACAGAGTGAGTTGCAGGACACACGGAGAAGCTGTATTGGAATACAAAAGCAAACAAATAAAAAATAAAACAAATATAAATAAATAAATAAATAAATAGATAATGGCTGGAGAGATGTCTCAGAGGTTAAGAGCACAGATTCCTCTTCCAGAGGTGCAGAGTTTAATTCCCACCAACAACACAGTGGTTCACCACCATCTATGAGATCTGGGTCCTCTTCTGGTCTTCAGGCAGAACACTGCATACATAATAAATAATTCTTACAAAAGCAAGAATTGTAGCACTTTTATTCTTTCCACTATTTGCGCATAAGTATGATTTTTCACTTTAGAGATATCGATTAAAAACCGAATAAATGAATGACCAAAAATAGTCTCACTCATTCAGACTACACAGCACGGAGGCGGTGGTGCCCGCATTTGACCACCGCCAGACCTCTGAGGCATGGGCAGGAGGATCTGGCCAGCTTGATCTGCCCCGACTACACAGAGAACCCCGATCTCGAAAAACAAACACAAACCAAGATTTATTAGCCCTGTGTGCCTTTATCCCAGAACTCTGAAGGCATGGGTAGGCGTATGTCTAGCTCGAGCCTACGGTAAGCTCAGGGACAGACAGGGATACAACACGGAAACCCTGTCTTGGAAGTCAACAACAAAACCTACAAGTTCAAACTTTAGAAGTTAAAGTCGCCACCTGAGTCGTACCACGATATTGTCAACACTTTTCTTCGAACCTCCCATGGTTGAAATAGGTTAAGTACAAAAGAAAAATAAAAATTATGAATTCGTGTAATGTCCAATGCTAAATTCCAGATGGGAATCTGACAGGTGGAAACTAGATGGGCTAAACCTCAATTGTGTTTTGCTTGTTTCGGAACAAGTGACCCGCCTAGCCCTGCCTGTAGCGTGCTGAGAAAAGGCGTGCAGCGTCACCGCCTGGCCATTTAAACATAGGCCCAAATACCGACGCACCTTTCCAGGGACAGAAATCGCAAACATTTTAAGAGAAACATCACCAGTAACCTTGTATATAAGTGTTCACTATCAAAAAATGTTCAGCACTTTAAGAGACATTGTAGATGGCTCTGAAAAGAGCCTTTGGGTCTGAAGCTTCTTAATGTTCTGATGGTGGTCAAATTACTTCCCCTTGGCCTTGTGGTGGCTGCTCTCGGTCTTCTTGGGCAGCAGCACCGCCTGGATGTTGGGCAGGACGCCGCCCTGCGCGATCGTCACGCGGCCCAGCAGCTTGTTGAGCTCCTCGTCGTTGCGGATGGCCAGCTGCAGGTGGCGCGGGATGATGCGCGTCTTCTTGTTGTCGCGGGCCGCGTTGCCAGCCAGCTCCAGGATCTCGGCCGTCAGGTACTCCAGCACGGCCGCCAGGTACACCGGGGCGCCGGCGCCCACCCGCTCCGCGTAGTTGCCCTTGCGGAGGAGGCGGTGCACGCGGCCCACGGGGAACTGCAGGCCGGCCCGGGAGGAGCGGGTCTTGGCCTTGGCGCGAGCCTTGCCTCCCTGCTTGCCACGACCAGACATATCGCAGATAGAACAGCTGTTAGCAACAGTGTAGATGAAAATAGCAAGAGCTTGGACTTTATAGTTTTCTCTGGGCGCGAAAAAGAACCGTTCCGATTGGCTGCCTTTTTCTTTTCATTTAGACCAATGGGAAGCATTTGTGTCATCGCGTATTTCTATTGGACCATGCTTAAGATGACATCACCCAAATATTGCCCAATTAGAAGTGTGCTTTTCCAATCCTCATTTGAATAACGCCCTATAAAAAGAAAGAACCCGGACCGCTCGCCGTAGCAGTTCTGCTGGACTGAGTCGCCATGCCTGAACCAGTGAAATCCGCGCCCGCCCCCAAGAAGGGCTCCAAGAAGGCCGTGACCAAGGCGCAGAAGAAGGACGGCAAGAAGCGCAAGCGCAGCCGCAAGGAGAGCTACTCGGTGTACGTGTACAAGGTGCTGAAGCAGGTCCACCCCGACACCGGCATCTCTTCCAAGGCCATGGGCATCATGAACTCGTTCGTCAACGACATCTTCGAGCGCATCGCGGGCGAGGCGTCGCGCCTGGCGCATTACAACAAGCGCTCGACCATCACGTCCCGGGAGATCCAGACGGCCGTGCGCCTGCTGCTGCCCGGGGAGCTGGCCAAGCACGCCGTGTCCGAGGGCACCAAGGCCGTCACCAAGTACACCAGCTCCAAGTGAGCGCTCTGACACCAACCCCAAAGGCTCTTTTCAGAGCCACCTACATTTTCAGCGAAAAAGTTGTTACACAGGCGGTTTCTTGTCGGGCATGTGGGGGCGTTAAATCCTGTTTTCTTTTAGCGTCCAGCCTGTTCTGTGTGTCCATGTAGGCACCAAGTGTCTACAAGGCTCCTACCCAGACGCTAGGCCTCGTATACCTTTCCAAAAAGTGAAGGAAAACGAATAAGGCCAAGGCGGCAGGTAAGTTCCTGGGCGTCCGTTAGTTACTGGACCCACGTTAAAAACTTGGGAGTGTACGCTAGAGAGTAAGGCCCCAAGAGAGAGCCTAAAATTATTAATTTTAACAATATTATTCAGTAATTGAACACAGAGGTAAGCTGCCCTCTAAATTCTAACTTCCTACCCATAGATTAGTGCAGCTCTCAGACCTCATCAGAGAAGTTTCTTTGTGCTGTGGACGGGGTTAATACAGAAACTCAACGACTTGTCAAAACACCAAGACTACATTCCAGGGAAGTTCTCAGCCCCAGATAGGACATCTCTCTTGCACACATAACTGGGACTCGGACCACCAGCGAAGAGGGGCAGGAAGTAACGGTTTGGCCATTTTAAAACAAACACACAGAAAGAATACTACAAGGTGTAAATTGAGATATTTTCTTAGGCCAAATCATAATCCTATGCTTAATTTAAAAAAAAAAAAAAAACTTCAACTCTTGCAGACCCAGGGTCCGCAATATTGAAACAGGCTTCATCTGGGGGGAGCTATGTGACAAATTATTAAATAATCCCATCAGGAGTCTATAGCCTCTGAAGTTCAGTGATCCACGGAGGGGACGGTCAGGAGTGACAGAGGGTGGTGGATCAGTGCTATCTGGCAACACAGTGAATATTTAGATATAATTACTGTTTGGGGCTTTCTTCTGGTTACTATTACATGTCAATCCAAAACTTGATGCTTTAAATCCAGCATGTATCATAACCCTGGATTATTTTGTATCATAATCTGAGATTAGCACGTAACATAACCCTGGATTTTCTTGTATCATAATTCCGGACAACTTTGTATCATAATCCCGGATTCTGGGGTCAGTGATTAGGACAGAACACAGCTGGAATCTGGGAGATTTGCAGACTCGGGTGGAAAGAGGCTTGAGATTTGCCCATGCACATCTGGCGACTGGTGTTGACAGTGTACTCCGACGCTCAGAAGGACAACCCACCGCTAAGGTGACCTCCTACAGAGAGTCACAACTGCCATCTGATAGCTCACATTTGGAAAAATGAGTTCCCAGGACAGCCAGTTTGCAGGTGTGAAGCTTCGTATCAGAATAAAATGCCATGTGTCCTGCCCTGCATCTGAGGGGATGCTTCAGTGGAAGGCACAGGCGACCAAAGATTTCACTGCCGAACAGGATTCCCCAGAACATTTGACAAAACGTTCACCAATGATGGAAGGGCCTCGGGATCATTCTGCGTAGCAGAATTGTCCTTGACACTGCAAAACTTCGGCCTCTTTGACCTTCTTGCATAAAATGTCAATTTTATGCTCCCGAGACACAAAACACGTGCCTCCAGAGGGCAGTAGAGCTTCATTGAAATGACCTTTAACATCTGCAGTCAGCGGTATCTCAGGGCTGTATCGTCAACACCTGCCTCCAGAGGGCAGTAGAGCTTCATTGAAATGACCTTTAATATCTGCAGTCAGAGATTTCTCAGGGATGAGTTGTTTCCCCAGGAAAATCTCTCAGTAGGACAAGGAACCTGCTGGCCCCAGGGTGTAATGGTTAGTGGTCGAGCTTTGGATCCAGAGATCTGAGTTCATATCTCGGTGGGATCATCTAGGTTTTCATTATTGAGTAATATTATTTCTGGAAACTTACTTACCCCTACACCCGCCCACCCCACACTTTCACAAGCAGCGTTAGTTTTATCTGTCCATAGAAATGCGAGCTTACATGTCCAAGCAGGCCCACAGTCAGAAATAAATACTGCAGGGAGCCTCCTCAATTGCTGGAAACCTTGCTTTGGTGCTGAGTGAGGAAGGGCACATTCCCGGTGTCTCCTTGTTCCTGGAAAAGAATGCTCATGTGCATTTTAAAGAAATGCCTATTTCCCCCCTGTTTTAGAAAGAATGTTCACATTATCTCCCCTGGGACTGGAGAACAGTATCTGAGTATTGATAACTTTCTAATGAGAAAGCAACACACTCTGAGAAAAATATGCGCTCTCCTCCCAGATTCTACACTGTAAGGCGCAAGCGGATCAGCAGTTGGTGGGCAGGCCATTGTGTCCAGTGACAGCTGCAGGTTTCTAGGGCTGTCTCTCGGATTTCAGTTAGGGAGAGCTCCGCGGTTACTATTGCTCGTCACTTTAAGAGACAAGCCACGCCCACTCCCTGCAGCCCCTCCCTCCCCGCAGCTGAAGATCGCCTTGAACGAGCCACAGCCCAAAATCACAGTTATTTAAAACTTAATGAGATCTCTTTGTTTTTTATAAGCCTATTGCAGGGCTGCATGGTTCCGTCGTGGGAACTCTGTAGACTGCAGCATCCTGATACAATGTCAAAGACTGAACCCAGCTGACAGGTCTTTCCCTGAGTTGGTTTTAATCGTCGTTCTCATCGAGAGCTCCTTCCATTCCCCAAATATTAACTCTGACCTCCCAGTCTTTCTCACTGGGATCTGTCCCGGTTTCCCTTTATCTGGGCGTGGGTATCCAATCCCATCTGTTTCCCCTTCTCACGCTGCCTCAAAGTCTAATTCTTGTCTCTTAGCTCGTCTGTCTTTCCCTGAGTGGCTCGCAGCAGGAGGCTAAGACCACCTCTGGGTGTAAATGATTTTGCCTGTCTGCTTTGATCACCCGAGAACCTAAGATTGCTGATGTCTGTTTGGTTGGAAGTCATTCTGCTCCTTTCTTCCCAGTTTCCTGTGCCCCTTGCCTTCGCCTCTCCGCAAGTGCAGGTCCACTCACAGAACACATGTTGGAAGATCTCCACAGCTAGGAAGGTCTCCCTGCAGGTGAATTCCAACCATGACTGTGTCAGAGGTGGAACTGAGGCTCTGTACTTTCCTAGTTTTGTTTAAAGACTCACCTGTGGGAAGAAAGGCTCCTCTCAGCCCCCACAACCCGACCCCCGCCCCCTCGCCCCAACTCGCATTCTTGGGCACCTTCCAGGAAGTCCACTCTTAGCTGTAGAAGGCTCTACCCTTGCTAGGAGCCAAACCTCTGGAAGACACTAACCATCTGTGATTAAAATGAAGTTTGTGGGGGGTGTTTGTGGTTTTTAGCCGTGCACCCAGTCGGCAAGGGCGGAGGACACCTGTTTCCTTCTTCGAGGTACAGGACAGGGCCTCTGAGCTAGCTCTTCCCCTTCTGGTCAGTAAGTTTCCCTGTGTGCTCGCTCTCAGCAGGAGTTTGAGGGTGGTCCTGGAGACAGCAGCAGTACAAACTCTGAGGACCCCAGGGAGGCTGCTGAGGTCCCAGACGCCAGATCCAACGGTGGTACACTTTTGATCACCTACCCCGCAGCATCAAGGATACTTACTGGCTTTGAACTGAATTAGTGTGTTCCCTCTGGCTGGTTAGGTCCAAAGAAGGGTTCAGAGCTTTTCCCATGAGTCTGAATCCCACCCGTCTTTTTTTAAAGATCTTTTCCTTCGTCTCCAACAGGGCTTAGCAGTTGCCTTGAAGAAAAACCCAAACGGAACCCAGCTGATCTCAGTTTCATTTGTTTGCTGAGGAGCGCCACTAGAGGTGGCAAAATGCTGGGAGCTTGCCTCAGTGACCTGGGAGGCCAGGCCGTCCCTAAATCAGGGAAATTCAGTATCTGTTCAAGCCCCTGTCGCTAGACAGGCATCTACACTACCTCAGCTTCTCAGAGCAAAGCTGGTCAAATGCTGGGGGACATGCTGAAAGGCGGATTTCAGACAACGCAACTGGCCTCTCTAAATGCCTGCGTTAACTAAAGACCAGCCACATGCTTCATTTTGCCCACCACAACAAGCTCCGATTCAGAACCAGTATCCAATAGCCCCTAGAAAGCACGATTACTTCTTCCCCTATAAACAGTGACCCTAGTTAAAGGGATATAGGTCCCTCTGAGGAAGGATGGGAGAAAGGCTAAGAGTAAAACTGTCATTAGATATTTTAGCAAGAGCCCATCAGGGAGACCCAGCATTTTCTTCTTTTAGGGAATTCTTGGTCTGCAAACTGCGGAGAACCGGAGCTTATTTCTGTAAAAACAAAAAGTACAAAAGTACAAAGGTTCAACTAGTCCTCTTAGAATGTTAAAAACTAAGGCAAGCCAATAATGGCGGCTAGGTATCCCTCACTTTGGAAACCTGTGGGAGGACTGTGGTTGAAAATCAGACGACTGCCTGTGGCAAAACGTGAAGATGGAGTCGCTATGTCCGATGCTTAAGAGCTGGGGACGAGCTGAATCGGAAGCGAGGCCAGCCCGAGCCACGGGGGAGGGCTTGTTGCAAAATAAGTAAATAAACACAAAATAAATAACACTCTTATTTATGGGTTAGGTGTGCTTCAAAATTACCAGAGGGCACACGAACGCATAATAACCACCCCTAGTCCTACTGGGAGTGGGGTTCGAACCCACGCAGGCATTCGCCCATTGGATCTTAAGCCCAACGCCTTAACCACTCGGCCATCCCAGTGCCAAGGTAGTTTTCAGCTAAACATATTTCTCTACTAAAATCGATACACCTGTGCTGAATTGTTTTTCCTGTAGATTTTTGTTGGAACAGGATGACTGACGACGAATTTTTTTACTGTGCCTTAAGAAATCGCTCTTCAGGGTTGGGGGAAGGGAAGGGAAATGGGAGGAGGGGGGGAGGTGGAAATTTTTAATAAAAATTTTAATAATTAAAAAAAGAAATCGCTCTTCATGATCACCTCTAACATTCTAGAAAAATCTTTATTTTTCCTTGATTTCCAAAGAAAAGTCACTGGTGGCGGGGAAGAGTCAGGAAACCTCCTGCTCCACAGGCTTGGGGTTACAGGAGTGTACGACCACACGCTAAGTACACCAAGGTTGACCTCAGAGTCACAGAGATCTCCCTGCCTTTGCCACTCTAATAATGCTGGCACAAGAATGCGCCAGCAGGTCTTAATCAAACCCAGGGCTTGAGCAAGCTAGGCAAGGCGTATGTTGGGTGGTCGAAAATTTGAGGTTTTACTGCCTCCAGATGCTAGGATTGCAGGTGTGCCACTATGACGACGGTGTCGGTCGTTGTTTGCTGGCTTGTTTGCTTTCATGATGCATTTGCTTTATGTTGGGGACCAGTCGCTTTCATCTTAAATAGCTGGAAATTCAAATTTGGAAAGGATGTTCTTTGAAGATTCCTTACCCAAGGAACTGAACTCAAGAAATCTCATCTGTTGATGTTGTTTGGATCACTTCACCCTAGTTAGTACCAAGTCCCAGGAAAGGAGGCTGAGAGCATTTCCCATGTGACACTGAGAAAACTGTAGGGTCTGATGGGCAGAGATGAAACGGATAACATAAGGGCGATCCCCTCGTGTTTCAGTAACTGAAAAAATAAAGTCTGAGTTTGGGCAAGGAATTATGAGGGTCAAATTTGAACCAAACTAAGACCACCCCTCCCATGCCTTCTCCATGACCCCAAGTTCCCAAAACGAGTTGAACTTCACCCTGGGTATGACTGACGAGGGTAATGTCACATGACTAATGACCGCTACTAACCACACGCCTCAACCACGCTTGATGTATTTTTTAACTACTTGAATCTTCAATTCTGTACTTCCCATCATCATAACCAATCAAACGTCAGCTACCGCAAGACCCTCTGACAAGGAAGACTGTGCCCCATTTGTGGTTTTCCCTATATAAACCCTAACCTGTAAATGCTCAGGGCGGCTCTCCTCAACTCATTGCTGGACAGTGGGCTAGACCCAGACCTGCAATCAATAAACCCCTTTGTGTTTGCATCAGATACTGGCTCTGTGGTGGTCTTGTTTGGGGGTCTCATGACACGGGCACAACAAAATTTTATAATATACTGTATTATCATAGACCATAGCTTGTGGAAGCCTTGTGGTATAGCTGGTTAAAGTACCTTTCTGGTAAATGGAAGAACCGGGGTTTGTGTGCCAATACCACATTTTCCTTTCTCTGCAGGTTTTAGGCAAATTCTTATCACTGGAGGTAACTGAGATTTGTGCCTAATGAAACAGCTTGGCCATCAGTCAGTCTTCATGGCTTAGACACTTAGAAGCGGTAATGGTCAGGACTAGCTAGTGACCCTCGTGAGTGACTCCGGTATAGTGCAGAGGGTGGAGGTGAATTTGCATTTGGCTCACAAGAAATTATCAGCATTTATGCCGGAGACCTCCCACCTAGAGAATGAAAAATGATTAGTGAAGAAACACAGAACCAACCAACCCAAACAAACAAAAGATAGACGGCAAAGAGAAACCTAAAACGTCTCAGATTGTCTCTTAGATAAGAAATTAAAAGGGTGGGAGGGAAAGAGGTGAACCCTGTAATAAACTTTTAAAAATCCTATTTAGTGAATGTGTGCATGCGTGTGTTTGTATGTGTATGTGTGTGAAAGTGTACAATAGCACGCAGGCAGCAGTCAAAGCACAGTGGGGCTACTTGTTTTCATTTGAAGAGTGTCTTTTTTTTTTTTTTTTTTTTTTTTTTGGCATTTTGCAAACTCCTCCTCTCACTCATCCATAATATTGCTGCGCTAGCTGCCAGGCAGATGGGAACACAGCCTCGCTTATCTTTGAACTTAAATCTTCCTTCCTTCCTTTGACAGGGTTTCGTTCTGCAGTTCTGGTGGCCTGGAAATCACATGTGGACCATCCTGCACCAGAACTCAGAGCAATTAAAGTGTGTGCGACTTCCTTGTCGGATTGATTGAGACTGTGTCTCCTCGGCTGACACCACAACAGAAAACTAATGAGTGTTTTGTTTATTGAAACAGACAACAGAATGCAAAGATGGAAGCATTGTGGTCAGCATTTGGGTTGCACAGGGTAGGTTGCTAAGGACCGTACAGAGTGGGCTGAGCACCTCTAGGACCTCCAACCATCTAGACCTTTCTGTCCTGGTTCCTCTGCTTCTGAGGGGTCCCAACACTTCCTTTCACTACCTGGAAGTTGATCGATCATCTTATTTTATATTAATATAAATACACATTTTCTATGTGTCATAAACACAACTTATATAATTGAGAACAGTACACTTGTGGTTGTAGATCTTATCCTCATGCCTGACATACAATGCAACACCAGCTATCAGTGCGCTGAAGGCCCATTTTCCTGCGCACGTCCGAGTACCAGGCATGCAGCACTAGTGGGAAACATGATTCCTTGCTCTACCAGACTTTCTGCTAAAGAGGGAGGGTCTCCACAGACGGAGTTTCTGCGGGGTTTTGTTTGTTTGTTTGTTTTGTCCTGTTCACCAGAATGACCTTGAACTCAAAGAGATCAACCAGCCTCTGGGATTAAAGGCCTGTGCCACCACGGCCTAGCCTGGATTTTCTTTTCAAAGAGAAACTCATTCAAGGAAGAAAAATGAAAAGAAAAAAGGCTGGAGAAATGCCTCAGAGGTTAAGAGCATTGCCTGCTCTTCCAAAGGTCCTGAGTTCAATTCCCAGCAACCACATGGTGGCTCACAACCATCTGAAATGAGATCTGATGCCCTCTTCTGGCCTGCAGGCAGACACACAGACAGAATATTGTATACATAATAAATAAATAAAATATTTTAAAAAAAAAGAAAGAAAATTTAAATTAGGCTCATCGTGCTCTAGAAATTATAAAGCCATCCACACCCCTACCCGCTTCACCCTAATGAACTGATCTTTGTCATCTGAGAAACAAAGCCAATATGAAGTAAAAATGTGCATATCGATATAAGCTAGATAACTTATGGCAGTAGTGACCCAGCCCACAGAAGAAGCAAGAGGTGACTGCCTCGCTAAATAAGGTACCGAGCCACATGGCTGACATAGACAAGAATAATGGGCTAATATAAGTTATATAAATTAATAAGAAGTCTGAGCTACTAGGCCAATCAGTAGCAAAAAAAAAAAAAAAGATCGACAACTCACAAAACTTACAATTAGCACATTGGAGTCAATGGCATATTTGCAATTTACAGACTAGCAGCTCAATTTCTAGCAAGAGCTAACAACATTTCAATTCTAGTTTAATACCAACCAGACAATGTCTCAGCCCAAAAGCTGTCTGTCGTGGAAGGCAGGCCCTCTTCTGTATGTGTTGGGGGGTGGGGAGAGGGGGTTACTGCTTCTGTTCTATTCGACTCTGCAATTAATTGGATGAAACCCACTTCCATTCAGAAGGATCATCTCCTTTGCCCTGCGTAAATGTTAAATTTGTCTAAGGAGGAAAAGCCATGGTGATGTTTGGCCAACTCTGTGGATATCTAGCTCATTGTCCTGCCAAGAAGACATGTAATACTAACATACAACAGTTTGCTGAAGAAAAAAAAACACACAAGATTTAAAAATAAGAAGAGGGCTGGAGAGATGCTTACTGATGCTCTTGGTCCCACATTTAATTCCCAGACCCCACATGGTGACACATACTGTTTGTCACTGCAGTCTCTGGGGACATGATGCCCTCTTTTGACCATTTGAGCTCTTGCAAGCACATGGTTCACATACGGACACCGAGGGACACAGACATACAGAAGTAAAAATAAAACAGATATTGTAAAGAAGAAAAACCAGCAGCATTGGGGACACTGAGGCAGGACTTCAAGGCTACACAGCAAAACCCTGCTACCCCCTCCACAAAGGGGGACAGATCTAGACGGAGGAGGAAGATATATATTTTCCTAACACAAGGCAAGAAAACAATGTAATTTTGTTCATGTTTTCAGTTAGTTTTGCACTCGAAATCCATTCCCATGGTTCAACAGTGCAGCGTTTGCCCCTTCTTTTATCTCCTCCGTTTTCCTTACCACGCTTTCCACTTGTTTTGGTTGGGGATGGTGGTGCTTAGTTTTGTTTAGTTTTAAGGCAGGGACTTGTTAGATACTCCAGGCTGGCCTCTAACTCTCGGCAATCCTCCTGCCTTGGCCTCACCTGTGTTGGAATTCCAGGCATGCAACATCACATTTGGCTCACCCTCAACCCTCTGTACCGGGTATTATATGACTGGCCTCGGGAAAGCTAATCAAGAGCACACACAGGCGGATCTCTGTGAGTCTGAGGCTGGTCTACAAGAGCTAGTTCCAGGACAAGCTCTAAAATAAAAAATAAATAAATAAATAAAAAACTAGAGAAACCCTGTCTCGAAAAACCAATTAAAAAAAAAAAAAGAAAACAAACACACATAGAATAATCTGCCAGCTGAACTGCATCCTAAACCAAGAAGAAACTCGGGGGAAGAAAGAAATTTTGTCCTATTCTAACATAACAGTTCCAGGGCAGAACTCAAGAGCTCCTTACTTGGGATAGGCTCCTACTAACCCATAGCCCACAGTGAGTGTTGTTAACGGGTAGATAAAAGCAATTTCAGTTCCAGCATATTCATTTGGAGTCTGTATGTTTGGTGGTGAAGCAGAAGTCCTCTGAAGATGGCCACCCCTGGTAAAAAAGATGACCATGCCTTTTGTTTCTGCTTTTCAGTTTTCTGTTTGAGACCTGGCCTCAAGTAGATCAGGCAGCCTGACTTTCTAACTATCTGCCTTCACCGGCCTTGTGCTGAGATTGCAGGCATTCACCCCAGTGCTGGGTTCTATGTGGTACTAAGGATGGAGCTTGTTGCAAGTTTTCTGCCAAATGATCTTGTAGCCCAGGCTGTCCTTAAGCTCACAGTGGTCCTCCTATCTCAGCGTCTCAAAAGCTGACATCACAGGCCTGAGCCACCATGCCTGATTTATGTTATTGTCTTCATTGAGCTCCCAGACTCCAAATTACTAGCCCTTCTTCCAATATCTGTATCGGGTACCTCCCTGCTGGGAAGTCCCCTAACATCTCTGGATTGACTCAAAAGGTAATCCTTAGAATATCTCCAAAGATGTTCCTCTTCCTGGTCTCCATCAGCCATTCTAATTTGTCTATCCCTTCCCAAAGCCTAGCTATTTTCCTAGAAAGTTGATACCCTGTTTTCAAAATCCTACCTAGGTAAAGTTTTCCCAGACTGCTCCATGTCAAAGTTTCTGTATCATCCAGCATCCTTAACTCATTCAGCAGATAAATATCTTCAATATAGTCTATGTTGCTACAATGAATGCATTTTTCCAAGTATCAGATGCCTGTCACCATAGGAGTGTATCTTCTAATGAGGTTACCCAGTGTCTGGAGCTGGTTCAGGCCTATCTGATAATCCATCATCCCAGGGAACTTTATCCTCTTAGACTCAAATATTTGGTTTTTTTTTTTTTTCCTATGATAAAACACCATGACTAAAAGCAACTTGGGGGAGGAAAGGGTTTGTTCTCATCTTGGTTGAGGAAAGTCAGATCTGCAACTAAAAGAAAAACCCCTATGGGAATTCTGTTTTCTGGCTTACTTCAATTCTTCATACTCAGCCAACTTTCTTACAGACTAGGGTCACCTGGTCACCGGGACCTCAATATTTGGAGCTGTTAAGGAGGATAGCGTTTTAGAACCACGAAGAACAGACCTAGCAAGGTCGAGGTCCAGTGGAAGTGAGGAAAGGCCAGGTGCCCATAATTAGGGCTCTGAAGGACTTACAAGCTTAAATAAGTCAGGCAGAAATTGCAGCTTATAAAGGACCGAGAAAGAGCTTAGGTTTAGTAGTTGCTAAGATACCCAAGGGCCACTGATCAAAAACACAAAAGTGGTGGAAACAAAGGATGTCTCCAAGACAAATTTCAGACAAACTATTAGAAAGAAGTGCAGGAGTTGGTGGAACCAAATGTTACTTGCAAAATCTGCAGTTTGTGCTGGCCCGTACGGGTATCAAACCCGGGACCTTGGCGTTATTAGCACCACGCTCTAACCAACTGAGCTAACCGGCCACTGTGGAAGGTGTTTACTTCTTTCTTACCTACAAAGATCTCAAATAGTATTTTTTTTTCTTTTTTTTTCCCTTGATGTCTGGGGATCAGAATAAGTAATCGTACTGATTTATTTTGCCCCAGATTTGGCCTCAAGGAGTCCTGTATCATCCAAAGAAACACTTGGGATCCTTTGTTTTTGCTTTCCCTTAAACCAGATGAACCGAGTCTGCTAACGGGTTTTCTTCCCTGTGCTTCGCCTGCAGCGCCTACAGATGCGACTCACACCCGCAACCACACACCCTCAGATGCGGTTCCCAGGCAGCGATGCTTGAAACGAGATTTCCTTTGACTTCAGCCTTTCTCAACGGGAGGTCATTGCTTTAGTCCAGATTTTAGAAGCAATCATTTAAGGGAAAGTTCTTCTTTGGTTGTGACTGGTGTTTCTGATCTTTTTCATTTCCAAACCAATTTCCAGGGTTGTTGAACCTTACTAATGTATGACATCCTATTCAAATAATACATAACTACATAACTTCTCAGCTCTGGCTCCGTGGCTTAGCCGGTTAAAGCGCCTGTCTAGTAAACAGGAGATCCTGGGTTCAAATCCCAGCGGGGCCTTTTTCTTCCTTTTCCTTTGGACCTTTATTAATCCCACAGAATATTCTCGCTGACTTGTGGTCAGTGACAACCTATGAAGTGGAGCACAATCCAGCCTTTTAAACTCTTCTGAGAAACTGAACAGCCTCGCATTGGAAGATGGAGATGTGAAATGCAGCAATTCAGGAAAAGCTTTCGAGTAATTCCTGAGGACAGGACAGAATTTTGTTTCTGAGATCATGGGACTAAAGATGCATAGTCGGTCTAGACTAGCTGAAGCTTGTTCCTTTTCACTACACACTGTTTGAGAAGTAATGATAATTTATGAACTTTAAACACGTGGGGAGTGATGACGCACGCCTGCAATTCTAGTATTTCGGACTTTGAAAGCGAAAGGTCCGGTTTCTGATATATAACACGGCCTTACTTTTTCTTTCTTTCTTTTTTTACATGATGATTAGTAACAAAACGTAAGTATTTAACACCTGACAACTGATTATAGGTAATTGAAAAAAATCATTCTGAACTTGATGTCTTTAGATTTTTTCGTAGAATAACTGAAAAAGACACTGAACCCTGAAAAATTAAGACATCCATGTTTTATTTTCTGTTTCTTTTCCTACTTTTTATATTCTAAGGTATATTTAAGATTATGTTAGACTCTGTAAAAGCCTAATCTCCCTTCCTTAATAAGGTTCATAGAATTCTATAATCAGAGAATTGGATTTCATGAAGGTTCTTCACCTGCCTGCCTGTAATGGTCTAATGAGTGACTAGTGGGGTTTTGTTTCTTTGTTTGCTTGCTTGCTTTTTTGAGCTGAGCATGTGTGACAGATTGACAGTGTAAAGGACCCCTTAGGTTGGAGACATACTTCAGAGACAGAAAGCTTGCGTGCTTGCCCAAGGCCCTGTGTTAGACTGCCCTTACTACAAAACTAAATAAAGTAAACATGAAAATAACCACGCTGCAGAAAGTGGTTCCCAAACACAGTGTTGTCCAGACCAGCTACAGTCTGCTATAGCAAACCAGCTATTGGTCTGCTATAGTGTTTTCTTTTATGTCTAACACAGAGGCCAAGTCTACAGTTCCACTTAAGGAACTTGGGCAGAGAGAATAAATACGAAGAATAAATCTGGGAAGAGAAGATCAAGGAATGAGAAAGAGGAGGAGAGGAAGACTTCAGGGGCCAGCCACCTAGGTACATGGCAAGCCACAGAGAAAGAAGTAAAGAAAGACATACAGAAATAGTGTAAAATAAAAGTTCAGAGGTGAGAGGTTAATGGGATAATTTAAATTAAGGGAAGCTGGTCAAGAAACAAGCCAAGCTAAGGCTGGGCATTCGTAAGAAATAATAAGCCTCTGTGTGTATTTATTTGGGGTCTGGATGGCAGCCACCCCAAAGAGTAAAGAGTAAAAAAACACAACCAACTACATTACAACAATGCAACAAACAAAAAACTGCCATTGTCACTTATAATCAATCACTCCTGACTTACAGCTGCAGTAACTAAGGAGTGATTGATTACACATTGATAATTACCCTGCCCAAGGTCAGAGAGATTGTAGAATTTGGAGCCCATGTTTGCATCAGTGCGCATAAGCCAGACGTTTTGGGTTCCTGGAGAACAAAGGGTCTATGATGGGACCTGGTAGTAAGAGGATGAAAGTCAATGAAGGTGACTACAAAGACACAGGCAGAGAAACCCAGAATCCAGAGACTCTAAGACGGAAGCCAAGTCTAGTGTCAAGGGCCTGTAATATCAGATACTCAGGCGATTGAGGCAAAAAGATTCTAAATTCAAGGCTACCCAGAGGGCTGGGGAAATAGTATAGTGGTAAGTGCTTTCCTATCATACAGGATACCCTAGGCAAGAATACAGGGACCAGAGTAACTAAAGTGAGCTCACGTAAACATTGTGCGCCCTTGAAGGAAATAGGGAAGGCCTACTTCAAGATAAATTTCAAAATGTTTAGGCTATATATGTATTGTGTGTTAATACTGCCTCTGGTTAACCACAGCAGTTACTTCCCAAAAATGTTACTTACAGACGGATTGAAAGAGTATTTGAGTCAGGTGGTGGTGGTGCAGGTCTTTAATCCCAACACTCTGGAAGCAGAGGGTGACTGAGTTAGAGTCCAGGCTGGTCTACAGAGAAGATTCCAGGACACCCAGAGCTACACAGAGAAACCCTGTCTGAACAAAATAAAAAACAAAAGAAAGAAAAAAAACTGAGTATTTGGCAGTGTGGTCTACAAACGTATACCACATTACAAGTCCATTGGAGATCCTAAGTGATTTCCTTTTGTGGCATTTGGAACAAAAGCAGCACATACTACTGAGGGAGCTTGTGTCCTGACATAAACAAGCTTTCACCTAGCAAGAGTTAAATATTTTACAACTGGAACTGGAGCAATGGTTCAGCCACAAAGAGTACCCAGGTTCAGTACCCAGGTTCAGTTCCCAGCGTCCACATAGTAGCTTAAAACCACCCATAACTCCAGTTTCAGGGGAGCCAGCACCCTCTTCTAACTTCTGTTGGTTCTGCACACATATGGTGCATCGCTATACTCATACACATAAAATAAATACTGTTTTATGAGTTCTAATTGGTCTTAATAATAAAAACCCAGAGCCAGATATCAGAGAAAACACTGAAAGATGAGAGAGACAAAGGAGCAAGCTACAGCCAACTCTTACCTTCATGACTCCTCAGTCGAAAAAAGCTGCACTCCTGTCTCCTCCTGCCTTATATTCCTCTCTTTGCACAGGCATATCACTTCCTGTCTGTCTGCACAGACCTCCCAGACCTCTATGGTTAACTAGTGGCAAGCTCTGCTCATTGGTCTTCAGGCAAGCTTTATTTGTTAGAGCACAAACAAAACACCACCACAAAATACATCTAATAAAAAGGAATTTTTAAAAATATATTTTACTATCATTTTAGCTTTTTTCCTTTTTTGTTTTTATTTTTTAATTTTTTTTGTTGTTGTTGTTTTAAGTTTTGTTTATTTATTATGTATACAATGTTCTGCCTGCATGTTTCCCTGCAGGCCAGAAGTTAGCACCAAATCTTATTAGAGATGGTTGTAAGCCACTGTGTGGTTGCTGGGAATTGAACTCAGAACTCTGGTAGAACAATCAATGCTCTTAACCACTGAGCAATCTCTCCAGCCCCCCTTTTTTTGTTTTTAAATAATTTTTTTTTTCATTTCAGTTCCTTAACACTTCTCCAGAAGAGGCATTAAGAAAGTCTAGCAGGCCAAGTGTGGTGGCGCATGCCTTTAGTCCCAAACACTAAGGAGGCAGAGGCAGGTGGATCTCTGAGTTTGAGGCCAGCCTGGTCTACAGAGTAAGTTCCAATACAGCTAGGACTGCACAGAAAAAGCCTATCTTGAAAAGCTGAAAAGAAAAAAGAAAAAACAGCCTAGCATATTTCACATCCAGTGAAATATAAACTCATTTCAAGAGTAGCTTGTGAGTATTTTTTTAATATTGAAGTATTAAATTTCTTAGCTCAATGAAACTATAATAAATGCTAACATTATTACAGAAGAACAGAAAAAAATAGGATGAAGAAGAAAAGCAATGTCCAGATCAAAAAGTTAAATGTGGACATGAGCAACATGGACACCTACAAAAACTAAAAGTTCAAGACTGCTCCTAGGACTCAAGAAACTGCTGTGGGGTGTCTTTCTGCACACTGTGAATATGTGTTGTTCCATTGGCTGATAAATAAAGCTGCTTTGGCCTTTGGTAAGGCAGGGTAGAGTCAGGCGGGAAATCTAAGCCGAGACACAGGAGAAGAAGGGTAGAGTCTGGGTGATGCCAGCCACTGAGGAAGCAAGACATAAAGAAAATGAGATAATGCCGTGGTCACGTGGCAGCACATAGATTAGTAGAAATTGGTTAGTTTAAGTGTTAAGAGCTAGTTAGCAAAAGCCTGAGCTAGCAGCCGAACGTTTATAAGTAATATTAAGCCTCTGAGGGATTATTTGGAAATGTCTGTGGGACAGAGCAGGACAGAGAAGAGCATCCATCTACAAGAAACTCCTGAACTCCAAAAGCAACTGTCAAAGAAAAGGAAGACGTGGGAAAGGGTGGAAACGTCTCTGATGCCGACATTCCAGGAAAGGGGAGAGAAGCAGCAGTGAGAACACTGACTGCCTTCCTCCTGAAAACAAAGGGAAGGGCTCTGATGGATGTCACTAACGATAAAGCATGAAAAATCTCTGAAGAAAGCAGAAGTAAACTAGGCATGGTGGTATAGGCCTTTGATCCTAACACTCAGGAGTCAGAAGCAGGCATATCTCTGTAAGTTCCAGGACAGTCAAGCCTGCCTCAATGAAAAGCCAAGAGGCGTAGCATTAAGATTGGGATTAGACAATGCAAAAATGTTTTGACTATTTTACAACGCCAGCTCTTTAAAGGAGATTTCTTATTTTTCTAGAAAGAGAATTCTTCTCCGTAGAAGAAAAGGATAAAATAAAAAGTAGCTATCTCTTAAAAGCAAAAGGGAAGCATAAGAAAAAAACATTAAAGAGAGACATCAAGTGAGAGAAAAGGTTACAGCATTGAGAATATTGTCCAAGTAAGTACCCTGTCATAAGCAAGCTTACAATATCCCAGGATTGCGGGACTTCAGGGACAGGGACTCATATAGACAAGACTGACCTCAAACTCGTAGAATATTAAATGCTAGCCTTTAACTCCTAATTGTTCTGTCCCACCTCTCCAGTGCTATAACTGCAGGCACATGCCACCTGCTTATTAAGAGACCCTGTTTTCACAGCCACTAACTTCCCCCTCTACCCTCCCATCCTTCCCCCAAAAATGTGACCATTAATATCATGACAAATGTTTAAAATATATGTGTATGTATTAATCTTATAAATCTTATACCTTAAGAAAAGCTGTTAAAGAGTCAATATAAAACCATAGGATTATGAGATTAGTAGCAATAAAATAGTCCGTACATTTTTGTTTTTCTTCTGTCCCATATCAGGTGGCTCTTCTGACATAAGACAGAGATTGGGGTTTCACTTTAGTAAGAGCGCTTGGGTTTAGGGAAGGAGAGCCACACTCCAACTCCAAGCCAGCTTTAATCTTTGATTGAACTAGACCTACAAAAAGACCATTTGTATCATATGTCTGTAGAGAACAGCAGAAACAAACATTTGGGAAGATTTATAAAATTTTATCCTATTGGAAACGTGCTATACCAATAAGCCAATTTACTATTTTCCTGAGACATTTTTTTCTGGATGATTTGTCCTTTTTCTTCAGATGTCTCATCTGTCCAGTGGTCTTCAGATTCCTTAGCTGGATGTCTTTGTTCTCCTGAAAAAGGGAACAAAACTCTTTCCCAACCCTAACGTTGGGGAGATTCTCTCTCTTTTGGCAAGTTATATCAAACTAAAAGCATTTTAGTTCTCTAGCATTTGTTAGTTTTTCAGGGTACTTTAGTCTAAACAGCAATGCTATGTGATGAAATATCCTCTCTTCTAAAAACTCTCTTGTTCAAATCAAATCCTTCTCAATTTTGATAGTATCCATAGTTTTTCTTCTCCCATGAAAACAAAATCAAAACCTCTTCCCCAACGTGTTATCCAATGCTTCTCAACAGCTGTTATTTCTTTCTCATTAGCATTTAGAAAACTCAAAGTTAATAAAGCATTATGCAATCTATTTCTGGGAGTATTTATCATTCCTTTCTGTTTATTTAACATATTCTTTAGACTTTGATTTGATCTTTCTATAACTGCCTGCCCTATAGGATTGTGTGGAGTACCTATAATATGCTTTATATTATAATAAGCAAAAAAATGGCCATAACTTCTAGCAAATGTGTGATTACTGAATCAGCCTTTTCCAAACACAAAGCAGATGCCCATTGAAAACCTGAATAGGTATATTTTAGTTTTCCAAATTCTGCAATGGAACATATCCATTTTCCAGATTTTATTTCCTTGAGTACCCTTTGGGTTACTTCCTGCAGGTAGTGGTGTTTGGTTGTATAAAGAACAAGTAGGACATTTCCTTATAATTTTATTGGCTTATTGCCACATGATGGAGAAGTCTTTAAAAAAAACTTTGCTATTGACATGATGATTTTTATTAAATTCAGAGGCCTTCAGCACATTTCCAATCAATGATTGATTAATTTCTGTATTACTTTGTGTTAGAAGACCTGGCAGACCCATATGGGATCATATCTATGTTATGTAATTTCTGTATTACTTTGTGCTAGAAGACCTGGCAGACCCATATGGGATCAGATCTATGTTATGTATATGGGATAATGCCTATTCCTGATTATATCATATAACTCAATAAAATAATAACATCAATTCTGTATCGTCTGGTATAAATTTAGTGGTTTCAATATGGAAGACAACTCTTTCTCCATATTGCAAATCAGCAACTATATTGAGAGTTTCTTTAAAATCCTTAGTACCATGAGAATAACATATAATTCTGATTTTTGGATAGGATCATAAGGGCTTTGATACACTTTACTTAAATTTTCTGATTTGTAACCTGCTTTCCTGATTTATTTGCATCAGTATCAAATGTATGGGGCTCCAGTTATTGGAGTGTCCACACAATGTGAGGCAGTATTTAGTTAGTTCTCTTTATAAGTTGAATTCTCTTGCTTTTGGAATAGTTGTTGTTAATCTCTCCCAAAAAATTACTACAACTTCTTTGCCAGGTTTCACTTTCTTCCCATAATTTGTCATTTTCATTATTATTAAAAGATACTATAATTTCTGCTGAGTCTATTCCTGCTAATTAAAAAGTCTCAATTTTCCTTTCAGAATTAACTCAGAGACTTTTTCCATGTAAGTTTTTAATTTATTACTCAGTTTTTGTGGTAAAAAGATCCATTCTCCATTCTAAGTTAGTATCTTCCCTCTGCATTAAATTTCCTGGGAATATTTGGAGGATAATATGACCAGAATTCAGTTAAGATTCAGATCCATATGATTTTGTAATTTCTCTTAAAGTCAATTCTCTCTCAGCTTCAGATGATAATTCCCTGGGACTACCTAAGTCCTTGTCACCATCTAAGGTTTTATTTAAATTAATTAGTTCATCAGTTTTTATCCCAATAGTGGGCCATAACTGAGAAATGTCTCCTAGCAATCTTTGGAAGACATTAATAGTCTGCAATCAATCGCTCCTAATTTGTACTTTTGGGGTCTAATTTTTTTGTTAAACTTATTTTATAGCCTAAATAATTAATAGAATTTCCTCTTTGTATTTTTTTCAGGAGCAATTTGTAATCAACAAGAAAATTTTTTCTTTACTTCTTCAAACCTTCTTTCTAAAGTATCTACATTTGAATCCGATAGCACAATGTTGTCCTTGTAATGGTAAACTATAGATTCAGGAAATTGTTTATATATCATTTCCAGTAGCTGACTTACAAAATATTGGCATATGATAAGACTATTTAACATTCCCCATGAAAGACTCTTCCTTTGATATCTTTTAGCAGACTGGTAATTATTATAAGTAGATACTGTAAAGGCAAATTTTTCTTTTTCTTGTAAAGGTATAGTGAGGAAACAATCTTTTAAATCAATCATTATAAGAGGTCATCCTTTAGACAATAGACAAGTCAAAGGAATGCCAGACTGTAGGAAGCCCATTAGCTGAATCACCTTGTTAACAGCTCTTAGATCTGTTACCATTCTCCATCTTCCAGATTTATTTTTAACAACAAATACAGGAGAATTCCAATGGCTGATTGATTCATCAATATGCAGAACATCTAGTTGCTCCTGTACCCACTGTTCTAAAGCCTACAGTTTCTCTATTGTTAAAGGCCATTGCTTAACCCATATGGACTTGTCTGTTAACCATTTTAAAGGTGGGGTTGTTAGTGCCTTTGAAATATCAGCAGTTGTTTTGGCCTGTTCTTGTACAATCTGAATGGTCGGTGGCTGTCCTTTATAATATCTTGTAATATTTTTCCCAGAAATATATGTTAATTTATGGTTTGTTTCTAAGATTGAGAGAATGTTAATCTTAGTATTCCATTGCTGTAACAAATCATGTCTGTCCCCACAAATTCATTGCTATGTTAGCCACATATGGTTTTAATATTCCTCTCTGTCCTTCTAGCCCTATTCATTCAACCCATCCCACGCTCTGTTTTACCTAAAATAAAGTTCTGATTCCTAAAAACTGAACATTTATACTCTGAAGAGGCCAAAATGGATGGCAAGACTCTGATGAAATTGTTATATCCACACCTGTGTCATTCAGAACTTCAATGATGATGTCAATTATTTGTATTTTTAATTTTGGTCTTTGTTCATTCATAGAAGTTTGCCAAAAATACTTGCTTTATGGTTTCTCCTGCAATTTTTGTTCTCTCTTTTTCAGTTGTTCTACTACACAGAGCAGTAGGTTTCTTACAAAAGGCATTAGGTTCTTTAATTGCTTTGGGAAGGAGTTTCTTCTACGATGGCACAAAATAACTGAACCAGATTTGGCATAGGGACCTGCGAGAGGCCCCTCATGGAGTTTTCTGATGGTAAAGGATTACCATGAATATCCCTCACTGACCTGCATTCATTAGTCCAATGCCTACCTTTGCCATACCTTTAACATAATCCAGAAAGGAGTGGCATCCCGAATGAATTATTCAAAAAAAATTGTTTCTAGGAATGTCGTGTCTATAATCCCTTTTCAGATGATCTTGTTTGGCACAGTTATAACATTTGACATTTTGATATTTTCTCAAACCTCTGGAAATCACCTGTCCCATCCATGCATCATCATGTTCATGAGATTCAATATTAATTGTATCTCAGGTCCATTCCTCCAAAGGTGCTGATCTTATCTTTAGCAGCCTAATAATCCTTCTGCATAGAGAACTGGCATTTTCAAAAGCCAGATATTCAATTATTATTTGTCTATCTTCTTAATTTGGTATCATTCTATTTACTGCTGAAGTCGGTCTTTGTAAGAAATACATAAAGGCTTCCCTTGGACTCTGAATAACTTTAGTAAATGACTCCATTTTCTTTCCTGTTTCTCCAATTCTGTCCCAAGCATGCAAAGCTGCTGCGCAGCACAAATCCAGGGTGTGGACATATACAGCTTGCCTTTCTATAGTAGCATATTCTCCTTCTCCAAGAATTTGATCTTGGGAGATTACCCTACCTCTAGTTTTACTCCATTGTTTAATAATCTTAGCCTCTTCTCTGAAACAGGGAGGTACACCATTGTAACTGTGGACCACTCTCTAAAACACTTTTAACCAAACTTATCAAATCCTTAGCAATAATTCTATTACAAACTGATCATGAGTTTAACATTTGCTTTACAAAAGGTGAATGCATGCAAATATGAGACCATTGCTTCCTTGCATCTCCTTAAATCTAACATTGGCACAGGAGTTCAGTTAGATGCAACAAAGCCTCTGCCACTTGATGATTCCTGTAAGGTTACTGGATGTAGTAAGGTTGGCTGTTTGAAAAGCTTAGGCTGTTGCTCTTTATTCTTATAATGCAATGTTGAAATTGGCTCTCCATTAAATTCTCCTGTCTGGATTTGAATATCTCTGTGGTCTGTTTTATTATATTCTTATAAGGCCTGTATTTTAGCACTCAGATTAACCAACTTTTTTAGTGATAAGACAAAAATGATAAAGCTAATACTGTTTACAATTGACATTACATAAATCCCATCTAAATTAGATATCCTCTAATTTAGTCATTCCATTTTCAAACTGTCTTGCATATTATCATACAGAGACTCAAAACCCTCCATTATGATGGTTTTTTCCCATTGTTTTTTTTTTTTTTTTTTTTTTTTTTTTTTGGTTTTTCGAGACAGGGTTTCTCTGTGGCTTTGGAGCCTGTCCTGGAACTAGCCCTGTAGACCAGGCTGGTCTCGAACTCACAGAGATCCGCCTGCCTCTGCCTCCCGAGTGCTGGGATTAAAGGCGTGCGCCACCACCGCCCGGCTTTCCCATTGTTTTAATGTGGGGAAAAAAACTCTCTTTTAACTAATTCCCCCCTTTAAGAATTCCCAATTGTCTTGCCAAATCTACTGACGATGTTGATGAAGATGCGAGGCAGATTGCTGCTGTGTAGAACAGTAAAAGCCTGACTGGATTTCAAGGCAGCTACCTAATTTGGCAACAGCCCAAGAAGGGGGTTCAGGGAGAGCCCACAACTGACAGGAGGCAGGGTAGGGAGAGAGAGAGAGAGAGAGAGAGAGAGAGAGAGAGAGAGAGAGAGAGGATTGTTTGAAAAATACATGGGAGATTGTTTGGGGAAAGCACATGTGTTGGGGGGCTGCAGAATGCTACAACAGAAAAGTTCCCAAGTTTCTCAGAGGCTTGGGGAAAAAAGAAAAGAAAGCCTAGCCACATGGGCTAGAGCTCCACGTGCAGCTCCAGCCTGTGTCGGTGGCTTTTTTTTTTTAATATTTATTTATTTATTATGTATACAATATTCTGTCTGTGTGTATGCCTGCAAGCCAGAAGAGGGCACCAGACCCCATTACAGATGGTTGTGAGCCACCATGTGGTTGCTGGGAATTGAACTCCGGACCTTTGGAAGAGCAGGCAATGCTCTTAACCTCTGAGCCATCTCTCCAGCCCCTGTCGGTGGCTTTTTTGTGAGTTTTGTACCCCAAACGTTGGGCACCAAATGTAGCACAAATGATAAAAACCCAGAGACAGATATTAGGGTTCAAGCTGAAGATCAGAAAAGCAAAACAGCCACACCACTAGAGAAGTCTTATCTCTACCAAGGCTGGGTGACTGCAGACTGAGCCCTGTCTCCTCCTGTTTTATATTACCCTTTATTGCTGGGATTAAAGGCATGTGACTCTCTAGTACTGGGATTAAAGGTGCAAACCACCACCACCTGGATCTGTTTCTGCATTGATCTTGTGCATCCCATGGTGACCTTGAACTCATAGAGGTCCATCCGCCTCTGTCTCCCAAATCCTGGGATTAAAGTGTGTGATACCTCTGCATGACCTCTGGTGGCATCGTTTTACCCTCTGATCTTCAGGCAAGCTTTATCTGCTTTATCTGCTTGCTGTAGGAGAGAGTGTACTCTAAGGGGTGACTGTCAAGTGGAACTGAGTCTCATCTCTAGCTCACACTGCAGAGCAAATGGTAGATGTTCATTTTTTAATGAATAAGTCTTCCTACGTTAGGTTGGTAATGACTGGATGGTTAAGGCATAGGACTTTGAGTCCAAAGGGACTCCCTATGCAGGTTCAGCTTCAAATTCTGCTTATAGCTACATTTTCCTGTTTGATTTCTGCAAACTATTCAATGATCTGACAAACCTTTTACAACCTGACAAACCCTTTACAACCTGAAATCATCCAGGGAGCACCCAGAAGTTGAATTCTATTTTATACTTAAGTGTCCTTAGTTATTTCTTTGCATTATAATACCACTTTACAATGCATTTATCCATGGTGATTAATTATACTTTTGACGTGTTTGGACACAAGGGAAAGATTAGCTAAACTAAAGAAACAGCTCAAAACTGGGCACAGAAAAGAGTATAAGCCCAAATATGAAGAAATTAATCTCTTTATAGCATAACTAATATCTCAGAGATAAAAGTGGTCTTTATGAAAATAGGAAGGGACTGCCCCCAGGGTGGAAGAGGTCTAAAAAGAAGGAAACACAAAATATGGCGTATTGTATTTCATATGCAGAATCTATATGTAAATGTCCACATATGTGTGCATGTTACTGCACCAAAGCAGGAAGCCTCTCTGAGAGGAAGGACATCATTGAAGGAGAAAGAATGACAATGGGCAAGGTACAATGATATGTGTTTTTATTTTTTTTATTTTTTTTTATTTATTTATTACGTATACAATATTCTGTCTGTATGCCTACAGGCCAGAAGAGGGCATCAGACCCCATTATAGATGGTTGTGAGCCACCATGTGGTTGCTGGGAATTGAACTCAGAACCTTTGGAAGAGCAGGCAATGCTCTTAACCTCTGAGCCATCTCTCCAGATCCCGATATGTGTTTTTAAAAAGTCATTATTTTATAAGTTAACAAATTAATTTTAAAAATTATAATTGATCCTTGCTTCCAAAAGAGAATTTTGTGTGGAAATATGTAGGCAAATAAATCATGATCTCCTAATTATATGTTGGGCTCCCACCCTGTAACCCTGATATGGCTCTGATTGTGTTAGTGCCTAGATATATAAACAGTCATTTTTTTCTAGTTGCTAAGTACAGCAAAGTCCTCGACTGACACTTAAAGGAACTTGGGGTGCAGGTCAGTTGCTCGATGAATAGGATTTCTGACTCCAAATCGGGAGATTCCTGGCTGGGCTTCTAGCTGCTTCTGTTAGCTTGTTTGTTTCTTTTCTGCATGCTTTCGTTCAAATTCATGTAGAAACAATTCGTAGTATTCAAGCGCCTAAACATCCATTATCTGTCAAGTTGTTTTCTGTGTCTGGAAGCTACTTCCGAAGCAGTTACGCAAACTTATTCTGAGAACTTTTCTTTCTGATTTCTAGCTCTTCCTAATTCAAGGAGTCAGAAGAAATGCTTTACAACCAAAGAAAGGCGTGAAAGCAGAAAAAGACAAAGACAGGGGCGGGAGCGGGTTCGGGGAGTAAGATAGTAACAAAAGGTGTAGAATCTGAAAAAAAAAAAAAATGGAGGGAGGAAGAGAATCGGCAAGGGAGGGAACCCGTGAGAGCAAGTGGGAGAATTATATCAAAGTATAATGATATCTGTATGAAAATGTCACAAGAAAACTTACTTCATTGCATACTAACTTAAAAACAATACAAATTACGTTAAATAAACACCCTAAAGGAGCGGCCGGGTAGCGGGTCAGAAATGCCAGCGTTCGGGAGGAAGAGGCAGAGCGACCGCTAGTTTCAAGGCGCGATCTCAACAACCAAGTAAGCTAAATAGAGATCTCTTTCCTATCTGGCTTCACCAATACATTTTCCTACCAGAAAGAGCGCTCACTTTTTCCTACCAGAAAGAGGAGTCGGTCAGTCCTTCCCCGCACAACTCTAGAAATGGCCCCTGCGAAAACTAAGGGGACATCTCCATGGGGATTGCTGATACAAGCCGGGCTGTGAGGTCGCGGGACACTGGCGACTTGACCTCAGTGGAGCCGGCTAAACTCGGTTTGGCCACCGACCTGGTCGACCGAGCAGTTCCGCATCCTTGACCCTCAGCTCCGCGATGTTTACATAGAGATGGGCACAGGCTAAACACAAGAGCTACCCAGGGGGGGAGAGGAGAAGGCAAGGCGAAGAAGCGCGAAAAGCAAGCCTCAGAATGCGCACCTAAATAGAGACTTTTTTTCTGCTTCAGGCGGAATGGAGAAAGATGCTGGAGGCTGAGGTCACGGTCAAATGGGAGGAATTTTCTGAAGTTATACCAAGAGCATTTTAGTTTGTGGATGGACTTCCTATCATCCCTCTCACACAGAGCTTGGAGATTACTCAAATCCCAGAGATTATCCGAAGGAATCTAAGAGCTGCCTCCAGGTGACAGTGCCTGTGGCTCCGTGTTCCGGTCACTGCTCAGGTGCAGACTAGGGAACATAAAGATCTCTTAGTGGGCCCAGCGCTAAGAACCAACATAAAAGCGGCCATTCGCCCCTCACAATGCAGTCGACAGCAGATATTAATTAACTCTTGGAGTGTCTGGCTAGATGAGGCTGTGCAAACGACACCTAACACCAGAGAAAGAGCCGGGCACAGGAGAGTCCTAGGCTGCTGCTGCAAGGAACCCTTGATTCTGCACCTCAGCTGGGTCTTTGTACAGCAAACGCATCGCTGAGTCTAAGGTTCGGCGGCCTCTGCTGTCCAGAGGACCCCACAGGACCCTGCAGACCACATCAACCCAACCTGCTGTCTAGAGCTACCAAGATCCTTTCCGAAAGCTGCCTGGAAGTCTCACCTGGGCGGGTGAGTTACCCCAGCAAAAATGAAAAAGGTAAATCCGGCTGAGAGGCTGAATCAGGAGGATCAAAGACAGACTTTGCTTTGGATACCCAGCCAGTTCAAGACCAGTCCTAGCTAAGTGAAACCCTGTCTTAAAAATTAAAAGTAAAGTTTAAAGTACATACGAGACAGAATTTTGTACCTTCTCCTAATTCCCTCTAAGATTAACACCAGGATTTCGTACGTAGCTCAATCTAGGTAGACTTCAAGCTACCTGTTGGTCTCCTTCGACAAATGTTAAACTTCGGATTATGAGCTGCGGAAATCCTGAAACTCAGATGTGAGAGGATTCAAAAGCTCCTCACACTGGCCCGTACGGGGATCGAACCCGCGACCTTGGCGTTATTAGCACCACGCTCTAACCAACTGAGCTAACCGGCCATGCGGCTCTTCGGGAAGAAAATTACATGAGGAGGTTTTGCATCTGTGCGATTAAAAAAAAAAAAAATCTTTTTCAAAGAAACTTTTAAAGCTATATTCGTATATTTAAACAAGAGAATCTGGGATACTTCAGCATCAAATTCGAACCAAAAGTTTTAACAGTTGATGCTCTATTCCTGAAAAGGTGCTCAGGACCCGATGTTTCACTTTCGAAGCCTACCAGTCACTGGACTGCAAATTGAAAACTTCTCAATCATTTGTTACTAAGTTGGCTCAAAGCAAATACTCAGTGCCCCGTGGGGTTGAGGAATGGATTCTCTAAAGAATCACACACTTTAGCGTCTAGGTTTGGAACTAGGGTGGACCCACAGAACATAGAAAACCGGGTGTAGCTTTCCATCTCGGTACGAGGAGGCCCAGGGAACCATGGTGGTGCTAGAGACGGAACTCAGAACCTAGCATATGGGGCCACTACACTCCCTTCCCTGAATCTTATACATGCATTTAATAGTACCTGCTTTCACACGAATAGGGCACTGGATTTTTTTCCTTCTTATTTTCCTTCGGGGAATTATTGGAAACTGGGGAAGAATTTAGTTTCGTGGACGCAAGAAGATTTTCAAAAGCCTTTATCCATTATAGCAGTAAAATTACAAAACCGTTATCACATAATGGGGTCGGTCGTTCAGCCTTACCAAAGTAACAATGTCAAACACAACTCGTATGTGAAAAATAAACACTTGCCGAAACCCGGGATTGAACCAGGGACCTTTAGATCTTCAGTCTAACGCTCTCCCAACTGAGCTATTTCGGCTTGTCTTACAAACTCTGACCAGCCATATCATGGTTACAGAGAGTCCCCGAAAGGAACATTACGACAAGGAAGGAAGGAAGGAAGGGAGGGAGGGAGGGAGGGAGGGAGGGAGGGAGGGAGGAGAGAGAGAGAGAGAGAGAGAGAGAGAGAGAGAGAGAGAGAGATCTAGAAAGGAAAGAGTCCAGTCAAAGCTAGAGTCAAGAAGATTGCAAAGTCTGAAGATCTAAGCCAGCGAGTTTAGCAGGTAACACAAGGCAGTAAACAAGTCAAGAAAACGAGTAAAGGGCACCAGACAACAGAATTGCAGGTGTGAAGGTCTGGATACTAAGCCCAAACTCAATGAGAGAACAAATGCCAGAAGGTAAAGTCTCAAGAGCTAGCTGATGGCCAGGTGGCAATTTTACTCGGGAAAGAAATGCGCACCCCGTCTGCAGAAAACATCGTCAGTCTTTTATACAAATGTTGTAGGACAAGTAAGAAGCAAGCAAGCGAATTACAGGGGCCAACGAAAAGCAGTTAGCTTGCCCTAAACCACAAAATTGTTTAAAGTTTTCAATAACAGACAAGGTTCCAGGTGTGACCTAGTTTAGGCAACTTGTCTGAACAGATGTTATCACCTTGCTGTTACTGCGTCTTCCTTACAGCACACTGAACCTGTGCGGTTTACCGATTTAAGTTTTTCTTTTGGAGATGTTTTTCTCCTAGGTCACATCACGGGGAGCTCAAGGTACTTCAATTTCCCTTTGAGCAAGGTACATTCTGGGATGGCAAACAAAGCATTTTGCATCTCAGTGTCTGGAGCATCTGACCACAGACATGCGGTGGGTAAGACCAAGTGCCAGTTCCCGGTCTTCAGCCCCGCCGAAAGTCCCTTCAGTTCTTAACCAGTTTTGCCTGGCTTGATTCTGACTAGACGAGGTGCAAAATGTCCGCATCCCATCACCTCTGGGCAGTCTCCAGTCTAGCCCCCAACATTTCTGGATCAAACTTTTGTTTCCCCCTGTCTGTGTCTCTCCAGTCTAACCAGTTCTCTCTCCTTGTCCCTCTGTCTATCTCCTCTCTTTGAAACAGAATTTTCCTGTTGTCTGTAGTTCCTTTTACGCACGTTCCATTACAAAAATCGTGTTTGCTGAAAACATATCTTCTGCTCACTTAAAGAATAATTATGGAAAGAAGCTCGAAAAGGGGGACCAGCGGGAAACGGGAAGGGGGAAAAGTGAAAGACGGGGGAGGGGGTGTTAGTTGGGAAGGGCGTCGGGGCTCAGTTCAGAAGGAGATGGAAAGAAGGAAAAAAATAATACTAAGATTGTTGAAAAAACCACTGGGATCATATTATTTTATGTTTACCTAAAATTAAATTCAGTGCATGTGTGTGCGTGCGTGCGTGTGCGTGCGTGCGTGCGTGTTGTGCGTGTGTGTGTGTGTGTGTGTGTGTGTGTGTGTGTGTTTAAATGAAGTTACAACAGATGAGTGATAAGGATTCTGCCAAGAGCTACAAATTATCGGTCAGGGAAATCCAGGAAGACTCCCCAAATGGGCGAGGCTTGGTTGCCTTCCAGAGGTTGAAGATTAGTGCCTGTTGCCGAAGCCATCCCGCAGTTTAGGACTCAGGATTCTACCCTCTGACCTGAAACCCTCCCCTTGACGACTGGCTTTCCACAGCTGGGAGGTGCTATGTAAGGTGCCAAGGGAGGAGACGGATCGATAGTCCTTCCCTGCTGTGGGACCGATATTTCAGCTGTAACCAACGGTCGGGCTTAAGACCCACGCAACTCCTGGAAACTTTTTCCTAGTACTGTCAACACAGCTAGTGGGGTCATTGATTTCCTAAACCAGTGTAATTCCTAAGTGCGTTCTAAATGCTTACACCCACAGGTAAGTGTAACTCAGCCCCCCTCATCAAAGACAGACAGAAACCGTTACAGCCACAAACAGTCAAAATGCAAAGAACTGGCTACGACGTGCCGAACCCCAAGAAATGCATTTATAGCACATAACCCCTACACCAAAGATACAGGGATGTTGTGGAGAGGGAGCGGAAATATGACAAGAGTCAGAGGACCTGGAAGTTTGCTGAGATCTAGACTGTGACAGGGAAACTACATCCATGGATTCTCAACAATTTGACTGCCTAGACAAGACCTGAACAATGACACCAGTTGACATGCTGGCATGGATGGGGAAATCCTACTGGGCTCTCCTCCTCGATGAAAGACTGTAAGGAATTAAAGACGGATGAGAGAAATAGACTTTGTCTTCCCCACGGATGAACCCCTAATTGGTTATCTAATACCAAGTTGTCAGTCCTAAAAACATAAAACATATTAGCAACAACACTAAATGAATTCCATAGACTGTATTTATGTATTTATTCGTGTGTGCGTGCGCATGTGTAAAACAATAATAATTAAAGAGAAAGAGGTCATGAATTCGAAAGGGAGCTGGGACAAAAGAGGATTTAGAAAGAAGAGGGGAAGGGGAAACTGATGTAATTATATCTTAATTTTTAAAATACATTTTAACATCAGGTATTGGTGGCGCATACCTTTAATTGCAGCACTTGGGAGGCAAAGTCAGGCGAATCTCAGAGTTTGAGGACAGTCTACAGAGGGTGTTCTAGGAAAGTTCTGAGTGTTACACAGAGAAATCCTGTCTTCAAAAACCAACCAAATAAATAAATAAGAACTGTTTAAAAATAGATAGAAAAAAAATACTTGAAAAGTTAGAAAAAGGAGTAACCTATCCGCTTTCAAAAGTATGATAGAAGGGAGGGAGAGAGACAGTGGTAATCATGGTTCCCAAGGAAAAGATCCATGGTTGGCGATTCAAACCTTCCTGATGCTCGGAGGAGAATCTTCCCAGATTTTATGACATTGTCTAAGATCATCTAATTGGGCACCCAAAGACATCATTCCCATTTAATTTTCTTGTTCTACTAAGAATAAGTACAGAGCAAACCAGGTGATGATGAACGCCTTTAATGCCAACACTTGGCAGGCAGAGGCAGGCAGATCTCCAAGTTTAAGGCCAGCCTGGTCTACAGAGTAAGTTCAAGCCAGAGCCACACAGAAAAAAAAAAAATTACAGAGTTAAAAACCCTGAATAAATGTACCATTTAATGAATTTTACAAGTTTATATCCTCATATTGTTGTGAAATGTTATTAAGATTTGTGATTTCTTTGGGAACTGGGTGGCAGGTCAGTCCCTCAAAAGAGGCAAAGAACACAGACTAAAACACTACCAACAACATTGTAGGACTGTCAGTGACTTCAGACTCTCTCTTAGTTCTTACCCTTCACAAGGTGGCCGCAGTCTGGAACCTTTTCACCATCTGTAGTGGCTGTTTTAGTTTAATAACCATATATATATATATATATATATATATATATATATATATATATATACACATACATACTGCACTCTTTTGTGTCTGGCTATTTTCAACCAGCAATATATCTGAGATCTGTGTTATTTATTTTGTTGGTTTGTTTGTGTTGTTCATTTTGTGGGTGTTTGTTTGTGTTTTTTTGGCCAGGAACCCCTGGCCAAGGAAGGTAAGCCAAGAGACCCTGTGTAGCCAAAATGGCTGAGCTATGTAGGGATCAGGCTGGGGGAAGGGAAGCTGAAGTCCAGCCCTGAGAGGGAGAGGTTTAGGGTGGAGGGGTCAGAAGCACTGTGAGGTACTAAGTGAAACTTGGCCCGGGTTTCTTTGAGAGGTAACACAGCGAAGACTGGGGAGGGAGTAGGGAAAGTAGGTGGATGGGATCAAAGTATAATAATAAACAGTTTATATGCTAACTTTAAAAATAATTTTTAAAAAGTTAGTTGGGAATAGTGGCTCATGCCTGTATTTTAGTACTTTAGTAATTGAAACAGGAAGATTAAGATGGTGTCGAAGCTAGGTCATCTCCAGATCACAGCCATTATAGAGAAGGTCATTGTAGCAGTGTTGTGGGAGATTTGTACACTGTGAGAAAATGTATTGCTGTGATTGGGGTAATAAAGAGCTGAACAACCAATAGGCAGGAGGCATAGGTGGAACTTCCTGGTGCAGAGAGAGGAAGTAGGAGGAAGTGCAGGGACCCCCCCCCCCCATGAGACATGGTGGGAATACAGAATGAATAAAAGGTGAAACACCATGAGACAAAGCCTAGATTAATATAACTGGGTTAATTTCAGTTATACGAGCTAGTGGGCCAAGCCTAAACTAAGGCTGAGCTTTCATAAGTGATAAGCCTCTGTCGTTATTTGTGAGCCTGCTGACAACAAAGCTTGCTACATTGCAGACCTGGAAAGTGACGGTGGTGAGAAGGAACACGATTGCTGTTGTTCATCACAGGCCTGAGCTTAGACAGTCTGTTTTTACAGTCATAGACATAGACAAGCCTATAATTGGAGCTTTAGGAAAGGAAGGAGGATTGGGAGTTCAGGGTCCTTCTCTTCCACATACAAGGCTAGACCCAGGCAACCTGAATCCCTGTCTCAAACAAACAAACAAACAAACAAACACAAATACTGCAATGTTCCACTTTTAATCACTCGATCATTGGTACAAAGAGATGACTCTGCCTTTAATCTAGGCCGATTTTATCCTCCTACTATGGAGACTGAAAACATTGTCCTGCCGCTATTCAGTTTTCTCTTTTCAACATCTCAGTTGTTAATGCCTGGTTTTCAACACCATAACACTCTCATGGTCTGGTTCAGTCTGCCAGCCATGTTCAGCCTGGTCTCTCCCGCCTGCCTGCTTTCTTCCTTAGAAAAAAATAAAATAAAATAAAAAACCTCCATACTCTAAGAGTAGCCATGTCCCCCTTTTATTTCATCTCTTCATGCGATCACTCCCTTGCTGAACCCCCTAGGCCCCTTTCTACATTGAGCTGACATGCATTCCATTACTCTCTGCTTTCTCTCCCCTCAGAATAACTGTAGTTTCCCCACTGAAGCCATGAGGTGCCTTGCTACAAGCTTTTGGCCAAGTCTGCGATACTGTAAGAATTGCCACAGCACAGTCACAGCCTGGGTTCAGGTCCTGAAGCAGGGAAGGGGCATCAGCATGAAACAAATGAATTGTTCTACCACCAGATGAGCTTCACACAAGTGGCAAGCCCCAAATAGGTCCAGTCATCTTTATTTATACATCAAAACCAAGCATGTTTTTCCACACGAACAAACATATTTTTCCCATCCTCCAATGTTAACCTCTGGCAAAAAGAAATATGTCAAATATGTTTTCTCCCAACTTTTACATCAAAACATCTTTAAACCAAAAACAACACTTATCATCTTGCTAGCTTGGCCACATATTGAGCCAGATGTGTACTGTCTTTATAAAACTAAAAGGCGATTGACATAGACACCCATTTTCAAGAGCAACAATCGCGTTCAAAACACATTTGCGGAAAGAGGGGTGATCTGCCTCCGATCCCATGAGCATGGAATCACAACAGCTCCCAGGGTCTACAGTGACAGCTGGCACCCCAGAGAAGAAACCTGAGAAGCTTCAGCTCCCAAAGAATTTTAGGGGAAGATATTCGAGAAAAAATGGGGTTTTCAGGAATGATCACATCTGACCAATGCATAATTGACAAAATGATACTGAAACCACCAAGAGAATCATCACTCATTATAAGAGAGAGGAGAGTGTACAAGCCACGCTGGCCCCAAAGTCTACTGGTCCTTGCCGAGTGTGACTATTCCTGTGAGCCCTATCTGGAGACCTGTCAGACAGCACTCACATACTGGTCCGAAACTAGGTTGCACAACTCCCAACAGAAGGTTTGTTTTTCTGGCCACTTAACTTCTACATGGCCTCTTTGCATATCATTTGATCAGTGCCTTTAACATATATAACACCATATATGGTACCAGGCTTTTAAAACTTTTTTGTCTTTGAGACAGGCTTCATAATATAGCCCAGGGTGGCCTAGAATTAGCGGTATACAACATTTTTTTCTTTTTTGGTGTTTTGAGATAGGATTTCTCTGTTTAACAGTCTTGGCTGTCCTGGAACTTGCTGTATGGACCTAGCTGCCTGTCCTGGATCTTGCTTTGTAGATCCTCCCAAGTGCTGGGATTAAAGGTGTGTACCAGTGCTGCCCAGCCCACACTAAACATTTTAAAAGTATCTTTCTGCCCTACTTAGTTTCTTGTTGTTGTTTTGGTTTTGGCCATTGACCGTACCAGGGGAGCAGAGTGGCAACTAAAGCTCCAGGTGTCAGCCCACCAGAAGGAAACTCTGATGCACCAACCTCATTTTGGCAAAGACACAAGCTGCAGACCCTGGAATGTCTTTTGCTTCTGCTGTGTCTTTACATGTTTGGTGAAATTCTTTTTCTCTGGTATCTAGCACAGTGTGAGTGGATGTGGGGAGACCTCCACTGCCTGTAATATAGTGTGTTTATCTCTTGGGAATACAGAAGAATCTTGGGGTGACTCCCCAAGCAGCTAGATGTCTCTTTCATTTCTTAGTTTTGGAAGTGGCTTGCACTGTGCTTCCTGTTTGCTCAAGTAATATTATACTCTTCTGGTATAACCCTTTGATGGGGTTAGACTAGGTAGTTATAGTTTTAGATTTCCTTAGTTATGACAGAAAGTGAATTAGGTACAAAGCTTTA
The DNA here is from genome assembly GCA_963919715.1 of Microtus obscurus. Classification (NCBI taxonomy): domain Eukaryota; kingdom Metazoa; phylum Chordata; class Mammalia; order Rodentia; family Cricetidae; genus Microtus; species Microtus obscurus. The sequence continues at coordinate 33,843,591 of CAWTZC010000010.1, read as the reverse complement.
AATTCATCAATATAGGATAAATAATGGAGTATTTTTCCCAAATATGCCAAATACAAATGGACTAAACATTATAAATGTAACTCTTACCTGATAGTTGTTCTTATTATGTTAGAGTTAAAACCTTTCCCTTTTTTGAGACCAAAAGGGGGAAATGTTATGGAATAATCTTTTTGAACACTGTGAAGATGTGTCACTCATTTTGGTTTATTAAAGACCTGAATGGCCAATGGCTAGGTAAGATTTCCAGGATGCTGGGAGGAAGAAGGGCAGGGTCATGAGGAGACACCAGAGACAAAGAACAGACAGCATAGTGTCATCGAATAATGTAAAAGAATATAGATTAAAAGATGTGGGTTAATTTAAGTTATAAGAATTATTTAGAAACAAGCATATTCTATCAGCCAAGCTATCCTAATAAATGAGAAGATTCCATGTGGTAATCTGAGTGCTGGCTGTTGGGACAAAAAGATCCACCTACAATCCATCTCCATCATGTGGGGAAGATATGCTGATAGGAGGCGGCTGCTCGCATCATTTGCATATCAGAGAGCAACGAATGCTCATGCTCGGCTGACTTTTTTTATGCAATCTGGGATCCCAATTGCATACATTGGTTCTGCCCACATTTTGAGTGGGTCTACCCTCTTCCGTTAATCTAATCCAGAAATTTCTTCACAGATAGCCTCTAAAGACTTGTTTCCCAGGTGATCCTAGCTCCTGAAAGTTGATGATCAATGGAACCTGACCACTCAGCTGTGGGCTACCATGGTAACATGCAGCCTGAGCTCCTATATGGATGGGGCACCATCTGACTGATCAAGACACAAAGGAAGATGTGCACGGCCACACTCCATCATCCAACTGCAGTGTTCTGGGTGTTACCAGGTCCCAAATGCACTTGTGGTTTCCTTAAAGAAGAAAGCAAAACACACACAGGATCACTCTCATCACCTGCGCTTATGACTTCACAGGCAGTGCTTCATAACCAGCTGATGGAGGAAGCGAAGTCTCAGGCTTGCACCTCCATCTATAATACACAGAATCCAGACTTTCTGTGAATTGCACTTGTCCACTTCAATCAAGGCAAAGGAAGTCTTCTGTCCTTACTGAAATAGATGTAAATGTATATACAAACTTTCCTTCAGTTGCCTGTAATTCTTCTGCCAATATTAGCATCTGTGGACTTAGGGAGCATCTGTTTGCTGTCTTGTTATTCCAAACATCCTGCTCTGCTCAGAGAATTGTCTTTTCACTGAAATAATTTGGCAGCTGGCCCACAGTTGTCAGTTCTCTGGGCTTAACCATTCCCCACCATCCTGAAGCAGATGACTGAACAGGGTGACACCAGCTAGGAATCAGTTCTTTTCAGGGCTGGGACAAGACTTTCTAGGTGGCAATGTGTGCTCTGGGTCAGCATCTGGTATATGGTGCTATTTTACCCACAACTAGTGAAAGACCTGGATAAATCCAGACCCCTCTAGCAGAAAAAATAGAGCCAAAAATCTAGGCAAGAAGAGAAGAGCCAAAAATCTAGGTTAGCTGGTTCAGTGACTCTGTTTTAGGAACTAGCTGAAGATAAAGTTAGATTATAATCTTGAGAATAATCTTGAAAAACAGGGAGTTATCCCTTTGTGATTATCACTGGTATTTTCGGAATTTTCCAATGACGCCCTCCCCCACCTCCTTTGAATTACTGGGTTGTGTTTTTTTTTTTTTTCCTTAAATACCCCTTCTCCCAGCTACTCGGGGTCAAACTCTCTACCCCTGCATGGGAAATGAGTTTTGGCCCCAGTGCACTGGTCCCTGTCCTGTCAATAAACCTCGTGTGATTGCAGCAAGGACGGTCTCTCGTGAGTTTTTGGGGAATCGTGTTATCCCGAGACTTGAGTGAAAGTCTTCCCACTCCAGAGGTCTTTCACTAGGATTCTGAGTTCCAGAATGACAGATAAAAATAAAAGGGGCATCATTCACCATGACTCCTAGTGACCCACTTGCAGAGGTGGGGTTCCAGCTCCCACAACTGTATGTTCTTCTGGCTTGGAGTATTAGCTTTAATGGAGAAAAGCTTTCCTTAAAAGATGTTATAATGAGCCCATTGGCCTCTCAGTTGAATCTCTAAGTCAACAGACCAATAAGGCAGTTGGTCTGACTACACTGATTTCCCCACCACCAAAAGGAACTTGAACTATTATTACTCTATTGAAGGGTAAGGAGGACAAGAGATCCCTGGGGCTATCAACCTTAGTATTACTGTGCTTTGTGATTATGATTGATGAGCAGACTTATTAGGAAAATGAAATTAAAGGACTGTTATTATAAAAACTATTGGGTAAAAGCCCAAGGGTCACAGAGAGCAATAGAGGAAGACAGTTACAAAAAGTGGCTATGATCACATAGATGATGAGCTACTAAAAATGGTTGTGGTTGGAGAGGTGGCTCAGCAGTTAAGAATGTTGGCTATACTCTTCCAGAGGACATGGCTTCAATTTCCAGTAACCATAAAGAGGCTTACAACCATCTATAACTGCGTTTCTAGGTGATCTGACACCTCTTCTAACCTGGAAGAGTACCAGGTAAGTATATGGTACACAGATATGAATGCAAATTAAACATCATACACATAAAAGATAATTTTTAAAAATTAAAGAATATTTAAAAAGAGAGACAGGGGCATGATGGTACATACCTTTAATCCCAGCTCTTGGAAGCAGAGGCAGGCAGATCTCTGTGAGTTCAAGTCCAGTCTGGTCTACATAGTGAGTTCTAGGACAGTCAGGGATATGTAGAGAAACCCTGTCTCCAACCTCCCCAGACTGACTGTCATTTTCATAATCGTTTCCCCTCTGTTTTGCTAGGAATATTCTTGTGTGTGTAAACATATATATTAAATATTCTTCCTTTCCTCTTTCCTAAGATGTTAATAACTTTCTCTCACTCTTAAAGTATTGTTCACTTTACTTCATAACTTTTAAGTTACATAATATCGGATGAACAATACATCATGTAGGTGCTTTACTTTCTTTTCTGGGGAAGAAGTAACCATGTTGGGAACAGAGTTGACCAGATGGTGATGCTTAAACTGTGAGGGAGTTCCCCAAGACAGAAGGTGTAAGTCGAACTAATTAGACCTACTGCAAAATAAGAAAGCAAGTATCTGCACTGAGGACTGACTGCAGGCACCTCGGTGTTTCAAAGCCAAGGTGCCCTGGCTGTGGGTCTCATAGGGTGGGATACCTGTGTGGGTTTGTTTCTTTGGGGGCCTGGATATCTGTGTCAAGCAGGTATAGGTCACCAGGAAGTCAAACTTTTGAGACTCCGAGCATGCTCAATAAAGAATAGCTTTCTCTACAATGGTAGCAGAATGACCTAAGGCCCATTGCAGTTAAGAGCTTGGTTAAGGTTAACTCATTTTGGTCCTGAGTTCAGAAGCATCAGGGACCTTGATCTGAGGCAGAAGGGCAGAAGCATTTTTATCCTGAATAGCTGAGCAGGACCGAAGGTCGCAGAATGGCATCTACAAGAGTTAGCATGTTTTTATTGTGTGTTTACTAGTCCTTTCACGTGAAGGCCTGAACAGTGAGCCTATTGTATCTAGTGGTCAGATAGTTGGAACTCACTTCCGTTCATTCAAGGTTATTGCCTATTTTTACCTCAAACAAAGGTCCCACCTTGGTTTAGATCAGAGTTCTGCTCTCTTAAGGTTATTGTCAACAGATGTGGTTAATATCCAGACCTTGTACTTCAGGTATTGAGAAGTAGATCTGTTCCCACCTCAAACAAAAGTCCAAGGATTCAACTAAATTCCTACTCCCTTAGGAAGATAGCAATAGATTCCATCCAGTAAGTGGTTTGCCTACAGACTGTTTTGGTCTAGGACATGAGGGTTACTTGTCTTGTTTTAGCAACAGAATGTTCAACTAAAAATGTAGCCCGCAATCTTCAATGGGTATGTTCATTTCCTTGTACTTTGTTAGGGCAGTTTTTTATCTTTTGGGGGTCGGGGTACTTAAGCAAATGGAAATTAAATGCGGTCGGTTTCAGTATTCGCTGGATATTACCCTATGTTTCTGTTTTGTTACTTTCACTCATGTCTTTGTTCTCTTTACTTATTTTTCTAACACCCATGCCCCTACCCTGGTAAGTGCTATACTTGTCGAAGCTGGTCTCTGACACTTTCGTGTTAGGAGGATTGCAACCTTATTATTGTCTTTATTACAAGATTAATTATGTTTTATGGAGATGTTTATATGAACCAAGCTGACAAGGATGGAACCGAGATGGTTACGTTTATCTCACTATATGCCAGGCGGGCCTGGAACTCGGTAATGTATCCCAGATTGGCCTTCACTTCCAGGCACTCTTCCTGCTTCAGCCTCTCCAGTGCACGGGTTACACAGAGTGCCTTTTCTAAACCAGGTGGTGAGGCAGGATTTGGCACAATTGTAGATTTAGGCCTCACTTCAAGCCTTGTGGAAATAGCAGAACATGAGATCCGTATTAGCATTACCAGGTACTGACTCCGTCCTCAAAATCTAAAGAATCCTGTCCTGAGATGTGTCGGGAGTGGGTAGCGTTTCTGCCTGTCTAGAAATTAGCGTTTAGTTAATTTAACCTCTTGACTCATGGTTTTCCACCTATGTTTGAGTAGGACCAGATGCTCTTTGTCATAGAAATTTACATGCTTGCACCACGGAAAATATTTACCATTTCTTGCTTTCTTGGAAGGAAAAATGCATTTTCAAACATGTTTGAGCCGGAAAGGGAAGAAAACATGCTCCAGGTGAGGCTCGAACTCACAACCTCGGCATCACCCGCACATATACTGCTGTATAAGTACCGCGCGCTAACCGATTGCGCCACTGGAGCATGCTTTCTCTGTGATGGCTGTGCACACTCTACAGAGGGATGCACGGGAGCGTGCCTAGCGCGTGGAGCATCCTTTGCTTGGGGTGCCAGCCTGTGCTGCCCTCTCCCCGACCCATCTCAGGGCAGGATCCTTTAGATTTTGGAAGTTCCATACCCACGTGAGCGTTCCCAGGTTCTCTTGGAACCAGCTTTACCAAAGGGTTTTCGTGGAAGGCACAGGTTAAGGGATGGGCACACAGCATTCCTGCGTACCTGCAGGCGCCGGATGCTGCTTGCTAGATCTGGGAAAAACCAAAGAGCCCGCCTGCCTCCGCAGTTTCTGGAAATTGCTGAGGTCGTTTTCTGATCCCTTAATCCCGCCCCCCCCCCCCCCCCCCCCCCCCTGTAAACCTCCATCCATCTTGACAAAAAAGCCAGTTCTGTATTGCAGAGCCCTCTGGTCTGGCGCTCTTCAAGGAAACCTGAGGATCACCATTCTTTTGTGCAGCGCGCACGGAGGACGGAGTTGTGTGCACACTAGCAGCTTTTCCTGCAAGACCTTCTTTAGAGGGTCAGTTCAGAGAGCGCCTGTGTGACACACGCCCGCTTTCTTTTATTTCTAGGGGCCCTAATTATAGATGTTAAATTTGCTAACTGGGTGTGGTGACTCGTGCTTGTAAATTTCAGCACTAAGAGTCTCAAGCAGGACTGTGTGACAAATTCGAGAACCAGTAGGGAAGCGAGGGTTTGCTTGTGCTATCCAGGTACTCAAGTACCCGCCACAGCAACTCTCGTTTCTAGCACGATTCTTGTTGCACATCGGAATTGTTAGGGAAAGGAATGACCGGCCCACTCCAGACCCCTAACACCTGAAGAGAAGAACCAGGAGAAACAGAGATGTGACCAAATTTCTTCATGCAGACCCAAGGAAGAAAACAAAAGAGGAGTGGCCTCCCAGCTGACATTTATTGCATCGCTGTTTAGGCAATCTTATGTGTGTTGTTCTTTAAATTTACATAACTTTTAATTATTGATGCTGTTACGGTAGTTTTTGAAACAGAATTCTATGGAACCCAGGCTGGCCTCTAACTTACTGGCCTTGAGCTGCTAATAACCCCTGTCTCTGATGGAGTGTGGGGAGACGGACAGAGGCCCTTTTGTATTACATATTGTAGAAGGAGTCCACACGTGCATCTTATTAATAGCGTATGCGCACTGCCAATGGCTTGTTCTGAGTTCACTCTCCAGGGAGCACCTGGAGGAGGGAGGGTTGCTGCCAACAGTCACTAACTAGATCCAACATTCTTTTTTTTAAATGTATACACACGCCAGAAGAGTACAAAAAGTATAGGTTTTTAAGGTAATATATATTATAACATAACAATACATTCGTGTGTGTATGTGTTGTGGATTGAACCTAGGGTCCCATACACATGTTAACCAACCACTCTACCTTCGAGGTACATCTCCAGCCTTCTAGCCCCTCTCCCTGCTTTTTGAGCCAGGATCTCACTCTGGCCCTGACTGGATGGGACCTTGATATGTAGATCAGATTGACCCTCTTGCCTCAGCCTCTCTTGTGTTGAGATTAAAGGCGTGCACCTTCATGCCTGACTGCCCCTCCCCATCTTTTTTTTTCTTTCTTTCTTTCCTTTTTTTTTTTTTTTAGTTTTTATTTTGTTGTTTTTTTGCTTGTTTGCTTGTCTGAGATGGTCTTACTGTGTAGCTCAAGAAGGCTGGAGTCTCTTTGTACACTGGTTGTCCTTGAACTCAGAGATCCATCACCGGGCCTGGCAAAAATATGTAGCCCAGGCCGGTCTTAAACTTGTGAGCCTCCGGCTTCCACCATTTCTACCGCATATCCTATTGGTGTGTTGCACTGTCTTAGATACTCTTCTATTGTCAGGACAGAACACCTTGACTAAGGCAGTTTATAAAGGAAAGCATTTAGTTTGGGGATCATCATGTAGTGCATTAATCCATCACCATCATGGTAGGAACTGTTATGCCCAAATCCGCGAAGTCCCCCAAAAGCCAATAAGGAGACTGAGCCCCGATGTAAAAGCAAAGAGCCTTTATTTTATGCAAGTTTGCAAACTCGGTCTCTCTGCATGCCCAACATATTGGAATAAACGGAGAGCCCCAAGCTAAGTTAGAGTTGGGTTTTTATAGTAGTAAAGGTGGGGAAGAGGGGCTTCTGAGGTTCAGGACCCCTGACTGGCTGACATTTGTCTAGGGGTGTCCTGGTGAGTGTGTGCTGGCAGGTGATCCTATCTACTGTGGTTGGAATGTTAGGCATTTCCTTTTGAATGATGTTTTGGGGTGGGTAATCTCAGTTTGTGGTTCTTCCTGCAACTAGGTATTGCTCGGGCCTCTATTAAATTTATCAATGGCTGAGTCCTACACTGGCAGGTGATAATGGTTGGAAGTAAAGAACTTCCTTTGGGTGCTCTGGTCATATTTAGCTTATCATGGCTGGCTCCTACATTTCCCCCTTCACAAGCACAGATGATAGGACCCAATCTTGGGTCCTGCTTGCCCCTGGTTTTAAGAAGGAATGGAACTATTAAATTGGGCAGGGGATATGGCTCGACATGTTCCTTTCTGCAACTAATTTAAGCTGACATTGCGGCATTGTTATCCAGGCCCAAGCACGTTGAAAGGCTAGCCAAAGGTGGGTGTTAGGAATTTTCCTAATGCAAGCTCTCTGCTGATGCAAAAATCCCAATCAAACAAAATGACAACAATCCAAATTTAAAAATAGCCAAATCTTAGTGCATAGGGAAATTAGCTGTTTGGGACAGATTGTATTGGACAGGCTCAATTTATAGAGATCTTGTAAAGAGGCATCCCAGGGGCGACAGCAGATCTGGCTTTGAACTGCAAATGCCCATTTTAAAGTCTGTGCCTAACCATGTGGCCTAAGTCTATTACAGCGCATCCGCTAAAATAGCTCTTAGGCCTAATGGGGCCATGGAAATTGAATGCTAAGCGTCCCAAAGCAAACAAAGCCCATCTCAGCCAAGCCCAGTCTTGCCGGTCTGGCCACTGCTGAGATCAAACTCTTGGCGCGAGCTCGCAGCTTCAACAAGAATCTGATAGTCGACAAAAATAAGTATGAATGGGTCCCCCCAAAACCCTATAGCATAGACAAGAAAAAGGAACTCACCAAGACGCAGCCACTGTAGCCCAGGAGCCGGTTTTAGCATGGTGTGGAGAGCTCAGATTGTGGACTAGTGGGCTTTTGACGCCTGGCCTAGGGCCACACGGAAAGGCTACCCTACCCGGTGGAACCTCCAGATGTTAGGATTTTTTCCTAATGCAAGCTCTCTGCTGACACAAAATCTCAATCAAGCCAAATAACAACAAGCCAAATTTAAAAATATCCAGGTTTGTAGCTTTGGTGCCCATCCCGGAACTAGCTCTTGTAGACCAGGCTAGCCTTGAACTCCCAGAGATCTGCCTGTCTCTGCCTCCCGAGTGCGAGAAACCCTGTCTCGAAAAAACAAACAAACAAACAAAAAAAAAATACAGGTTTAATGGGATTCCTGCGCTTCCCAAGGGGGAGCCAGGAGGGCGAACACTACCACCAAGAGGAAGGAAAAGAGACCACGTGATTCTCTTTGGGAGCTATCTTAAATACCTTGTGGGAATGGTCCTAACCCCCGCCCCCAGGGAGGGGTCAGGCCCTGGCATGCTGGGATTTGGAGTCCAGACCAAAACAACTCTCAGGCCTAAGGGCTGGGGGCTTTGCTCCCAGTTTAACAGTGGGGGGTGCATTTAGGCAATGGGGCAGTCATCAGACTTCATTGAAGGTACGGGAAGTGTTCATGTCAGCTGGACTGGTTCACACCAGCTTTCAGGACGTACACTTGAACACATTGGCACTGAAGACCACTTCCTAAATATAACCCTAGCAGCACAGACACTGAGAGAAACAATTAATAAATGGGACCTCCTGAAACTGAAAAGCTTCTGTAAAGCAAACTGAAAAGCTTCTGTAAAGCAAAGGACATGGTCAACAAGACAAAACGACAGCCTACAGAATGGGAAAGATCTTCACTAATCCCACATCAGACAGAGGTCTGATCTCCAAAATATACAAAGAACTCAAGAAATTGAACTCCAAAAGATCACATAATCCATAAAAAAAGGAGAACATGAAAGACCCTCACCCCTCATTTTTAAAGGGACAAAAATTTGCTAGTAAAATGTTTTAAAATTAGAAACACAGATTAGCTTTCCTTTCCCCCTCCCACCTGGGAGATTCCAAGCACAAGGTTACTTAGCCTGCCAGCCACCTGGTGATGACAAGTAAAACAGGAGAATGCTGATTTATCAGGGTAGGAGGGGGCAGAAGGCCTTGCACCCGTGCCAAAAGCCAATTCAAAAAGCCTCTTTGTAAATTGCATTTTTAAAAATCTAACCCTGCAAAGGAATTTTTAACTTCTCTCTCTACCTTGTTGTTTCTGGGTAGTAAAGAGTAAAAAGAAAGTTCCTGGACAGCCAGTAATTGCCTGTACTCGCTTGTATTGCAATAAAAGAGTTGACCTTGCATTTTCCAGTCGCATCCACTTTGCTTCCTGGTGGTTTCCCTGGGCGGGGGAGGGGGGGATGTGCTCTGGGCACAATAGTACAGACCTAAGCAGAGAACTCTCAACAGAGGAATCTAAAATGGCTGAAAGACACTTAAGGAAATGTTCAACATCCTTAGTCATCAGAAAAATGCAAATCAAAACAACTCTGAGATTCCATCTTACATCTGTAAGAATGGCCCAGATCAAAAACACTGATGACAACTTTTGCTGGAGAGGTTGTGGGGTAAAGGGAACACTTCTGCATTGCTGGTGGGAGTACAAGCTGGTATAGCCCCTTTGGATGTCATTGTGGCAATTTCTCAGAAAATTAGGAAACAACCTTCCTCAAGACCCAATAATACCACTTTTGGGTATATATCCAAAGGATGCTCAATCGTGCCACAAGGACATGTGCTCAACTATGTTCATAGACACTTTGTTTGTCATAGCCAGAACCTGGAAACAACCCAAATGCCCCTCGATCGAAGAATGGATAAGAAAAATGTGACACATTTATACAATGGAGTACTACACAGCAGAAAAAAATAACGACAGCTTGAATTTTGCAGGAAAATGGATGGAGCTAGGAAAAATTATTTTGAGTGAGGTAACCCAGACCCAGAAAGACAATTATCATATGTACTCACTCATAGGTGTTTTTTAAACATAAAGTAAAGAAAGCCAGCCTACAAATCACAATCCCAGAGAAGTTAGACAACAATGCAGACACTAAGAGAGACTTACATAGATCTAATCTACATGGGAAGTAGAAAGTAGAAAACAACAAGATATCCTGAGTAAATTGGGAGCATGGGGACTTTGGGGGAGGGTTGAAGGAGGGATGAGAGAGGCAGGGAGGAGAGCAGAGAAAAATGTAGCGCTCAATAAATAGCAATAAATTTTTTTCAAAAGGCTTTTTAATCAATATTTTAAATGCCATATTCTGCAGATCTCTGAAGTATGAGGGCTGCCTAGGTATGTCTGATTAGACAAACTTTGTTTCTCATTATTTGTATTAAGTTTGACTTTGAAAACATACAGGGAACTTAATAAGGCTTATTCCTATAACTAATTATACCAGTATTTTAAAGATGACTGGCTAACTTGTATTTCCTAACTGTCTATAGTAAGTTAGCAGTTTTCACAAGACTAGAACTCCACACTCTGTAATGATTTTGAATTAAAGCTAATAAAGAAACCGAACTAGTCATTCCGAGGGTAAACACAGAACAAATTTGTATCTAGCTGTTAATGCTGTCTCCTGCAAAGGCAAGGAACAGGTCCCAGGGTGAAATGGGAACCGGAGAGAGTCTAAGAGACAGCATTGCCCTAGGGCAAACTGAGACTCAGGTCTACCTTCCTGCTGATCTATAGAACTCATCTTGGCAGGTGTGTACCAAGTTGCCCTGGGAAAGCTGTCCTGGGCCCTACATTTTTCCCCCTTCACAAGTACCGATGACAGGACTCAATCATGGGTCCTGTCTGTCCAGGGGCTCAAGGGGGTGATACTGGGACCTCAATACCATCAGTCAAACAGTATTGACCCGTTCTTGAACAAAAGCCACCAGTCGGTTGATAAGAAGAAGCAAGATTATTAGGGCCTGTTAGAGCTAGAAGCAAGGTTGTTAACCAAGGAGACCAGCCGAGCAAGTTTCCATCCAGCTTCTCTGTGAGTGTTCTGTTCTCTGTCACTAACAAGGCCATTGAATCTCTCATTACCCCAGAGTGACTGACACAGAAACAGCATTCTTTCCCCAGAAGAGGAGGTCCAAACCCCTTAGTAGCAAAACAAAAATTTATGACTCAGTTTATCCAAATAGCTTAAACCCAACAAAGTTAGCAAAGACAAGGAGGCTAAACATATATTTTTAAGCCTGAATAGACCTTGAACAAGGAAATACATTTTTAAACCATTAGTTAATCAGACCATTTCTGTCTCAGCTCCATGTTTGTAAGAAACTCACACAGACAAACTTTTTTTTAACAAAACAAGCATGTTCAGTATTTGCATGTATGAGAAACCACAACAAACATAGTTTACGTCCTCTTTTGACCTTTTATAACTTTTTATATACCTTTAATCTATTTTTCCTCTCTTTATTCTTTTAGTCTCCTGCTTTCTCCCTCGCTTTCCACTTTCCAGATGACATACCAAAATCTCTCTTGCTTTTTAGACAACACACCGAAATCTCTCTCACTTTTCAGACAACATAAAAACTTGTACTAAAGTCTTTCTTGTGGTTTCCCTCAGTGGTGTATGATATATGCATGGCTACAATATTTTAAACAAGAACAGAAACATGCATATACTACAACAAAAAAAGCTTTAAATTTACATAGTATAAAATACCAGCGTGAAACATTTGAGACCAACATTAGTTCTTTTTATACATTAACCAATAATAATTTGTCACCAGCCCCGATAAATGAAGACAGATGTTTTTAACACATTAGATCTAAATGATCAAAGCAGCTCTGGTGCAGGGAAGTCTGGCTATAGTGTCACAAAGTGGCCATTGCAGCAACACCTACGGCCAGAGTCCTTGACCCTCGGAGCCAAACCTTAGTCAGGTTTGACCAGAAGTTGAGGCACACAGCCCCCAGGGCAGGTAGTGGGAACTCATCCACCTGCATGGGAAGGGGCAGGGTGGTATGCAGCATGGGGGGGGGGGTTGTTAACCTCTTTAAGCCTTAGCAATTAACCCCGGAATCTCTGTTCAGTGTTTGAAATCTTATTGCAGAACAACTTCCCCCACAACTGTGGCTGGCAGCCTTGCTACATTGCAACAGAAAGGCTGCATAGCCCAGCCACCCATCCATCAAAGCATGCTGCCCCACAGCCTTGTATTGGGGCCAAGGCTGACTCCTTTTCATGAAATGTTTAAGGTGGCAGATAGAGGTTATTTATCTTATCCCTTTTAGGAAAATATACCCTTATGCTTATGGTCCTATATCTAAAGTGATCACAATATCAAAGTCATGAAGTCGTGATTTGAGTCTGTCCCATTTTGTCAATGTCAGTCTAAGTCAGGACAAAAATACAACAACACACAGACACACAGGACAATGAACAGGCGCCAAACCAAGCCAAAGACAACAGTTTCAAGGTGTTTTGAGGGTGTGACCCGCCCCTCTATCTGAGACCATTCCAGTGTGTATACAGTGTGTATAAAGTGAGCATACAGATTGAGACCACTACCCACACGTTTCACCAGAGCACTGGGACCCAGCTACCCACGAGTCTTACCAGAGGGAAACACCCTCTGCAGAAGGTCCCTGGGGAGGTCTCCTCCAGGTGCCCAGCCTGTGATCTGTTTATATTTAGCTTATCATAGCTGTCTCCTACAGAAGAAATAATGCTAAATCTCCAAGAAATTCCAGCCACAAATCGTGTGCGGAAGCTCTATGTGAGGCTGAGTTGCCTGCACAGACATTTAATCGTCTGGGGTTGCATCTAGGAAAACAGCCATGAATGGACACAAGAAAAATAGTAAGATTGTCACAGGGAATAAAAAGCAAGTCATGGCAGATCTGTGGATTCGGAAGGCTTAGACACTAGACAGACCTCTCAGTGACCAACAAGTCCGCTTTCTTAGGTAAATCTAACAAATTTCTGTAATAACGACACTTAGAAACCACAACATTTGCTTGTAGGACAGGAAAAATGGGTCAGTGTTGCAACTCCTACAGAAATCAGAAAGGAGAGCCGGAAGAATCTGGGTCATGAGGACATTGCAATAACAGAGGAAAAAGAAATCAACGAAAAGACTTCTCAGTTGAATAGTAGTTCAGGACACCAGCCTTTAGAAGTCAGTTTCTCAAACTCACTCAACCACCCAAAATAACAAAGCCATAACAACTCCAAATTGTGAAGCTATAATGAAATCTTTAGTTCACATGTTTGCAGTTGTAAAACCGTGCAGATGGAATGAAGAGAGAGAGGCGGTATAGTAACAAGTGACTTTTCACAGTTCAGTGATTGTGGTGACAGTGAAAATGAGCCCACAAATAGGTGTGTGTAGTTGGAGAATGTGATTCCGGATTATGCAAGGCGGAAGTCAGCCTGTCTCAGGGAATAGGTATTTCTTCTTTATCCATTCTTAGCAGTGATCAAAGCCAATAGTCTGGAAACAGAATAAAGAGAACACTGCGTTTTGTCAAAATTAGTGACCAAAGGAGTCAATAAGTGGAGACTTGGGAACTGCAGTGTGTGACGGTGCACTGTGTGACGGTGTGCTGTGTGACAGTGCGCTGTGTGACAGTGTGCTGTGTGACAGTGCACTGCTTGCTAGTGTGTGACAGTGCACTGCTTGCTAGTGTGTGACAGTGCACTGCTTGCTTGTGTGTGACAGTGCACTGCTTGCTAGTGTGTGACAGTGCACTGCTTGCTTGTGTGTGACAGTACACTGCTTGCTAGTGTGTGACGGTGCGCTGTTTGCTATTGACAAAAGCTTTTTTGTTTCATTTTTCAAAGGATCTCAGGAAGAACTCCCAGGAACATTTCCTATGCCTATATCCCTATATCCCATCTGTATCCCTGAGACATTCCATTTGTATCCAACACTGAGACAGATAACCACCAGGACTGTTCATTAGTTTCGTTTTTTGTTGTTTTGAGTCAGGGTTGTTCTGTGTGACAACTCTGGCTGTCCCTTGCACTCACAGAGATGGGCCTACCTCTCCCTCCTGAGTGCTGGGATTAAAGGCGTGCGCCGCCACCACCCAACTGTCTGGGGTTAGCTTTTAAAAAACCTGTTTTTCAAAAACTTGAACCAATTTTAGATGGCCTACATCTGTAATTCCAGCAGTCAGGAGGCTAAAACGAGAGATTTGTCATGAGCTTTGTGGTCACCCAAACTACAGAAAATCTTTGAATTAACAACAACAACAAAGAGAGAGAGTGAGAAAGAGGGAGGGAGAGAGGGAGGAAAGAAGAGAGGAAAGACGGAAGGAAGGAGAAGAAAAAGGAAAATTTTCAGGAGAGAAGGAAAAGGAGTTGGGAGAGATTAAGTTTTCATTGAAAGTAATCACTTTTAGTTTGCCATGGTGGCAACACCTTTAATCCCAGTGCCAGGGAGGCAGAAGCAGGCAGATGTCTGAGTTTAAGCCTAGCCTGGTCTACAGAGGGAGTTCCAGGACAGCTAGGGCTACACAGAGAAACCCTGTCTCAAAAAACAAAACAAGAAGAGAAAGAAGAAGAAATCCCTCTTACAGAAAATAATGGATAATGTGTCAGGAGAGCAGAAGTGAGAGGGACTCCTCAGGAGGAGGAAGGCAAGCGGGACAAGGGGGATGAAACAAAACGTAGTGATAAGTGCGTGTGAAAATACTGTAGGGAAACGCACTACTTTGTAGACTAAAATTTAATGGAAACATCACTTCTCACTTAAGTAAAGAGTGAAGATGTCTCTGTTTCCCCAAACATCCACTAGGACCCACACTCAATACTTCTTTCCTACATTTACTTCCTACAGACTCTTCTTTGGTATCTTCTAAATGTTTATATTTTATGTCCCCTCTAGAAGGAAATTCACTTTAAGGTCATTTCAATATAGTCTTATGACCATGTACACAAAAACTACCAAGGGCTTAGTTTAAGTAGCACTGAGCATTGAGATGTCAAACCGAGGGCTCCAAATTCTTCCATGAATCCCTTAAGCACATCCTCTGAGAGCCCAGAGCCATGTGTGTTGAAGGGCAAGAGGGAAAAAAAGCAGGAAAGCCCAGGAAAGAGAACTAAAAAACATCAAATGTCTCAGCAGAGCAGCTGGGCGACTCCTAGCCCCCAGAGAACAATAAAGTAGGCAAACCTTGTTCAAAAGTGTTGAAATGCTCTGTTGGAATTCTGGATGTAAATCCAGGCATGACGATGTAGACAGGTAACCCTTGCGCTGAAGTAAACATAAGCAAGGAGGATTAGGGTACCTAGCCTGCCACTGCCAGGCAGAATACCTGCCAGGGACAAGGGGCAAAAGCCACTGTGCTCTCTGAGCACTCTGAGAAGTGCTGGCTCCGAACTCTAACCTCTAAGGCATAGACTCTCTAGGGGGCTTAGCACTGCAGGCAGGCGGCGGAAACTGACTCCTGCACTCCCACCTCCCACAGAAGGGACTGAGGCTTTGACTAACCTGCCATGCTGTGCTGTGCTGTGCTGTGCTGTGCATTCGCCATTGATTCAATTTAGCCTACAAGACACACGTTTAAAGATAAAACAAATGAACTGTGTTGGGTCAAGTCTGTAGTCTTATCATTCAGTAGTAGGCTGAGGCATACGGATTCCTGAAACTTCAAGCCTAGGCCACAGAGAGACCCTCAAAACAAACAAAGAGAACGAAACCAAAGATAACGCGATTAAGAATTAAAGTAGTTAATAATTTTAGTCGAGGCTAGATATATATCTATAATCCCACAGGCAAGAGGAGCTCAAGTTCAAGGCAGACCTGGGCAATTTTGCTAGGCATTCTGTTTTCTTAACTTTCTCAACTAGATTGCAAATCATTGTAGGGAATGAAACATAAGACTGACTCCAAATGAAAGATAGGAGAGTGTGAGAATGGAAAAGGACGAAGTATTTGTGAGTACTTATCAGGTACAGTTTGCAGAACAGCAGAGTGGCGCAGCGGAAGCAGAGGTCGATGGATCGAAACCATCCTCTGCTAGTTCCAATTTTCTTCCCTTTCCATTACTTGCATATTCTTATCCAAAGAACCTGAAAGATAGGAAAGGTAATACGACCAAAAAAAGAAAAGAAAAAAAAAACCAGAAAACTTGGGTGCTATCAAAATCTTCAACGCTTTAAAGTCAACATTTTGGGAAACAGTACACCACGATGCTTATTTTCTGCTTTGCAGGATCTATCACTGTCTCTGACCCAGATCTGTGTGATCGGGCGAGGCTATGGCTCAGACTCATTCTCAGAGCTTTCCCCAAGCCCTGGCCTCAGTCTCCAGAACGAAACCCAAAACCAAATCAAAAATGTACAAGCACACCAAAGCTTGGTTAGCGATTTAGCGTTAAGCTTCAAGTCTGAAAGAACTAGGAAAGCACAGAAGACTATGAGACTGAAAGCACCTGCCCCCGCCACGACCTCGCCTTTCCTCACGTTTCTTCGCGTCTTCAAACTTCAGACGTGCGTCTCATGTCTACGCGCTCTGCAGAATTGAGAAAGGAGCTAGCGTGGGTTATAACCTAAGTGCTCCACTAAGGGGATGTCACCCTATCATTGATCTTCTCTTCCTGCCATAAATACTACATGACTAGTTGATTGTGCAACGAATACACGTTTTAAACGCAGCGCCCGACAAAAACAAAGCTTAGTTGTCATGACGAGAAAACTGCACCTTTGGAATAAAACACTCAAGTTGTGAATTCTGAAATCCCAGTTTAGTGACCAACGATATTACTAGATTAAAAAAAATGGCCTCCCAAGAGCCTGGATAGCTCAGTCGGTAGAGCATCAGACTTTTAATCTGAGGGTCCAGGGTTCAAGTCCCTGTTCAGGCGGAAGACAGTTATTTTGTCTCCTTTAAAGAAAGGATGGGGAAAAGGGCTTAGCTGGGCGTAGGAGGGGGAATGTCACCAGGAAGTAAATTCAGTTGTGCCTCAAAACTCGAAAGGCAAACCCTTAGGCACAACGTACAAGTTTTTGGAGTGGAGAGTAGGGAGTTTTCTAAAATTCCACAGGCAGCTGGTTTCTTGAAGCCTTAACTCTGTTTTATGACCCTGGTTTTGGAATGAGCATTTCACTTATGAGGAGATAAGGGAAGGCTATGGGGAGCGAATATTGTACACACATGTAAACATCATAACAAAACCTATTATGTATAATTAACATAATCTAATACAGATAAAATAAAACTCCAGTGAGTTTCCAGCCACATGGTAACATGTCTCCAAAAAATCCCTTGAAAGTGACCCATCCATTATCCCTGGGCTGGTGACTCTAATCTAAAACATCTGCAGAGCCTTTCTCTGTCCTTACCATTCAGAACAAGCTCTGCCGTGCTGAACATTTGTGTCTTCTTGAGACGAAGTGGGAAGAGGAAGAAGACTGGGAGCCCTGGCTGAAAGACACCCAAGCATGCTTGGAAATTTCCTCCTGATTTTTCCTGTTGTTTCGTTTTGCTTCTCTCAGGCAGGGCCGACCTGAGTCCAGACTGGCCTCTATTCACTAGTCCTCTCCGTGTCTGCTACTTTTCTGTCCACACCCGGAAATCTGCACGTTGGCTAGTGACTTATCTTGGCCCTTGAGCTTACATTTCTCTTTGCAAACTGCCGTGCCAAGTCACGCAGAAACGAAGGTGCTAGGATTCAAAACCGTGTATCTCACTGCCTTGAATTTGTCACTGCTAGGCCAAAATACTCCATTCACAAGTTCACTGTGTTCGTTTTCAGGCCCGTTCTCTTTCACTTGAAATAATTAGGTCCAGCCAGGTATAGTGACCCAAACCTGAAAGCCCAGCACTGGGGACACTCAGGCAGTAAGAGTACCACAAACTGCAGGCCACAGAGATGAATGCCTTTAAAAAGAAAAATGTCCGGCACTCCGGAGGCAAAGGTGGGCAGATTTGGTCTTAAGAGTGTTCCAGGACAGCCAGGGCTGCATAAAATGAAATGAGAGAGAGGGAGAAACAAAATCGGAATCATCTTAAATAACTATGGTAATTTGGGAAGAAATAGTGTCTTTGAGATATTAATTTTTCCTATTCATAACCATGATAATATCCTTCTCCCATTATTAGGCTGGGCGGTCTTTTTTTAGAAGGAGGCTAATCTGTTACTCTAACCTTTTCAGAAAGTTGTGATTTCCATGTGATCGTCATTTGGATTAGCACCTCTTTACAGGAGAGCTGGTTCTTGTTCTTTTCGTCCTTTCCTTAGACGGTCCCTTCTTTAATAGCTTACAGTGTCTGGGGTGTGAACCACCTCTCCAGCTCTTCGTTGCTCTCTTAACGGTGCACAAGCACAGGTTCTCCCCTACTCCCTACCTCCTCATTCACAGCCCATCTCTGGTTTGCTTTGTCTTTTGGAGCTAGGGTCTAAGTGCCCTCCCTGGCTGGCCTGGAATTTACTACGTAGACAAGACTGATTGTGATTACTGGCTTGTGCCACTATACCTGGTCCCACAACCATTTTTTAAAAAGTAGTTTTTAAAGCGTTTAATATTTTTTAATGCTGTTTATTAAACATATGCACACAGCACTTTAACTTTTTTTCTTTATTTCTTGAGACAAAGGTTCATGTCTTAGCGATACCTGTCAGGTGTAAATCTTTGGATTTGCAGGGAGGGGATGGGAAAGAGAAAGGGTTAGACAAAAAGAAAAAGAAAAGATAAAAGGAAGGAAAAAGAAACGAAGGAAAGATAATTGGCTTTTATTTGGACTTCACTTAATGTCGCCAGTTGCTAGGCTGTCCTCTTCGTTAGTATAGTGTTGAGTATCCCCGCCTGTCACGCGAGAGGCCGGGGTTCGATTCCCCGACGGGGAGTCAACAGACAAGTCTATTCTTTTGCTACGTTTTGGGACACCACGGACGGTGACCTTGATGCTTCTGATGGTCACCAAAGGAGTTGCATTTTCACGATTGTTCTGGATCAGATCACCACACGCTCTCTGATTAGGACAACCTGCGTGGCATTCTTTCCGAGAGGGAGGTTCATCCAACGCCCTTGGATCTCAGCTGTGTCCATCTGTTTCAGAATTAGTCCGAGGATTCGCTAGCAGGTGAAGCCCCGCTGGATGATGGACGAACGCCCAGGGAGGGCTGCAGAGCGCGGAGCTGCGCGACTACTCTCCTTGTGTCTGAGACTTTAAGACAACAGTTTCCATCTCAGGGTTCCAAAGGAGGCGAGGGAAAGCAGACTACAATCTATAGGACAATAAAGTGTATTGTCTTAGGGTTATCTTTGTACTGGAAATTAGCTTTGTTTGATTTTGATTATTTTGCTCACCAAAACTACATTTACCACCTCCACCTCCCCACCCCCATCGCTTTTTTCTTTTCTTTTTTTCTTTTCTTTCTTTTTTTTTTTTTTGAGATAGGATCTTATTTTACAGACAGCCCAGGCTGGCCTAGGACTGGCTAGTATACTCCTCCATAGGCGTCAATCAAGGCCTAAGATTATAAATCTCTGTCCCTTCAACATTTGACTCTGACTGTATTTCTATCAATTTTCTCTTCATGCTCCCTTTACCTGTACAGGGATCTAGAATACGCAAACACCCTACCTGAAGTTTTTTGTTGTTGTTGTTTCCAGACAGGGTTTCTCTGTGTGGCCTCGGCTGTGCTGGAACTCACTTTGTAGACCAGGCTGGCCTCGAACTCAAAGATCTTCCTGCTTCTGCCTCAAGTCCTGGGATTAAAGGTGTGGGCCACCACCGCTCAGCTCCATCTAAAGTTTGTGTTCAGGAAAACATGTGATTTCCAGAGCTGCCCGACTTGACTGAAGAAAAAGTCTGAATAAGATCTGAATATCCATCCATCCATCCATCAGGTAAAAACTTGACTTTTTGCCCAAACCCCATTTAAAGTCTCAAAGAAGTTCATATAGAACTGGACACACACACATAATAAATAAATAAATAAATAAAATTCATTATAGATAATCTAAATCATGGGGTAAGGAAAATGCCATTGTAAGAAGAACACAAAATAAATAGCTAACATAAACTTTTTTATTACATTAAAAAATTTTTGAATTTTTCATACAGTATATTTTGATCATATTCTTTTCTTCTCTGCCAATTTTCCCAGATCTTTTTCATCTCCCTATCCATTCAACCTCATCTCTCTCTCTCTCTCTCTCTCTCTCTCTCTCTCTCTCTCTCTACACACACACACACACACACACACACACACACACACACACAAAACTACAAACCATAACAACAAAAAAAGTGCACATGGACTAAGCCACACAAAATGTGTGGATTAACAATTATTCCTGAGCCTGAGCCCTGCCCTGAAATGTAATAGCTGATAAACCCAGTGTCACTCCATTGGAGAAACCTGATTTTCCCTCAGGTGTGAATTGCAGCTACTCAGGGGTTAGGATGGGACTTTGAGCCCACTTCCCATCCCCACCCTGCGACTTTGTCTGAATTGAGTGTGTGCAGACCTTGCCTATGCTCTAACATAATCATAAAACTTGCTCGGATTTTGGTTCATCAACAGTTTTTTTTTTGCAGGGTGCTGTGTGATACATGAAGAATTCTGAGATCAAAAGACAAATGTTACAACTCTCAAGAGTCTATCAGCAGGAACGTTTGTTCCTTACCTCTCGAATAAGAAACTCTCCTATATCACACACACAAAGGAATAGAAGGACAGTCACAATGCTAAGTAATTAATCTGAAGGCTTTTTGTTTTATTTTCCTTGACCACAGTTCTCTTTTTTTTTTTTTTTTTTTTTTTTTGACACAAAACCCTGTCTCTGTAGCTTTGGAGCCTGTCCTGGAACTTGCTCTGTAGACCAGGATGGTCTCAAATTCTTAGAGATTCACCTTTTTCTACTGGAGTTAAAGGCGTGCACCACCACCTGGCTGTGATCACAGTTCCAGACTTCAGAGAATCCACTAATCATTCAAGTTGGAATGTGTAAACTGAATGAAGGTAGATCAGGGTTTTTTTTTTATTTCTATAATGATAATTAATTTATTCTGATCAAGCCTGTCCAAAGTCAAAATTTATATTTGTTGCCTGAACAGGAACTCAAAGCCTAGACCCTTAGGATAAAAGCTCAATGTGTTGCCAACTACCTGGGCTCTGGCACCGTGCTTCTGTTCATCCTATAAACAGTTTGATTCCATAAGGAATTTAAGTTAATGGGAAGAGCTGAAAGACTCATTGGCTTCAGGGACAACCAGGGCCTCCAAAAGCCTGGTTCAGCTACTACCTGTCTTATCTCAGGATCTCCACACTATGCTAACCTTCAATAGCTAAGCCAAGTATGATATTTGTGATTGAAGAAAGAATGAAGATTATTCCAAGTGAGTTCTTCAGTCTGGATATAGACGCTTGGGGATCACAGTTGCAGGCTCCCTGGCCAGCTTGCAGGTGCACCGAGGAAGGAGAACTCACTTTTAGAAATGTTGATGCAACTGAGCCTAAGCCTCAAGAGAATCAAGGGAAGGGCAAAGAAGGTGCTGGCATTTCTCCTGGGGTTTCTCCTGCACTTAGAGACACCAATGTCATGTTTTTTTAGAGCTTTGGGTTTTGTTTTTGTTTCATTTAGTCTCATGCTCCTACTTGCTCAAAAGACTGGAGGCAGCTCGTTAATCCAAGCTGCTTTCAGATCACTCGGTAGTCATTCATTCACGAGCCTTAGTTTGAATACCTGCAGAGATGCCTCAAAAGACATCGGAATCTGGTTCCGTGGAGTTTCTTTTTGGGGGATCAGTAACTCGGGCACAACTCTAGTAATTAGACCTGGTCAGAAGTTTGTTGTTGTTGTTTTTAGTACTTTCGAGATGGCTTAGTAGGTAAAGGTAATTACCAAAGAGCTTGAAAACATGAGTTCCCTCTCTGGGACTCACAGGTATGTAGACAAAGGACCAGTTCCTGCGGTTTGTCCTCCAACATCCACATGTGTGCCGTTGCCCTTGTGTACACATGTAGTTGTTTTACTCTTTTGGCTTTTTATTTAGCCTCTGGGCTTTTATCTTTATTTCTGTATTCTTTTCTTTACTTCTCTGTGGCTTGCTGTGTAGCTGGGTGGCTGACTCCTGATGTCCTCCTCTCCTTGTTCTATCTTGCTCCTTCTTTCTTTTCTCCTCCCTGATTTCTCCTTCTATTTATTCTCTCTGCCAGCCAGCCCCGCCTAGCCTTGCTCTGGCCTCGCTATTGGCCATTCGGGTCTTTATTAGACCATCAGGCGTTTTAGACAGGCAAAGTAACACAGCTTCACAGAGTTAAACAAATGCAGCATAAAAGAATGCAAAACATCTTTGCATCATTAAAACAAATGTTCCACAGCATAAACAAAGATAATACATTTTAAGATAGTATTTTAAGACGTCCACACGCAGACGATGTAAATTAATTTTGAAAGATCTTCTAAGGAAGTCTGCTTTCCTGTATCGAGGAGGAAATGCTACTTTAAAAAAATTCAAAAGTTGTTTCATCGGTGAGGCTTTCCACTTTGGTTTCAATTTTATTCTATTTTTATTTTATTCTAAATTTTATTATTTATTTATTTATTTGTATTTTGAGACAGGGTTTCTCTGTAGCTTTGGTGCCTATCCTGGAACTAACTCTTGTAGACCAGGCTGGCCTCAAACTCACAAAGATCCACCTGCCTCTGCCTCCCGAGTGCTGGGATTAAAGGCGTGCGCCGCCACCACCCGGTGGCTTCATATTTCTAATCCGTTTGTCTTGTGCTATTGTGAACACATTAGGTGACAAACTGTGATCCAGTATCGTATGATAGCCCTTCTCTGAAGTAGAACCAAGTTAGCTGTGTGCACTTGGATCAATCACATCTTTTGCTGGCGCCCCTTCCCGTTCTGTGTCCCTCATAGCCGTACTTGATTAAGCCCTCCTCACAGCCCCCTCACAGCCCCTGCCTAGAATATGACAGTGTTATGAGGATGAAGTGTGAACCACATCCTACTCGCTCTGACTTTAATTCACTCTTTCTACTAATCGGGGGCTTTACACAGAAGGAAAGAGCAGCATCTGACTCTCCTTTGACCTCTGTCCACCCACAGAGAAACCTGCAGCAAGTAGTGCGGTAGGTGATTTACCGTTGCTGTGTGAAAAGCAAGCGAGAACAATTGGATCGAACGTCTCAGAAAGAAAAGGAAGTAGGGCGATTAGACAAAAGGGGTGAGGATAGGAAAAAGACCGGGGATAAGAGAGGAAAGAGACTTACTAGTTCATTCAAATCATCTATCACAGACCTTCACTTCACAGCCCCTTTAACAGATAATTTAAACAAATAAACAAACAAACAAAAAAAGATGAATGGAATCAAAACCCGTAGAAGGTCAGGGTGGAAAACGCCCGCAAGAAAGTGCAATAGGACGGCCAATTTTATTGCCAGAAAGAGAGCGTTACAAGGGTTAGGCGAGGTCCCTACCAGCAGTACTTGGTCCCTTAGAACCCTAGCCTTGGATTCAAATAAACTGATTTACAACAGGATCGACTCTGAGGAGCGGCTAGCTGGTCGGTGGGGCAGGGTTTTAGCGTCGGGTCCCTTGCATCCTAACATTGAGTCACAGCCACCGCCTTTTGGGACGAGGCTGTCCTGGTTCCTTTCTTTCCGCTTAATCCTTTCAATAAAGCCAGAACTCTCATTGCAGAGCTCTAAACACAACCAGGAGCTGGCTGGTTTTCATAACAATTGATCATGCTAACGTATGAGACCATGTGTCAGGGTGGCCGAGTGGTCTAAGGCGCCAGACTCAAGTACTCACTTCCTCTGTCGAGGTTTCTGGTCTCCGAATGGAGGCGTGGGTTCGAATCCCACTCCTGACATGGTTGTTCTTTTTGTTCTCGCATCATTCATAACGTGTAGTCTGTTGACTGAACCTGTCAGGAACGACTTTCTCCAATAAGTATCACCTGGTTTTGCACCTTCTGTTTTCTTTTTTTTTTTTAACCCTAGTATTTTGATCCATTCTTTTCTTGTTATTCTAGTTTGTGCCCTTGAACCCAAACTGATCCTCCTGCCTCTGTCACTAAACCCCTAGGCAAATCCTTAATATGCTTAGGGTTCTTAGTGTTTATCTCTGATTATTCCCAGTGGCAAGTTGTTACAGTTTTGCTTGTGATCAATCTAATTACATAAAGAAGCACGGCTCTTGTTTTTTTTTGGGGGGGGTTATTTTTCCAGCTGACCTCCATTCCGTTTTAGGCAGGGCTGGCTGATGTGTGGGACTGCTGCCCAGCTGTGGTGAGTTTTTGTTCTCTTGTTTATAATTGTTCCTCGTCTCTGTTTGTCCTTCTTAAGTCTCATTCATTTTCTGTTGTTGCTGTGCTGTTTTGGTGAAGATTGTTCTAAGGGTCTTTTAGATTATAAAAAATCCTAGCTTTAGGCTATAACCCAGGGGCACCCCACTTGCCTAGCATAAAGGAGGCTCTGGGTTCTCTCCATCCCCAGCATCAAAAACCAGTCTTGACGGGGTGGTGGATGATTTCAGCATCCTCATGTGTTTCTCCTGGCTTGCACTGATTTCTGCACACAGCATACTCTGAGTATTTTACACCTGTATTTTGGACCAGTCCTAATCCCAGGAGCTTGCTCCTAGAGTACCTGAGGTAGCTGATGGAGATCTGAGGTAGCTGATGGAGATCTGAGGTAGCTGAGGGAGACCTGAGGTAGCTGAGGGAGATCTGAGGTAGCTGATGGAGATCTGAGGTAGCTGATGGAGATCTGAGGTAGCTGATGGAGACCTGAGGTAGCTGATGGAGATTTGAGGTAGCTGAGGGAGACCTGAGGTAGCTGAGGAAGATCTGAGGTAGCTGAGGGAGACCTGAGGTAGCTGAGGGAGACCTGAGGTAGCTGAGGGAGATCTGAGGTAGCTGAGGGAGATCTGAGGTAGCTGATGGAGATCTGAGGTAGCTGAGGGAGACCTGAGGTAGCTGAGGGAGATCTGAGGTAGCTGATGGAGATCTGAGGTAGCTGAGGGAGACCTGAGGTAGCTGATGGAGATCTGAGGTAGCTGAGGGAGACCTGAGGTAGCTGAGGGAGACCTGAGGTAGCTGATGGAGATCTGAGGTAGCTGAGGGAGAAGAGTCTGCCACATGGAACAATTAGGATGTTAAGCTTCTTCTGCCCTCATTGTACATCTGTATCATCCCCGGTGCCAGCCTTGCTCTTGCTGACCTCTGCTGTGGTCTTTTGGAACACTGTGCTGCAGTGCTCTTTCTTGGGAGCAGGGGTGAGTGGGTGGGGGGAGAAGCACCTTTCAATACACATCTGCAGAGTGTATAGGAGTCCAACTGTTCTCAAGCATCAAGTTTATGTATTTCTTCAGCTTCTAGTACATTTTGATCTTGTACCTGTGCCTTTTTAGATTCTCCGGTATAAATCAGGTTGATTCTACAAAGTCCATTTACCTAGTCCTTATTGTTCACTTGTTACCTGCAGAGCAATCCTTGGCTATATCTTACAATGGGGTACCACACAATGGTTGATGCCCCCATCCTTGGTTTTGCCAGTGCTGAGGCACTTCTGGACAAACAGAACGCATGAGGTGGAGCTGTTGATGGCATATTCTGCTAGAATAAATGATTATAAAAATGTGAAGATTGTTGGGCAGTGGTAGCACACACCTTTAATCCCAACACTCGGGAGGCAGAGACAGGTGGTTCTCTGTGAGTTTGAGGACAGGCTCCAAAGCTACCCAGAGGAAAGCCTGTCTCAAAAGACAAAAAAAAAAAACAAAAAAAAAAAAAACAAAAAAAAAAAACAAAGATAAAGAAGTGAAGACTTAGTGCATTATGACGTTTCCTTATGAGGAAGAGTGATGCTGGGGGGAATATGTAGATAAGAAAGGGGTCAGTTAAGAGAGCCTTAACAGTCACATCTCCAGAGTTAAGCTGAAAATGAATGTGCCATGGGATAGCCAAAATAATTGCTAATCGTTGTGGTGCGCTTTTGAGATTTTATTCTTGTGTGTTTGGATGTTTTGCCTTAATGTGCTAAACGTGTATCTGCATACCACGTGAGTACCTGGTGCCCAAAGAGGCCCAGAGAGGGCATTGGTTGTGAGCAGCCATGTGGCTGCTGGAAACCAAACAAAGGTCCTCTGGGAGGGCAGCTCTTGATAGCTGAGCCATCTCTCCAGCCCCACCTCCTTTTTTTAAGTAAGGAAAATTCTGCTGGTAACTCACACTTGTAATGCAGCATTCAGGAGGCAGAGGCAGAAGAATCACCACAAGCTTGAAGCCAAACTTGTGTCTATATAATGAATTCTAGGTCAACTATGGCTACAGTGTGAGATTTTTTACTCAAAAAACAAACAAACAAGCAAGACAAAAGTTAAAAAACAGACTTTGGGAAATGGGCAAATCAAGATTATGGTTTTTCAGAGAAGGTGAACAAAAAAGGGTCACACTAATTTTGGGGGCACAGAAAAGGGTTACAATGTTTTTTGGGGGGGACACAGAAAGGGGTTAAACTGATTTTATCAGCAGAGAAAAGTTTTGACAAAGGAAAAGACAAGTCATATACAATACAAGTTGCTGTGACATTAGCAGTCTCAAAACATTAAGAGGTCATTGTTGGTGCAAAGATAGCAAACATTACAAAATTCAAAGCTTACAATTATCCACAAATATATGCAAATGTACACATTATGATTTATTTACTAAGACCTTTGTAAATAATCCTCTAGCCCCAATTGTACAGAGAGCTGAAAAATAAGTCTCCTTTCCCTCTTAAACACTATTTCCTTATTTCTCAAAACATGGTCAGCACCTGTGAAGCCATCGTGTTCCATTTCTGACTACACAAGACTTTTATTAGGATGAGCAATAAGTATTCTCGGGGTAGGGATGTTGGAAGATGTTCTTCGCTCAGCAAAGGGAGTTTTCCCTTCCTGCCACACAGAGGCTTGCTAGAAACTCAATGAGAGTAGAGCCCAGAAAAAGACGGCTTTCCTGTTTCTCTCTCTTTCAAGGAGCCTTTAGCAAAGATGGGGTCAGCCTTGATGCCAGGCTGTCTGTCCTTAAAATGCAGTGCTCAAAAACATATATACAGTATTCTTTATGACATTCTGATTCTACTTTCTTGAGACATGTCCCCCAAAGTAAGTGTGCTTTGTCCTTTTTCTGAGCACCTCTCTCTGTGAATGTGTGTGTTTAAATCTATATCAAAATTTTTTCATAAATACATTACAATTTTGCTTCATAAAGCAAAATGTGAGGTGTTTATAATACAATAGTATACGCAGTTTATGAAATATTATATGACTTATATAAATAATGAGATGTCACCACACATTAAACCATATCACAACACAAAAGATGGACAATCTGCATTTATGTATGGATCTATGTAATATCTATATGATATATATTCCTATACATATTATCTAACATATTCTATGTTACATATTTATCTATGTTACATATTTATCACAATGGAAACTTTCAGAAACGAGGCACGGAACACTTTAAATAAGACACCAGCCAAGAGAATTAAGGAAGTAGTGTTTTAGAATGAAAAAAGATGTGTTATTCAGTTGAGGTGATGCGAGAACTTTCACATATCTTTGTTTTAAATCACAGTATATTACACAATACATTACAGTATATTAAATCAAAAATTGAATTTTGATTACTTTTTTTAGATGAAATCTTTGTGCTGCCAAGGAACACTTCCTAGAGTTGAGAGGGTGAAAGTCTGGAATTTGAGGGGGTAGAAAGCAGATATTGTAAACAAACAATAAAAGAAAATGAGAAGAAAAGGTTTAAGTATTATAATAAAATAAAGCGAAATGCACACACAGCTTCTCAAGGTGACACTTTTCAGAAATGCCGGTAGACGCCTCACAGGCAAAACATCACTGACTCTGGCGGGACTCGAACCCGCAACCTTTGAATCTCTTAACCACGCTAGAAGTCCAATGCGCTATCCATTGCGCCACAGAGCCTACTGGTGCAACACTCCTTTCCTAAGACTTCTGAGTATTACTTGGTTATCCATGCACTATTTCTTATGAATATTATTGCTCCCATTTCTGTAGCACTTCACACGGAAAAGTGCAAGAAACAGAAGGACACGCGATCCTCTACGTGACTTTTGGCCCTTTCCCATGCCTATTACAACGGAAAAGTTTGGCCGAGGATCCACCTCGAGTTTCCGAGCTTGGTGGGCACACGCTTGTAACCTTGGCACTTGAGAGGCTGAGGCAGAAGGATTGCCTTAAATTCCAGGCCATCCTTGGCTATAACAGCGAGACCTTGACTCGAAGTTGAAAGAAAGAAAGAAAGAAAGAAAGAAAGAAAGAAAGAAAGAAAGAAAGAAAGAAAGAAAGAAAGAAAGAAAGAAAGAAAGAAAGAAAGGAAGGAAGGAAGGAAGGAAGGAAGGAAGGAAGGGAGAGAGGAAGGAAGGAAGGAAGGAAGGAAGGAAGGAAGGAAGGAAGGAAGGAAGGGAGGGAAAGAGCATCATCACAAAGACAAAACCCTTATGACATTTAATCTGGCATCTCTAGTTTCAAGTT